>CM039673.1:470714565-471314565 GCA_022496015.1 Hordeum marinum | reverse complement strand
GAATGATGTGATGGACAAGACCCAAAGTACAAATGTAGCATATGATCGTGTTAGTTTATTGCTACTGTTTTCTGCATGTCAAGTATATGTTCCTATGACCATGAGATCATTCAACTCACGGATACCGGAGGAGTGCCTTGTGTGTATCAAACGTCGCAACGTAACTGGGTGACTATAAAGGTGCTCTACAAGTATCTCCGAGGGTGTCTGTTGAGTTGGCGTGGATCAAGACTGGGATTTGTTACTCCATGTGACGGAAAGGTATCTTAGGGCCCACTCGGTAATACAACACCACGATAAGCCTTGCAAGCATTGTGACTAATTTTTAGTTACGGGATCTTGTATTACGAAACGAGTAAAGAGACTTGCCGATAACGAGGTTGAACTAGGTATGGAGATATCGACAATCGAATCTCGGGCGAGTAACATACCGAAGAACAAAGGGAACATCATACGGGATTAACCGAATCCTTGACATAGAGGTTTGACCAATAAAGATCTTCGTAGAATATGTAGGAACCAATATGGGAATCCAGATCCCGCTATTGGTTATTGATCGTAGAGGTGTCTCGGTCATGTCTACATAGTTCTCGAACCCGCAGGGTCTGCACACTTAAGGTTTGGTGACGTTTCAGTAGTATAGAGTTATGTATGGTGGTGACCGAATGTTGTTTGGGGTCCCGGATGAGATCCTGGACATCACGAGGATCTCCAGAATGGTCCGGAGGTAAATATTCATATATAGGAAGTTCTGTTTTGGTCACCGGAAAAGTTTCGGGCTCATCGGTAGTGTACCGGGAGTGCCGGTAGTGTACCGGGAGACGATCGGGAGGGGTATTTCGACCCAGGAGGCTCCATGGGCTGTGGGGGAGTGTTTACCAGCCCTTAGTGGGCTGGTGGAAGTCCCACACAAGGCCCATGCAGTTTGGGAAAAAAGGCCTAAAGAGAAAAAGTGGAAAAAGGCAAAAATAGGGTGAATCCTAGTCCTACTAGGATTGGAGGTGGAGTCCACCTCCTCCACCTGGTTCGGCCTCCTCCTTGGAGGCTTGGCCCTTGTGCCAAGCCTCCTCCTATCTTCCTCTTATATGTACTGGAGGTTTTAGGGTTTTTGCACAGAATTTTCAGCCACGTGTTGCCCGTTCCTCCAGTGCATAGTTTCTCCTCTAGATCGGTTTTCTGCAGCGCTTAGGCGAAGCCCTGCTGGAATAGCTCCACCACCATCGCCGGAGCGCCATCACGCTGCCGGATAACTCTTCCTCCTCTCTGCTCCCTCTTGCTGTATCAAGACAACGGAGATCATCATCAAGCTGTACGTGTGCTGAACGCGGAGGTGCCGTCCGTTCGGCGCTAGATCGGAAGGATCGTGATCAAGTTCGTGGGACGGATCGTGATCAAGTTTGTGGGACGGATCGTGATTGGATCACGGGACGGATCATGATTGGATCGCAGGACGCATGGTGATTTGTATTGCGAAGACGTTCGACTACACCAACCGCGTTTCTTAACGCTTCCCGCTTAGCGATCTACAAGGGTACGTAGATCCACTCTCCCTCTCGTAGGTGCTCATCGCCATGGATAGATCTGCGTGTGCGTAGGAAATTTTTTGTTTCCCATGCAATGTTCCCCAAAACGAGTTTCAATAGTAACTTGATCCGAAGCTTCATGATCATCATCATTAACTTCCTCTTCAACCGTCGTAGGCTCCATAGAAACATTTTTCTGCATTGCGCTACTCTCTGGTTGAAGTAACGGTTCAATAAGCTCATCAAGCTCTATTTTCCTCCCACTCAATTCTTTCGAGAGAAACTCTTTCTCAAGAAATGTTCCGTTCTTAGCGACAAACACTTTGCCTTCGGATCTTAGATAGAAGGTATACCCGACTGTCTCTTTCGGGTATCCTATGAAGACACATTTCTCCGTTTCGGGTTCCAGCTTTTCAGGCTAAAGCTTTTTGACATAAGCATCACATCCCCAAACTTTAAGAACCGACAACTTTGGCCACTTGCCAAACCATAGTTCATATGGCGTCGTCTCAACAGATTTCGATGGTGCCCTATTTTAAAGTGAATGCAGCTGTCTCGAATGCATAACCCCAAAACGATAGTGGCAAATCAGCAAGAGACATCATAGAACGCACCATGTCTAATAAGGTTCGATTACGACGTTCGGACACACCATTACGCTGTGGTGTTCCGGGCGGTGTCAACTGTGAAACAATTCCACACCGTCTGAAGTGACTGCCAAACTCATAAATCAGATATTCACCTCCTCGATCAGATCGTAGGAATTTAATCTTCTTGTTATGATGATTCTCAACTTCACACTGAAATGCTTGAACTTTTCAACATTTCAAACTTGTGTTTCATTAAGTAAATATACCCATATCTACTTAAGTCATCAGTGAAGGTGAGAAAATAATGATATCCACCATGCGTTGTAACATTCATTGGACCGCACACATCAGTATGTATGATTTCCAATAAGTCACTTGCCCGTTCCATTGTTCCAAAGAATGGCGTTTTAGTCATCTTGCCCATGAGGCATGGTTCACATGTGTCAAGTGATTCAAAATCAAGTGACTCCAAAAGTCCATCAGCATGGAGCTTCCTCATGCGTTTTACACCAATATGACCTAAACGACAGTGCCACAAGAAAGTGGTACTATCATTATCAACTCTACATCTTTTGGCATCAATGTTGTGAACATGTGTGTCATCACTATCAAGATTCAATATGAATAAACCCCTCACATTGGTTGCATGACCATAAAAGATATTACTCATATAAATAGAGCAACCATTATTCTCTGATTTAAATGAGTAACCTTCTCGTAATAAACAAGATCCAGATATAATGTTCATGCTTAACGCAGACACTAAATAAGAATTATTCATGTTCATCACTAATCCCGATGGTAATCGAAGAGAGAGTGTGCCGACAGCGATCACATCAACCTTGGAACCATTTCCCACGCGCATCATCACTTCATCCTTTGCCAGCCTTCGTCTATTCCGTAGTTCCTGTTTTGAGTTGCAAATGTGAGCAACTGAACCAGTATCAAATACCCAGGCACTACAACGAGAGCTACTAAGGTACACATCAATAACATGTATATCATATATACCTTGTTTGTCGTTAGCCGCCTTCTTGTCAGCCAGGTACTTGGGGCAGTTCCGCTTCCAATGACCAGCTCCCTTGCAATGAAAGCACTCAGTTTCTGGCTTGGGTCCAGTCTTGGGCTTCTTTACAGGAGTAGCAACTGCTTTGCCATCCTTCTTGGTTTTACCCTTCTTGCCCTTGCCCTTGCCATTCTTCTTGAAACTGGTGGTTTTATTGACCATGAACACTTGATGTTCTTTCTGGATTTCAGACTCAGCGACTTTTAGCATCGCAAACAGCTCGGTGACTGACTTGTTCATCCCGTGCATGTTATAGTGCATAACAAAGCTCTTGTGACTAGGTGACAGTGATTGAAGAACTCTGTCAGTGATCGCCTCTGGCAGAAGGGCAATTCCCAACTCCGCTAGACGAGTCGAATACCCAGACATTTTGAGTATATGTTCACTGATAGACCCGTTCTCCTCCATTTTGCAAGCATAGAACTTATCGGAGGTCCCATACCTCTCGACCCGGGGATTCTTCTGAAAGATAAATCTCAACTCCTGGAACATCTCATATGCTCCATGACGTTCAAAACATCTTTGAAGTCCTGGTTCCAAGCCATACAATATTGCACACTAAACTATGGAGTAATCTCTAGAACGTGCCTCCCAAGCGTTCTTAACGTCTTCGGATGACATGTCTTCTGGTTGGTCACCAAGCGGTGCATCAAGGACATATGATTTTTGGGAAGCCGTGAGGATAATCCTCAGATTACGGGCCCAGTAAACAAAGTTACTTCCATCATCTTTCAACTTAGCTTTCTCTAGGAACGCATTAAAAGTCAGGGGTGCTATTGCACGATCCAAATTCACCAACTCAAGTCCGATCATCATGTGAGTTGAGGTGGTTTTAATGGTGAACATCATCATGTTGATCATATCTACTATATGACTCATGTTCGACCTGTCGGTCTCTTGTGTTCTGAGGCCATGTATGTACATGCTAGGCTCGTCAAGTTTAACCTGAGTGTTCTGCATGTGCAACACTGGCTTGCACCCGTTGTATGTGAACGTAGAGTCTATCACACCCGATCATCACATGCGGTCTCGACACGACGAACTTTCGCAACGGTGCACACTCGGGGAGAACACAATTCATCTTGAAATTTAAGTGAGGGATCACCTTATAATGCTACCATCATCCTAAGCAAAACAAGGTGCAGTAACAGGATTAACATCACATGAAAATCATAAGTGACATGATATGACCATGAACTTGTGCTTTCGATCTCCATCGAGAAAGCACCGGCATGATCTCCATCGTCACCGGCACGACACCATGATCTCCATCATCTTGATCTCCATCAACGTGTTGCCATCGCGGTTGTTGCGCCCATCATGCTTCTACTACTATTGCTACCATTTAGCAATAAAGTAAAGCATTACATAACACTTAATGATTGACACGTAGGTCATACAATAATTAAAGACAACCCTATGGCTCCTGCCGGTTGTCGTACTCATCGACATGCAAGTCGTGATATTCTATACAACACATGATCATCTCATACATCACATATATCACATCATGTAATTGGCCATATCACATCACAACATACCCTACAAAAACAAGTTAGACATCCTCTAATTGTTGTTGCATGTTTTACGTGGCTGCTATGGGTATCTAGCAAGAACAATTCTCACCTACGCATAAACCACAACGGTGATACATAAGTTGCTTTTCAACCTTCTCAAGGACCACCTTTGTCGAATCCGATCCAACTAAAATAGGAGAAACAGGCACCCGCTAGCCATCTTTGTGCAACGAGGTTACACGTCTGTTAATGGAACCGGTCTCTCGTAAGCATACGAGTAAGGTTGGTCCGGGCCTCTTCATCCCACAATACCTCTGAACCAAAACACGACCAAGGGAGGAAGCAATCTAAGCATCAACGCCCACAAACTCTTTGTGTTCTACTCGAGATCTCATCTACACATAGACCTAGCTCATGATGCCACTATTGGGGAACGTCGCATGGGTAACAAATTTTTTCCTACGCACACGCAAGATCTATCCATGGTGATGAGCATCTACGAGAGGGAGAGTGGATCTACATACCCTTGTAGATCGCTAAGCGGGAAGCGTTAAGAAATGCGGTTGGTGTGGTCGAACGTCTTCACGATCCAAATCGCCGATCGTCTCGCAATCTCATCATGATCCATCCCGCGATCCAATCATGATCCGACCCCCGAACTCATCACGATCCGTCCTGCGATCTCATCACGATTTGTCTCGCGATCTTGATCACGGTCCTTCCGATCTAGCGCCGAACGAACGGCACCTCCGCATTCAGCACACGTACAACTCGATGACAATCTCTACCTTCTTGATCCAGCAAGAGTGAGAGGAGAGGTATAAGAGTTCTCCGGTAGATCAACGGTGTTGTGGCGATGGTGCTGGAACTATTCCGGCAGGGCTTCGCCTAAGCACTGCAGAAAACCGATCTAGAGGAGAAACTATGCACTAGAGGAGAGGGTAGCACATGGCTGAAAATCTAGTGCAAAAACCCTAAAACCTCTAGTATATATAAGAGGAAGAGAGGAGGAGGCTTAGCCAAAGGGTCAGCCCTAGGAGGCTTTGGCCGAAGTGGATAGGAGAGGAGGAATCCTCCTCGAATCCTAGTAGGACTAGGACTCCTTCCTTTTTTTTGTGCCTTTTTTGCCTTTTTCCACCTTTTCTCCTTGGGCTTTTCTTTCCCAGCCGCATGTGCCTTGTGTGGGACTTCCACCAGCCCACTAAGGGCTGGTATTCAATCTCCCACAGCCCATGTAGCCTCTTGGGTCGAAATACCCCTCCCGATGGCCCCCCAATACACTCCCGGCACTCCCGGTACACTATCGATGAGCCCGAAACTTTTCCGGCGACCAGAACAAGATTTCCTATATATCAATCTTTACCTCCGGACCATTCCGGAGCTCCTCGTGATGTCCGGGATATCATCCAGGACTCCAAACAACCTTCGGTCACCACCATACATAACTCTATACTACCGAAATGTCAACGAACCTTAAGTGTGCAGACCCTGCGGGTTCGAGAACTATGTAGACATGACCGAGACACCTCTACGGTCAATAACCAATAGCGGGACCTGGATGCCCATATTGGTTCCTACATATTCTATGAAGATCTTTATCGGTCGAACCTTTATGTCAAGGATTCTGTTAATCCCGTATGATGTTCCACTCGTTCTTCGCTATGTTACTTGCCCGAGATTCGATCGTCGCTATCGCCATACCTAGTTCAACCTCGTTATCAGCAAGTCTCTTTACTCGTTTCGTAATACAAGATCCCGTGACTAACACTTAGTCACATTGCTTGCAAGGCTGGTTGTGATGTATTACCGAGTGGGCCCTGAGATACCTCTCCGTCACACGGAGTAACAAATCCCAGTCTTGATCCATGCCAACCCAACAGACACCCTCGAAGATACCTGTAGAGCACCTTTATAGTCACCAAGTTATGTTGCGACATTTGATACACACATGGTACTCCTCCGGTGTCAGTGAGTTGCATGATCTCATGATCATAGGAACATATACTTGACATGCAGAAAACAACAGCAATAAACTGACACGATCATATGCTATGATTGTAGTTTGGGTCTTGTCCATCACATCATTCTCCTAATGATGTGATCCCGTTACCAAATGACATCTCATGTCCATGACTAGGAAACCATAGCCATCTTTGATCAATGAGCTAGTCTATTAGAGGCATACTAGGGACATGGTGTTGTCTATGTATCTACACATGTATCTGAGTTTCCGGTCAACACAATTATAGCATGGATAATAAACAGTTATCATGAACAAGGAAATATAATAATAAACACTTTATTTATTGCCTCTAGGGCATATGTCCAACAGTAGTATCAATATACTATACTACGACACTTTCCGACGGATGAAGTTGCTTGATAAGGATCTTAAACCTTCCTCGATAGTTTTTCATGTTGTGGTGCCTAGCAAGTCGGCTTACTCAGTGGGTAAGATCTCTCTGGAAGTCACCTTTGGTGACGAATACAACTACAGGGTGGAGACCTTGTGCTTTGAGGTGGTAAAATTCAAGAGCCCCTATCACGCTCTATTCGGGCGGCCGGCTTATGCCAAGTTCATGGCTAGGCCTTGCTATGTCTACTTGCAGCTCAAGATGCCCGGATCGAATGGGACGATTACTGTTCATGGTGATCGGAAGACAACTATTGAGTGCAAGGAAGGGGGCACAACTTACGTAGAGTCTAGTTGTGCTGAGGCGGAGCTCAAATTTTACAAGGAAAATGTTGACCCGGAGGACATGACTCCGCTGAAAAAGCCTACCACAGAGGTTGAGCCGCCCCTCAAATTTTCGGCGGATGATACAAACTTGGTGGATTTCACTTCGGGTGACTTATCTCAGTAGTTTACTATTGGGGCCAATATGGATCCCAAATAGGAAAGCACGCTCATAGAATTCATCCGTGAGAATCGGGACGTCTTTGCATGGAAACCTTCTGACATGCCCGGTGTTCCAAGAGAGTTCGCTGAGCACCACCTTAATGTGGATCCTAAGTTTAAACCAGTCAAGCAGTTTCTACAGCGGTTCAATGAGGAGAGACGCAATGCCATTGGGGAAGATATAGCCCGGCTCTTGGCGGTGGGTTTCATCGTCAAGGTCTTTCACCCGGAGTGGCTTGCTAACCCGGTGTTGGTACTTAAGAAGAACGAAACGTGGCATATGTGTGTGGATTACACGGATCTTAACAAGGCCTGTCCGGCTGACCTGTTTGCTCTCCCTCGCATTGACCAAATTATTGATGTGACGGCGGGTTGTGAGAGTTTATGCTTCCTGGATGCTTATTCTGGTTATCATCAGATCAAGATGGCAGTCAAGGACCAAGAGAAGACGACTTTTATCACACCTTTTGGTGCCTTCTGCTACGTGTCTATGCCTTTTGGGCTCAAGAGTGCCTAGGCGACTTATCAGCGTTGTGTCCAGAACTGTCTTCACAACTAGATTAGGCGTAACGTTCATGCATATGCGGATGATATTGTGATCAAATCAAGGAAGAAAGAGACTCTGTTGGATGACCTGAAGGAGACTTTCGACAACTTACGAGTCTACAAGATGATGCTTAACCTGGCTAAGTGTGTCTTTGGCATTTCAGTTGGCAAGCTCTTGGGATTTCTAGTCTCTGAGCGTGGCATTGAAGCTAACCCGGATAAGATAAAAGCTATCACCTCCCTGTCTGAGCCGGCATGCATCAACGATGTTCAGCGCCTGGCGGGTCGAATTGCTGCGTTAAGCCAGTTTATAAGTCGCCTTGGTGAGAAGGCCATCCCTTTGTACCAGATTATGAAAAAGACAGACAATTTTGTATGGAGTAAGGAGGCGGGTGAAGCGTTTGAGGCGCTCAAGAGACAACTCACTGAGCTGCCGGTTTTAGCCGCTCCGGTTGAGAAGGAACCCTTGCTTTTATATGTGGTGGATAATAAGAGGGCTGTCAGCGCTGCAATCGTCATCGAGCATAAGGAGGCGGGGAAGGAATATCTGGTTCAAAGGCCGGTTTACTATATCAGTGAGTTCCTAACAGAGTCCAAGCAGAGGTATCCACATTGGTAGAAGCTGGTGTATGGGGTGTTCATGGCCAATCGCAAGCTAAAGCATTATTTCCTGGGCCACCAGATCATAGTGGTTAGCTCTGCCCCTTTGGGAGACATAATTCAAAACAGGGAAGCCACTAGCAGGATCGCTAAGTGGGCACTAGAGCTTGGACCTCTCAATTTGATATACATACCTCACACGGCGGTCAAGTCTCAAGCCTTAGTGGATTTCATAAATGACTGGACTGAGAGTCAGGCGCCCGAGGAAAAGTCGGACAACACATACTGGACGATTCACTTTGATGGATCCAGGCAACTAGAAGGATCAGGGGCAGGAGTTGTCTTAACATCTCCCAAAGGTGTTAAGTTCTGTTATGTGATAAGGTTGATGTTTCCTTGTACTAACAATGCAGCTGAGTACGAAGCCCTGCTTCATGGCCTCCGGGTGGCTAAGGAGATGAATCTGAGCCGAGTTAGATGCTTTGGCGACTCAGATCTGGTAGCCCAATAGGTGTCAGGAACGTGGGAATCCAAAGACCCACGGATGGCAGCTTACCGCCAGGCGGTTGATGTCATTGCTGGTCACTTCAAGGGTTATCAGGTGGATCATATCGATCGTCGCAAGAACGAGGCGACTGATGCTCTATCAAGCCTGGGTTCTCAACGAAAGTCGATGCCGCCTAATGTTTTCTTGGATGTGCTACATCACTCGTCGGTTAAGTTACCTTTAGAGGAGGACTTGGCTATTCCTGACCCGGACCGTGCCTTATTTGGCATACTTGACTCACGACGAGTTACCTGATGATGAAAATCTGGCCAGACAGGTCACCAGGTGGTGTAAGTCTATGACGATAGTCAATGGCGAGTTACATAAGTGCAGCGTCACTGGCGTGTTTCAACGTTGTGTCTCACCTGAAGAGGGCAAGGAAATCTTGAATGAAATTCATGCTGGTGATTGTGGTCATCACGCCGGCTCAAAATCTCTGGTGGCCAAGGCCTTTAGACATGGTTTCTTCTGGCTGACGGCTCACAAGGATGCAGAAGATCTGGTCCGTAAGTGTGATGGTTCTCAAAAGTTTGGTCGGCATGCTCATGTTCTGGCTCAAGAGTTGCGTATGACTCCAATTACTTGGCCGTTTGTAGTCTGGGGGCTTGACATGGTCGGGCCTTTCAAGAGGTCCAAGGACAAGAAGACTCACTTCCTGGTGGCAGTTGACAAGTTTACCAAGTGGGTAGAAGCTGAGCCGGTGAGCAAGTCTGACGCGGCTACGGCGGTTCAGTTCATCAAAAAGCTGATCTACCATTTTGGTTACCCTCACAGTATCATCACAGATAATGGTACGAATCTATCCAAGGGGGCTATGCGAGCATTCTGTGACAGTGAGCACATCCAATTTGATGTTTCTGTAGTTGCTCATCCACAATCAAACGGTCAGGCGGAGCGCACTAACCAAGAAATCTTGAGAGGTATCAAACCCCGGCTCATGGTTCCTTTGCAGCGAACGCCGGGTTGTTGGGTGGAGGAGTTGCCATCCGTCTTATGGAGCATCAGAACCACTCCCAATAGATCAACAGGTTATACACCTTTCTTCATGGTTTACGGTGCAGAGGCCGTGTTACCAAGTGACATCCGCCATGACTCGCCACGAGTGGCGGCTTACGTTGAGGCGGACAATGAAACAACGCATCAAGATGCCTTGGATGCCCTGGAGGAGGAACGTGATTTGGCGGCGGCTCGTTCGGCGATTTATCAGCAAGACCTGCGCCGCTATCATAGCCGCAGGGTCAAGACCCAGACGTTTCAAGAAGGGGACTTAGTGCTGCGGTTGATTCAAGATCAGACAGATGCGCACAAGTTATCCCCTCAATGGGAAGGACCTTTTGTGGCCAGCAGAAATCTCAATAACGGGTCATATTACCTCATTGACATCCGAGACGACTCATATACCTCGGGGCAGGAGACTCGCCGGTCGTGGAACATAGCGCATCTACGACCTTACTATACTTAAAGTTGTCAAGACTTGACATTGTACACCATCATTGTACATATCATATATTTATATGAGTAAAGTAGGCATCCCTGCAAGCCGGGGCCTCTGCTGTTTCACACATCTCAATCTGTGCAAAAGGTGAAAATATGATCGTCCAGGGGGCTTCCCACCCACCGGGTGTAGCTTATCACACCCTATCGGTCGGCTCTCAAGCCAAAATAGTTGACTCCGTCGACATGATCGTCCAGGGGGCTTCCCATCCACCGGGTGTAGCTTATCACACCCTATCGGTCGGCTCTTAAGCCAAACAGTTGACTTCGTCAACAAAGGTCATTTGGGGGCTTCCAACCCACCGGGTATTGTTGGAAATATGCCCTAGAGGAAATAATAAAATGGTTATTATTGTATTTCCTTGTTCATGATAATTGTCTATTGTTAAAGCTATAATTGTATTGACCGGAAACTGTAATACATGTGTGAATACATAGACAACAACATGTCCCTAGTGTGCCTCTAGTTGGCTAGGTCGTTGCTCAATAGATGGTCACAGTTTCATGACCATGGACATTGGATGTCATTGATTACGGGATCACATCATTAGGAGAATGATGTGATGGACAAGACACAATTCTAAGCATAGCACAAGATCGTGTAGTTCGTCTGCTAAAGCTTTTCTAATGTCAAGTATCATTTCCTTAGACCATGAGATTGTGCAACTCCCGGATACCATAGGAATGCTTTGGGTGTGCCAAACGTCACAACGTAACTGGATGGCTATAAAGGTGCACTACGGGTATCTCCGAAAGTGTGTGTTCGGTTGGCACGAATCGAGACTGGGATTTGTCACTCGGTGTGACAGAGAGGTATCTCTGGGCCCACTCGATAAGACATCATCATAATGAGATCAGTGTGACTAAGGAGTTAGCCACGGGATGATGTGTTGCGGAACGAGTAAAGAGACTTGCCAGTAATGAGATTGAACAAGGTATAGGGATACCGGCGATCGAATCTCGGGCAAGTATCATACCGGTAGACAAAGGGAATTGGATACGGGATTGATTGAATCCCCAACATCGTGGTTCATTCAATGAGATCATCGTGGAGCATGTGGGAGACAACATGGGTATCCAGATCCCGCTGTTGGTTATTGACCGGAGAGGTGTCTCGGTCATGTCTACGTGTCTCTCGAACCCATAGGGTTTACACACTTAAGGTTCGATGAGGCTAGGGTTATAGGGAAATGGTATACATGATTATCGAAGGTTGTTAGGAGTCCCGGATGAGGTCCCGGACGTCATGAGGAGATCCGGAATGGTCCGGAGGTAAACATTGATATATAGGAAGTCCTGTTTTGGTCACCGGAAAGTTTTCGGGCTCATCAGTAGTGTACCGGGAGTGCCGAGAGGGTGCCGGAGGACCCCCGGGAGGGGTGTGACGACCAAAGGACCTTATGGGCTGTTAGATAAAGTGTGCCAGCCCTTATTGGGCTGGGAAAGACCTTTTCTAAAGGCCCATGCGCATATAGATAAAGAGATAAGTCAAAAGGGAGTTTGAAAGGAGGAGATCCACCTCCCTTGTGGGAGGTGGACTCCTCCCCTAGCTCGGCCGAACCTCTCCTCCTTGGAGGAGGGGCCAAGGCATCCCTCCCTCTCCCTCCTCCTATATATACTTGAGGTTTTGGCTGTTTTGAGACAAGATTTGATCTCTCTCTCCCACGGCGCAGCCCTACCTCTCTTCTTCCTCCTCCGCAGTGCTTAGGCGAAGCCCTGTCGGAATACCTTGCTACTCCACCACCACCACGCCGTCGTGCTGCTGTTGGAGCTCTTCCCCAACCTCTCCCTCCTCCTTGCTGGATCAAGGCTCGGGAGATGTCACCGGGTTGTACGTGTGTTGAATGCGGAGGCGCTGTTGTTCGACGCTTAGATCAGAATCGACCGCGATTTGAATCGCTGCGAGTACGACTCCACCAACCGCATTGTTGTAACGCTTCCGCTTAGCGATCTTCAAAGGTATGAAGATGAAATCTCTCCCCACTCGTTGCTGGTTTCTCCATAGATAGATCTTGGTGATCGTAGGATTTTTTTTGATTTACTACTACGTCTCCCAACAGGTTTAGCTTACCCACCCTCTTGATCGGATCTAAAGCCAAAGAGGGTTAAACCTGCCAGTGAGATTGATGCTGCTCCACTAGGTGACCCGCCGAACTCTTACCAGTTAATCTCGCCTGGAGACCCTGAGCCGGTTCAAAGAACTTAACGGCCTATCTCAATCGAGACCCTGTACTGGTTAAGGTTAAAACGGCGGCTATTGTCACGTGAGGGCCGACTTTCGGAAAGCAAGGATAAGCTCTCCCATCTACTGCCGACTCTCCTCTATGTGGCCCGTTCGTACTCTTTGAGAGTTAATCCTTAAGGACCCTGTACTGTTTAAGGTTAAAACGACGGATTTATGTCACGTGAGAGGCAGTTTTTGTCTATCAAGGTACTCATGCCGTGCCGTGTCTCTTCTGGGACGTCACACTTCCTTTTAGTTAATCTCTCTTAGAGACCCCAAGCCGCTCAAAAGAGATTGATGGCCATTCTCGATAGAGACCCTGTACTGCTAAGAATTTTTAAGTGGCGAGTTAGCCCAGTAGAACCGACACATGAGTTATTATAAAAAAGCAAGTTAGAAAGATACATCATCTTTGGGTTACGCTATTCTAAGCGGCCCTCCTAACAATGTGAAGATACATCTATTCTAGCAGGTCGGTTAAAACCACCAAGAGTCGGCAAAACATGCAATATGAGTCGGCAGCACAAGGCAGATGTCATATGCTAAGCCGGACAATTTAATATGTGCACGATGGCACAGTTTAGGCAAAGATAAGGTTTACTATAAGCCTATTACAGACGCTCTCTACAGAGCTCAAAAGTGATGATTCAAAGTTTTTTACACCGCTCTATGGCGGGTCACAAGGCCGGCTTATCCACGGCGTTACCAAAGTCGTCAGTTCGACGGCGGGTTGCCCTCCGGCAGGTCTTCGACCTCCATGATCTGGAGATTGTCCATGTCCCAGTTGTAGTTGGTTAAAGCCGCAAAGTTTCCCTCTTCAAAGAGGGGGACGGGTCAAGATTAGAAGCAAAGAGGTGCTTACTGCGTGCAGGGGTCAAGTCCTTGGCTTCAAAGGTTGGGCCGCGTATTCTCTTCTGCTCGGCATTATAAGCCACCTGGTATGTTGACAAGTTCACTTCCTTTGTTAACACGAAAGCGAAGACTTTGGAAGCTTTCACACACCATGCTTAGTCAGCCTCCGTAAACTCTGAGCCGTCATCCTTCTTGGAGGGAAACCCGTCCATCATGTCTTCGGGAGTCAACTCTGGAGCAAAAGCCAATGCCCGGCTTATGGCTGCGACGGCTCCCTATCGGGCGGCTGATTTATTAAGCTCTTGGATCTGTTTCGGTAGGGTGGACAGCAGTTCTATGACCCCCTTCATAGTTGGAGGGATGTTATCCTTATAGAGTACCTCCTTGATCATGCAGAGAGCTCCGCAGTATAGCTGCTCTGTCAAAGTATAGATAGCTTTCAGAGGCAGCAAACTGTCAGAGGCAAGTTGACGACTCCTTGGACCTGCATAAGACATATTTTTGGTCATAAGTCACGAGTATAAGTATTCATAACAAAGTTCTGGCTAAGCATTTAAATACTTACCAAATATGGTGGCTGACATCTTCCTGATATGGCGCTTCAAGGATTGCAGCTTATCTGACACAATCACGAGCCGCTGGTCAGCATCGTCAGCTTGTTGAGTCAGGGCGGCTTGTTCTGTTTCAGCAGACTCTTTGAAAGCAGCAAAGTCAGCTTTAATCTTTGTCAGTTCCTCGGCAAGGAGCTGGCACTTTTCACCGGCCTCGCTTCGGGCGGCTTGGTGGGTGGCCAGATTGCTCTTTAAACCGGTCAATTCTGACCCATCCTCATTTAAAGCTTCCCGTGACATATTAAAATGCAGAATAAGTCGCCAGGATGGAATTTTATCAGATGATGAAGATTAAGACAATAATATGCAAGTCTCAAGCAGATTGCAAGCAATATGTTTGACACTTTGGGGCTAATGTCTATTTGATCTCCAAGATTACAATGCAGTTTCGGCTCATCTTCGTCAAGTTAATCCGGAACTTGGGGGCTACAAGCTGGCTCTTCAAATTATTTACAATGAAAGTTCCGACTCAACTTTATCAAAATTGAGCCGGCCCTTGGGGGCTATAATTGGCTCTTCAAACTATCCACATTGAAGCTCCGACTCAACTTTATCAAAATTGAGCCGGCTCTTGGGGGCTACAATTGGCTCTTCAAACTATCTACAATGAAGCTTCGACTCAACTTTATCAACGCTGAGCTGGCCCTTGGGGGTTACGGATGATGCTTTGAGCAACCAATTCTAAACTAGTAGTTGAGGCCTATAGGCTAAGTATTTCTACTTCTAGCAAGATTTGAAGACCCGGCTTACCATTAGCTAATATTAACCCGGCTCTTGGGGGCTACGTAAGGGTATAAGGAAAGGAGAGTGAGAGTACCTTATATTTCCTCTTCATCAGGTTGACAAACTTGAGCTCCAAGTCCCGGCTTGTAGACAGGCGGTTCAGGTAACCAGCATGAAGCTCATCGGCTGTTAGCTTCTCTAGCGCAGGGAGCTCAAATTCCAACTTCTTGGAGGTTTCAGTTGCCTCAGTGCGCTTTGTTAATACACAAGGTTGGGGAGAGTGAAAGGCGGTGCCAGTAATATGGACGTCTGGAGTATTTGAAGTGTCAACAGTCTTGGAAGGGCTCGGCAGCTTGGAATTGGCCGTCGGAGGACTCTCAGGAATCATATCGTCGGCTGTCAACTCAGCAAAATGACGAGTTTCTTTAGGCGCCTCTTTGGAAGCCGCCGAGGGATCAACATGCGGCACGGGAGAATCCGGCTTGCTAGGCTCCGGCTCTCGAGCTTTGTGGCTAGGGGTAGACCCACTAGTCTTCCTTCATTTTGCTTGGGCCCTAGAAAACACAGAAGGTCATGGTTCGAGCTTTATATATAACACAAGTTTGAACATAAGCATAAAAGACACAGACTCTGGGTTAATCTTCAGAGGCGGCAAAGTAGTTCCGATAGAGTTGCCGGATGAAGGGGGTGATTCCTGAAAACATTTAAGACAATATAAGACAGTGTCGAATTACAAAGACAAGGTTGATAAACAAAGTCAGAATGAACAGATACCTCAGCCGGCCGCTTCCGTTGAGCCGGAGATAACCCGACCATGAAACCGTTAGAGCTGGTGCTCCGGGTCTGGCATCGGGAGATTTGCTATTGCTTTTTCAAAAGAAAGTGGGGGTCTATGTAAGAAAGAGGATGAGAAAGTGGGACTTTTCGGACGACCTGCCATATCTTCTATGGTACAAAATATTCTAAGTCGGATGAAACGTAAATTACCTTAGGGACATTGGCATGGCTTGTCTCCGTTTCGTCATGTGAATAATTATTGTCAATAAGGTGCATGAAGAGACGACCAAGAGAATCAAGTTCTACCTCTGAGTTGTCAGATTCTGGCTGTTCTTCGGGCTGTTCTTGGGGTGCAATTTCCTTCTTCCGACCGTCAGTCTTGTTCTTTGACTTCTTCTTCGGAGGAACATACTTCTTTTTCCAGAAGCTGGAATTGGCCTGAAAGTATAAGCCGACAAAAGGTTAAAAGATTGCTAAGTATAGCTAATACAGAGATAAGGACATCGAGAGTCGCCCTTATGTCTGGGGCCGGGTTTGCGACACAGAAAGGTGTTGGAAATATGCCCTAGAGGCAATAATAAATTAGTTATTATCATATTTCCTTGTTCATGATAATCGTTTATTATCCATGCTATAATTGTATTGATCGGAGACTTAAATGCATGTGTGGATACATAGACAAAACCATGTCCCTAGTATGCCTCTAATGGACTAGCTCGTTGATCAAAGGATGGTTAAGGTTTCCTAGCCATGGACATGAGATGTCATTTGATAACGGGATCACATCATTAGGAGAATGATGTGATGGATAAGACCCAAACTACAAACATAGCATATGATCGTGTCAGTTTATTGCTACTGTTTTCTGCATGTCAAGTATATGTTCCTATGACCATGAGATCATGCATCTCGCAGATATCGGAGGAGTGCCTTGTGTGTATCAAATGTCACAACGTAACTGGGTGACTATAAAGGTGCTCTACAGGTATCTCCGATGGTGTCTGTTGAGTTGGCATGGATCGAGACTGGGATTTGTTACTCCGTGTGACGGAGAGGTATCTTGGGGCCCACTCGGTAATGCAACATCACAATAAGCCTTGCAAGCAATGTGACTAATTGTTAGTTGTGGGATCTTGTATTACGGAACGAGTAAAGAGACTTGCTGGTAATGAGGTTGAACTAGGTATGGAGATACCGACGATCGAATCTCGGGCAAGTAACATACCGAAGAACAAAGGGAACGATATACGGGATTAACTGAATCCTTGACATAGAGGTTCAACCGATAAAGATCTTCGTAGAATATGTAGGAACCAATGTGGACGTCCAGGTCCCGCCATTGGTTATTGACCATAGAGGTGTCTCGGTCATGTCTACATAGTTCTCGAACCCGCAGGGTCTGCACACTTAAGGTTCGGTGACGTTTCGGTAGTGTAGAGTTATGTATGGTGGTGACCAAAGGTTGTTCGGAGTCCCGGATGAGATCTCGGACGTCACGAGGAGCTCCGGAATGGTCCGGAGGTAAAGATTCATATATAGGAAGTCCCAGTTTGGTTTCCGGAAAAGTTTCGGGCTCATCGGTAGTGTACCGGGAGTATCGGTATTGTACCGGGAGTGCCGGTAGTGTACCGGAGGACCTCCGGGAGGGGTATTTCGACCCCAAGAGGTCCATGGGCTGTGGTATAATAATAACCAGCCCTTAGTGGGCTGGGAAAACAGCCACAAAGGCCCATGGCGCAGGAGAGAAAGTCCTAAAGAAAAAAGTGGAAAATCAGCCAATAGGAGGCAATCCTACTCCAACTAGGATTGGAGGTGAAGTAGGATTGCTCCCACCTCCTATTTCGGCCGACCCAAAGGCCTTGGATGCCTATCCTCTCCTCTCCTCCTATATATACTAGTGGATTGGGTGGTTTTTGGAAAGAATTTCCGGCCACGTGCTACTCGTTTCACCGGTGCACAGTTTCTCCTCTAGATCGGTTTTCCGCAGCGCTTAGGCGAAGCCTTGCCGGAATCACTCCACCACCATCACCGGAGCGCCATCACTCTGCCGGTGAACTCTCTCTCCTCTCCACCTCCTCTCGCTGGATCGAGACGGTGGAGATCGTCATCAAGCTGCACGTGTGCTAAACGCGGAGGTGCCGTCCGTTCGGCGCTAGATCGGAAGGACCGTGATCGAGATCGCGAGACAGTTCGTGATGAGATCGCGGAACGGATCGTGATGAGTTCGCGGGACAGATCGTGATCAAGATTGTGAGACGGATCGTGATGAGATCGCGGGACGGATCGTGATGAGTTCACGGGACGGATCGTGATTGGATCGCAGGACGGATCGTGATGAGATCGCGGGACGCTCGGCGATTTGGATCGCGAAGATGTTCGACTACACCAACCACGTTTCTTAACGCTTCCCGCTTAGCGATCTACAAGGGTATGTAGATCCACTCTCCCTCTCGTAGATGCTCATCACCATGGATAGGTTTGCGTGTGCGTAGGAATTTTTTTGTTTCCCATGCGACGTTCCCCAACAGTGGCATCATGAGCTAGGTTGATGGTACGATGAGATCTCGAGTAGAACACAAAAGGTTTGTGGGCGTTGTTGCTTAGATTGCTTCCTCCCTTGGTCGGATTTTGGTTCAGCGGGATTGTGAGATGAAGCGGCCTGGACCAACATTACTCGTACGCTTACGAGAGACCGGTTCCCTCGACGCAACTTGTTGCCTAGATGGCTTGCGGGTGACAGTTTCTCTCACTTTAGTTGGATCGGATCCGACAAAGGCGGTCCTTGAGAAGGTTGAAAAGCAATCTATGTATCACCATTGTGGTTTATGCGTAGGTGAGAATCGTTCTTGCTAGATACCCGTAGCAGCCACGTAAAACATGCAACAACAATTAGAGGACGTCTAACTTGTTTTTGCAGGGTATGTTGTGATGTGATATGGCCAATTACATGATGAGATATATGTGATGTATGAGATGATCATGTGATGTATAGAATTTCACGACTTGCATGTCGTTGAATACGGCAACCGGCAGGAGCCATAGGGTTGTCTTTAATTATTGTATGACCTGCATGTCAATCATTAAGCGCTATGTAATGCTTTACTTTATCGCTACAGTAGCAATAGTAGTAGAAGCATGTAGGGCGTGACAACCCCGATGGCGACACATTGATGGAGATCAAGATGATGGAGATCATGGTGTCATGACGGTGACGATGGAGATCATGCCGGTGCTTTCATGATGGAGATCAAAAGCACAAGATCATGGCCATATCATGTCACTTATGATTTGCATGTGATGTTAATCCTTTTATGCACCTTGTTTTGCTTAGGACGACGGTAGCATTATAAGGTGATCCCTCACTTAATTTCAAGATAAATTGTGTTCTCCCCGAGTGTGCACCGTTGCGAAAGTTCTTCGTGTTGAGACACCACGTGATGATCGGGTGTGATAGACTCTACGTTCACATACAACGGGTGCAAGCCAGATTTGCACGCGCAGAACACTCGGGTTAAACTTGACGAGCCTAACATGTACAGACATGGCCTCGGAACACGAGAGACCGAAAGGTCGAACATGAGTCATATAGTATATATGATCAACATAATGATGTTCACCATTGCAGCCACCTCAACTCACGTGATGATCGGACTTGAGTTGGTGAATTTGGATCATGTATCACTCGAATGATCGGAGGGATGTCAATTTGAGTGGGAGTTTTTAAGTAATATGATTAATTGAACTCATTATCATGAACATAGTCAAAGTGTCTTTGCAAATTATGTTGTAGATTACTAGCTCGCGCTGTAGCTCCCTTGTATTTTGATATGTTCCTAGAGAAATATAATTGAAAGATGTTGGTAGCAAAATTGCGGACTGGGTCCGTGATATGAGGATTGTCCTCATTGCTGCACAGAAGACTTATGTCCTTAATGCACCGCTCGGTGCGCAACCCCCTCTAGCGTCGTCTATAGATGTTGTGAACATCTAACAGGCACGTTTCGATGACTACTTGATAGTTTAGTGCGTCATGCATTACGGCTTAGAATTGAGGCTCCAAAACGTTTTGAACGTCACGGAACATATGAGATGTTCTAGGAGCAGAGATTGTGATCTCAGGCTCGTGCCTTTGTTGCGAGATATGAGATCTCCAACAAGATTCTTTGCTTGTAAGATGAAGGAGAATAGCTCAATCGTTGAGCATGTACTCAGATTGTCTGGGTACTACAATCGCTTGAATCAAGTGGGAGTTGATCTTCCAGATAAGATAGTGATTGATGTAGTTCTCCAAGTTACTGTCACTAAAGCTACTAGAACTTAGTGATGAACTATATTACACCAGGGATAGAAGTATTGATCCCTGAGCTGTTCGCGATGTTTGACACCGCGAAGGTAGAAATCAAGGAGCGTCAAGTGTTGATGGTTAATCAAACCACTAGTTTCGAAAAGGGCAAGAGCAAGGAGGGAAACTTCATGGATAGCAAGTCAGTTGCTGCTCCAGTGAAGCAACCCAAAGTTGAACTCAAACCCAAGACTAAGTGCTTCTATTATGAGGTGAGAGGTCGCTGAAGCAGAACAACCCTAGATACTTGGTAGATAAGAAGGCTGGCAACATTGATAGAAGTATATTTGATATACGAGTTACTAATGTGTAACTTGCTAGTACTCTTAGTAGCACCTGGGTATTGGATACCGGTTCGGTTGCTAAATGTTAGTAACTCGAAATAAAAGCTACGAAATAAACGGAGAACTAGCTAAGGGTGAGGTGACGATATGTGTTGGAAGTGTTTCCAAGGTTGATGTGATCAACATCGCACGCTCTCTCTACCTTCAGGATTAGTGACGAACCTAAATAAATGTTATTTGGTGTTTTGCGTTGAGCATGAACATGATTAGATCATGTTTATTGCAATATGGTTATTCATTTAAGTCAGAGAATAATGGTTATTCTATTTACATGAATAATACCTTCAATGGTCATGCACCCAGTGAGAATGGTTTGTTGAAATCTTGATCGTAGTATTACACATGTTCATAACATTGATGTCAAAAGATACAAAGTTAATAATGATAGTACCACATACTTGTGGCACTGCCGGTAAATGTCATATTGGTATAAAGCGCATGTAGAAACCCCATGCTGATGGATATTTGGACTCATTCGATTTCGAATCGGTTGAGACATGCGAACCATGCCTCTTGGGCAAGATGACTAAAGGACCCCATTGGATGGAGCGGGCAAGTGATTCATTAGAAATGATAGATGTTGATGTATGCAATCTAGTGAGTCTTGTAGCGTGCAGTGGATATCGTTATTTTCTTACCTTCACTGATGATTTGAGTAGATATAGTGTATATTTACTTAATGAAACACAAGTCTGAATCGTTTGAAAGGTTCAAGCAAATTCAGAGTGAAGTTTAAAGATCATCGTGACAAGAAGATAAAAATGACCGCGATATGATCGTGGAGGTGAATATCTGAGTTACGAGTTTGGCATACAACTTAAGACAACGTGAAATTTGTTTCACAACTAACGCCACCTGGAACACCATAGTGTGATGGTGTGTCCAAACATCATAGTCATGCTCTATTGATATAGTGCATACTGTGATGTCTCTTATCGTTTTACTACTATAATTTTTGGGGTTATGCATTAGAGACAACTACATTCACTTTAAATAGGGCATCATCTAAATCCGTTGAGATGACACCGTGTGAATTATGGTTTGATAGAAACCTAAGCTGTCATTTCTTAATGTTTGGGGCTGCGATGCTTGTGTGGAAAATGTTTTCACATAATAAGCTAGAACCCAAAGCGGATAAATGTATCTTCATAGAATACCCTAAGAACAGATGGGTATGCCTTCTATCTCAGATCCGAGTGCAAAGTGTTTGTTGCTAGAACTAGGTCCTTTCTCGAGAAAAAGTTTCTCTCGAAAGAATTGAGTGGGAGGAAGATGGAACTTGATGAGGTTGTTAAACCTTTGTTCAACCAGAGAGTAGCGCAGCGCAGAAAGATGTTACTGTGAAGCCTACGTTAGTTGAAGAGGAAGTTAATGATGATGATCATGAAGCTTCAGGATCAAGTTACTATCAAACTTCGTAGGTCGACAAGGATGTGTACTGCTCCTAAGTGGTACGACAACTCGGTCTTGGAGGTCATGTTGTTGGACAAAGATGAACCTACGAGCTATGGAGAAGCGATGATGGGCCTGGATTCCGACAAATGGTTGGAGGCCATGAAATCCGAGATAGGATCCATGTATGAAAACCAAGTGTAGACTTTGGTAGAGTTGCTCGTTGGACGGCAGGTCGTTAAGTACAAATGGATCTTTAAAATGAAGACAGACACTGATGGTGAATGTCACTATTTGTAAAGCTCGACTTGTTGCAAAGATGTTTGTGACAAGTTCAAGGAGTTGACTACGATGAGACTTTCTCACTCGTAGTGGTGCTAAAGTATGTTGGAATTATGTTAGCAGTTGCTGTGTTTTCAATTATGAAATTTGGCAGATGGATGTCAAAACATTGTTTCCTTAACGGTTTACTTGAGGAAAGGTTGTATGTGATACAACCAGAAGGTTTTGTCAGGCCTAAGGATGCTAAAAGGTGTGCAAGCTTCGGTGATCCTTCCATGGACCGAAGCAAGCATCTCGGAGTTGGAATATACGCTTTGATGAGGTGATCAAAGTTTTGATGTTTATACAAAGTTTACGAGAAACTTGTATTTGCAATAAAGTGAGTGGGAGCACTATAGAATTTCTGATAAGTATATGTGGATGACATATTGTTGATCAGAAATAATGTAGAGTTTCTGGAAAGCATAAAACGGTTATTTGGAAAGTGATTTTCAAAGGAAGACCTGGATGAAGCTACCTAATTTTTGAGCATCAAAATCTATGGAAATAGATCAAGATGCTCGATGAGACTTTCAATGAGTGCATACCTTGACAAGATTTTGAAAGAGTTCAAAATGGATCAGTCAGAGAAAGAGTTCTCGCCTGATTTGTAAGGTGTGAAAGTTGAGTGAGACTCAAATCTCGACAACGGCAGAAGAAAGAGAAAGGACGAACGTCGTCCCCTATGCCTTTGCCATAGGCTCTATATTATGCCATGCTATGTACCGCACCTATGTGTGCCTTGCCATGAGTCTGTCAAGGGGTACAAGAGTGGTCCAGGAGTGGATCACTGGACAGCGGTCGGAATTATCCTTAGTAACCAGAGGACTAAGGAAATGTTTCTTGATTATGGAGGTGATAAAGAGTTCGTCGTAAAGAGTTACGTCGATGCAAGGTTTAACACCTATCCGGATGACTAGTAGTAGCAATCTGGATACGTATAGTGGAGCAGCCATTTGGAAATAGTACCAAGTGGAGTGTGGTAGCAGTGTTTACGGTTTGACATAGAGATATGCAAAGTACACACGGATCTGAATATCGCAGACCCATTGACTATAAGACCTCTCTCACATGCAAAGCATGATCGAGCCCCAGAACTCATTGGGTGTTAGATTCATAACAATGCGAATCACATGGTGATGTGAACTAGATTATTGACTCTAGTGCAAGTGGGAGACTGTTGGAAATATGCCCTAGAGGCAATAATAAATTAGTTATTATCATATTTCCTTGTTCATGATAATCGTTTATTATCCATGCTATAATTGTATTGATCGGAGACTTAAATGCATGTGTGGATACATAGACAAAACCATGTCCCTAGTATGCCTCTAATGGACTAGCTCGTTGATCAAAGGATGGTTAAGGTTTCCTAGCCATGGACATGAGATGTCATTTGATAACGGGATCACATCATTAGGAGAATGATGTGATGGATAAGACCCAAACTACAAACATAGCATATGATCGTGTCAGTTTATTGCTACTGTTTTCTGCATGTCAAGTATATGTTCCTATGACCATGAGATCATGCAACTCGCAGATATCGGAGGAGTGCCTTGTGTGTATCAAACGTCGCAACGTAACTGGGTGACTATAAAGGTGCTCTACAGGTATCTCCGATGGTGTCTGTTGAGTTGGCATGGATCGAGACTGGGATTTGTTACTCCGTGTGACGGAGAGGTATCTCGGGGCCCACTCGGTAATGCAACATCACAATAAGCCTTGCAAGCAATGTGACTAATTGTTAGTTGCGGGATCTTGTATTACGGAACGAGTAAAGAGACTTGCTGGTAACGAGGTTGAACTAGGTATGGAGATACCGACGATCGAATCTCGGGCAAGTAACATACCGAACAACAAAGGGAACGATATACGGGATTAACTGAATCCTTGACATAGAGGTTCGACCGATAAAGATCTTCATAGAATATGTAGGAACCAATGTGGACGTCCAGGTCCCGCCATTGGTTATTGACCATAGAGGTGTCTCGGTCATGTCTACATAGTTCTCGAACCCGCAGGGTCTGCACACTTAAGGTTCGGTGACGTTTCGGTAGTGTAGAGTTATGTATGGTGGTGACCGAAGGTTGTTCGGAGTCCCGGATGAGATCCCGGACGTCACGAGGAGCTCCGGAATGGTCTGGAGGTAAAGATTCATATATAGGAAGTCCCAGTTTGGTTTCCGGAAAAGTTTCGGGCTCATGATGGATCGCAGGACGGATCGTGATGAGATCGCGGGACGCTCGGCGATTTGGATCGCAAAGATGTTCGACTACACCAACCGCGTTTCTTAACGCTTGCCGCTTAGCGATCTACAAGGGTATGTAGATCCACTCTCCCTCTCGTAGATGCTCATCACCATGGATAGGTTTGCGTGTGCGTAGGAAAATTTTTGTTTCCCATGCGACGTTCCCCAACAAAAGGTGCTAGCCGAATGGCACCGCAAGCTCCTGAAGACTCATGGAGAAGGCTCTTGATGGCGGCCATGATGTCATCCTCTGATAATGGTGTCGGGTTAAAGCAAAGGGGGTCATCAGACTGGCCCATATATTCGCACATGAGGCGGCCTCACCGGCTCAGGGGCATGACCTTCCAAGAAATCCAACAGCGGGTTAAATCCAGGTCAATCAGTCCATTGGACATAAGAGCTTTAATCTTTGCGTGAGCGAGAGCGTACTTCACCCGCTCAGAGGCTGATAGCCGGCCAGGAAGCTTAGTTGTTGTGTTGAGCTGGGATGGACGATAACCCGGCAAGGGATGCTCTCCTTCTAGGGAGGTGTCTTTGCAGTAAAACCAAGTCTTATTCCAATCTTTAGGATGACTTGGCATCTGAACAGCCGTAAAAGTTATGTCCCATCACCTCTGAATGGAAATCTTGCCAAGCTCTAAGCTTGGACCAACTTTCACCTCCGTCTGGCGGTTCGCATAAAAAACTCACGAAATAGACCAACGAACGACTCTTCTTGCAAATAAACTTCACTGAGTATTTGGAAGTTGCACATGTTGGAGACGGAATTGGGAGCGAGGTCTTGAGGGCGCAGTTTGAAGAAGTGAAGGACGTCCCGGAAGAATTTTGAGCCGGGTGGGCTAAACCCGCACATGAGATGATCCGCAAATACGACTACTTCACCCTCCCGAGGAACGGGCTTTAGCTCATTGCCTGGAACCCGCCAATGGATGACTTCTTTGGCAGGAAGGGTCCCCGCGTCTACAAAATCCACCAGGAACTCCTCTGTGATATCGAAGCCGACCCAATTGCATGAATTGGATGCACGAGACATGGTGGCAACTTAAAACTATGCAAAGTAACGATTTGTGGTGAGTCAGAAGGTGACAGACGAACTAAGGGCGGTTAAAAAGTTTAGGTGCTATAAAGTTAAGTCTCTAAAGCAGTTTTTGATGAGAGTCGGAAGTTCACTGGCGAGTCAAGTTTGCAAAACAACGAGGCAAAATCTTACTAAGTGTGGAAAATAGGTTTCGCAGACTACCTATATAGTTATGGATCTACAAAACACAGGAAAATTGGGTTTATTCTAGACCTAGCGACAAATAGTCGAACCAGTGACATTTTGAAAGACAGTGAATAGAGCAACTACAGATCTGTGTGATGCTATTACCGATTTCCTATGGTCTACCGCGATGGAGTAGAGGACGATATCGTGTTCAATATATGTATACTATCTGCCATTCTGGAGAAGTTCGTGTTCTAGCGGTGGAGAACTCCATGAAAACCCTACCGATAACTACAGATGTAGGGGAGGAGAAGAACTCACCGGAGTGGCGCAACGGATGCGGGCAGAGCTCTGGTAGGAACAGGTGGATGCAACGGCCTGGAGTGACAATGGCGTGGAAGCTTCACCGGAGCGGAAGGACGCTAGCGCGACGACGTCGGGAGGAAGAAGAAGAGGTGTGAGTGGGGAAGGAAATGAAACTGCCCTCCGCGGTCCTATTAAATAGGCAAAAAGTGGAAATGGGTGCGAGAATCTAGGCGACGGAGATTAATTGACCGAGACAGATGCCTCGATTTCCAGGATATCAGTTTAATAGCGGAAAGATCCGTTGCGGTCGTCAGGGAATCTTTTTGATGTCGCTGGATGACGTCACGGCGGGTTACTTTGTCTTACTTTCAGGTGGTAATGAGCAAGCCTCGCCGCCAAGTGAGACGGAAGATTGAGCAAGACTCGCCGCCAAGTGAGACGAAAGATTGAACAAGACTCGCCGCCAAG
This sequence comes from Hordeum marinum, assembly GCA_022496015.1. Lineage (NCBI taxonomy): Eukaryota > Viridiplantae > Streptophyta > Magnoliopsida > Poales > Poaceae > Hordeum > Hordeum marinum. The sequence continues at coordinate 471,287,968 of CM039673.1, read as the reverse complement.
TGAGATGGAAGATTGAGAAAGACTCGCCGCCAAGTGAGACGGAAGATTGAGCAAGACTCACCGCCAAGTGAGACGGAAGATTGAAGTGAGCAAGCTCAAATCAACCTGGGCCTAATGTTGGGGATATAACCCTGTGGTGAGACCCACCCAGGCGGGGCTGGGTCACACCTGGCGACTCACGGACCAGACCGAGGACGGGCCTGGAGACTCAAGCCTTGGCGTTCGGGGGATAAGCCACCCGAAGACGGCTTGCTCAAGAAGGCAAGACAACAAAGAGATAGACTCAGACACGTTGTAAGAGTCGGTATGCGACTCGTGTAACCCGTGGTCTTGACCTCCTATATAAGGGCGAGACCCGAGGCGACTTAGGCAGAAACCAACTAATCGAGTACTAGGTCAAGCGATTCCGCCACCTTGTAATCGATACTGCAATCAATACAACACAAGCAGGACGTAGGTTATTACCTCTACTTGAGGGGCTAAACCTTGGTAAATTCGTGTCCTTCGTCCCAATCAACCCCTTTGAGTCCTTCACCTTAGCGATGGCCTCGAATCTAAGTCCTCGGACATCTGCCGTGATAAAACCACGACACTGGGGGTCCTTGTCCTGGGCGCTGCCTCCTCTTCCAGCTGGATCTCCTGGTAGGCCCGTGGACTTCGGCTTCATCTTCCCTTCTAGAAGCCCTGCCCCTTCGCGCAGTGTTGGTCCAGTGTGGTCAGGCTGGGCTTCTATTGGGGGCCTCTTCCTATCTTTTCTTCTCGTAATATCCCCTAGGGGAGAAATTCAAATGAAGATGTACTTAGGAAGAGGCAACATCTCATGTAAATTTCACCCTATTTGAATGACCATGTATTATTCTTCTTGTCAGATTCCTCTTTGCATGGTGCTTTCCCTACGCCTTTTTTTGAAAAATCTTGCCGGCATGTGTAGCCCTACTACGAGCGCTTTGAGGAGCGGGTCCTTAGCAGCCTACTGGCGGTACTACTGCCGGCAAGATACCTTGACGTTCTCAGCATGCCACTTAAGTTGTTGAGCGGACTCGAAATAGAGTAAGGGCGCGAGCGCAGACACTCGAGCCATTGAACGGACTCGAAACAGAGCAAGGGCACGAGCGCAGCCACTTAATGTCGTTGTTTTCTCACGATAGATGCCATAGGGTGGCTTATCGGTGGTGTTGGGGCCATAGGACGCCGATGGGCTCCGGGTGCGAGATTGGGTACAAGAAGGTGGAGACACGCGATGTACCTAGGTTCGGGGCCCTCCGTGGGAGGTAATGCCCCTAGTCCTGCTTGGATTCATTGGATGGGTGGATAAGTATACAGAGGTGCTCCTAGAGCTGTGTTCGGAGGAGGAAGAAAGGAGCAGCCGGCTCGTCTCCCTCCGCTACTGGGAAGGGTATGAGAGCTCCCTATGTGTGTGTTCTTGATCGGGGGTTCCGTCCCTATTGCATGGGGAGCTCGAGGGGTTTTATAGGCAAACCCCCCAGCTCTTACAATATGATTTAGGTACGAGGGTGGAGGGACCTGGCTGGCAGCCTCTCCACCTGGCCAGGGGGTCCCGCGGCTTGTATCGTCTCGTCGTGGGCAGGGCCCGGCGGCCGAGCGGTTCCATCCCTGCCGGGACCCGCCGACCGGCGCCACGATTGGCCCTCCCCCACCTGCCCGGGCACGGGCCGCCCGGGGAGGCATCATTTAGCGCCAGCCGGCCGAGGTCGTCGGTACGGCCGGCGGCACTGTAGCCACGCCGGGGCAGGCACTCGAGTGGCGGAGGCGTGCTAGAACTGTTCCCCGTCCGATCGCGCTCATTGAGGTCAGCGGGCCAAACGGATGGACTGTAGCCATGCGGGACGGCGCGTCAGCGACCACTATGGCCATAGGGTCGCTCGCCCCGCCAGTCACATTGCGCTGCCGTACCTGCGGACAGGGAGACGGGACAGGGCATGTCCGTCCCCAAGTCAATGGACAACCCGGCTCGTGGGCAGCCGACTGCTTGGCCAGCCGGGCGGGAGCACGCCCGGCCACTAGACCAGCCGGGCAAAACGCCAGCCGGAGATGGCTCATGTGGCGTGTCCCCAGCCGGCCCCATCGAGCCGGCTGATTGGTTTTTCTTCGAGGCGGAGAGGGGAGGACTCGTTGCCTTGGCCTACCCGGGGATATAAACCCCGTCAGTAGCCCCCGAAGCTAGCGGGGGCCCACGTCCGACGGACGGTGGGGTACCGGTGGCTTCCCCCCAGCCTAGCCTGCCTCCGGCTCGAAGGCGAAGGGGTAGCCGGGCCAGCTACAGGACCCGATGCCTCGGGTTCTAGCGTGTCGCTCCGGGGCACGCGCCGAGACGTGACTTGCGACGCGGTGCGTAATGATGCGCTGGGCCCCGCACACACGAGGAGACGGGACGTCGCCCAGGCCTAGTCCGGTAGGGCCCAGGCGTAGCCCGGTAGGCCTCGGGGCCGGGGCCGGATCCCCCACGCCCCGATACGGCCGTTACGGCCCAAAGCGACCCACTCGCACGGGATTTCCGGGGAACATGGGCGCAGATGATCCCATGCCCCCGGTCGCATCCTCCCCTATAAAGGGAAGGGAAGGGCAGGGGCGGAGGTACCCGCGCCCCACTTTCCCCCTTGCAGCCCTTCCCGCCATTGCTCCTCGCTTCCTGACCTCGCCTCTCCTCGTGTTGCCGCGCTCGAGCCCGCGCATGCGCCCGCACGCCGCCCCACCGCATCCGTCGCGGCAGCTCGGGAGGATCCTTCGTCACTGATGCCGATATCAAGGAGCTGCGCAAGGCGCGGATGCTGCCGCCGCCCGTGCGCCGGGCGGCGAGCTGGTGCCGGCGCTGCAGCCAGGGGAACGAGTAGCGTTCCTCTGGCACTTCTCCCGGGGCTTCGCGCTCCCGGTGAGCAACTTCTTCCGCCTCTTCCTTGAAACCCTCAACGTTCAACCCCACAATCTTAGTCCCAACGCCATCTTGTATCTCTCTGCCTTCGTGGCGTTGTGTGAGGGGTATTTGGGAGTTCTTCCTTTTCTTGGCCTCTTCAACGTGCTTTTCTATCTCAAGCCGTTGCTCAACAACGCGTGCGGGGGCATCGTAGTGTGCTGCCACGGCGTTGCCCGCTTCCCTCCCCTTTCTTTGATTGACTCCGTCAAGGGGTGGCACCGCACATTCTTCTACGTGCGGAATGTCGACCCGGCGACGGACTACATTGGGCTGCCGCCGTTCGAGGACCGCCAGTCGTCCCACCAGAACTGGCCGGCGTCGGCCCCACGTGGCGTCGCTCTAGAGGAGCTAGGCCGGCTCGGGGAGCTGAAGAGCTCTGAGGGGCTGGTTGCCTCCGACCTGGTGGCGGCCTTCATATCGCGCCGGGTGTCGCCTCTTCAGATGAGGCCGCACCGGATCTGCAACATGTCAGGCTGGCACGACCCCTACCGGCAGTCCACCGTAGAGCTGACGCCGGCTCAGGTGGCGAAGCGGGTGAACGCCCTCACGACGTTCAAGCTAAAGCCCGCCTCGTGGTCTTTCGACATGGAGCCGTATGACCGCATCAACCGCCCCCCTGGTAAGTATTCTTGTAGAGGTTTGTGTTTTGCTTGATATCCCCAGCCGGCAGCCGACGGGAGAACTTATGATGGGGTGCTGACCGTAGTGGCTGGTGCGACAGAACACCCCAGACGGCTCGCATCCGCAAATCTTCAAGGCGGAGCGGGCGGACTCCGAGTCCCGGGACTTCCTGACGGGGGGTCCTGCGGAAGAGGGTGTGGACTCCTCCGGGGAGGCCGACGAGCCGGCAGGGCCGCGAGGCGGCACTCCCAGCGAGCCGGAGGGTCGAGAGCGGCCGAAGGGTCCAGAGCAGCCGGCGGACCCGGCGGAGCGGGTGAGTTCCCTCTTGGTCCCATCATCTGCGATTGGATGGACGATAATGACGATGATGATGATGAGCTGATGATCCTCGATGGACCTCCTCATGCAGCATGCCCAGGGCCGGAGGAGCGAGGAGCGCCCGCTTCGAGGCCCGGCCACCGAGCCGGCCGGCAGGGAAAAAAGGCCGGCCCAGGAGTGGTCGGCGGCTCCACCACCTGACCCGAAGCGGGTCAAGATGGCCGCGCGGAAGCCGCCGCCTCGCGCCAAGCGGGCCCTGCCCCTCGTCGTCATGTAAGTCCTCTGCGCTTCTTTCCTTGTTTTTTTTTTCTGTTTTCGTCTTACTAGCCGGTCGATGACCGGGGCTTGGATGCCGCAGTGACCCCATCGAGCTCCAAGAGGAGGGGGCACCCGATGAGCAGGCGGACACCGCCAGCCGGCTGGCCGCGAGCATGCGGCCACCCACAGGGAGGAGAAGAGGAGGCTCGTGGAGCTGCGAGCCTCCTAGTCCGGCACGCGGGGAGGGGCCGCATGCTCCGGAACTTCAAGCGGCCGACGGCGTAGAGGGGCGACCGAGCCGCCGCAGGCCTCAAACCCAGCGGCGGAGTCCACCCGCATGTCAAGACCCCCCTCTAGTGAGCCGCAAGAGGCGGCCATGGATCTGCCGCCGCTCCCGCCCGCACGGGAGACGGTGACGAAGCCGACCCCCGAGGCGGCTCGGCATGAAGTGCCGGAGGTGACCCTCCCAGCTCCCGAGCCGGCCCGAGAGGAGGTGATCCCGCCGGCTCCGGAGGCGACGCCGGAGGCGGTCGTTATGGAGGTGGAGCGGCCCTTCGGCGCGACCGACGCGCCAGAGCGACCGGCAGGTCAGGCGGCGACAGTGCCCGGTAGAGGGCCTGCAGGAGGCGACTCCCGGTCCCTCGCTGTTATCAACCCGGCCCCAGTGGCCGGAGTCGCGGCGAACCATGGCGGTAGCGGCGGCCATGCTCGGCGAATCCTGCAGTCGATGCAGGAGGTCAGCCGGGAGTCGAAGGCACTGGCGAACGTGCCGGCCCTACCGGCGCCTCCAGCAAGCGGCCCGGTCCCTTCCTTTGGGGATCTTGGGAGTGTCGTGGACCGGTGCCGGCAGGAGCTGGCCCGGTTTGCAGAGGCAGCGGACACCAACCTTCGGCATGCTGAGGTAAGCTTCTCCTTCCGTCTTTAGTATTTTTAGTGGGGGCGCGCAAGCGCACCCACTGGGTGTAGCCCCCGAGATGCGGCCCGGCTGACCGCCTGACGGGCAGCCGGGCCGGATCTCCTTCGAGCGCGTTTTTGACGTTCTCCCCTTTTGCAACAGGAGGGAGCCTCCCTGCGACAGAAGCTCTTCGTGGAGGCGGTCGCCATCCACGATCGCGGCAAGTATGGCTTCTACCATTTGGAGGAGGAGCTGGCCTGTGTGCAAGGTGAGTTGCATTTTGCGGGTGGAGGCATGTAGCCCGCGGGAGTCGGCGGCTTTATGCCTGTTTTACTGATGTTATCATTGTTATGTAGGCGAGCTGGCCGCCCTTCGGGAGGAAAAGACCGGGCTCGCCGCCGAGCGGAACCGGCTGGCACGGGATGTCCAGGCGGCCACGCAGGAGACAGACCGGCTGGCCGCGCTGCTGGTTGATGGCGAGGCAGTCTGCGACCGGCTCAAGGCCAAGGCGGCGAAGGAGGTGGCGGCCCGGGAGGCGGCCATCAAGGAGGGGGCTGACGCCGCCTTGAGGACTGCCACCCTCCAAGGCAAGGTGACCCGCCTCGAGAAGTCGCTCGAGGAGCCCAAGGGCTCTCTTGCCGCCTCGAAAGCGGCTTGGGCAGCCGAGCGGGCGGCAGCGCTCAACTTCGCCATCAGTGTGGATGATGCGATCGAAGGTGAGTGCTTGTTTCTTTCTTTTTCGATTGGTTGCCTTCTGCTTGCCGCCTCTTTGTGCTTCATCTAGTTTTCCTTCTCTTCTTCCCTCCTTCCCCTCAGTGCGGTTCCCGAAGATCCACCGCCGCGCCGCGTGGGCCATTGAGGAGCACCGGGAGCACCTTCGGGGGTATGGCTGCTCCATTGATGAGCATGCCCCGTGGGATGTGGACGATATCGGGCTCGCCGTCAAGATGTGGATGACCCATCTCGAGCGGAGCATGGAGCGGCTCAAGACTGCCGACGAGGAGGTCATCACCGCGCTGTGGCCAGGCCGCAGAGGAGCTCCGACGCATCGCGTGGCGCTATGGCTTGAGCATGCCATCTCCCGCCTCGAGGCCTGGAAAGCCTCGGCTGCCCGAGCCAGAACGCAGATGGCGCTTCGGTTCATCACTTCATGGTATCGGGGGGTGGACCTCGCCCGGCTAGCGACGATGCGGGACGTGCCAGCCGCGGAGCGAGAGGCTCGCGAGCCGGCCCTTGTCTTGTGGGGGAACGAGCTCGCATCGTATGTCGACGCGGATGAGTTCCTGCCGCCCCTTGGAGAGGACGGCGAGCCACTGCCCGAGGACTCCTTCCGCATCCCCCAGGGCCCGGACGACGCCGAAGTTGCCGACGAGAGCACTGACTCGAGCGGCGAGACAGCGGAGACCGAGGAGGCTGCTATGTAGGGCAGGGCGGCCGACCCGAAGGCCGCGAGCACCTCCGAGACAAGGACCGAGCCGCCTCTTGACGTGCCAGCTGGCGACGCACCGGCTGGCGACACGCCGGTGGCTTGAGCCCCAGGGCATCTTCCTATTTTGCTCTTTCTTTTTCTTCTTTCCTACACTTTGAACGTGGATTCGATCCACCCACTGGGGGTGTGTATGTAATGAATTGAACGCGGGCTGTGGGCCATTTTGCTTTACGTTATGAATACTCTGTGTTTTATGCCTTATGAATCTTGCCGCCTCCACCTTACCCCTTTTTCACCCGCCACGACCCTTTGCACTTCTACTCCGTTTCCCCTTTGGCCTCAGCCCCGCCAGCCCGACAGCCGGGAGCCGGTCTATGGCTGGGTCGGGGTGTCCGCCTCGAGGGAGCCATTTCAAAACTTAGGAATCGTGGAGGGTTTTTCGGGGTAAGTGAAGCAGCTAGAGACGCGACAAGGGTCCGTCTAGGCCTAGAAAAGATCCCTTCCCGTTTCGACCTTTGGTGCGAGCCGAACCTTGCCGCCCTGAGGCCCCGTCAGCCGGACAGCCGGGTGCCGGTCTGTAGCTGGTAAGGGTGGGGAGGCTTGGACGGCTCACATTTACTTAGTCTTTTCTGCGGAGAGACACTTTTAGGTCCAGCCGGCTAGCCCCCGGGCCCGAGAGCCAAGCCGGGGAGCCGGTGAGTGTGGAAAGCTTTGAGATAAACGAAATGGGGCGCGCCCCAAGAGACGGCTTGGGACGCCCATTGCATTCATAGGCCCAAAAGGACGGGGATACATACATATGTTGGTTTTTCCTTGGCAGTAAAATGGGCGCAGGAGTGCCGCGTTCCATGGACGCTCCGTTTCTTCGCTGGAGGCGTCTCTCTTGCGCTTCTGTGGCTTCTGGGCGTCTATTAGATAGTACGCATTGTTGTGTAGCGCCTTGCTAACGATGAACGGGCCCTCCCATGGGGAGGACATCTTGTGTTGACCGACGGTTCGTTGGATCCATCTAAGGACCAGGCCCCCCTCGCGGAATGAGAGCGGCCGGATCCTCTTGCTGTGATAATACCAGAGCTTCTTTTGGTAGATTGCCGTCTGGATCAAGGCTAGCTCGCGAGCCTGCTCGAGCAGGTCGACGCCATCTTCTCTTGCTTCCTTGGCGTCCTTCTCCGTGTATAGGGCGACCCGAGGCGAGTCGAATTCGATGTCGGTGGGGATGATCGCCTCGGAATCATACACGAGAAAGAACGGGGTGTAGTCGGTTGAATGGTTAGGGGTGGTCCTGAGACTCGAAAGGACGGCCGACAGCTTGTCGATCCAGCAGCCTGCCGACCTGACCAGCGGAGTCACGAGCCGGGGCTTGATGCCGGATAGAATGAGGCAGTTTGCCCTCTTGACCTGGCCGTTTGATTGCGGATGAGCGACGGAGGCCAGGTCGAGCCGGGTCCCTTTCTTGGAGCCGAAATGTGCGAGCGCGCCTTTGGGAAAGTTGGTGTCATTGTCGGTGATGATGCTGTGGGGGACGCCATAGCATACTGTAATGTCATCGATGAACCGGACGGCCGTGGGGCCATCCAGCTTCTTGATGGGCAGTGCTTCGATCCACTTGGTGAATTTGTCCACGGCCACCAGCAAGTGCGTCATGCCGCCTCGAGCGGTTTTGAAGGGGCTCACCATGTCCAGCCCCCAAACGGCAAAGGGCCACGAGAGGGGGATGGTTTGGAGGGCTGTTGCCGGCAGGTGGCTTTGCGTGCTGAAGCGTTGGTAGCCCTCGCACTCGTCAACCAATTTCTTGGCCACCTTGAGAGCCGTGGGCCAATAGAAACCATGGCGGAAAGCCTTGGCCACCAGGGTCCGGGAGGCGGTGTGGTGCCCGCACTCACCCTGGTGGATGTCGAGGAGGATCTCTTGGCCTTTTTCTGGCTCGACACACCGCTGGAAGACGCCGGTGGTGCTGCGGTGGACGAGCCCGTTGTTGATGCTGCTGTAAGCCAAGGCCCGGCGCTAGATCTGCCTAGCTAGAGCCTCGTCCGGAGGCAGCTCGCCTTGTAAAAGGAATGCCAAGATGGGCTGGGCCCATGAGGGGGCTGCGATGGCAGCCGACTGGAGAACTCTTGGGGCTAGTTGATCAGCCCCCGGGACCGGCTCGCCAGCCCCCGGGACCTGCTTGGGAGGCCCCCGAGGCTGGTTGGTCAGCCCTCGAGCCTCGCTCGCCGGCCCCTAGAGCCGGCTGGTCGATGACCATCATGATGACCACGTCATCGGGTCCGTCCGCTCCGGGTGCCGTCGGTTCGATCGGGCCCGGCTGGGCAACCGGTGGTTCGAGAGCCGACGACGGAGTTGTTGGGGAGGCGGCCGGCACCGTTGATGGACCGGTGGCGCTTGCCGGCATGAAGATTGACTCCGACTCTGGGAGGGCTTGACCAACGGCTTGAGCAGCCGCTCGAGAGAGACGCCGGCTGGGATGGCCTGCCGGGTGGAGCTGATTTTTGCCAACGCGTCTGCCGCCTCGTTATCCGCTCGGGGGATATGGTGGAACTCGTAGCCCTCGAAGGAGCTGGTGAGTTGTTGGACGAGGAAACTGTAGTTGGCCATGTTGGCATCCCTGGCGTCCCATTCGCCAGAAACTTGCTGCACCACGAGGTCGGAGTTGCCGAAGCAGAGGATGCACCTGATGCCGATCTCCTTGGCGAGCCGGAGGCCATGGACGATGGCCTCGTACTCCGCCACGTTGTTGGAGGCGGCGAAGTGGATCTGGAGGGTGTACTTGAGTTGATCACCTTTCAGGGAGATGAGGACTATGCCGGCACCCAGGCCGGTCCTCATCTTCGAGCCGTCAAAGTGCATTCGCCAATGCGTGGAGTCCAGGGGAGGCGGGACGAACTCCGTCTCCACCGAGTCAATGAGGAAATCTGCCAATGCTTGCGACTTGACAATGGTTCTTGGCTCGTACCGGATTTCGTGATCGGCGAGGGCGATCACCCACTTGGCAATCCGGCCGGTGGAGTCCCGGCCACTCATGATCTCGCCGAGCGGGGCCGTGCTCACCACGGTGATGGTGTGCTCTCGGAAGTATTGTTTGACCTTGTTGGCAGCAAAGTATATGCCGTAACACATCTTCTGGTAGTGGGGGTAGTTCTGCTTGGACATGGAGAGGACCTCGCTGAGGTAGTAGACGGGCCGCTGGACTGGCAGGGCCTTGCCCTCCTCCGGCCTTTCGACCACCAGCACGACGCTGATGATCCGGGTTGTCGCGGCGATGTACGCGAGCAGTGGTTCCTTCTCAGCCAGCGCAGCCAAGATTGGCGTGTGGGTGAGAGCCTTCTTGAGGCCGCGGAAGGCCTCGTCCGCCTCGTCCGGCCAGTCGAAGGTGCCCGGCTTCTTGGTTTGACCCGACTCGATGAGAGCCGTCTTGCGGAGGAGCCCGTAGAGGGGCAAGGCCTTCTCCCCCAGCCGGATGATGAACCGGCTGAGCAAGGCAAGGCAGCCGGTGAACTTCTGGACGTCACGGAGCCGGGTCGGCTTTGGCATGCGCTCAATCGCGCGGATCTTCTCGGGGTTAGCTTCGATGCCGCGGGCGGACACGAAGAAACCCAAGAGTTGACCGGCGGGAACGCCGAAGACAGATTTCTCCGGGTTGAGCTTGACCTTGTATTCGTGCAAGTTCGTGAAAGTCTCCCGGAGGTCGTCGAGGAGGCTAAAGTGCTTCTTGGTTTTGACGACGATGTCGTCGACGTAGACGTGGACATTCCTGCCTATATGAGGTAGGAGGCACTTTTGCATGCACCGTTGGAAGGTGGTGCCTGCGTTCTTCAGGCCGAAGGACATGGTGATGTAGCAGTACACCCCAAAGGGCGTGATGAAGGAGGTCTTGAGCTGGTCTTCCAGATCTAGCTTGATTTGGTGGTAGCCGGAATAGGCGTCCAAGAAGGATAGCAAGTTGTAGCCGTCCGTGGAGTCAATAACTTGATCGATCTGTGGCAGGGCGAATGGGTCCTTGGGACATGCCTTGTTCAGGCTGGTGTAGTTGATGCACATGCACCAGGTCTTGTTTTTCTTCAGCGCCAGGACTGGGTTGGCCAGCTAGTCCGGGTGGAACACTTCCATGATGAACCCCGCCGCGAGCAGTCGGGCGATCTCTTCTCCTATAGTGCGCCGCTTCTCCTCGGAGAAGCGGCGTAGGGGTTGCTTGACCGGCTTGATGTCCAGCCGGACGTGTAGTTTGTGCTCGGCGAACTTCCTCGAAACACCCGGCATGTCCTTGGGGGACCACGCGAAGATGTCCCGATTCTCACGGAGGAAGTCGACGAGCTCGCCTTCCTATTTGCTGTTGAGGCGGGAGCCGATCGTGATGCACTGAGTCGGGTTGGCCAGGTCGAGCGGGATTTGCGTGGTGTCCTTGGATGGCTGGAAGGAGGCCTTGCCGGTGGATTGTGAGGGAGGAGCCAGCACGGCCGGCTGGCTGGCGGTGAGGGCCACGAGGTGGTCGAGCTGCCGCTTCTCCTCGGCGATTTCCAGGGCCTCGGCCAGCCGGCTACCATCTCGAGCGCATTCGAGCAACATCTTGTAGTCGCCCTTGACGGTAATGGTTCCCTTGGGGCCAGGCATCTTGAGCTTGAGGTAGGTGTAGTGCGAGACTGCCATGAAGCTGACTAGAGCCGGCCGACCCAGCAACGCGTGGTAGGGACTTGCGAGGTCCACGACCTCGAACAGTACTGGCTCGCGGCGGAAGTGGCAAGGTCCGCCGAAGAGGACGTCGAGCGTGATCTTGCCTATAGGGGAGCAAGACTTTCCAGGCATGATGCTGTGGAAAACCGTCCGGCTCGCCTGTAGGTCTTCTATCTTTAGCCCCAGCTTGTGCATCGTGTCGAGGTAGAGGATATTGATGCTGCTGCCACCATCTATCAGCACCCGTGTAAAGCGGCAGGCTCGATCCTTGGTGGCAATGGTGGGGTCGAGGACCAAGGCGTAGCTGCCGGGATTCGGCATCACCGCGGGATGGTCGGCCTGGCTCCATGTGACCGGCTTCTCCGACCAGTGCATGAACTGGGGAGTTGTCAGCATGGTGGCGTTCACTTCATGGTGGAGCCGGCGCTCCGCGTGCTTGCCCATATCTTCACTGGTGAAGACGACATAGCAACCGTCTTGGTTGGGGTACTGGTCGACTAGGCGACCATTGTTTGGGGCCGTTGCCGGCGCCGGGCGGCAGCTTGGACCGGGGCCGGTGCACGGTCTGGCGGCACGGGAGGAGCCGGAAGGCCGTCCCCCCGGGCCAATCGCTGTGACAAGCTGCACTGCCGGAGCGTGTGCGTGAAGGGTTTGGCCCCTGAGTGATTCTTGCATGGAATATCGAGCATTTGCTCGAAGGTGAGCTTCGGCTGCCAAGCAGCCTTGCCGGTGCGCTGGCGCTTGCTGGAAGGCTGGGTAGCCGGCTCCTGATCCTCGATAGTGTTGACCTGTCGGCTCCCGTAGCGGGGATCCAGCTGGTCGTTCTTGCGCTTGTTGCTCTACGGCTGCCGGTTGTCGGCAGCCGGCCAGGCCGCGGTCGGCGTCGTTGTTGCCTTGGCCGGTGGGGTCGTCTTGACCCGGATGATCGAGTCGGCCGTGGCGTATTTGTCCGCCTTGGTCATGAGTTCGACCAACGTGGCTGGCTCGGAGCACAGAAGCTTCTGCTTGAGAGGGGTGCCGTCTCGGCAACCCTCGATGTAGTATTGCATGGCTTGCACCTCGTGCACTCCCTCGCAGGAGTTGCGGAGCTCGGTCCATCGGGTGAGGTAGTCGCGGAGGGATTCGTCTGGCCCCTGAACGCACATAGCAAGTTCACGGGGCCGGCCAGGCCGCTTGTAGGTGCTGGTGAAGTTGCGGACGAAGGCCTCCTCGAAGTCCGTCCACGTGTTGATGCTGCCGGCCGCCAGGCTGTTGAGCCAGGTGTGGGCCGAGCCGATGAGCATGAGGGGGGCGTAGCGGACGGCCACACGTTTGTTTCCCCTGGCGATGCCCACTGCGGTGGTGTAGTCGATCAGCCAATCTTCTGGCTTGGCGGCCCCGTTGTACTTCGGGGTGTCTCTAGGGAGCGTGAAGCCCTTCGGGAATGGCTCGGTGCGGATCCGGGGGCCGAAGCAAGCCAGGCCGATTGAGCCCTCCTCCTCGAGGAGGGCGGATTACGCGAGTTGGTCGATGCGGTTGTGAGCATCGTCCTTGCTACGGGGGACGCGTGGCCCGAGCCAGGCTGAGAGCTCGGGGCGGATGGTGGGCGGCGATGATTGCCGCGACCTGCGTTGCGGGGGTGGTGTGTGCCCCTGGCCATGCCGGCTGCTGGACACCGGTGCTTCATGGTAGCGATTGCTACAAGGCGGCTTGTTGGTGCGCCGGCTGCTAACAGCCGGCTGCTCACTCCTCGGCGGTTGAGAGGGCTGGGGGTCGTGCGTCTCAACCCGACAACCGGAGATGCGAGGGGAACAGGAGTACTGTGCCGCCTGGCGACCGGCAGTTCCCGTGCCCTCGCGCTCGGGCCAGGGGCCTTCAGCGGCGGTGCCGCCTGGCACGAGCTGATGCTGCTGTGCGTCAACAACATCGATAAGATCCTTGATGTGGCGCTCGTGGGCGGCACGCTATTCGCCCTCCAAGGTGTCCAGTTCCTCGTAGGCCACCTTTAGGGCCCGCAGGTTAGCTGCGTGGGTGTCGTAGACGCGCATTTTGCTGCTGAGGATTTTGGCGACCACGCGGCCGTGGTCGCGCATGGCCCCATGCCGGCTGGGCTCGGCGCCAGCCGGTGTAAGGCCGTAAGCGGAGGCCTTTTCCCGCTGCACCGGTTCCATGCAACAACGCGTGCCAGCGAGGGCAGTGGCATCCTCAAAGAGGATGCGACGAGCCGCCTCGAGGTCGGCCGCGACGGTATCGAGGTTTGCCGTCGGGGCGATCGGGGTGCTCAAGTCCCGGAGGGCCGCACCGACCGGGTCGGACGTGCCGACGCGGGTGGCAACAGCGGTGGTCGTTACCCGTGCCCGTCCGGAGGCGGTGGAGGAGGTGATGGACATCACCCCCTCATGGTCGCGGGACCCGCTATGGCAGGCCACAGCGAGTACACCTACGGCTGTGGGCGGGCCGGCGTAAACGAGTACCCCCGCGGGGTACTCACCCGCGGCCGGAGCCTCGGCAAGGCTGAGCCTGCCGAAGCGCTCGGTGAGCACGTCAATGTCGGCCGCTAGGCCGTGAGAGTCGCCTGTAGGGCGTGCCGCAGCAAGCCCCACGAGCCCCCCACGGTTTCGCCGGGCCGAGCAGCGGCGGCGGGGAATGGCGAGAGGTCCTGCCCGGAGCATGAACCCAAACGGCGCCGCGGATGGCCCCACGGTGGGCGCGAAGTGTCGTCGTTTTCTCACGACAGATGCCATAGGGTGGCTTATCGGTGGTGTTGTGGCCATAGGACGCTGATGGGTTCATGGAGACACGCGATGTACCCAGGTTCGGGGCCTTCCGTGGGAGGTAATGCCCCTAGTCCTGCTTGGATTCGTTGGATGAGTGGATAAGTATACAGAGGTGCTCCTAGAGCTGTTTTAGGAGGAGGAAGAAAGGAGCAGCCGACTCGTCTCCCTCCGCTACTGGGAAGGGTATGAGAGCTCCCTATGTGTGTGTTCTTGATCGGGGGTTCCGTCCCCGTTGCATGGGGGGCTCGGGGGTTTTTATAGGCCAACCCCTCGGCTCTTACAATATGATTTAGGTACGAGGGTGGAGGGACCCGGCTGGCAGCCTCTCTGCCTAGCCAGGGGGTCCCGCGGCTTGTATCGTCTTGTCGTGGGTAGGGCCCGCCGGCCGAGCGGTTCCATCCCTACTAGGACCCGCTGACGGGCGCCGTGATTGGACCTCCCTCACCTGCCCCGGCACGGGCCGCTCGGGGAGGCATCGTTTAGCGCCAGCCGGCCGAGGTCGTCGGTACGGCTGGCGGCACTGTAGACACGCCGGGGCAGGCACTCGAGTGGCGGAGGCATGCTGGAACTGTTCCCCGTCCGGTCGCGCTCACTGAGGTCAGCGGGCCGGATGGATGGACTGTAGCCATGCGGGATGGCGCGTCAGCGACCACTGTGGCTACATGGTCGCTCGCCCCGCTAGTCACGTTGCGCTGCCGTACCTGCGGATAGGGAGATGGGACAGGGCATGTCCGTACCCAAGTCAATGGACAGCCCGACTCGTGGGCAGCTGGCTGCTTGGCCATCCGGGCGAGAGCACGCCCGGCCGCTAGACCAGCCGGGCGAAACGCCATCCGGAGATGGCTCGTGTGGCGTGTCCCCAGCCGGCCTCATCGAGCTGGCCAATTGGTTTTTCTCCGAAGCAGAGAGGGGAGGACCTCGTTGCCTTGGCCTACCCGGGGATATAAACCCCGTCACTTAAGCCATTGAGCATACTCGAAACAGAGCAAGGGCCCAGCACTTGAGCCATTGAAGGGTTTCATGGCGGTGGAACCCTCCATGTCCGCCATGCCCGTAGTCTCCCAAGCAAGCGACGGAGTGGGCGCGGGTGGAGGGGGTGGAGACCCTGCACCCCACGCGGTGCTCCGATGATCAAGGCCAAGGAAGCGGCAACGCTCGCTGTTGGGGAACGTTGCATGGGAAACAAAAAATTTCATACACACACGCAAGATCTATCCGTGGTGATGAGCATCTACTAGAGGGAGAGTGGATCTACGCACCCTTGTAGATCGCTAAGCGAGAAGCGTTAAGAAACGCGGTTGGTGTAGTCGAACGTCTTTGCGATCCAAATCGTCGAGCGTCCAACGATCTCATCACGATCCGTTCCGCGATCCAATCACGATCCATCCCGCGAACTCATCACGATCCGTCCCGTGATCTCGCCACGATCCGTCACGCGAACTCATCACGATCCATCCCGCGAACTCGTCATGATCCGTCCCGCGAACTCATCACGATCCGTCTCGCGATCTTGATCACGGTCCTTCCGATCTAGCGCCGAATGGACGACACCTCCGCGTTCAGCACACGTATAGCTCGGTGACGATCTCCGCCTTCTTGATCCAGCAAGAGGGAGCGGAGAGGTAGAAGAGTTCTCTGGCAGCGTGACGGCGCTCTGGACATGGTGGTGGAGCTATTCTGGCAGGGCTTCGCCTAAGCACTGCAGAAGTCCGATCTAGAGGAGAAACTATGCACTAGAGGAACGGTCAGCACGTGGCTAAAAAAATCTGTGCAAAACCCCTAAAACCTCAAGTATATATAAGAGGAAGAGAGGAGGAGGCTTGGCTGCCAAAGAGGCAGCCCTTGGGCGGCCGAACCTAGTGGGATTGGAGGATTCCTCCTCCAATCCTAGTAGGACTAGGACTCCTCCTTATTTTTGCCTTTTTCCACCTTTTTCTCTTTGGGCTTTCCCTCCCAGCTGCATGGGCCTTGTGTGGGACTTCCACCAGCCCACTAAGGGCTGGTATTCACTCTCCCACAGCCCATGTAGCCTCTTGTGTCGAAATACCCCTCCCGATGGTCTCCCAGTACACTACCGGCACTCCCGGTACACTACCGATAAGCGCAAAACTTTTCCGGCGACAAAAATAGGACTTCCTATATATCAATCTTTACCTCCGGACCATTCCGGAGCTCCTCGTGATGTCCGGGATCTCATCCAGGACTCCGAACAACCTTCGGTCACCACCATGCATAACTCTATACTGCCGAAACGTCACCGAACCTTAAGTGTGCAGACCCTGCGGGTTCGAGAACTATGTAGACATGACCGAGACACCTCTACGGTTAATAACCAATAGCAGGACCTGGATTCCCATGTTGGTTCCTACATATTCTACGAAGATCTTATCGGTCGAACCTCTATGTCAAGGATTCAGTTAATCCCGTATGATGTTCCCTTTCTTCTTCGGCATGTTACTTGCCCGAGATTCAATCGTCGGTATCTCCATACCTAGTTCAATCTCGTTACCGGCAAGTCTCTTTACTCATTCTGTAATACAAGATCCCATTACTAACACTTAGTCACATTGCTTGCAAGGCTTGTTGTGATGTTGTATTACCGAGTGGGCCCTGAGATACCTCTCCGTCACACGGAGTAACAAATCCCAGCTTTGATCCATGCCAACTCAACACACACCCTCGGAGATACCTGTAGACCTTTATCGTCACCCAGTTACGTTGCGACGTTTGATACACACAAGGCACTCCTCCGGTGTTAGTGAGTTGCATGATCTCATGGTCATAGGAACATATACTTGAAATGCAGAAAACAGTAGCAATAAACTGACACGATCATATGCTACATTTGTAGTTTGGGTCTTGTCCATCACACCATTCTCCTAATGATGTGATCCTGTTATCAAATGACATCTCATGTCCATGGCTAGGAAACCTTAACCATCTTTGATCAACGAGCTAGTCCATTAGAGGCATACGAGGGACATGGTTTTGTCTATGTATCCACACATGCATCTAAGTCTCTGATCAATACAATTATAGCATGGATAATAAACGATTATCATGAACAAGGAAATCTGAATATAACTAATTTATTTTTGCCTCTAGGGCATATTTCCAACAGTCTCCCACTTGCACTAGAGTCAATAATCTAGTTCACATCACCATGTGATACGCATTGTTATGAATCTAACACCCAATGAGTTCTAGGGCTCGATCATGCTTTGCATGTGAGAGAGGTCTTATAGTCAACGGGTCTAGGACATTCACATCCGTATGTGCTTTGCAAATCTCTATGTCAAACTGTAAACACTGCTACCACACTCCACTTGGTACTATTCCAAATGGCTGATCCACTATATGTATCCAGATTGCTACCATGGGTCATCCAGATTGGTGTTAGATCTTGCATCGATGTAACTCTTTACGATGAACTCTTTATCATCTCCATAATCAAGAAACATCTCTTTAGTCTTTTTAGTTACCAAGGATAATCTTGACCGCTGTATAGTGATCCACTCCTAGATCACTCTTGTACCCCTTGACGGACTAAGGGCAAGGCACACACAGGTGTGGTACACAGCATGGCATACTATACAGAGCCTATGGCTAAGGCATAGGGGACGCCATTCGTCCTTTCTCTTTCTTCTGCCATTGTCGAGCTTTGAGTCTCACTCAACTTCACACCTTACAAAGTAGGCGAGAACATTTCTCTCTGTCTAATCCATTTTGAACTCTTTCAAAATCTTGTCAAGGTATGTACTCATTGAAAGTCTTATCAAACATCTTGATCTATCTTTATAGATCTTGATGCTCAACAATTAGGTAGCTTTATCTAGGTCTTCCTTTGAAAAACTCTTTTCAAACAACCGTTTATGCTCTCCAAAAATTCTACATCATTTCCGAAAAGCAATATATCATCCATATATACTCATGAGAAACTCTATAGTGCTCCCACTCACTTTATTGCAAATACAAGTTTCTCGTAAACTTTGTATAGACTCAAAAACTTTGATCACCTCATCAAAGTATATATTCCTACTCCGAGATGCTTGCTTCAGTTCATAGAAGAATCACTGAAGCTTGCACACCTTTTAGCATCCTTAGGACAGACAAAACCTTCTGGTTGTATCACATATAACCTTTCCTCAAGTAAACCGTTAAGGAAACAATGTTTTGACGTCCATCTGCCAGATTTCATAATTGAAAGTGCAGCAACTGCTAACATAGTTTCAACAGACTTTAGAATCGCTACGAGTGAGAAAGTCTCATCGCAGTCAACTCCTTGAACTTGTCGTAAACTTCTTTGCAACAAGTCGAGCTTTACAAATGGTGACATTTACCATCAGCGTCTGTCTTCATTTTAAAGATCCATTTGTACTTAACGACTTGCCGTCCAACGAGCAAGTCCACCAAAGTCTATACTTGGTTTTCATACATGGATCCATTCTCGGATTTCATGGCCTCTAACCATTTGTTGGTTTTCGGGCCCATCATCGCTTCTCCATGGTTCGTAGGTTCATCATTGTCCAACAACATGACCTCTAAGATAGGGTTGCCGCACCACTCAGGAGCAGTACACGTCCCTGTCGACCTACGAAGTTCGATAGTAACTTGATCCGAAGCTTCAAAATAATCATCATTAACTTCCTCTTCAACTAACGTAGGCTTCACAAAAAAAACTTCCTGCACTGCGCTACTCTCTGGTTGAAACAGAGGTTCAATAACCTCATCAAGGTCTATCTTCCTCCCACTCAATTCTTTCAAGAGAAACTTTTCCTCGAGAAAGGACCCAGTTTTAGCAATAAACATTTTATGCTTGGATCTGAGATAGAAGGTTCACCCAACTATTCTTAGGGTATTCTATGAAGATGCATTTGTCCGCTTTGGGTTCGAGCTCATTAGGTGAAAACATTTTCCACACAAGCGTTGCAGCCCCAAACATTAAGAAATGACAGCTTAGGTTTCTATGAAACCATAATTACACATGGTGTCATCTCAACGGATTTAGATGGTGCCCTATTTAAAGTGAATGTAGTTGTCTCTAATGCATAACCCCAAAATTATAGTAACAAAATGATAATAGACATCATTGCACGCACCATATCCAATAGAGCACGACTATTACGTTCGTACACACCATCACACTATGGTGTTCTAGGTGGCGTGAGTTGTGAAACAACTTTCGCATTGTCTAAAATTGTATGCCAAACTCGTAACTGAGATATTCACCTCCACGATCATATCGCAAACATATTTATCTTATTGTCACGATGATCTTAAACTTCACTCTGAATTTGCTTGAACTTTTCAAACGATTCAGACTTGTGTTTCATTAAGTTAATATACACTATATCTACTCAAATCATCAGTGAAGGTAAGAAAATAATGATATCCACGCACGCTACAAGACTCATTGGATTGCATACATCAACATTTATCATTTCCAATAAATCACTTGCCCGCTTCATCAAAACAGAAAACGGGATCCTTAGTCATCTTGACCAAGAGGCATGGTTCGCATGTCTCAACCGATTCAAAATCGAATGAGTCCGAAGATCCATCAGCATGGAGTTTCTTCATGCGTTTTATACCAATATGACATTTAGCGGCAGTGCCACAAGTATGTGGTACTATTATTATTAGCTTTGTATCTTTTTGGCATCAATGTTATGAACATGTGTATTACTACGATCAAGTTTCAACAAACCATTCTTACTGGGTGCATGAACATTGAAGGTATTATTCATGTAAATAGAATAACCATTATTCTCTAACTTAAATGAATAATCGTGTTGTAATGAACATGATCTAATCACGTTCATGCTCAACGCAAAAACACCAAATAACATTTATTTTGGTTCGTCACTAATCTCGAAGGTAGAGAGAGCTGTGATGTTGATCACATCAACCTTGGAAACATTTCCAACACACATCGTCACCTCACACTTAGCTAGTATCTGTTTATTCCGTAGCTTTTACATCGAGTTACTAACATTTAGCAACCGAACCGGTATCCAATACCCAGGTGCTACTAGGAGTACCAGCAAGGTACACATCAATAACACGTATATCAAATATACTTCTATCGACTTTGCCAGCCTTCTTATCTACCAAGTATCTAGGGTTGAGCCGCTTCAGTGACCGTTCTCCTCATAATTGAAGCACTTAGTCTCGGGTTTGGGTTAGACTTTGGGTTGCTTCACTGGACCTGCAACTAACTTGCTATCCATGAAGTTTCCCTCCTTGCTCTTGCCCTTCTTGAAACTAGTGGTTTTGACTAACCATCAACACTTTGACGCTCCTTATCAATTTCTACGTTCGCGGTGTCAAACATCGCGAATAGCTCAGGGATCATTACTTCTATCCCTGGCGTTTTATAGTTCATCACCAAGTTCTAGTAGCTTTAGTGACAGTGACTTGGAGAACTATATCAATCACTATCTTATCTGGAAGATCAACTCCCACTCGATTCAAGCGATTGTAGCACCCAGACAATCTGAGCACATGCTCAACCATTGAGCTATTCTCTTTCATATTTCAGGCAAAGGATCTTGTTGGGGATCTCATATCTTGCAACACGGGCATGAGCCTGAGATCCTAATTTCAGCTCTTAGAATATCTCATATGTTCTGTGATGTTCAAAACGTTTCGGAGCCTCAATTCTAAGCCGTAATGCATGATGCACTAAACTATCAAGTAGTCATCAGAACGTGCCTGTCAGATGTTCACAACATCTACAGACGACGCTAGAGGGGTTCGCACACCGAGCGGTGCATTAAGGACATAAGCCTTCTACGCAGCAACGAGGACAATCCTCAGATCACGAAGCCAGTCCGCAATATTGCTACCATCATCTTTCAACTCTATTTCTCTAGGAACATATAAAAATACAAGGGAGCTACAACATGAGCTAGTAATCTACAACACAGTTTGCAAAGACACTACTGACTATGTTCATGATAATGAGTTCAATTAATCATATTACTTAAGAACTCCCACTCAAATTGACATCCCTCCGGTCACTCGAGTGACACATGATCCAAATTCACCAACTCAAGTCCGATCATCACGTGAGTTGAGGTGGTTTCAATGGTGAACATCATCATGTTGATTATATCTGCTATATGACTCATCTTCGACCTTTCGGTCTCTTGTGTTCCGAGGCCATGTCTATACATGCTAGGCTCGTCAAGTTTAACCCGAGTGTTCTGCACGTGCAACACTGGCTTGCACCCGTTTTATGTGAACGTAGAGTCTATCACACCCGATCATCACGTGGTGTCTCAACACGACGAACTTTCGCAACGGTGCACACTCGGGGAGAGCACAATTTATCTTGAAATTAAGTGAGGGATCACCTTATAATCCTACCGTCGTCCTAAGCAAAACAAGGTGCATAAAAAGGATTAACATCACATGCAAATCATAAGTGACATGATATGGCCATGAACTTGTGCTTTTGATCTCCATCTAGAAAGCACCGGCATGATCTCCATCGTCACCGGCAAGACACCGTGATCTCAGTCATCTTGATCTCCATCAATGTGTCGCCATCGGGTTTGTCGCGCCCAACATGATTGTACTACTATTGCTACCGTTTAGCGATAAAGTAAAGCATTACATAGCGCTTAATGATTGACATGCAGGTCATACAATAATTAAAGACAACCCTATGGCTCCTGCCGGTTGCCGTACTCATCGACATGCAAGTCATGATAATCTATACATCACATGATCATCTCATACATCACATATATCACATCATGTAATTGGCCATATCACATCACAACATACCCCACAAAAACAAGTTAGACGTTCTCTAATTGTGGTTGCATGTTTTACGTGGCTGCTACGAGTATCTAGCAAGAACAATGCTCATATACACAAAAACCACAATGGTGATACACTAGTTGCTTTTCAACCTTCTCAAGGACCACCTTTGTCGAATCCGATCCAACTAAAGTGAGAAAAACTGGCACCCACAAGCCATCTATGCAACAAGTTGCGGTCGAGGGAACCGGTCTCTCGTAAGCGTACGAGTAATGTTGGTCCGGGCCGCTTCATCTCACAATACCGCTGAACCAAAATCCGACCAAGGGAGGAAGAAATCTAAGCATCAACGCCCACAAACCTTTTGTGTTCTACTCGAGATCTCATCTACACATAGACCTAGCTCATGATGCCACTGTTGGGGAACGTTGCATGGGAAACAAAATTTTTCTTACGCACACGTAAGATCTATCCATGGCGATGAGCATCTACGAGAGGGAGAGTGGATCTATGTACCCTTGTAGATCGCTAAGCAGGAAGCGTTAAGAAACGTGGTTGGTGTAGTCGAACGTCTTCGCGATCCAAATCGCCGAGCGTCCCGTGATCTCATCACGATCCGTCCCGCGATCCAATCACGATCCATCCCGCGAACTCATCACGATCCATCCCATGATCTCGTCACGGTCCGTCCCGCGAACTCATCATGATCCGTCGCGCGAACTCATCACGATCCGTCCCGCGAACTCATCACGATCCGTCTCGCGATCTTGATCACGGTCCTTCCGATCTAGCGCCGAACAGACGGCACCTCCGCGTTCAGCACATATATAGCTCGATGATGATCTCCGCCTTCTTGATCTAGTAAGAGGGAGCGGAGAGGTAGAAGAGTTCTCCGGCAACATGATGGCGCTCCAGAGATGGTGGTGGAGCTATTCCGGTAGGGCTTCGCCTAAGCACTGCAGAAAACCGATCTAGAGGAGAAACTATGCACTAGAGGAACGGGCAGCACGTGGCTAAAAAATCTGTGCAAAAACCCTAATACCTCCAGTATATATAAGAGGAAGATAGGAGGAGGCTTGGTTGCCAAAGATGCAGCCCTTGGGTTAGCCGAACCTAGTGGGATTGGAGGATTCCTCCTCCAATCCTAGTAGGACTAGGACTCCTCCTTATTTTTGCCTTTTTCCACCTTTTTCTCTTTGGGCTTTCTCTCCCAGCCGCATGGGCCTTGTGTGGGACTTCTACCAGCCCACTCAGGGCTGGTATTCACTCTCCCACAGCCCATGTAGCCTCTTGGGTCGAAATACCCCTCCCGATGGTCTCCCGGTACACTACCGGCACTCCCGGTACATTATCGATAAGCCCGAAACTTTTCCGGCGACCAAAATAGAACTTCCTATATATCAATCTTTACCTCCAGACCATCCCGGAGCTCCTCGTGACATCCGGGATCTCATCCAGGACTCCGAACAACCTTCGGTCACCACCATGCATAACTCTATACTACCGAAACATCACCGAACCTTAAGTGTGCAGACCCTGCGGGTTCGAGAACTATGTAGACATGACCGAGACACCTCTACGGTCAATAACCAATAGCGGGACATGGATGCCCATATTGGTTCCTACATATTCTAATAAGATCTTTATCGGTCAAACCTCTATGTTAAGGATTCCGTTAATCCCGTATGATGTTCCCTTTGTTCTTCGGTATGTTACTTGCCCGAGATTCGATCGTCGGTATCTCCATACCTAGTTCAACCTCATTACCGCCAAGTATCTTTACTCGTTCCGTAATACAAGATCCCGTGACTAACACTTAGTCACATTGCTTGCAAGGCTTGTTGTGATGTTGTATTACCGAGTGGGCCCTGAGATACCTCTCCGTCACACGGAGAAACAAATCCCAGTCTTGATCCATGCCAACTCAAGAGACACCGTTGGAGATACCTATAGAGTACCTTTATAGTCACCCAGTTATGTTGCGATGTTTGATACACACAAGGCACTCCTCCGGTGTCAGTGAGTTGCATGATCTCATGGTCATAGGAACATATACTTGACATGCAAAAAACAGTAGCAATAAAATAACACGATCATATGCTACGTTTGTAGTTTGGGTCTTGTCCATCACACCATTCTCCTAATGATGTGATCTCGTTATCAAATGACATCTCATGTCCATGACTAGGAAACCTTAACCATCTTTGGTCAACGAGCTAGTCCATTAGAGGCATACTGGGGACATGGTTTTGTCTATGTATCGACACATGCATCTAAGTCTCTGATCAATACAATTATAGCATGGATAATAAACGATTGTCATGAACAAGGAAATACGATAATAACTAGTTTATTATTGCCTCTAGGGAATATTTCCAACACTCGCCGCGGAGACACTCATGGCAGCGGCAAAAACCCCCATGTAGCTGGGCCTCAAGACAGGGTTGTATCGCCTGCGGGCGGTACGGTGAACCCTAGGGATGGAAGGGCACCTTCCAAGACACCCGCTCCGGCGCGTATGCCGCGACCTTCCAAGGAAGCGCGCGAAGAGCAGCGCCGCGGTGTCGGTGATTCTCAACATCCCCACGGAAAAGCTCCTACACATCGTTCCCAAGATGCACGGGACCAACATGCACGCGAGCATGCTAGTCGGAGTGGCGTGCAATCGCGGGATCACGACGGAGCTCCTTCAAACACGGTTAGGAGTTAGAGCACCCGCCTTCTTCGTGTCATTCATTGCCGACCACGTCGGAAGAAGCAATGGCGTGGGCACAACTACTCCTGAACTTCCCTCATGCTGTGGAGAAACTCAACGAGTGGAGAGCCACCATTCAGAACCTCCTCAGCCTCGCTGACAAGTTTCGGTCCATCGAGCTGGCTTGCTCCAGTGGCGAGAAGTCCAGAGGCAGTGCGGCCATGGTGCACTCTCCTTCACAACAACAACGCCAGTCACCAACTCGACAGACTGACGCTTGTGATGGTTACTCAACGGTGTCGTCTGATCCACGGACTCGCCGCGATCAACGTCAAGTTCTTCGGG
Organism: Hordeum marinum; assembly: GCA_022496015.1. Classification (NCBI taxonomy): domain Eukaryota; kingdom Viridiplantae; phylum Streptophyta; class Magnoliopsida; order Poales; family Poaceae; genus Hordeum; species Hordeum marinum. The sequence goes on along the minus strand of CM039673.1, from coordinate 471,263,281 downwards.
AACAAAGCAAAGAGGACAGTAGAACTACAATCAAGCGGCGGTGGGAAGCATGCCATAAATCTGATAAGCTTGCGGGACCCACTGCAGAAAAATATGTGCCGGGGTATCCTATCAACCTACCTTATGAGGTGGGTTGTCCAGCGTTTACCCGTGAGCTGCAGAAGTCCAGTGGCCCAATTCCCGCACGTTCAAGCCGGAGGTCCCGAAGAAATATGACATCAAGACTCATCCGTTGGAGTTCTTGAGCATCTACACCATTGCGGTGCCGGCTGTCGGGGCTCACGACGACAAGATACTCGCCAACTACTTCCCATTGGTGCCTAAGTCCAACATCAGGTCGTGGTTGATGCACTTGGCAGAAGGATCCATTTCTTCCTGGGCAGATCCATGGCATGAGTTTGTTGGCGCCTTTACCAGAGGTCATCAAGCTCCTGGACAAGAAAGTGATTACATCTCATCCCCCACAAGGAGGGTGAGACTTTGCGCAAGTACATCTAGAGGTTCAGCCGCATACACCACAACATACCAGATGTTCATCCTGCCGCCGTTATCGGCGCGTTCCATCAAAACATGCGCAACCGCAGGATGCGGGAAGAGCTGGCGATGAACAAGGTTAGGGATGTTGTCGAGCTCTATGCTCTGGTGGATAAATGTGCTCGGTTGAGGAAGGGAGGAGGCTCCCCGGCGAGGACGCTGGCGCAGGGGTCGACTCTAAGGATGAGGACACCGCTGCCCTGACAAAGAAGGGCCGGCGGCATAATAAGAAGCGCAAGGGCAAGGCCGTTCTTGCCGTCGTGGGATCCAGAAACCCCGACACCACCAAGAAGGCCAAGGGCGGTGACCCCGGCAAGGATGTTGCCGAGTGCACCTCCTATCAGGCTTTGGCGGCTGCCGACAAGCCGGAAGGCTCCGTCAAGCAGTATTGCAAGATCCACCGCACCAAAGGCCACGATCTCCAGGACTGCTGGCAAGTTGAGCAGCTTGCTGAGAAGCAAAAAGCCGAGTACGAGAGGCGGGACAAGGATAAGGGCTAGTATGGTGCGGAGGGGTTCGGCAAGAAGCGCGGTTTCCATGGAGGCCCCGCGGCAAGGCCAAGCAACAGAAGGACCGACCCGCTCATGGCCGCGACAAGTAAGAGGGGGGTGATGATTACGTTGAAGAGGATGACGAGTCCAGCGAGCAAGAACTCTAGAGAGATATAGATGCCATGTGCGTCGACGGAGGAGACTCGTTGCTTTCTTCCCACCGCCAACTTAAACAGTGGGCGCATGAGGTCAATGCCACTGAGCCATCTGTCAGCGTCCGGAAGCCTTTGAAATGGTCCAACACGCCTATTATTTTCGACGTTGAGGATCACCCTGATCGTGTAACTGCGGTTGGGTGTTTGCCATTGTTGGTCTCACCAACGATCCGCAACCTCAAGGTGACGAAAATGTTAGTTGACGGTGGGGCCGACTTGAACTTGATCTTGCCCGAGGTAATCAAGAGATTGCAAATTCCTAATGGAGATCTCGAGGAAAGAGGCTCGTTTCAGGGGGTCAATCCAGGAAGGAGCCAACCCAAGGGAAAGATCACGCTTCCAGAAACATTTGGTAGCGATTTGAACTTCAGTACGAAGAAGGTTGTTTTCTACGTCGCCAAAATTCCGTTGCCATACAATGGGATCCTTGGCCGTCCAGCATTAGCCAAGTTCATGGCGGCGTCGCACTACGCCTACAATGTATTGAAGATGCCCGGGCCAATGAGCGTCATCATTGTCAAGTATGACAAGAAGGATGCGCTTGTGTGCACCGACCAACTCTACCGGGAGGCAGTTGCAGCATCTGCCACCAAGGCACTTGCTCCTGCCGCTAAAACTCCCGGGAGGAAGAAGCCCGGCAAGATCTCTCGCATAGACTCCTGCAAGCGCACTTCCTCAGAGTGCTATACTCCTGTTGAGGACGTGCCAGAGAGTTCCAGCAGTAAGAGCAAGAAGTCCAAGGTAGCTCCACTAGAGACTAAGAAGGTGCCCACCAAGGAGGATGGTACGGGAGGAACTTCCACCATAAGTTCCACCCTTGATGACAAATAGGAAAGCACGCTCGTCGCCTTCCTGCAAGCGAATGTTGATGTGTTTGCATGGGAACCATCTGATATCCCCGGTGTTCCCAGGAAAGTGATTGAGCACCACCTTGCTGTCTGTCCACATGCGCGGCCCGTCAAATAGAAGGTCGGGAAGCAGTCTTTGGAGCAGCAATAGTTTATCGCCAAAGAAATCAAGAATTTAGAAGCGGCTGGCTTGGTTAGAGAAGTACTTCATCCAACATGGTTGGCCAATCCAGGTGTAGTGCGCAAGGCGAATGGGAAATGGAGGCTATGTATTAACTACACAAATATCAATAAGGCCTGTTCCAAACATCATTTTCCCTTGTTGCGCATCGACCAGATTGTGGATTCCATCGCCGGTCGTGACTTGTTGTCTTTCCTTGATGCCTATTCAGGCTATCATCAGATTTTCATGGCCAAGGAAGATGAAGAGAAGACCGTATTTATCACCTCATGTGGAACGTATTGCTTTTTGCGTATGCCTTTCGGGTTGAAAAGTGCTGGTTCTACATTTGCAAGAGCGGTTCAGATTGGTTTTGAGCCCCGGCTACATAGAAATATGGAGGCTTATATGGATGACATAGTGGTCAAAACCAAGGACAAGGCGACGCTCATATCAGATTTAGAAGAAACATTTGCAAATCTGCACAAGATCAACTTGAAGCTCAACCCTGAGAAGAGTGTGTTTGGTGTCCCATCCGGCAAGCTTCTCGGGTTCTTTGTATCTCAATGTAGAATTGAAGCGAATCCCGACAAGATCAAAGCAATTGAGCAAATTGAAGCACGAAGACATGTCAAGGATGTGCATCGTCTTACCGGCTGTGTTGCCGCTCTGAGTAGGTTCATTTCAAAATCCGCTAAGCGCGCCCTACCCTTTTTCAAAATCTTGAAGAAGCAGGTCCGATGAAATGGACTCCGGAAGAGGAGGCAGCGTTGTAGTATTTGAAGAAATACCTCTCCTCTCCGCCAGTCCAAGTCACGCCAAAACCACAAGAGCCGTTGCTGCTATATCTAGCGGCAACAGATCAAGTGGTGAGTGCTGTGTTAGTGGCTGAAAGAGAAGTTGATGAAGATGTAGCGGCAGCGGCAGGACCGCCAAGCGACAAGCAATGATATTTCCCGGCAGGGTCTGGTGCCGACAAAGCAGGATCTGTGCAGTCAAATGAAACAATTCAGAAGAAGAAGATGGTGCAGCGCCCAGTCTATTTTGTCAGCTCCATTTTGCAGGGGCTAGGACAAGATATTATCGCGTGCAAAAGTTGCTCTTCGGCCTCCTTATGGCCTCGAGGATGCTGCGTCATTACTTCCAGGCACATGAGATCACCGTTATCACTCGCTTCCTGTTGTAGCAGATTTTGCGGAACCCGGATGCTACTGGCAGGATTGTGGAGTGGGCTTTGGAACTGTCAAGCTTTGGTCTCAAGTTGGAAACTACTTCGACTATCCAGAGCAGAGCCTTGGCGGAATTCATTGCGGAATGGACCCCAACGCCAGATGAAGAAGTTCCAGAGTCAACTCTCCCCCACAAGGAAACAAATCAAGAGTGCATCATGTATTTTGATGGGGCTTTCTTGCTGCAAGGCGCCGGCGCTGGAGTGCTGCTTGTCGCACCCACCGGAGAGCACCTCAAATATGTGATCTGGACGCACTTTCCCTGGGAGAGGTCAACGAACAATACTACAGAATACGAAGGGCTGCTTGCCGGTCTTAGGATCACGATAGACCTTGGGATTAAGAAACTTATTGTCAGGGGTGATTCTCAGCTTGTCGTCAAGTAGGTGAATAAGGATTACCAGAGTCCATTGATGGAAGCTTATGTAGATGAAGTGAGAAAGTTAGAAGAACATTTTGACGGCCTGCAAATGAAGCATGTTCCGCATGCAGAGAAAAACGTTGTTAATGGCCTGTCAAAGTATGTTGCCCTTAAGTTGCCTATGGAATCAGGAACTTTTGTGATTCGATTGACTCAACCATCCGTGACACCATCAATTGGACAAGAGAAAAGAAGAAAGTTGAGTTCCAGTAAGTATGCAGAGCTCCCAGAAGCTATCGATGAGGAAGTTGTCGGGAATGATGCTAGGCTTGCCGGTGAGCGTCACGCTCCGGAAGGGCCTCAGGCTCTTGCCGTGGAAGCACACGCTCCCGCCAAGCTTGCCGGGGGGCAACAGGCTCCGACAGGGCCTTGAGCTCTTGCTATTGAGACAAATGCTTCCCCGGTGCAGGATATGCCTTTAGTCATTGTTGTCGAGCCCCAGGCTCCAGCATGGACACATCACATCATCCATTTCCTTCAAATAGGAGAACTCCTTGAGGAACAAGAAGAAGCAAAGAAATTAACCCGCTGGTCTAATATGTACGAGTTTGTGGACAACGTCCTGTACAGAAAAAGGCCGAATCGTGTGAAACTCAAGTGCATTTCTCGGGAAGATGGACTGGAGCTGGTGGCGGAGATACATGGAGGCATATGTGGCTCCCACATAGGATCAAGAGCGCTTGCTGGTAAGGCATGCTAGCAAGGTTTGTTTTGGCCCACTGCCCTCCAGGTTGCATCTGCGCTAGTAACCAAGTGTGAAGCATGCCAGTTTGATTCGAAGAAAGTGCATCAACCAGCTCAAGCTCTTCAAACAATCCCTCTCTCCTAGCCATTTTTGGTCTAGGGGCTCGACATCTTAGGCCCCTTTCACCGTGCTATCGGGGGCTTTGAGTACTTGTACGTTGCAATTGACAAGTTCACAAATTGGCCGAAAGCGAAGGTAGTGAAAAAGGTGACAACACAGTCAGCCGTCAAGTTCTTCAAAGGACTAGTTTGACGCTTTGGTGTTCCGAATAGGATCATCACAGACAACGGCACACAATTCACGAGCCGCACCTTCATGTAGTATGCCCAAGACCTTGGCAGCAACATTTGCTTTGCTTCTGTTGCCCACCCAAGGAGCAATGGCTAAGAAGAAAGGGCTAATGCTGAAGTGTTGTGAGGCCTCAAGACGAGAACTTTCGACAAGCAGTGCAAGTGCGGAAGGCGTTGGATTGATGAGTTGCCGGTGGTTCTTTGGTCAATCAGAACGACTCCAAATCGAGCTACCAGCCAGACACCCTTCTCCCTAGTATATGGGGTGAAAGCGGTTCTCCCCATGGAACTCACATACAGGTCACCTTGAGTGCTCGCTTATGATGATCTTGAGCAAGAGCAGTTGCGGCAAGATGATGCTATGCTCCTTGAGGAAGATCGTCTTCAGGCTGCTGTGCGAGCTGCGCGCTACCAACAAGCTTTGCGCCGCTCCTTGAGGACGGTTACCTCGTGTGCAACTTTGCAGGGGGGATGATGGTATGGATACCAACGGACGACGTTCAAGGAAAACATCTTGCCGGAAGGAGTATGACAACGAAAAGATAAGTTGCTGAACGCTAAGTGAATTTTTTCTGTGAAGTTATTTTCCTTGGACGATTTCGACTTTTGTATGGAAAACCTACATGCTAAGGAACATTGCCATGATCGGCTGCGCCCTTGCTCTATTTCGAGTCCGCTCAACGGCTTAAGTGGCTGCGCTCGCGCCCTTGCTCTATTTCGAGTCCGCTCAACGACTCAAGTGGATGCGCTCGCGCCCTTACTCTGTTTCGATTCTGCTCAACAACTTAAGTGGCCACGCTGAGAATGTCAAGGTATCTTGCCAGCAGTAGCACTGCCAGCAGGCTACTAAGGACCCGCAAAGCGCTCGCGGTAGGGCTACGCATGCCGACAAGTTTTTCAAAAAAAGGCGTAGGGAAATCACCATGCAAAGAGGAATCTAACAAGGAGAATAATACACAGTCATTGAAATAGGGTGTAATTTACATGAGATGTTGCCTCTTTGTAAGTACATCTTTATTTGACTTTCTCCCCTAGGGGAGATTACAAGAAGAAAAGATAGGAAGAGGCCCCCAAAAGAAGCCCAGCCTGACCCCACTGGACTAGCACTGCACGGAGGGGCAAGGCTTCTAGAAGGGAAGACAAAGCCAAAGTCCACGGGCCTACCGGGAGATCTAGCTGGAAGATGAGGCAGCGCCTGGGACAAGGACCCCCGACAAGATCGTCCTGCCGGAATGGGGAGAGGCGTGAGGATCACAATGGTGGTGTGGCCGCCAATCAGTCAGAACTCAGGTTGTCGTATTCCGACTTGACGGCCTGGACCTCGAACTCATCGTCGCTTTCATCGACACCGTCCTCCTCGTCGATGTTGCTCGAGGATGGGCTTTCAGCGCCACTCGAGCTCTCTTTGCAACAGCTGAGATGGACGCCTGAGCGCCCATAAATCTTGATGGAGCGCAGATTGGCCTCCGTCATTTTGAAACGAAGGACGTGCCCATCCTGGAGGTTGTGGGCGTGGGCAAAGGATTTCCAGCCACGCATGAAGAGCATGACGTGACTCTCGGGATACTCGACGTCCACCCGCGTGGCGCAATTGCAACAACCATGCACCCGCAACCACAAAACGGGTGGCTCGTCAGCCTCAATCGCCCAGGCTAAAGGATGAGGGAGGCGCAAATGGCTCTGAAGGGGACCGCACAGTTTGAGGATGAACTCCAACGATGTCCCCTTGGCGTGGGCCTCTTCGAGGAAGGATCCTAGCGTCGGAGGGAGAGATGGAGCAACACTCTGCTTCCCCCGGCCTTGGACTCCATGGCGACCATAGCCCCTCGCGCCTCTCCCGCCGCGAGCACCCTGATCACCCTCTGCCTCTGCGGCGGAAGCGATGGCGTGATCCAGACGAGAACTCCTCCTTGGTGCAGAGGATGGTGGCTGCCCTCGCCCCCTACTCATGGCTGAGGGCGGGGACCACTCAGGGTTTGGAAGTGGTGAAAAGGCGAGCTCTAGAGATTCACACTTGATGAGGGAGGAAGGATGGATGAGCATCGCCCTTACTACCTGTAGGATCGAAAGTAGGTCTAGAGGGGGGATTAGACTACTTGACCAAATAAAAGTTTTGCCTTTTTCCCAATTTTAATTCTTGGCAAGTTTTAGCATTCTTAGCATATCAAGTAACACCCTACACATGCATGTCTAAGAGTGTAGTAGAGGAAAATAAAGGCATCACACATGTAAGTAAAGAGAGGGTTAGGAAAGCAAACACAAGTGATGACACAATGATTTTTCCCGTGGTTCCGATAGGTGGTGCTATCGTACGTCCACGTTCATGGAGTCTTTAACCCACAGAGTGTAACGATCGCGAGAGACCATGGAGGGCTCTGCCCACGGAGGGTTTCATGAAGAAGCAACCTTGACTATTCCATGCGGCTTCCGTCCACGAAGGACTAGCCTCACTATGGGTAGATCTTCACGAAGTAGGCGATCTCCTTGCCCTTACAAACTTCTTGGTTCACTCCACAACACGAAGTAGGAGGCTCCCAAGTGACACCTAACCAATCTAGGAGGCACCACCCTCCGAAAGGTAATAGGTTCAGTAATCACGATGAACTCCTTGCTGTTGTGCTTCAAGATGGTAGACTCCTCAACACTCACAGATTTGGCTTGGTAGAAGAGATGGGATTAGTGGAAAGCAACTTGGGGAGGCAAGAAATCAAGATCCATATGGTTGGAATATAAGATCTTGACCTCAACACAAGGGTAGGTGGTTCTCTCTCAAAAAACTGAGTAGGGTAGGTATGGAATAGTTCTGAGTGCTTCTCTTTTGAGTGGGTGGTGGTGAAGGGGTATATATAGGCATCCCCAAAAATCCAACCGGTACACACAAAATGACCAACTCGGTGACACCGATGTCCAAATCTCGGTGGTACCAAAGTGACCAAAAGTGGAAACTTTTGAATCTCAGAGGGACCGATATAGGATTCTCGGTTGCACCGACAAGGTGACCAACGGTCAGATTTACCAAACTCGGTGACGCTGATTCACCATTTTCGAACGGACCGAAAATGTGAACTTGCGTAACAGAAACTTGGCAACCCAACTCGGTGGCACCAAAAGCAGTGTCTGCTGCACCGAAGTGTTAGGGTTTGGCTGAGTCTATCTAGGGTTTGAAACCGGTGGCACCGGGATAGGAATGTTGGTTGCACTGATTTTGCATATTTTGCTTTGGACGGACTTTGGCGGGAGAGTTTGTGGATGTTTTGGTGACTATCACTTGTGTATGTTTGAGCGTATTGTTCATCATCAAAACTTTACCCCCTTTTAATAGTATTGGCTTTCCTATGGACTCAAAGTGATTTCTCACAAATGTAAAATGTAGACTCCTCTTGCTTGAAGGTTGGCCAACCTATTTGCTTGCATCTTGGGTTAGTTCCACAATATCCACAATGCTTTTGCCATCCCTATCATTGAACTTTTCCTGAAATATACTTGGTGGAAACATTAGTTCAATGACTCATATGTTGTTATTAATTACCAAAACCACCAAGGGAGCAAATGTGCTTTCACTACCCCTCAATTTATAGACGGAAGCACGGGGGCTGGCTCTCCCCCGCTCCAAGAGTCGCCGCCCACCTCCTCCAATAGAGTCACCCACGATCACAAGGCAACAGCAACCGCCCCGTTGCTCCAATCCACGATGCTGAAGTTTCTGCCACGGCCAGGACTATAAGTCACAGGTGCCTGTTGCTCTCTCTCTGCTATGCATGCGGCGCGCGTGGCGGAAACAACCTGACCCAGCCATGGAAACAATTACAGCCGCTCCGCGCGCGTATCCCATGTTGCGCACTTAACGTGTGTCATGGAGAGGCGCAGTAAGCGGATTGATTACAATAGTTAATCCCTGCCACGCGTGCCCGTGCACTGTTTGGGCCTAGCCCAACAACGCCTCGCATCGTGTATGGCCTAGGCCTGGGGGCTCCTGTCGGTGTACTAAAGTATGGGCTTTTTAGTACCCCGTACTTGTGCACGGACAGTTGTAGCCATACCAGAGGCAAGGCCTGCCAGGGAGCAAGTGAGAACAAATATAGCAACATCGAGAAGGCCTTCAAGTCAACATACCGAAGGCCGAAGGCAAGACCCCTGGCAAGACCTTGCCGAGATGGCCTTCAAACCCCTGGCAAGGCGAAGCCCCGACAAGACCCCGCCAACATAGAGGCCAGGTGTCGATGGGACAGAGTTCTGTCCCGTCCTGTGAACGGTCAGAGGCACCAAACGGAGCATTAAATGCGCCTGCGTTACACCATTAGAGTTAGCTATGATAGCACTGTAGCTCTGTACACCTCGTGTATGTATTGTACGCCGCTGTTGGGATCCCCTTAGTCATATAAAAGGAGGCCCAGGGCATTACGGTTGAGGACCTTTGGATCGCTCTCTTACCCATTCTGCATCACCACTTAGCCCGTCCATCGTCGGTGCCTTGACACGTGCCCAGGTGAGGTGACACCTGGCCTTTGCGCTGGTGGGGTCTTGCCGGGAATTCGCCTTGTAGGGGGTTCGAAGGCCATCCCGGCAAGGTCTTTCCGGGGGTCTTTCCTTCGGCCTTCGATCTGTTGACTTAAATGCCTTCTTGATGTTCCTGTATTTGTTCTTAGTTGCTCCCTGGCAGGCGTTGCCACTGGTATGGCTACAACTATCCGTGCACAAGTACGGGGTACTAAAAATCCCATAGTTTAGTACATCGACAGGAGCCCCCGGGCCTAGGCCATACACGGTATGAGGCGTTGTTGGGGTAGGCCCAAACAATGCACGGGGACGCGTGGCAGGGATTAACTGTTGTAATCATTCTGCTTACTGCGCCTCCCCACGATGCACGTGAAGTGCGCGATATGGGATACGCGCGCGGAGCGGCTGTAATTGTTTCCATGGCTGCGTCAGGCCATTTCCACCATGCGCACCGCATGCATAGCAGAGAGCCAGCAACAGGCGCCTGTGACTTAAAGTCCTGGCCGTGGTAGAAACTTCAGCGCCGTGGATTGCAGCAATGAGGCAGTTGCTATTGCCCCGTGATCGTGGGCGATGCTATTGGAGGAGGTGGGCGGCGACTCTTGGAATAGGAGAGTGCCAGCCCCCGCGCTTCCCCCTATAAATTGAGGGGCAGCAAGGGCAATGCGCATCCATCCTTCCTCCCTCATCAAGTGCGAATCTCCAGAGCTCGCCTTTTCACCTCTTCCAAACTCTGAGTGGTGTCGCCCCCAGCCATGAGTAGGGGGCAAGGGCGGCCGCCATCCCCTGCACCAAGGAGGAGTTCTCGTCTGGATCATGCCACCGCTTCCGTCGCAGGGGCGGAGGGTGATCCAAGTGTTCGCGGCGGTTGAGGCATGATGGGTTCTGGTCGCCGTGGAGGCCGAGGCCGGGGATGTAGAGTGCTGCTTCGACGCCAGGCCCCTTCCTCGAAGAGACCCATGCCGAGGGGTGCTACTTCTCGAGCATGCATTGGTTTCCTTGAAGAGGATGGGTGATGCAGCAAAGTACATAAGTATTCCCCTCAGTTCTTGAAAACCAAGGTATCAATCCAGTTGGAGATACAAGCAAGTCCCCAATAGATGTACATACACAAAGAATCAAACTCTTGCACCCAATGCTATAAAGGGGTTGTCAATCCCTTCACGGTTACTTGCAAGGATGACATCTGATAGAGATAGATTGCTTGAACGGAAAGTAAAACAAAAGGTAAAAATAATGCAACAAAGTATTTTTGGTTTTAGATCTGAAAGTATAAGATGAAAAATAGACCCGGGGGACATAGGTTTCACTAGAGGCTTCTCTCATGATGGCAAGTATTACAGTGTGTGAACAAATTACTTTCGAGCAATTGACAGAAAAGAGAATAATTATGAAGATATCCAAGGCAATGATTATGCATATAGGCATCACGTCGGTGTCAAGTAGACTGAAACGATTGTGCATCTACTACTATTACTCCACACATCGACCGACTCCTGCCTACATCTAGAGTATTAAGTTCATGAAGAACAGAGTAACGCATTAGGTAAGATGACATGATGTAGAGGGATAAACTCAAGCAATATGATGAAAACCCCATCTTGTTATCCTTGATGGCAACAATACAATACGTGCCTCGCTACCCCTACTTTGTCACTGGGTGAGGACATCGCAAGATTGAACCCAAAACTAAGCACTTCTCCCATTGAAGAATTACCAATCTAGTTGGCCAAACCAAACCAATAACTCGAAGAGACTTGCAAAGATATGAAATCATGCAAATAAGACTTCAGAAAAGACTTAAATAATATTCATGGATACTCTGAAAATAAACTCACAATTCATCGGATCTCGACAAACACACCGCAAAAGAGTATTACATCGGATATATCTCCATGAAGATCATGAAGAACATGGTACTGAAGAGCAAAGAGAGAGAAGAAGCTATCTAGCTACTAGCTATGGACCCGAAGGTCTGTGGTGGACAACTCACGCATCATAGGAGGGGCAATGGAGTTGATGTAGATGCCCTCCGTGATCGAATCCCCCTCGGCAGATTACCGGAAAAGGCTCCAAGATTGGATCTCTTAGGAACGGAGGCTTCTGGTGGCGGAAAAGTGTTTTCGTGGCTCATTCTGATATACAAGGAATATTTGGGAATTTATAGGCCGAAGATTAGTGTTAGGAGGGCTGTCGTGGGCCCACAAGCTTGCAGGGCGCGCCCTACCCCCTAGGCGCGCCCCTAGGGCTTGTGGCTCTCCTGCCTAGGTGTCCAATCTTGGTGGTTTCCTTCCGGTCCAGAAAAAATCATTCCGAAGGTTTTATTCCGTTTGGACTCCGTTTAATATTCCTTATCTAGAATTCTCAAAAACAAGGAAAAACAGAAACCGACACTAGGCTCTAGATTAATAGGTTAGTCCCGAAAATAATACAAAGTAGCATATTAATGCATATAAACATCCAAAACAGATAATATAATAGCATGGAACAATCAAAAAATATAGATATGTTGGAGACATATCAACATCCCCAAGCTTAATTCCTGCTCGTCCTCGAGTAGGTAAATGATAAAAACAGATTTTTCGATGTGAAATTCTACCTAACATATTTATCCATGTAATATTCTTTATTGTGGCATGAATATTCAGATCTGTCAGATTCAAAACAATAGTCTAATATTGACATAAAAACAGTAATACTTCGAGCACACCAACAAGGCAGTCGTGTCCTTTCGAAATAACATGGCCTTAGAAAGTTATCCCTACAAAATCATATGGTCTGGCTATGCTCCATCTTCCCCACACAAAGTATCTAAATCATGCACAACCCCGATGAACAAGTCAAGCAATTGTTTAACACTTTTGGTGTTCTCAAACATTTTCAACTCTAACGCAATACATGAGCGTGAGCCATGGATATAGCCCTATAGGTGGAATAGAATATGGAGGAGGTGCAAGGAAAAAGGAAGAAGATAGTCTCACATCAACTAGGCGTATCAACAGGTTATGGAGATCCCCATCAATAGATATCAATGTGAGTGAGTAGGGATTGCCATGCAACAAATGCACTTAGAGCTATAAGTGTATGAAAGCTCAAAAAGAAAACTAAGTGGTCGTGCAAGATTAATATCCACTAGTTATATGAAAGTGACAAAATAGGAGACTCTCTATCATGAAGATCATGGTGCTACTTTGAAGCACAAGTGTAGAAAAATATAGTAGCAATTATCCCTTCTCTCTTTCTCTTTTTTTACATATATTGGTGGGCATTTTTGGCCTCTTTTATTTTTTTGTTTGGGCTTCGCTGGCCTCTTTTATTTTTTGTAAAGTTCGGATATTCATCCCAACTTGTGGGAGTTATGGATTCCATCATCCTTTTCTCTCATGGTACAATTTTCTATTAATGAAAATCATCTGACTTTTATTTACTTATAACTCAAAAAAGAAATTTACAACTCGATACCTATAACAAAGTATGACTCTATATGCAAGATGAAGTGATGGTGCATGTCATGAAAAACTAAATGATGGAAATTGCATGGCAATATATCTCGGAATGGCTATGGAAGTGCCATAATAGGTAGGTATGGTGGCTTTTTTGAGGAATATATGGTGTCTGTTTTGTGGAAGCAGGGTTTGATGTACCGGCGAAAGTTGCGCGGTACTAGAGTGGCTAGCAAAGGTGGAAGGGTGAGAGTGCATATAATCCATGGAATCAACATTAGTCATAAAGAACTCACATACTTATTGAAAAATTCTATTAGTTATCAAAATAATCATTAGACGCATGCTCCTAGGGGAGAGGTTGGTAGGAGTTAACCATTGCGCGCTCCCAACCCTCACACAAAGGTTGACAATCATTAAACAAATCATGCTCCGACTTCGTTACATAACGGTTCACCATACGTGCATGCTACAGGAATCACAAACTTTAACACAAGTATCTCTTCCAATTCACAACTACTCACTAGCATGACTCTCATATTACCATTTCTATTATCTCAAAACTAAGTGCAAGGAATCAACCTTCTCATAGTATTCAATACACTTTATATGAAAGTTTTTATTATATCCCTCTTGAATGCCCATTATATTAGGACTAAATTCATAACCTAAAAAAATTACCATGCTGTTTTAAGAAACTCTCAAAATAATATAAGTGAGGTACGAGAGTTTAATAATTTCTACAAAATATAACACCGCCATGCTCTAAAAAGATATAAGTGAAGCACTAGAGCAACATTGCCCAGCTCAAAAGATATAAGTGAAGTACAAAGAGTATTCTAATAAATTCAAGATTCAGTGTGTCTCTCTCAAAATATGTGTGCAACAAGGGTGATTGTGGCAAATTAAAAAGCAAAGACTCATATCATACATGACGCTCCAAGCAAAACACATATCATGTGGTGAATAAAAATATAGCCTCAAGTGAATTTACCGATGGATTGAACACGAAAGAGGGGATGCCTTCCGGGGCATCCCCAAGCTTAGGCTTTTTGGTATCATTGAATATGGCTTGGTGTTCCTTGGACATCCTCAAGATTAGGCTCTTTCCACTCTTTATTCCATAGTCCATCAAATCTTCACCCAAAACTTGAAAACTTCAGAACACAAAACTCAACAGAAAACTCATGAGATCCATTAGTATAAGAAAAATAAATCACCACTTTAGGTACTGTTGTGAACTCATTCTTTATTTGTATTTTTCTAATACCTACTGTATTCTAACTTATCCATGGTTCATAACCCCCAATACGACCCATAGATACATCAAAATAAGCAAACAAAACAAAGAAAACAGAATCTGTCAAAAACAGAACAGTCTGTAGAAATCTGTAAACTTTGAATAGTTTTGAAACCCTAAAAATTGTAGAAACTTTGTACAATAAGGGAAATTTTTATATCAATATTGTGTAAAAAAAATTCAGATCAATTCGACGCTCTGAAAATATTAGAAAATTCCTGGACTGGGCGCAAAAGTTTCTGGTTTTCAGCAAGATCAATTCAACAACTACCATAGATCACCCCAAAGATTTTACTTGGCTCAAACACTAATTAAAACACCAAAACACAATTACTACAGAAGTAATAATTTGAAAAACACACCAAAACAGAAGCAAAAATCAAAATAAAATTGGGTTGCCTCCCAACAAGCGCTATTGTTTAACGCCCCTAGCTAGGCAAAACGCAATAAATCTAGGTATTGTCATCTTTGGTATTGGCAACTTTTGTGAGGACCTTCTCGAATCCAGGTGGTTCTTTCCTCTTTCCCCCACTTGTAGGGAGAGGATCCATCTTGGTGCGCAAAATGTCCAAACACTTATTGCAAAGGGTAATCATGGTATTCAAGCGATCAAGGTTCCCGCTAATATGTTTGAGGGGTTAGTGATATTGTTGTAACTCGACCAAGTGCTTATGTAAGTCACCTAATTTGTCGATAACTTGAACTCGCTCTTGAGAGAAAGTAAACCCCCTTTTTGGCAGTGGAATCCCCAAAATACCTTCTAAAACTTCATAGGCGGCATTCGTGTCAAGCTCAATAAAATTTCCTTTTGAGGCAAAATCTAAAAGCTCCCTATGATGCAAAGCTAAACCAATGTAAAAGTTTCTAAGCAAAACTTTCGCATCCCCTTTTAGATTGGAAACGCGATAAGATTCCATTAGCCTATACCAAGCATCTTTCAAATTTTCCTCTTGCTTTTGTTTGAAGTAGAGAACTTCAAAGTCTGGTGACAAGGGGGATGTGGTGATGTTAGACATAGTTCAAGTAGTAAAAAAGGCAAGCATAAGAAGGGCAAACAAAAAGGCAATATTTTTGGTATTTTTTGAAAATCGTTTCAGAAGTGGGGGAGAGGAATATGAGAGGCAAATGGTAATAATGTAAATGCAAGATATGAGTTTGTGATAGGTACTTGGTAGGCTTGATGTAGATCTCCCCGACAACGGTGCCAAAAATCCTTCTTGCTACTTCTCGAGCTTGCGTTGGTTTCCGTGAAGAGGAATGGGTGATGCAGCAAAGTAGATAAGTATTTCCCTCAGTTGTTGAGAACCAAGGTATCAATCCAGTAGGAGATACAAGGAATTCCCCAATAGATGTACCTACACAAAGAATCAAACTCTTGCACCCAATGCTATAAAGGGGTTGTCAATCCCTTCATGGTTACTTGCAAGGATGAGATATGATAGAGATAGATTGCTTGAACGGAAAGTAAAACAAAAGGTAAAAATAATGCAAAAAAGTATTTTTTGGTTTTAGATCTGAAAGTATAAGATGGAAAATAGACCTGGGGCCATAGGTTTCACTAGAGGCTTCTCTCATGATGGCAAGTATTACGATGGGTGAACACATTACTATTGAGCAATTGATAGAAAAGCGAATAATTATGAAGATATCCTAGGAAATGATTATGCCTATAGGCATCACATCCGTGCCAAGTAGACCGAAACGATTCTGCCTCTACTACTATTACTCCACACATCGACCGACTCATGCGTGCATCTAGAGTATTAAGTTCATGAAGAACAGAGTAGTGCATTAGGTAAGATTACATGATGTAGAGGGATACAGTCAAGCAATCTGATGAAACCCCATATTGTTATCCTTGATGGCAACAATACAATACGTGCCTCACTACCCCTACTTTGTCACTGGATGAGGACACCGCAAGATTGAACCCAAAACTAAGCACTTCTCCCATTGCAAGAATTACAAATCTAGTTGGCCAAACCAAACCAATAACTTGAAGAGACTTGAAAAGATATGAAATCATGCAAATAAGAATTTAGAAAAGACTCAAATAATATTCATGGATAATCTAAACATAAACCCACAATTCATCGGATCTCAACAAACACACCGCAAAAGAGTATTACATCGGATAGATCTCCATGAAGATCATGAAGAACATGGTATTGATGAGAAAAGAGAGAGAAGAAGCCATCTAGCTACTAGCTATGGACCCGAAGGTCTGTGGAGAACTACTCACGCATCATCGTAGGGGCAATGGAGTTGATGTAGATGCCCTCCGTGATCGAATCCCCCTTCGGCAGATTACCAGAAAAGTCTCCAAGATTGGATCTCTCGGGAACGGAGGCTTCTGGCGGCAGAAAAGTGTTTTCGTGGCTCGTTCTAATATACAGGGAATATTTGGGAATTTATAGGCCGAATATTAGGGTTAGGAGGACTGTCGTGGGCCCACAAGCCTGGGGGGCGCGCCCTACCCCCCTGGGCGCGCCCTTAGGGCTTGTGGACCCACGGTGGCTCTCCTGACTTGGTCACCAAGCTTGGTGGTTTCCTTCCGGTCCAGAAAAATCATTCCGAAGGTTTTATTCCGTTTGGACTCCGTTTAATATTATTTATCTGCAATTCTCAAAAACAAGGAAAAACAGAAACTGACACTAGGCTCTAGATTAATAAGTTAGTCCCAAAAATAATATAAATAGTATATTAATGCATGTAAAACATCCAAAATAGATAATATAATAGCATGGAACAATCAAAAATTATAGATACGTTGGAGACGTATCAAGGGGACGACATTGGAGTTCGTCCACAAACTGAGCGGTCCCCTTCGCAGCCATTTGCGCCTCCCTCACCCTTTCACCAGTGCGATGGAAGCTGACGGGCCGCCCATTTCATGGTTGCAGGTGCATGCCTGCTACAATGGGGCCACATGGGTGGACGTCGAGTATCCGGAGAACCGTGTCATGCTCTTCAGTCGTGGCCGGAAATCCTTCGCCCGCGCCCACAACCTCCAGGATGGGCACGTCCTTCGTTTCAAAATGACGGAGGCCGATCTGCTCTCCGTCAAGATTTACGGGCGCTCAGGCGTCCGTCTCAGCTGTTGTGAAGAGAGCTCGAGTGGCGCTGAATGCCCATCCTCGAGCGACAGCGACGAGGAGGACGGTGTTGGTGATAGAGACGATGAGTCCAAGCTCCAGGCCGTCAAGTAGGAATATGACGACCTGAGCTCTGACTAATCGGCGGCCGCACCACCATCATCAACCTCACGCCTCTCGCCCCCCGGTAGGACGATCCTGTCGGGGGTCCTTGTCCCGGGCGTTGCCTCATCTTCCAGCTGGATCTTCTGATAGGCCCGTGGACTTCGGCTTCTGGGCCCCCTCCTCTCGTCCGCGCAGTGCTGGTCTTCTCCTCTGCGCAATGTTGGCCCTCTTCTCCGTGCAATGCTGGTGCAGGAGGGGCCAGGCTCTCGTTAGAGGCCCCTTGCTATCTTTTCTCCTTGTAATCTGCCTCCTCATCCTATCTTTTTCTTCTTGTAATCTACCCTAGGGGAGAAAGTCAAATAAAGATGTACTTAGGTGTTAGTCAAAGCAGGATCTGCGCAGTCAAATGAAACAATTCAGAAGAACAAGATGGTGTAGCGCCTAGTCTATTTTGTCACCTCCCTTTTGCAGGGGGCTAGGTCAAGATATTCTGGCGTGCAAAAGTTGCTCTTCGGCCTCCTTATGGCCTCGAGGAAGCTGCGTCATTACTTCTAGGCACATGAGATCACCGTTATCACTCACTTCCCATTGCAGCGGATTTTGCAGAACCCGGATGCTATCGTAGGATTGTTGAGTGGGCTTTGGAACTGTCAAGCTTGGGTCTCTAGTTTGAAAGTACTTTGACTATCCAGAGTAGAGCCTTGGCGGAGTTCATTGCGGAATGGACCCCAACGCCAGATGAAGAAGTTCCAGAGTCAACTCTCCCCGACAAGGAAACAAATCAAGAGTGGATCATGTATTTTGATGGGGCTTTCTCGCTGCAAGGCGGCTGTGCTAGAGTGCTACTTGTTGCACCCACCGGAGAGCACCTCAAATATCTGATTCAGATGCACTTTCCCCAGGAGAGGTCAACGATCAATACTACAGAATACGAAGTGCTTCTTGCCAGTCTCAGGATCGCGGCAGACCTTGGGATTAAGAAACTTACTGTCAGGGGTGATTCTCAGCTTGTCGTCAAGCAGGTGAATAAGGATTATCAGAGTCCATTAATGGAAGCTTATGTAGATGAAGTGAGAAAGTTGGAAGAACATTTTGATGGTCTGCAAATAGAGCATGTTCCACGTGCAGAGAACAGCATTGCTGATGGCCTGTCAAAGTGTGTTGCCCTTAAGTTGCCCGTGGAACCAGGAACTTTTGTGCTCCGATTGACTCAACCATCCGTCATACCATCAATTGGACAAGAGAAAAGAAGAAAGTTGAGTTCTGGCAAGTATTTCCCGGCAGAGCTCCCAGAAGCCATCGGCGAGGAAGTTGTCGGGAATGACGCTAGGCTTGCCGGTGAGCGTCACGCTCCGGTAGGGCCTCAGGCTCTTGTTGTGGAAGCACACGCTCCCGCCAAGCTTGCCGAGGGGCAATGGGCTCTGACAGGGCCTCGAGCTCTTGTTGTTGAGACAAATGCTTCCTCGGCAGAGGATATGCCTTTAGTCCTTGTTGTCAAGCCCCAGGCTCCAGCATGGGCACAACACATCGTCAATTTCCTTCAAACAGGAGAACTCCCCAAGGAACAAGAAGCAGAAAAAGTAGCCCGCCAGTCTAATATGTATTAGTTCGTGGACAACGTCCTGTACAGAAAAGAGGTCGTATGGTGTGAAACTCAAGTGGATTACTCAGGAAGATGGACTGGAGCTATTGGTGGAGATACATGGAGGCATATGTGGCTCCCACATAGGATCAAGAGCGCTTGCCGGTTAGGCATTCTAGCAAGTTTTCTTTTGGCCTACTGCCCTCCAAGATGCAACTTCGCTAGTAACCAAGTGTGAAGCATGCCAGTTTCATTCGAAGAAAATTAATCAACCAACTCAAGCTCTTTAGACAATCCCTCTCTCCTGGCCATTTTCGGTCTAGGGCTCGATATCTTGGGTCCTTTTCCCCATGCTACCGGATGTTTTGAGTACTTGTGCGTTGTAATCAACAAGTTCACAAACTGGCCGGAAGTGGAGGCAGTGAGAAAGGTGACAGCACAGTTAGTCGTCAAGTTCTTCAAAGGACTAGTTTGCCGCTTTAGTGTTCCGAACAGGATCATCACCGACAACGACACGTTGTTCATGAGCCGCACCTTCATGCAGTATGTCCAAGACGTTGGCGGCAAGATCTGTTTTGCTTCTGTTACCCACCCAAGGAGCAATGGCCAAGTGGAAAGGGATAATGCTGAAGTATTGCGAGGCCTCAAGACAAGAACTTTTGACAAGCTGCACAAGTGCGGAAGGTGCTGGATTGATGAGTTGCCGGTGGTTCTTTGGTCAATCAGAACGACTCCAAATCAAGCTACCAGCCAGACACCCTTCTCCCTAGTATATGGGGCGAAAGCGGTTCTCCCCACGGAACTCACATACGGGTCACCTCGAGTGCTCGCTTATGATGAGCTTGAGCAAGAGCAGTTGCGGCAAGATGACGCTACGCTCCTTGAGGAAGATCGTCTTCAGGCTGATGTGCGAGCTGCGCGCTACCAGCAAGCTTTGCGCCGCTATCATAGCCGCAAGGTTCATGCTCGAAGTGTTGAGGAAGGCGACCTTGTTCTTCGACGCGTTCAGTCCGCCAATAATTCCAACAAGTTGATGCCAAAGTGGGAAGGCCCTTATTGGGTAGTGCGAGTCACCAGGCCTGGCGCAGTCTGCCTGGAGACCGAAGATGGCATCCCAGTGAGCAAATCCTGGAATATAAAACATTGTTGTAAGTTCTACCCATGAGGCGCGGTTGCCGAGTCTCCCGGCAACCACCTTTTGTACAAGGCTTGCCGTCGAAGCATGTAATCCTTGGTACAAAGCCAGTCGCAGACCCTATGCATAGTTGAATAAAGCTAAATGTTTTGCAAATCTTGTTGATTCTCATGCTTACTTATGTACATGTTTGTTTAAGATATTATATTGCGCTTACTCCCGGCAAGAGCTAACGGACCGCCAAGGTTCCATATCCCTATTTCCTCTTCTTTCTTTTTCTCAAAGGACAGAAGGTTACCTCACGTGCAGCTTTGTCGGGGGGGGGGGGATGGTGGTATGGATACCGACGGGCGACGTTCAACAAAAACACGAAAGGAGTACGACAATGAAAAGATAAGTTGTTGAACCCTAAGTGAATTTTTTCTGTGATGTTATTTTCCTTGGATGATTTCGACTTTTGTATGGAAAACCTGCATGCTAAGGAACCTTTGTCATGACCGGCTGCGCCCTTGCTCTGTTTTGAGTCCACTCAATGTCGTCATTTTCTCACGGGGGGGGGGGGGGGGGACTCGCGAGACGGTAGATACCATAGGGTGGCTTATCGAGGTGAGAGCAAGGCTATCGTGGTTGATCCAGGACGGGTATGCGAATAACACAAAGGTTTACCTAGGTTTGGGGCTCTCTGGAGAGATAATACCCCTACTCACGCAAATCTGTATAACTGTGGTATATCTGGTACATGGTTGCTCCTGGAGCTGTTTGGGGAGGAGATCCATGAGGCTTCTTACCTCATACGTGAGTGTGAGAGTGGGGATGAGAGAATGTGAGGGAAGCTAGCCCCCTTGAGAGAGTGATAGGGGTCTTTTATATAGGCATGGATGTGTAGCTTGGTATGTAAGCTAGAGTGGGTAGCTTACATACCAAGCAGCTTGGGATGTAAGCTACAATGGGTAGCTTACATGCCAAGCTATATGTAGCTTGTGGACTAAGCTATGTCTGTCCACTAGTGCACTTTATAAGTCAGTGTCCACGGGACAAGTTACACTGTAGATAGTACTACGCGACGCGCATACAGTTCACTACTTCTCGCCACTAGTGCACCGCCATGGGATATGGCCGACTGGTCTGCGCATGTCTGATGGGACGTCGTAATTGACTCCAGGCAGCCGGCTGCCGGGAGTGCCCGGTAGCCGGCATGGCAGCCGTTCGGGCAGAGCAGCTGGCCCGGGCATGCAGGCACCCCGTCCGACTCGCCGTCTTCGGGGTACCTCGGGGTCATCCCCCGACAGTAGCCTCCGAGCCTCCGGGCGACTCGTAGAGTCGGGCGGAGGGTTTTCATAGTCGTTGTCATTGTTGTTGCAGATGTTGTCGATGACAGTCGATTGCGGGTTGGGGATGACGCGGCTTGCTTCCAGCGGGGGCACGCCAGCGCACCCGCTGGGTGTAGCCTCCGAGATTCCGGGCAACTCAAAGAGTCGGGCGGAGGGTCTTTGCTATTGTTGAAGTAAACGGTGACGTCGAGGAAACCGAGCGCGGATGCGGAGTCCGCCGACTGAAGGGTGTGATGCGGTGCCGGGGCGAACGCGGAGTCCACCGGCTGGCGATTTCTAGCGGGGGCACGCCAACGCACCCACTGGTTGTAGCCTCTAGGACACTCGAGGAGTTGGGCAGAGTGCCTTTGCTATTGCAGAAGTGGGCAGTGGTGTCGAAGATGTCAGGCACAGACGTGGGGTCCATCGACTGAAGGGCGCGAGGCGCTGCCGAAGGCGGACGCGGGGTCCGCCGGCTAATGTGCGTGGAGTCCTGCCTAGGGCGGACGCGGGTCCACCAGCTGTCGAGCGCGAGGCGTTGCCAGGCGCGGATGCGGGGTCTGCCGGCTGATGGGCTGGAGCCCTGGCGAAGGCGCACGCGAGGTCTGCCGGCTATAGCTTAAGTGGCCACGCTGAGAATGTCAAGGTACCTTGCCGACAGTAGCACCGCCAGCAGGATGCTAAGGACCAGCTCCTCAAAGCGCTCGCTGTAGGGCTACGCATGCCGACAAGATTTTTCAAACAAAGGCGTTGGGAAAGCACCATGCAAAGAGGAATGTAACAAGGAGAATAATACACAGTCATTCAAATAGGGTGAAATTTACATGAGATGTTGCCTCTTCCTAAGTACATCTTTATTTGACTTTCTCCCCTAGGGGAGATTACAAGAAGAAAAGATAGGAAGAGGCCCCCAACAGAAGCCCATCCTGACCCCACTGGACCAGCACTACGCGGAGGGGTAGGTCTTCTAGAAGGGAAAACGAAGCCGAAGTCCACTGGCCTGCCGGGAGATCCAGCCGGAAGATGAGGCAGCGCCCGGGACAAGGACCCCCGGCAAGATTGTCCTACCGGGAGGGGGAGAGGCGTGAGGCTGACGATGATGGTGCGGCCGCTGATCAGTCAGAGCTCAAGTCGTCGTATTCCGACTTGACGGCCTGGATCTCGGACTCATCATCGCTTTCACCGACACCGTCCTCCTCGTCGCTGTCGCTCAAGGATGGGCTTTCAGCGCCCCTCGAGCTCGCAATAGCTGAGACGGAGGCTTGAAAACCCATAAATCTTTATGGAGAGTAGATCAGCCTCCGTCATTTTGAAACAAAGGACGTGCCCATCCTGGAGGTTGTGGGCGCGGGCGAAGGATTTCCAGCTCAGCTGAAGAGCATGACGCGGCTCTCCGGATACTCGACGTCCAGCTGCATGGCACCATTGCCGCAGCCATGCGCCCGCAACCACAAAACGGGCGGCTCGTCGGCCTCCATCACCCTGGCGAAAGGGTGAGGGAGGCGCAAATGGCTCCGAAGGGGACCGCGTAGTTTGAGGACAAACTCCAACGCCGTCCCCTCGGCATGGGTCTGTTCGAGGAAGGGGCCTGGCGTCAGAGGGAGAGATGGAGCAGCACTCCGCCTCCCCCGGCCTCGGCCTTCATGACGACCACAGCCCTCGCACCTCTCCCACCGCAAGCACCCAGATCACCCTCCACCTCTACGGTGGAAGCGGTGGCATGATCCAGAAGAGAACTCCTCCTTGGTGCAGAGGATGGTGGCCGCCCTCGCCCCCTACTCATGGCTGAGGGCGGGACTACTCAGGGTTTGGAAGAGGTGAAAAGGCGGGCTCTGGAGATTTGCACTTGATGAGGGAGAGGGATGGATGAGCATCGCCCTTGCTACCCCTCAATTTATAGGGGGAAGCACGGGGAATGGCTCTCCCCCACTCCAAGAATCGCCGCCCACCTCCTCCAATAGCGCCGTCCATGATCACGGGGCAACAGCAACCGCCCCGTTGCTCCAATCCACGGCGCTGAAGTTTCTGCCACGGCCAGGACTTTAAGTCATGGGCTCCCGTTGCTAGCTCTCCGCTATGCGTGTGGCGCGCATGGCGGAAACGGCGTGACGCAGCCATGGAAACAATTACAGCCGCTCCGCGCGTGTATCCCACATCGCGCACTTCACGTGCGTCGTGGGGAGACGTAGTAAGCGGAATGATTACAATAGTTAATCCCTGCCACACATGCCCGTGCACTATTTGGGCCTATCCCAACAATGCCTCACACTGTGTATGGCCTAGGCCTGGGGCTCCTATCGGTGTTCTAAAGTATGGGCTTTTTAGTACCCTGTACTTGTGCACGGATAGTTGTAGCCATACCAGTGGCAAGGCCTACCAGGGAGCAACTCGGAAAAAATACAACAACATCGAGAAGGTATTCAAGTCAACAGACCAAAGGCCGAAGGCAAGACCTTGCCGGGATGGCCTTCAAAACCCCAGCAATGCCAAGCCCCGACAAGACCCCGCCAGCGCAGAGGCCGAATATCGCCCCACCTGAGCACGTGTTGAGGCGCCAATGATGGAGGGGCTAAGCGGTGCCGATGGGACGGGGTCCTGTCCCGTCCCGTGGATGGTCAGAGTGAAAGCACAAAATGCTCCCTTGGTGGTTTTGATAATTTATGGCAACATGCATTGTCTCTTGGACTAATTCTTTTATCTAGTGTATTTCAGATAATAGTCCATGCAAAGTTAGGTTGGAAAAAGGATTGTGGAGATTGTGGAATACCCCAAGATGCATGGAAATAGTTTGGCAAAGCTTCAAGCAAGAGGACTCTACATTTTACATTTGTGAGAAATCACTTTGAGTCCATAGGAAAGCCAATACAATCAAAAGGGGGTAAGGTTTTGTTGGTGAACAAAATGCTCATATGTGCACAAGTGACAGTCACCAAAAACTCCCACAAAAGTTTGTCCAAAGCCAAATACTCAAAATCAGTGCAACCAACAGTCTACACTCGGTGCCACCGATTTCAAACCCTAGACAGACTCAGGCAAACCCTAGATTTTCGGTGCAACGGATACTGCATTCTGTGCCACCGAGTTGGCTGCCAACTTTCTGTTACACAAGTTCACAGTTTCGGTCCGTCCGAGATTGTTGGATCAGCGTCACCGAGATTGGACATTCTGACTGTTGGTCACCTTATTGTTGCAACCGACATTCCTATATCGGTCTCACCGAGATTCAAAAGTTGCTAACTTTAAGTCACTTCGGTACAGCCGAGAATCACACATCGGTTCCACCGAGTCTTACTTATTGTGTGTAACGGTTGGATTTTTGGAGATGCCTATATATACCCCTCCACAACCACCTACGGGAGAGAGAAGCACTCAGGACTATTCCATACCTATCCTATCAGTTTTCTGGGAGAGAACCACCTACCCTTGAGTTGAGGTGAAGATCTTCCACTCCAATCATATGGATCTTGATTTCTAGCCTCCCCAAGTTGCTTTCCACCAATCCCATCTACCAAGCCAAATCTATGAGATAGTGATTGTGTGTTGAGGAGTCTATCATCTTGAAGCACAAGAGCAAGGAGTTCATCGCATTACCAATCCTATTACCTTTTGGAGGGTGGTGCCTCCTATATTGGTTAGGTGTCGCTTGGGAGCCTCCTACTTTGTGTTGTGGAGTTGAACCAAGAAGTTTGTATGGGCAAGGAGATCACCTACTTCGTGAAGATCTACCCATAGTGAGTCTAGTCCTTCGTGGATGGAAGCCGTCATGGAATAGTCAAGGTTGCGACTTCGTGGACCCTTATGGGTGGAGCCCTCCGTGGACTCTCACGACCGTTACCCTCTGTGGGTTGAAGACTCCATAAACGTGGATGTATGATAGCACCACATATCAGAAGCACAGGAAAAATCCTTGCGTCTCCAATTACGTTTGATCTCCATATCTCAACTCTTTACTTCTTGTGCAATGTCTTTACTTTCCGCTGCCATATTTGTTAGAACTATTAAAATCTGCCAACCTATTAACTTGGGAAAAGGTTAGGTTTTAATTTCCTGCTTGTAGTCTATTCACCCCCCACTCTAGACACTCGTCTAGTGATCCCACAATTGGTATAAGAGCTTTGGTCTCCATTTCATCGGTTTAATTGCCGAGGAGGAAGATGGATGTGTATAGTATAGGGAGTTTGAGTTGTAGAGTGCCTATTCTTGATGAAGAGTACTATAGTCAATGGTAAACTTTGATGTTTGAGCGGTTGAATGAATTTCAATTGATAAAATATGTTATGCGCACCTATGATCCTCCTATTGATCCCTTGCATCCCACACACGAAGAGGAAACTGATATGCTATGCAATCTTAGAACTGGTAATCTTATTGTTAGAGCCTTGCCTAGAAATGTGCTCAACCAAATGAAGAGTTTTGCGTGTGCTTGTACTTTGTGGAAATATTTGGACAAACGATATCCAAATTATTCATTGAATAATCTTGATGAAATTCTTCATAAAACTATTGCCTTCCACAAAATGACGCCTAGTGATCTTAAGTTTGATGATTGTCTATTTGAGCTTAGAGACCTCATGTGTGCTAAAGGAGATGCCACAACTATCAACAATATCATTATAGAGGCCCTTCACATTCATAAATTTGAACATTGTCATGATCACCATCGTAACGAATCTCTTGTTCTTTATGACGAGGATTTCCCACTTGATTTTGACAGTCTGGAACATGACTACTATGATGAAGATGAGTTGTTCGACATCGAGTATGAGAAGATCATGAAGAATCTAAGTCTCATGGCATACTTCAAGGATTACATGTCCAGAGGAAAAGAGTGGATTCTCGGTAGCGGATGTACCGATCATATGACCGGGGATAGAGAAATGTTTGCAGAGATCACACCAAACCATGGACCACGAAGGTACGTAACGTTTGGAGACAACTCCAAGGGTAAGGTACTTGGTCTTGGTAAGGTGGCCATATCCCATGATAGCTCTATTTAAAATGTTATGCTCGTTGAATCCTTGGCTACAATCTTCTTTCTGTATCTAGACTTGCCGACTTCGGTTTCAATGTGTTATTCATGAAAGTTGATTGCCAAGTGTTTCATCAAGATAATCATAAAATGGTCTTTACCGGTATCCGTAGAGGTGATCTATACACTGTTGATTTTACTAAGAGATCCAAGCCTCGCACTTGTTTAATTGCTAAATCTTCTAAAGGTTGGCTTTGGCACAGAAGATTAGGACATGTTGGCATGCGTAATTTAGACAAGCTAATTAAATGTGATCATATACTTGGTGTTAAATATGTTATCTTTGACAAAGATAGACTTTGTAGTGCTTGTCAAGCTGGAAAGCAAGTAGGTGGAAGTCATCCTGTTAAGAATATCATGACTAATAGGAGACCACTCGAGTTACTTCACATGGATGTTTTTGGTCCCAATGCTTACAAGAGTCTCGGTGGAAATTCCTATGGTCTAGTTATAGTTGATGATTTTTCCATATTTACGTGGGTATTCTTCCTTGATGATAAGTCACGGGTTCAAAAGATCTTGAAGAACTTTATTCGCAAAGCGCAACATCAGTTTGAAGTGAAGATCAAGAAAGTTTGGAGCGATAATAGATCAGAGTTCAAGAACACCCATGTGGATACCATTCTTGACAAAGAAGGTGTCTCACATGAGTTCTCGGCTATGTACATGCCTAAAAAAATGGAGTTGTTGAGAGGAAGAACTGGACGCTTATTGAGATGGCTAGAACGATGCTTGACGAATACAAGACGCCAAAACACTTTTGGGCAGAAGGAATGGAAACAACATGTCATGCCACAAACCAACTTTACTTGCACAAGCTTCTCGGTAAAACGACATACGAGCTACTCACCGGTAACAAACCCCAAGTTGGATACTTCCGAGTATTCGGCTCCAAGTGCTACATTCTTGACAAGCATCGTCATACTAAATTTGCTCCTAAATCTCATGAAGGATTCCTACTTGGTTACGGATTGAATTCTCACACTTACCATGTCGACAACAACTTCAGTCGAAAAGTTGAAGAGACGGTAGATGTGAAGTTTGATGAATCTAATGGTTCGCAAGTCGAACAATTTCCAAATGATGTAGGTGATAAGGACCCTTCAGAAGCTATCCTAGATTTACCAATCGGCAAGATTCGTCCCATGGAGGTGAAGGAAAGTACTTTATCAACTCAAGTGGAAGCTCCTACTTCATGACAAGGTGAAGCACAACATGACATGGAGGCATCCACAAGCGATACACGGTAAGATGATGAAGAGGAGGAATCACATCATGAAGATCCACCACAACCTCCTTCACCACGACCTCAAGGGAATGACACCGTCAACAACAACAAAGCTGAAGGAAATGATGATGATGAAGAAGAAGCTCCACCGTCTAACAAGCCCAAGCTACCCCGAGTTCGAGCACCAGTGACCAAGAACCATCCCCTAAACCAAATCTTTGGTGACATCCAAACCAGGAGAATCACTCGCTCTAAAACTCGTCTAGCTAACTTTTGTGAGCATTATTCTTTTGTCTCTAGCATTGAGCCCTTGAAGGTAGAACAAGCTCTTGAAGATGCGGATTGGGTGAACGCCATGCATGAAGAGCTTCACAACTTCGAAAGGAACAAAGTGTGGACACTCGTGGAGAAGCCCGAGGATGGGCACAACATCATCGGAACCAAATTGGTGTTTCGGAACAAGCAAGAAGAATACGGTCAAGTCATACGCAACAAGGCACGTCTCGTGGCCCAAGGATATACTCAAGTCTAAGGTATGGACTACGGTGAGACTTATGCCCTTGTTGCTAGATTTGAAGCCATTCGCATTCTTCTTGCCTATGTTAATCACCATGATATCACGCTTTATCGAATGGACATTAAAAGCGCCTTTTTAAATGGTGAAATTGAAGAAGAGTTTTATGCTAAGCAACCACCTGGTTTTGTGAATCCTAAGAAACCTAATCATGTTTACAAGCTTCGTAAAGCCCTTTATTGTCTTAAACAATCCCCTCGTGCTTGGTACAAATGCTTAACGAAGTTTCTCATTGAAAAAGGTTTTGAAATTGGTAAAATTGATGCAACCTTGTTCACTAAGAGTGTAAATGGTGAATTATTTGTGTGCCAAATCTATGTGGACGATATTATGTTTGGTTCCACTAACCCCCAGTTTAGTGAAAGATTTGGAAGGTTGATGTCCGAGAAGTATGAGATGTCCATGATGTGTGAGCTGAAATTGTTTCTTGGATTGCAAATCAAGCAATCGAAAGAAGGAACTTTCATCTCTCAAACTAACTATACCAAGGACTTGATCAAGAATTTCAGCATGCAGGAGTGCAAAGGTATGAAATCTCCCATGACAACTAGTGGAAATGTTGATCTTACCAAGGAGGATGGACCGGTTGATCAAAAGGTTTATCGATCTATGATTGGTTCATTACTATATCTATGTGCATCTCGTCCCGATATTATGCTTAGTGTTTGCATGTGTGCCAGATATCAAGATGCACCTAAGGAGTGTCATCTTTTGGCCGTGCAACGTATTGTGAGATACTTGATACAAACACCAAACTTTGGCATTTGGTATCCCAAGGGATCTTCTTTTAACCTTCTTGGCTATTCCGATTTGTACTATGCCGGTGGCAAGGTTGATAGAAAATCCACGTCGGGTACTTGTCAATTTTTGGGTAGATCTCTTGTGTCTTGGTCCTCTAAGAAACAAAACTCGGTATCTCTATCTACTACCGAAGCTAGGTATATTGCTGCTGGATCTTGTTGTGCGCAATTACTATGGATGACACAAATGCTTAAGGACTATGGAATCCATGTTAAAAATGTTCCATTACTTTGTGATGATGAAAGTGCTATTAAGATTGGTCATAATCCTATGCAACATTCTCGAACTAAGCACATTCAAGTTTGACATCATTTCATTCGTGATCATGTTGCCATAGGAGACATTAATCTTAAGCAAGTTCGCACTAACATGCAATTGGCCGATATCATTACTAAGCCACTTGATGAGAAATTTTTTTGTCACTTGAGGAGTGAGTTGAACGTCATTGATGCTTCAAAGTTGAGCTAGACTCACTCAGATGCTTGCAAGGGCATGAGCCTTCTTGATACTTCCATGATATTCCTAACATGTTATCTTATGCCATGGAATTCTATAATCCCTTGTATTGCATCTAACCATTTGTAGGTACTTGGAAGAACTTCATTCCACAAGATTGCAACCAACTCAAATCATAAGCAATCTTGTCTTGACCAAGTATCCACAACCGCTCTTGATTATGGAAGGAAGAAGAGAACAAAAACATATACTTGACATATACTTGATCATTATTGCAAAATCTCAATTGGTATCATGTCAAATGGATATACCTATTGTTCTTCCTTGCATGACTAACCTTTGGAGGTAACAAGTGTACTAGAATGAGAAGGATTTCTTCCAACTCAAGATGTTCTTCATCAACCTCGAGCATACTCAACAAGTTCACCTACGAGCAACGTCATCAACATCACTCAAAGGTATGCACTCATATCCTTGAAAAGGCTTTACTCCAAGTCATGAGCTAAAGCAACTCAAGTGATATGAAGACATTAAAAGTCTTAGTCAAAAAATGGTAACCCCATTTCGAGCTTAACGTAGATATGACCTATGAGCAAGTATTCTTGGTTGGCTCCTAAGTCAATATACTCTAATATAGGCGACCTAGTCACCGCCCATCATCGAGTTAAGAATCTTGGGTGGTTTGTTCTCTATTTGCATGATCTCTCGTAACCACTCAAATCTTATCTAGATGATGTCCTTTTCTTTCCTTTGAAAATATTTTCTTTTGACTTGTTGAAAACAAAAACTTGGTCCCTTATTCCCTTATTTATGTTTTAGCCTCGGAGCTGCCAACTTAGATATCTCGGCTCTACCAAAATTGCACACAAGCTGCACTACAAAATCTCGGTACCACTGATCTATCTGTCTTGGAGTCACCAATTTGTTTTTCTTCTCTTATATGTCCTTCTTCTGTTACTTTGATGATCCCTTCTCAAAAAAACTTAGGGGGATAATAACAAGCAAAACTTAGGGGGAGAAATTCTTTATTCTAGGATCCCTAGCTCAAAGGAGGAGAAGACTACTATTTACCACGGGGAGAGAAGTTACCTTCAATGATCCCCTTGGTTCTTTTCTATGATCCCTGCTTTCAATGACCCTTGTTCTCGAGGATCCCTTCCTTGTCAATGATCCTTGTACCTACTCCTAAATTTGACCCTTTTGGAAATTAATGCCAAAGGGGAAGAATAACAAAGCTTCATGCTAAAGGGAGAGTTACATGCTTATGCAAAGGGGGAGATATAATTTAGGGGAGAGGAGAATATCAAGTTTACACTTACCCTTACAAGGGGAGAATACCAAAGTAGGGGAGAAGAATTTTCTCACCCTATCCTATCCCAATATCTACATGCTAAGATTCAGGGGGAGAGGATGATCCATCATTTTCATATCTAAACGGGAGAAACTTCTAAATGATCTTGGAGACATATTAATCTTAAGGATTATCATCTTTTATATGTTCTCCATATCTTGGAACTTTTGAGTTCTATTGTCTTTATATTAGTAGAATACTCTTGTGTTTCCTAACATTGTTTTCTCAAGTGTGTTTGTACTACTAGAATGATCAAGAACTCAAGGTAAGTATTTGCATCATACTCTTGCTCAAGATGATCTCTTGTTTCTTGCACATATTGTTTGCAAGAGTGAAGTCTTGAACAAGGACACATCTCATTCATATATATTTTGATGCATATAGACAAGATACACATGACTTCTTATACCCGTTCATCCATATGTGTGTCCATGCATTCCGAAGCAACTATCCTTTAAAGGACTACACACATTTAGGGGGAGCAAATCTAAGTCATGTGTCTCTCAAAGTCTTCAATATATCCACGCATATCTTTATTTAGAGCTTTGATTGTATGTTGTCATCAATTACCAAAAAGGGGGAGATTGAAAGCACAACATGTTCCCTTGGTGGTTTTGATAATTCATGACAACATACATTGTCTCTTGGACTAATACTTTTATCTAGTCTATTTCAGATAATAGTCCATGGAGAGTTAGGTTGGCAAAAGGATTGTGGAGATTGTGGAATACCCCAAGATGCATGGAAATAGGTTGGCAAAGCTTCAAGCAATACGACTCTACATTTTACATTTGTGAGAAATCACTTTGAGTCCATAGTAAAGCCAATACTATTAAAAGTGGGTAAGTTTTTGTTGGTGAGAAAAATGCTCATACGTGCACAATTGATAGTCACCAAAAACACCCACAAACTCTCCCACCAAAGTCTGTCGAAAGCTAAATACTCAAAATCGGTGCAACCAACATTCTACACTCGATGCCACCGATTCCAAACCCTACACAGACTTAGCCAAACCCTAGATTTTTGGTGCAACTGATACTGCATTCTGTGCTACCGAGTTGGGCTGCCAAGTTTCTGTTACGCAAGTTCACAGTTTCAGTCCCTCCGAGATTGTTGGATTAGCGTCATCGAGATTGGACATTCCGACCGTTGGTCACCTTATCGGTGCAATCGAGATTCCTATATCGTTCTCACCGAGATTCAAAAGTTGCTAACTTTAAGTCACTTCGGTACAGCCGAGAATCACACATCAGTTCCACCGAGTCTGACTTATTGTGTGTAATGGTTGGATTTTTGGAGATGCCTATATATACCCCTCCACCACCACCTACTCGAGAGAGAAGCACTCAGGACTATTCCATACCTATCCTATCAGTTTTCTGAGAGAGAAGCACCTACCCTTGTGTTGAGGTCAAGATCTTCCACTCCAATCATATGGATCTTGATTTCTAGCCTCTAGACACTCTTCTAGTGATCCCACAAAGAGGCCCCAGATGGAGCATTAAATGCACATGTCTTACACCATCAGAGTTAGGTATGATAGCGCTGTAGCTCTGTACACCTTGTGTACGTACTGTACGCCGCGGTTGGGATCCCCTTAGTCATATAAAAGGAGGCCCCGGGTGTTACGGTAGAGGACTTTTGGACTTTTGGATCGCTCTCTAGCCCGTTCTGCATGAGTAGCAGTTGTGTATTGTAACGCTCCCAGAACCTAAGCTAGAAGTTATGCAATACAACCAAGCCGGAGTAGGGTTTTACGCATCTTTGCGGCCCGAACGTGGGTAAAAATCCCCCGTGTTGCTCGATCGTCCTGCTCTTCATGCACACCCATCTCCCTACTGAACCAAAAGGAGTCCTTCCGATCCCATAGGTGTCGTTCCCCCCGACACCAAGTTTGGGGGAGACTCTCTTATTCAATTTGCACAAAGTGAAATATTTCCTACAAGGCAGCTTCTTTCTTATGGGCAGGAAAATATTTTTCAGAGAAGTGATAAATCATATCCTGGGGCTACGCACACAACTAGGAGCAAGAGAATTAAACCATATCTTAGCATCACCCGTTAGCAAGAAAGGAAACAACTTGAGGATATAATAATAACGAATTTTTTCCTCATGAGTAAATAGGGTGGCTATATCATTCAATTTAGTAAGATGTGCCACAACAGTTTCAGATTAATAGCCATGGAAAGGATCAGATTCAACCAAAGTAATTAACTCAGGATCGATAGAGAATTCCTAGTCCTTATCAGTAACAAAGATAGGTGAAGTAGCAAACTTAGGATCATATTTCATTCTAGCATTCAAAGATTTTTCTTTCCACTTGCATAGCAATTTCTTAAGATCATCTCTATCCTTACAAGAAAGAAAGTCCCTAGCTACCTCTCCTTCCATAACATAACCCTGATCAGGAATATCAGGCAATTCATATCTAGGAGAGCTAGGTATAGCAGGTGTCTCAAAGTGTTCAGTTTCAATAATTTCATCAGTTTCAGAAGTATCATAATTTTCAGCATTGACTCTAGCAATTTTTTCATCAAGAAATTCACCCAGTGGCACAGTATTATCAAGCAAAGTATCATCATAAGCATCATGCATAGCAGAAGTGGCATCATCAATTACTTGTGACATATTAGAAAGCAGGTGGTGGTGTCACAAACTTACTCATAACAGATGGTGAATTAAGTGCAGAGCTAGATGGCAGTACCTTACCTCGCCTCATAGTGGAGGGATAGATCTTGGTTTTTGGATCTTTCAGATTCTTCATAGTGATCAACAAATATAAATCCCAAGTGACTCAGAGAATAGAGCTATGCTCCCTGGCAACGGTGCGAGAAAAAGGTCTTGATAACCCACAAGTATAGGGGATCGCAACAGTTTTCGAGGGTAGAGTATTCAACCCAAATTTACTGATTTGACACAAGGGGAGCCAAAGAATATTCTCGAGTATTCGCAGATGAGTTGTCTATTCAACCACACTTGTAAGACTTAATATGTGCAACAAAGTATTCAGTAGCAAAGTAGTATGGAAGTAACGGTAACGGTAGCAAAAGTAACAGTAGCAGTTTTATAGTGATTGTAATAGTAACAACGGAGAAGTAACTTAGCAAGGATCAATATGTGGAAAGCTCGTAGGAAATGGATCGGTGATGGATAATAATGATGGATGTAATTCATCATGCAATAGTTATAACATAGGGTGACACAGAACTAGCTCCAATTCATCAATGTAATGTAGGCATGTATTCCATATATAGTCATACGTGCTTATGGAAAAGAACTTGCATGACATCTTTTGTCCTACCCTCCCATGGCAGCGGGGTCCTAATGGAAACTAAGGGATATTAAGGCCTCCTTTTAATATAGAACCGGACCAAAGCATTAGCACTTAGTCAATACATGAACTCCTCAAACTACGGTAATCACCGGAAAGAATCCAAGTTATTGTCACCCTTGGGATGCGGATCATAACTCGTAATAAGTGTCTACAACTTGCAATATAGGATCAAGAACACATATATATATATTCATGAAAACATAATAGGTTCAGATCTGAAATCATGGCACTCAGGCTCTAGTGACAAGCATTAAGCATAGCAAAGTCATAGCAATATTAATCTCAGAACATAGTGGATACTAGGGATCAAACCCTAACAAAACTAACTTGATTATATGATAAACCTCATCCAACCCATCACCGTCCAGCAAGCCTACAATGTGATTACTCATGAATGGCCATGGAATTGGTGATGAAGGATTCTTGGTGATGACGATGGCGTCGATTTCCCCTCTTTGGAGCCCAAAACGGACTCCTGGTCTGGTCTCCCTGAGGAAGAACAGGAGGTGGTGGCGACTCCCTATCGTGAAATGCAATGAACTCTTCTCTCTGATTTTTTTCTCCTCGAATAGGGTTATATGGAGCTAGAGAGGAGGTCAGAGGAGCCATGAGGGCTCCACAAGCCTGCTAGGCACGGCGAGGGGGTGGCCGCGCCTAGCAGGCTTGTGTCCTGCAGGTGGCCCCCCTCTGGTTACTTCTTGTGCCAGTATTTTTTATTAATTCCAAAAATATTCTCCATTAATTTTCAGGACGATCCGAGAACTTTTATTTCTGCAACAAAATAACACCAAGGCAATTCTGCTGAAAACAGCGTCACTCCGGGTTAGTTCCATTCAGATCATGCAAATTAGAGTCCAAAACAAGGGCAAAAGGGTTTCGAAAACTGGATACGAGGGAGACGTATCAACCAGAACCATCTCATCTCCAACCCTAGTTCATCTCTTGTACTCAATCTTTGTCCGAAAACCTCACATTGGTACATGTAGGTCACTTGTTGTCATTACAGGAATCGGGAATTTTGTTGTCTGCCATGGCAGACGACAAAGGGCACTACGGCGGGTGGCAAAGGCCTTTGCCATCCACTAGCGGACAGCGCAATTTTGGGCCGGATGAACTCCGACAAAGGCCTTCTTTGCCGTCTGCTTCGGCCCAGCGGATGACAAAGGGCCTGGACGGCGTACTACTGACGGTGCCACCGTTAGGTGGCTAACGGACCCCCACCCCTTTGTCGTCTACCTCCCCCACCCCTTTGCCCTCTAGCACCCCCACCCCTTTGCCGTCTGCCCCCCACCCCTTTGTCGTCTACCCACCCACCCCTTTGCGTCTGCCGCGGCCGCCCCAGCCCCGCCCCCTTTGCTGTCAGCCCATGCCCCCCTTTGCCGTCTGCCCCGGACGACAAAGAGGCCAAATGGCCCCAGCCTGGTTCTCCCAGGTGGTCGCCAGGGAAGACGGCAAAGAGGTTGTATTTCCTTTTTATTGTTAAATTCAACAATTTTCAAACAAACAATATATGATATGTATATAAATATTTCTTCTAAAACAATGTGCAACAACCATATATGATCAATCAACAATTACACACAATTAAAAGTATCAAATGCCACATTGTTCTCCATATTACAATAGGTTCATCCATACATACATATAGTCTCATCGATACAAATGACTCAATACATGAAAATAAAAAGTAAACCTAGCACTACATCAAATATGCAAAATTGGAAATAAGAAATTTAGAAAAATAATAGTTGAATTAATAAGTAGAAGAAGATATAGAATTAAAAGAATATGAAGAAGATGAAGGGGTTGTTTGGTTTTAAGACACAACTAGCGACACTTTTACACAACTCAACTTAGGCAAGTTTGACCATGTTAGGTGTGTGTTTGGTTCTTGCTACAACTAAGGCAAGAATTTTTTGTATTAGCACTAAGACCCACATGTCATAGATAGAAAAAGTGTGGCAAGATTCCCTTAGGCAAGCCAAAGTGTGGCTAACTATTTGAGCACCTAAAGTAAGGCAAGTGTGGTAAAATTGTGGCAAGCCAAAGTGTGGTAAAATTGTGGCAAGCCAAATTGTGGCTAACTATTTGAGCACCTCAAGCCAAAGTGTGGCAAGATTCTTTCTATGTCTCCTCTTGTTTTTCTTCTTCTTATTGCCTATTTGTGTCATTTTAGAGCTAACCTAGGTAATTATCACATTTGTACCTAACTAAGCTTATTGTGTCATTTTTCACGAAAATAAGCTAAGTCTATGGCATCTATGAGGTTACCAAGTCTATTATGTCATTTTTGAGTTAACTAAGCTTATTATGTTAGTGTGGAGGAAACAATGCTAAGTATAGGTCATTTTAGAGCTAACTTACATACAATATGTCATTTTGGAGGTAAGTAAGCTTACTATGTCATTTTAGAGGAAACAAAGCTAACTTAGGTAAAATATGACATTTGTCTAAGTGCTAAGTTTGTCATTGTGCTAAGTTTGTCTAAGTGCTATGTTTGTATTTGTTTGAGAAAATGAGCCAAGTAAGTGGCATATTAGGGCTTACCGTCCTTGTCATCACGGAGGTGAAGCACAGGGGTTGCTCGAGGCGTGCGATGCGGCTCGGGAGTTATGCTATACCAAAGATCATTTGCGTTAGTATGATGACGCTGAAATGTTAAGACTAGTAACTAATGAACATTGAAATGAAACTCACCGTTCCAGCTGTGGTAATGACTGGCATCGACGGAGGGGTCTGGCTGGTCTTCTCGCACAAAGTCTGCACATTTGGTTTTGCCAAGTCAATCATATTGGTTATTAATGAAATGAACATGTAGTGCATGATTTGGCTAATATGAAGAAGAACCTTACCACGATGATCTCGTACATGGCCCGGTTAGACACATCATTCCGTGCCATCTCCTCCTCCAACAACCTAGCCATCCTCTCCTCCAGATCCCTCTTCTCCTCCACCGCCTGCCAGGCCTGTTCCCCCAGAAGCGTCTGGGTTGTCTCTCTCTCTTTCTGCAGAGCAGCCTACAACACAACTCCTCGTTAGCATCGTAATCATCTTTGTTCGCACACACAATGTAACAGAGAAAACCTATCTGAGTCCGTATGACTAACCTCGATGGCGAGCTGGACTGGCCGTGGACGAGGCGACATCTCAGGACAGGAGCTCATTTGGCACGCCTTGATCTACCGGAGAGTTCTCGAAGACCGTATATGTCCATCTCCAATGGCTATCGAGCCATGAGGCCTCTCGTGGCCAGCGATCACCACCAGGTCTGGATCAAGTGGATGCTAGCTCGGGTCAAAGTCCTCCCCGTTCACCGCCTTCCCCACATCTCTGTACCTCACGAGCTTGTGGTGGGAGGAGATATTGGTGAATTTCTTGGGATTATCGAGGTCGGACTCAGAGAATGCCTTGACCTTCTTGTATGAGGCAGTATGGGCCATGGCATAGAGGTAGTACATGATACGTCTCCAACGTCTCTATAATTTATGAAGTATTCATGCAATGTTTAAAATAATTCTATATGATTTTGGTATGATTTTATTAGAACTAACCCAGACTCACGATGTTTTCGGCTGAACTACCGTGATGTTGTTTTTGTGCAGAAATAAAAGTTCTCGGAATGAGCTGAAAATTTATGGAGAATATTTTTGGAAAATATAAAAATACCGGAGCGAAGATTCACCGGAGTGGAAGCCCGAGGAGGCCACAAGCCTTAGGGGCGCGGCCACCCCCCTAGGGCGCGCCCCCAGGCTTGTGGCCCCCTCGGGAGTCCACCGACCTCCCTCTCAGCTCTATAAATCCTCAAATATCCCAAAAACCCCAAGGCATAACCTAGATCGGGAGTTCCACCACCGCACACCTCTAGAGCCACGAAAAACCAATCTTGGCCCTCTCCACCACCCTGCCGGAGGGGGTCACCATCACCGGAGGCCATCTTCATTGTCCCGGAGGGGCCATCAACACCATGAAGGCCAAGAACCAGAGGGAGAATCTCTCCCCACAGAGGGGGAGGCCATGGAGGAGGAAGCACGAGGGGTAGAACCTCTCCCCCTCTCTCCTGGTGGTGCCGGGGTGCCATCGAGGGAACCATCACCGCGGTGATCGTCTTCATGAACATCACCTTCTTCATCACCATCCTCATATCCTTTTAGCGGTCCATTCTCCCGCACCCCGCTGTAATCACCTACTTGAACATGGTGCTTTATGCTAAATATTATGATCCAATGATGTGTTGCCATCCTATGATGTTTTGAGTAGATTACTTTTGTCCTTTGGGTTCATTGATGATCATGATTGGTCTGAGTTGCATGTTTTATTATTGGTGTTCTCCTATGGTGCTCTCTATGTCACGCAAGCATGAGGGATCCCTGCTGTAGGGTTTGCAATATGTTTATGATTCGCTTATGGTGGGTGGCGTGAGTGACAGAAGCACAGACCCGAGTAAGTAGGTTGTTTGCGTATGGGAATAAAGAGGACTTGATACCTTATAATGCTATGGTTGGGTTTTACCTTAATAATATTTAGTAGTTGCGGATGCTTGCTAGAGTTCCAATCATAAGTGCATATGATCCAAGTAGAGAAAGTATGTTAGCTTATGCCTCTCCCTCATATAAAATTGCAATAATGATTTCCGATCTTGTTAACAATTTCTTAGGATAATTCCACACACCGACCCATCATTCTTCCATGCTTGCTATTTGTAATATATTGTAATATCATGAAAACATCACCTATTTTTATATTTTAGTTCTCCGATATCATGCAAAGCTATCCTCTTCGTACCCACAACGTAGTGTTATTTCTCATTTCTAGATGGAAGCAAACATTCAGTGTACATAGAGTCGTATCGGTGGAAGATAGGACTTGAGAGAATATTGATCTTACCTTTAGATCCTTGTGGGTTCGACACTCCATACTTATCACTTCCACCTTTGGAAATTTCTACGATGGTTCCTTGCACTTGGGGATTATCAAGCTCTTTTCTGGCGCCGTTGTCGGGGAGCAATAGCGTGGGGTTGGTATTCTCGTGTATGCTTGATTGCTTTCTTCACTAAATAGACTTTGTTTCCCTTTTTACTTTCTGTAGTTGTGGATGAAACAAACAAAAAAAATTAAAAAATGAAAAATACAAAAAGAATTACTTGCCTCTTATGCCTCAGAAGTTTTTTTAAAAAAGAAGTGATTGGAAGGTTATGCATTGGAGAAGTGAGGGTCAACCTTGAACACTTGTGTTCATGCTCATGGCAACAATGTAGAATTTTTCATGGAATATTATGTAAAATAATTATCACCTTGTATATATCCATTTTATTATAAAAATAATGTGCCAAGATTTGGTTTTAGGACAAATAGATTGCTTGTTTGGTGTGTGCAGTGCAAAAACAGAAACTTTGGCTGTAGTGCGTAAATTTACATTTTTTACTGAAACGTCATAAGTTTCTGAAATTTTCACACAGTACTTATATGAAATTTTTTTAATTGTTCCTAAATTCTCAGAATTGTTTGAGTTACATAAGTGCACGAAGTTTCCAGATTACTACAGGCTGTCCTGTTTTTAACAGATTCTGTTTTCTATGCATTGTTCTATTATTTTGATGAATCTATGGCTTGTACCGGGGGGTATGAACCATGGTGAAGTTTTAATATAGTATATATAATGCTAATATGAATTTTTATTGAGTTCACAACCATACTTAAAGTAGTAATTTGCTTTATTATACTAATGGATCTCACGAGGGTTTTGTTAAGTTTTGTGTGAATGAAGTGTTCGAAGATCGTGCAGGTATCGATATAAGAAGAATACAAAGATATAAGAGTTCAAGTTTGGAGATTCCCAAGGCACCCCAAGTAAATATCTCACGGATACTCAAGCACCTACGCTTGGGGATGCCCCGGGAGGCATCCCATCTTTATTCTTTAACAATTATCGGTATACCTCGGTTTTTGTTTTCTTCACATGATATGTGTCTTTAATGTTTGTCTTTTCCTTTATTCTCCCTTCTAGTATGAGATAGTCCTTTATGTATTTGTAGAATGCTCTTTGTTCTTCACTTAATTATTTTGAGTATGGATTTGTAGAATGCTCTTTGTGCTTCACTTAAACCTTTTGAGTATGGCTTTATAGAATGCTTCATGTGCATCACTTATATATTTTGAGTTTGGATATTAGTTAATATATATTAATTAGGAATGATCTATGAACTTCACTTATATCTTTTAGAGTATGAATATAATGATCATCGGAATTTGGCTTGGAAGAGTATCATTGTAATATCATGCCTAGCTAAAAAGGCATTAAAGAAAAGCGCTTGTTGGGAGAAAACCCAATACTTTTACTTTATGTTTTGATGTGTTAACATTATTAAGCTACTATAGTAATCATGTTTTGTGCCTTTAATTTCAATAAAGTGCAAAGTAAGGCCTTTGGGATAGTGTGGATACTTGCTTGTTTAATTCTG
Source organism: Hordeum marinum (assembly GCA_022496015.1). Lineage (NCBI taxonomy): Eukaryota > Viridiplantae > Streptophyta > Magnoliopsida > Poales > Poaceae > Hordeum > Hordeum marinum. The sequence goes on along the minus strand of CM039673.1, from coordinate 471,222,650 downwards.
TGCAAAAATAGAAAGTTTTGCGTCCAGTATTTGAATTTTCTGATTTTACTGGAGAGTCAAAAAAATTCTGAAATTTTTACGCAGCATTTATATTCAAATTATGTGATATTTCCTAATGTTTCAGAATTTTATGTTGGAAATATGCCCTAGAGGCAATAATAAATTAGTTGTTATGATATTTATCTTTATGTTTATGTTGGAAATATGCCCTAGAGGCAATAATAAATTAGTTGTTATCATATCTCCTTGTTAATGATAATCGCTTATTATCAATGCTATAACTGTATTGATCGGAGACTTAGATGCATGTGTGGATACATAGACAGGACCATGTCCCTAGTATACCTCTAATAGACTAGCTCGTTGATCAAAGATGGTTAAGGTTTCCTAGCCATTGACATGACATGTCATTTCATAACGGGATCACATCATTAGGAGAATGATGTGATGGACAAGACCCAAACTACAAACGTAGCATATGATCGTGTCAGTTTATTGCTATTGTTTTCTGCATGTCAAAGTATGTGTTCCTATGACCATGAGATCATGCAACTCACTGACATTGGAGGAGTACCTTGTGTGTATAAAACGTCGCAACGTAACTGGGTGAATATAAAGGTGCTCTACAGGTATCTCCGAGGGTGTCTGTTGAGTTGGCATGGATCAAGACTGGGATTTGTTACTCCGTGTGACGGAGAGGTATCTCAGGGCCCACTCGGTAATACAACATCACAACAAGCCTTGCAAGCAATGTGACTAAGTGTTATTCATGGGATCTTGTATTACGGAACGAGTAAAGAGACTTGCCGGTAACGAGGTCCCGCCATTGGTTATTGATCGTAGTGGTGTCTCGGTCATGTCTACATAGTTCTCGAACCCGCAGGGTCTGCACACTTAAGGTTTGGTGACGTTTCGGTAGTATAGAGTTATGTATGGTGGTGACCGAAGGTTTTTCGGAGTCCTGGATGAGATCCCGGACATCACGAGGAGCTCCGGAATGGTCCGGAGGTAAATATTCATATATAGGAAGTCCTATTTTGGTTGCCGGAAAAGTTTCGGACTCATCGGTAGAGTACCGGGAGTGCTGGTAGTGTACAGGGGGACCATCGGGAGAGGTATTTCGACCCAAGAGGCTACATGGGCTGTGGGAGGGTGGAAACCAGCACTTAGTCGGCTGGTGGAAGTCCTCTAAGAGGCCCATGCGGCTGGACTTGAGAAAGAGAGAAAAAAAGCCAAGGTGGAAAGAGATTCCAAGTAGGAAAGGAGGAATCCTAGTCCTAATAGGATTGGAGGAGGATTCCTCCTCACCTCCTTGCACAAGGGCTACCTTGTGCGCCAGCCCTCCTCCTGCCTCCCTCTTATATATACTGGTGGTATTGGGTATTTTGCATGAGATTTTACGGCCACGTGCTACCCGTTCCACCGGTGCTCCTCTAGATCGGATTTCCGTAGTGCTTAGGCGAAGCCCTGCCGGAATTGCTCCATCACCATCGCCGGAGCGCTGTCATGCTGCCGGTGAACTCTTTTTACTCTCCACTTCCTCTTGCTGGATCAAGACGGTGGAGATCGTCATCAAGCTGCACGTGTGCCGAACGAAGAGGTGTCGTCCGTTCGGCGCTAGATCGGAAGGACCATGATCAAGATCGCGAGACGGTTTGTGATGAGTTCGCGGGACGGATCGTGATGAGTTCACAGGACAGATCGTGATGTGATCGCGGGACAGATCATGATGAGTTCGCGGGACGGATCGTGATTGGATCGCGGGACGGATCGTGATGTGATCGCGGGACGCTCGGCGATTTGGATCGCAAAGATGTTCGACTACACCAACCGCATTTCTTAACGCTTCCCGCTTAGCGATCTACAAGGGTACGTAGATCCACTCTCGCTCTCATAGATGCTCATCACCATGGATAGATCTTGCGTGTGCGTAGGAATTTTTTTGTTTCCCATGCGATGTTCCCCAACAGTGGCATCATGAGCTAGGTTTATGTGTAGATGAGATCTCGAGTAGAACACAAAGAGTTTGTGGGCGTTGATGCTTAGATTTCTTCCTTCCTTGGTCGTGTTTTGGTTCAGCGGTATTGTGAGATGAAGCGGCTCGGACCAACATTACTCGTACACTTACGAGAGACCGGTTCCCTCGACCGCAACTTGTTGCATAGATGGCTTGCGGGTGCCAGTTTCTCTCACTTTAGATGGATCGGATTCAACAAAGGCGGTCCTTGAGAAGGTTGAAAAGCAACTAGTGTATCACCGTTGTGGTTTTTGCGTAGATGAGAATTGTTCTTGCTAGATACCCGTAGCAGCCACGTAAAACATGCAACAACAATTAGAGGACGTCTAACTTGTTTTTCCAGGGTATGTTGTGATGTGATATGGCCAATTACATGATGTGATATATGTGATGTATTAGATGATCATGTGATGTATAGATTATCAGGACTTGCATGTCAGTGAGTACGGCAACCGGCAAGAGCCATAGGGTTATCTTTAATTATTGTATGACCTGCGTGTCAATCATTAAGCGCTATGTAATGCTTTACTTTCTCGCTAAACTGTAGCAATAGTAGTAGAAGCATGGTGGGCGCGACAACCCCAATGGTGACACGTTGATGGAGATCAAGATGATGGAGATCATGGTGTCATGCCGGTGACGATGGAGATCATGCCGGTGCTTTCGTGATGGAGATCAAAAGCACAAGTTCATGGCCATATCATGTCACTTATGATTTGCATGTGATGTTAATTCTTTTATGCACCTTGTTTTGCTTAGGACGACAGTAGCATTATAAGGTGATCCCTCACTTAATTTCAAGATAAATTGTGTTCTCCCCGAGTGTGCACCGTTGCGAAAGTTCTTCGTGTCGAGACACCACGTGATGATCGGGTTTGATAGACTCTACGCTCACATACAACGGGTGCAAGCCAGTGTTGCACATGCAGAACACTCGGGTTAAACTTGACGAGCCTAGCATGTACAAACATGGCCTCGGAACACAAGAGACCGAAAGGTCGAACATGAGTCATATAGTAGATATGATCAACATGATGATGTTCACCATTGTAACCACCTCAACTCACGTGATGATCGGACTTGAGTTGGTGAATTTGGATCATGTATCACTCGAATGACCGGAGGGATGTCAATTTGAGTGGGAGTTCTTAAGTAATATGATTAATTGAACTCATTATCATGAATATAGTCAGTAGTGTCTTTGCAAACTGTGTTGTAGATTACTAGCTCATGCTGTAGCTCCCTTGTATTTTTATATGTTCCTAGAGAAATAGAGTTGAAAGACGATGGTAGCAATATTGCGGACTGGCTCCGTGATCTGAGGATTGTCCTCGTTGTTGCACAGAAGGCTTACGTCCTTAATGCACCGCTCGGTGCGCCAACCCCTCTAGTGTTGTCTGTAGATCTTGTGAACATCTGACATGCACGTTGTGATGACTACTTGATAGTTTAGTGCGTCATGCATTATGGCTTAGAAATGAGGCTCCTAAACATTTTGAACGCCACAAAACATATGAGATGTTCTAAGAGCTGAAATTAGGATCTCTGGCTCATGCCCGTGTTGCGAGATATGAGATCTCCAACAAGATTCTTTGCCTGTAATATCTAAGAGAATAGCTCAATCGTTGAGCATATGCTCAGATTGTCTGGGTGCTACAATCGCTTGAATCGAGTGGGAGTTGATCTTCCAGATAAGATAGTGATTGATATAGTTCTCCAAGTCACTGTCACTAAGCTACTAGAACTTGGTGATGAACTATATAATGCTAGGGATAGAAATAAATATCCCTGAGCTGTTCGCTATGTTTGACACCGTGAAGGTAGAAATCGAGACGGGGCGTCAAGTGTTGATGGTTAGTCAAAACCACTAGTTTCGAGAAGGGCAAGAGCAAGGAGGGAAACTTCATGGATAGCAAGTCAGTTGCATCTCCAGTGAAGCAACCCAAAGTTTAACCCAAAACCGAGACTAAGTGCTTCGATTATGAGGAGAACGGTCGCTGAAGCGGGACAACCCTAGATACTTGGTAGATAAGAAGGCTGGCAAAGTCGACAGAAGTATATTTGATATATGTGTTATTGATGTGTACCTTGCTAGTACTCCTAGTAGCACCTGGGTATTGGATATCGGTTCGGTTGCTAAATGTTAGTAACTCGAAATAAAAGCTACGGAATAAACGGAGAACTAGCTAAGTGTGAGGTGACGATGTGTGTTGGAAATGTTTCCAAGGTTGATGTGATCAACATCGCACGCTCTCTCTACCTTCGAGATTAGTGATGAACCTAAATAAATGTTATTTGGTGTTTTTTGCGTTGAGCATGAACGTGATTAGATCATGTTCATTGCAACACGGTTATTTATTTAAGTTAGAGAATAATGGTTATTCTGTTTACATGAATAATACCTTCAATGGTCTTGCACCCAGTAAGAATGGTTTTTTGAAACTTGATCGTAGTAATACACATGTTCATAACATTGATGCCAAAAAGGATACAAAGTTAATAATGATAGTACCACATACTTGTGGCACTACTGCTAAATGTCATATTGGTATAAAGCGCATGAAGAAACTCCATGCTGATGGATCTTTGGACTCATTCGATTTTGAATCGGTTGAGACATGCGAACCATGCCTCTTGGTCAAGATGACTAAGGACCCCGTTTTCTGTTTTGATGAAGCGGGCAAGTAATTTATTGGAAATGATACATGTTGATGTATGCAATCCAATGAGTCTTGTAGCGTGCGGTGGATATCGTTATTTTCTTACCTTCACTGATGATTTGAGTAGATATAGTGTATATTTACTTAATGAAACACAAGACTGAATCGTTTGAAAGGTTCAAGCTAATTCAGAGTGAAGTTTAAGATCATTGTGACAAGAAGATAAAAATGTCTGTGATATGATCGTGGAGGTAAATATCTGAGTTACGAGTTTGGCATACAACTTTAGACAATGTGAAAATTGTTTCACTACTCACGTCACCTAGAACACCATAGTGTGATGGTGTGTACTAACGTCATAGTCGTGCTCTATTGGATATGGTGCGGGTTATGATGTCTCTTGTCGTTTTACTACTATAGTTCTGGGGTTATGCATTAGAGACAAATGAATTCACTTTAAATAGGGCACCATCTAAATCCGTTGAGATGACACAGTGTGAATTATGGTTTGGTAGAAACCTAAGCTGTCATTTCTGAATATTTGAGGCTGCGACGCTTGTGTGGAAAAATGTTTTCACCTAATGAGCTCAAACCCAAAGTGAACAAATGCATCTTCGTAGAATACCCTAATAATAGTTGGGTGAACCTTCTATCTCAAATCCAAGCATAAAATGTTTGTTGCTAAAACTGGGTCCTTTCTCGAGAAAAAGTTTCTCTTGAAAGAACTGAGTGGGAGGAGGATAGAACTTGATGAGGTTATTGAACCTCTGTTTCAACCAGAGAGTAGCACAGCGTAGAAAGATGTTTCTGTGGAACCTACGTCAGTTGATGAGGAAGTTAATGATGATGATCATGAAGCTTCGGATCAATTTACTATCAAACCTCGCAGGTCGACAAGGATGTGTACTGCTCCTAATCGGTACAACAACCCTGTCTTGGAGGTCATGTTGTTGGACAACAATGAGCCTACGAGCTATGGAGAAGAGATGATGGGCCTAGATTCCGACAAATGGTTAGAGGCCATGAAATCTGAGAAAGGATCCATGTATGAAAACCAAGTATAGACTTTGGTAGACTTGCTCGTTGGACGACAGGTCGCTGAGTACAAATGGACTTTTAAAATGAAGACAGACGCTGATGGTAAATGTCACCATTTATAAAGCTCGACTTGTCACAAAGATGTTTCCAGCAAGTTCAAGGAATTGACTGCGATGAGACTTTCTCACTCATAGCGATGCTAAAGTCTGTTGGAATTTTTTTAGCAGTTGCTGCATTTTTCAGTTATGAAATCTGGCAGATGGATGCCAAAACAACGTTTCCTTCCTTAAGGAAAGGTTGTATGAGATACAACCAGAAGGTTTTTTCAGTCCTAAGGATGCTAAAAGGTGTGCAAGCTTCAGTGATTCTTCTATGAACTGAAGCAAGCATCTCGGAGTTGGAATATGCACTTTGATGAGGTGATCAAAGCTTTTTGAGTCTATACAAAGTTTACGAGAAACTTTTATTTGCAATAAAGTGAGTGGGAGCACTATAGAGTTTCTGATAAGTATATGTGGATGACATATTGCTATTCGGAAATGACGTAGAATTTCTGGAAAGCAAAAACGGTTGTTTGAAAACAGTTTTTCAAAGGAAGACCTGGATAAAGCTACCTAATTATTGAGTGTCAAAATCTATAAAGATAGATCAAGATGTTTGATAAGACTTTCAATGAGTACATACCTTGACAAGATTTTGAAAGAGTTCAAAATGGATTAGTCAGAGAGAAGTGTTCTCACCTGCTTTGTAAGGTGTGAAGTTGAGTGAGACTCAAAGCTCGACCACAGCAGAAGAAAGAGAAAGGACGAATGTCGTCCCCCATGCCTTAACCATAGGCTCTGTATAGTATGCCATGTTGTGTACCGCACCTGTATGTGCCTTGCCATGAGTCCGTCAAGGGGTACAAGAGTGATCCAGGAGTGGATCACTGGACAGCGGTCAAGATTATCCTTAGTAACTAAAAACTAAGCGGATGTTTCTCGATTATGGAGGTGTTAAAGAGTTCGTCATAAAGAGTCACGTCAATGCAAGCTTTAACACCAATATGGATGACTCATAGTAGCAATCTGGATACGTATAGTGGAGCAGCAATTTGGAATAGTACCAAGTGGAGTGTGGTAGAAGTGTTTACGGTTTGACATAGAAATTTGCAAAGTACACACGGATCTGAATGTCGCAGACCCATTGACTATAAGACCTCTCTCACATGCAAAGCATGATCGAGCCCCAGAACTCATTGGGTGTTAGATTCATAACAATGCAAATCACATGGTGACGTGAACTAGATTATTGACTCTAGTGCAAGTGGGAGACTGTTGGAAATATACCCTAGATGCAATAATAAATTAGTTGTTATCATATTTCCTTGTTCATGATAATCGCTTATTATCCATGCTATAATTGTATTGATCGGAGACTTAGATGCATGTGTGGATACATAGAAAAGACCATGTCCCTAGTATGCCTCTAATAGACTAGCTCGTTGATCAAAGATGGTTAAGGTTTCCTAGCCATTGACATGAGATGTCATTTGATAACGGGATCACATCATTAGGAGAATGATGTGATGGACAAGACCCAAACTACAAATGTAGCATATGATCGTGTCAGTTTATTGCTACTGTTTTCTGCATGTCAAAGTATGTGTTCCTATGACCATGAGATCATGCAACTCATTGACATGGGAGGAGTACCTTGTGTGTATCAAACATCGCAACATAACTGGGTGACTATAAAGGTGCTCTACAGGTATCTCCGAGGGTGTCTGTTGAGTTGGCATGGATCAAGACTGGGATTTGTTACTCCGTGTGACGGAGAGGTATCTCAGGGCCCACTCGATAATACAACATCACAACAAGCCTTGCAAGCAATGTGACTAAGTGTTAGTCACGGGATCTTGTATTACGGAACGAGTAAAGAGACTTGCCGGTAACGAGGTTGAACTAGGTATGGAGATACCAACGATCGAATCTCGGGCAAGTAACATACCGAAGAACAAAGGGAACATCATACGGGATTAACTGGATCCTTGACATAGAGGTTCGACAGATAAAGATCTTCATACAATATGTAGGAACCAATGTGGACATCCAGGTCCTACCATTGGTTATTGACCATAGAGGTGTCTCGATCATGTCTACATACTTCTCGAACCCGCAGGGTCTGCACACTTAAGGTTTGGTGACGTTTCGGTAGTATAGAGTTATGTATGGTGGTGACCGAAGGTTGTTTGGAGTCCCGGATGAGATCCCGCACATCACGAGGAGCTCCGGAATGGTCCGGAGGTAAATATTCATATATAGGAAGTCCTGTTTTGGTCGCCGAAAAAGTTTTGGGCTCATCGGTAGGCTACCGGGAGTGCCGGTAGTGTATCGGGGGACCATCAGGAGAGGTATTTCGACCCAATAGGCTACATGGGCTGTGGGAGGGTGGAAACCAGCCCTTAGTGGGCTGGTGGAAGTCCTCTAAGAGGCCCATGCGGCTGGACTTGAGAAAGAGAGAAAAAAAGCCAAGGTGGAAAGAGATTCCAAGTAGGAAAGGAGGAATCCTAGTCCTAATAGGATTGGAGGAGGATTCCTCCTCTCCTCCTTGCGCAAGGGCTGCCTTGTGCGCCAGACCTCCTCCTCCCTCCCTCTTATATATACTGGTGGTATTGGGTGTTTTGCACGAGATTTTACGGCCACGTGCTACCCGTTCCATCGGTGCTCCTCTAGATCGGATTTCGGCAGTGCTTAGGCGAAGCCCTACCGGAATTGCTCCATCGCCATCGCCGGAGTGCCGTCACACAGCCGGTGAACTCTTATTCCTCTCCACTTCCTCTTGCTGGATCAAGATGATGGAGATCGTCATCAAGCTGCACATGTGCTAAACGCGGAGGTGCCGTCCGTTCGGCACTAGATCGGAAGGACCGTGATCAAGATCGCAAGACGGTTCATGATGAGTTCGCGGGACGGATCGTGATGAGTTTATGGGACGGATCGTGATGAGATCCCGGGACGGATCATGATGAGATCGCGGGACGGATCGTGATGAGATCGCGGGACGGATCGTGATGAGTTCGCGGGACGGATCGTGATTGGATCGCGGGACGGATCGTGATGTGATCACGGGACGCTCGGCGATTTGGATAGTGAAGATGTTCGACTACATGTAGCGACTTGACCTGGCAAGGTCAAGGCTCTGTGTGTTTTGTGCTATCCTTGGATCAGTATGCTAGCACACACAGTACATCAATGTTTATATCAAAGTGCAATCACATGTAATTAACGTAAAACGAATATATACCTAAATAGCAGCGGATATAGTCAACGGGAGTGGAGTCCCAATAACACCAACGGCAAGTTGAGTGCGGACCGTAACCCTGAATCGTACTCTTACCCGTCGTAGAAGAGTATCTACAACATAAGACGTTGCAGCCGTGTAGGTCAGTACATGGAATGTACTGGCAAGATCACCATAGTAGAACAGAAGAATAAAGGCTATTCTATATGCAAAGGCTTTGTGGCTCTGTGTCTGAGTTTTTTTGCGTAAAAGCTGATTTTATTTTCCTACAACAAAGGACTATCAGGAATTTCACTATGGAGTTACCTATCATGACATGGTTGCGCCAACCAATGTCTCAATCCCATAAGTATCATAAGTTGCCCACAATTAGTTATCAGTCCAGTGTTGAGAGTTCAGAGATAGATCCAAGTCCAGAGGCTCAAATTGTCCGTAACCGGGGACACGGCTAATCGATTAGGTTTAACTCTGCAGAGTGTTGTGTACTTTAACCACAAGATTCGTTCCCTCCTGGTAAGTCCTCGCACTGCATGGTGTTTGAGAACAGGATGAACGAAACATGGTCTTTCAGAGTGCTTCCCTGACTATCCGACAGTGCCCATCCAATCCTAACGTCGACTACATCTCGTAGCACTTCCTAGACAGAGTCACAACAAAGATCAACCAAGCCAGAGCCCATAATGACTTGTGGCTACACAGGTAAGCTTCCGGGCATGAAGTATTCATCCTTCTCTTTGATTCTGGGTGAAGCTTTCCGCAAGATGTCATGGCACTTCCCCATGCATCCCGGCCATCCACTGGTTACTCTAGGGATGCCCATCAATTCCATCCTTCACCCAGTAGTGTGTATTGAAAAACTTGTTTCACGAGTCTCGAAGTCTTGAGGTATTGAAGATGCCTTCATGAAGTTGTCGTCTTGACGTAGAGTCCTCCTTCTCACACCACTCACGACCACTCATACCAGACCCCGTCTACTTTGGCATAGCATTGAACTAACTAGCGTTCCCGAGGCTTTAGTAACAAGTGGTGGGTTCCTACCTCATGCATTCTACTCAACTACAAGGATTTCAATAACACTACGGGAGGGATTTTGTTGAATGATGTCACTACATGCATTAAAACATAGGTATGAAATAGATGGTCAACGTGAACTTGCATGTACTGTTGATGAAGATAAGTATTGTTCTTAGAAAAATACTTGATAGAACTCTTCATCACTCTCCGATGAAAATCTATATAACAAACATTGCATCCATAATCAAAAACTTCTAGCAATCAATACTAACAATCACAAGGTAACACAAGAACCAAAAGTAACAAGGTTGATGAAGGAATTTCTTAAGACAAAACTCCAAGTAACAAAACTACATCAACACAATTGTGATGAAGGAAATACTTAAGACAAAAGTTAAAATCGACAAGGTTTTCATAAACACAACTAAGGTAGTTTTACCTTACAAACAAATATTTTCAAATAGTAACAAAACAAAAACAAAGTAAAATATAACAAAATTATTTTAGTAAATATTTTACTAGCAAAAAGAATTACTTTTAAAGAACAAGTAAAACTATGAAAACAACATCCTAAACAACATAAGTGTTTGCTAAGTGAAACAATAAAATATTAAAATAAGAGAAAACAAAGTATAAAACAACTAAGTTAACAGAAAGTAAAATTTATAAAACAATTATTTTAAATATTTTTAGATAAGAAACCAACTAGCATTACTAGAGCAATACAATAAAGAAAACTAAATAATGGGCATCTAAATTTTGGTGGCTACTACTAATATAACAAGACAAACTAATTTTAGTAACAAAACAATACTTAACATAAAAAATCTTTTAAAACTTTTGTGAAAAGAAATACTACTAAAACTAAATTGTTTTATAAAACATTTCTTTATGAAAAAGAATATAGTTTCCTATATCATTTGAATATAAAAACAAAGCAAAACTATTTTTATTAACAGAGAAAATAAGTCACCTAATATTGTACAACATAACTAGAGAAAACTAAAACAAAAAGTTAAACTAATTCAGATTTAAAATAATTTACAAATAAAACTAAACTAATTAAACTCTAGGATGAACTAAACAGAATCTGTTTTAGTTAAGAACCCTAAGCAAATTTATTCAAAAAAATTCTCAAACCTTACCTACTGATAACTAAGATCACTAGTGACAAGTAGCAAAAAGAATCAAATAAAAATATATTTTTAAACTCAAGTTATTCAGAAAACAAGTTTTAAATCAAATCTTTTTAAATTCAAGTTTAAATATTCAAATATAGTCAAAATTGGTATCTACAGAAACTAGAGGAAATTTTTGATACAATTCAAAAAGAATCAAATTAAAACACCTAAAAACATAAAAGATATGCTAAAAACAAAAACAGGACTAAATCTGTTTTTTAAACAGAAACGGAAAAAGAAAAAAAATCTAATCTAACGAACAGGAGTGCTACGTGGCAGGTTCTGATAGGCTACAGGGTGTGTGCGTGAGTGCTAAATGGGCGAACGGCCGACACTAAAAGAAAACGGTTCGGCGATTTAAGTCATCTAATCCTAGCCGATGGATCGAGATCTAACGGAGGGGAGAGGGTGAGAGGCTCACCGAGAAGGGGTCGCCGGCGTTGGAGCTTTTCTGGCGAGGCTGAAGCGACGAGGTCATCGGGGGCGGTGTTCCGGCGGTCCTCCGGCGATGGCGTGGCCTCCAAACGATGGCGGGGATCCTTTGGGGATGGCAGGTGGCGTCGGAGAGGCGAGGGGACGACGGTGGCGACGGGCAGGTGCGGTGGGGGTTTCGGGTGGAGAGGATACTCCGGTGAGGTGGTGGCGTGGCGTTCCCAGAGGGTCTCCGGCAATGGTAAGGGCACCAAGCGACGGCGGGGAGTCTCCGGTGAAGGTTGGTCGCGTTGGGGACGTGTGGTGGTGATGGAGGCGAGTGGCGCGTGCTCACAAAGCTTCGGTGATGACCGGAACTCCGGCGAGCTGTGGGGTGATGCTCTGGCAAGGGGAGGGGTTGTTCGTGGGGGGAATGGGTGCAGCGAGGCAGGGGCTCTTATATAGGCCAAGTGCGGGGTCAGGGGAGGGACAGGAGGAGCAGATTCCGGTGCGGATTCGTCGTCGGCGAGGTAAGGGGGAGTGATGGAGTGGACAACCGCGGCGGGATTTGCCTCGGGCGGTGGGACCCGCGGTCAGAGAGAGAGAGGGCGCTGTCATCGGGCGGCCGGTCAGGAGGGGTTTCGGGGAGGGATCAGGGGCTGGGCCGGCTGGGTCTTAATACGCGCGTAATTTTTTTCCTTTTATAAATACCAGAGCATTAAAAACAGCATTAAGACATTTAAATCCTGTCTAAAAAATAAAAATTATATATCAAAATGACCAGGGAATTAAATGCCATTAAATGGACATTTTTCCACGGCCAAATTAAATGCTTGAAAAAAAATTATTTTGAGAAAATGCCTAAATGGCTTTATTTATTTTTGCAAATATTTTTTTCAGATAACCCCTTGGGTTTTATGATTCAAAAACTTCATAAAATACCCCTGGTTTGGAGTGTCATTACTCCTCTCAAAAAAATTTGTCCAGGGGTTTGAATGCTTTGAAATTTTGAATAGGAACCAAATATGGCATGGATTCAAAAGAATAATTCAGAGATTTTCAAAAGCATTTTCAAATCCTTTCTTTAAACTTCCAACTCATATTTCATATAATTTGAAAAAGTCCTTTTATCCTCTCTCATGAAAATCATGGAGTTGCACAAAGTTTCTGAATTGGAAATATTTTCAAATGAAATTCAAATCATATTCAAATCCCTTTTCATTTCTTTAAATGGAAGAAGTCATATCATCTTCACTCTGGGGTTTTGTGATGAAATGGATTGGAATTTCCTGAGGATCAAAAATGCAGAGTAAGAGTTTTGGGAAAGTCATTTTATTCCCTCTCATTCAAAAGTTTTTTTTTCAAAAGTTTCAAATTTTCACTCACTTTCAATCACTCATGCAAACAAACAATCATTATAATAATTATTATAACATTCCAAAATTTTGGATGTTACAAACCTACCACTGTAGCGACCCGACTCAAAACGAGTCAAGCCTCTGTGTTTTCTATGCCATCCCTGGATCAGTATGCTGGCACACACAGTACATCAATGTATATATCAAAGTGCAATCACATGTAAATAGCGTAAAACTGATATATACCTTAAAATAGCAGCGGATACAGTCAACGGGAGTGGAGTCCCAATAACACCAACGACAAGTTGAGTGCGGACCGTAACCCTGAATCGTACTCTTACCCGTCGTAGAAGAGTATCTGCAAGATCAGACATTGCAGCCGTGTAGGTCAGTACATTGAATGTACTGGCAAGATCACCATAGTAGAACAGAGGAATAAAGACTATTCTAAATGCAAAGGCTTTGTGGCTCTGTGTCTAAGTTTTTGCGTAAAAGCTGAATTTATTTTCCCTACAACAAAGCAATATCAGGAATTTCACTATGGAGTTACCTATCATGACATGGTTCCGCCAACCAATGTCTCAATACCCATAAGTACCATAAGTTGCCCACAATTAGTTATCAGTCCAGTGTTGAGAGTTCAGAGATAGATCCAAGTCTAGAAGCTCAAATTGTCCGTAACCGGGGACATGGCTAATCGATTAGGTTTAACTCTACAAAGTGTTGTGTACTTTACCCACAAGATTCTTTCCCTCCTGGTAAGTCCTCGCACTACCTGGTGTTTGAGAACAGGATGAAAGAAACATGGTCTTTCAGAGTGTTTCCCCAACTGTCCGACAGTGCCCATCCAATCCTAACGTCGACTACATCTCGTAGCACTGCCTAGCAGAGTCACAACAAAGATCAACCAAGCCAGAGCCCATAATGACTTGTGGCTACACAGGTAAGCTTCCGGGCATGAAGTATTCATCCTTCTCTTTGAGTCTGGGTGAAGCTTTCCGCAAGATGTCATGGCGCTTCTCCATGCATCCTGGCCACTCACTGGTTTCTCCAGGGTGCCCAATCAACCATCCTTCACCCAGTAGTGTGTATTGAAAACTTGTCTTCTCGAGTCTTGAAGTCTTGAGGACTTGAAGATGCAGGACTTGAAAATGTCTTCATGAAGTTGTCGTCTTGACGTAGAGTCCTTCTCCACACCACTCACGAACGCTCATACCAAACCCCGTCTACTTTAGCATAGCATAAAAGTAACTAACGTTCCCAGGGCTTTAGTAACCAGTGGTGGGTTCCTACCTCATGCATTCTACTCAACTACAAGAATTTCAATAACACTACGGGAGGGATGTGCTGAAATGATGTCACTACATGCAATAAAACATAGGTATGAAATAGATGGTCAAAGTGAACTTGCCTGTACTGTTGATGAAGAAATAGATTTCTCTCAGAAATAACTTGATAGACTATCCGTCACTCTCCGATGAAAAATCTATATAACAAACATTACATACATATAAGCAATCATACTAGCAATCAATTCTAACAAAAAGTAACACAAAACAAAAGCAACAAGGTTGATAAAGGAAATACTTAAGACAAAAGTTGAAACACAAAACTCCAACAAATTCAAAAGTAACACAAAACCCAAAACAAAGTAAAATATAATAAAAGGGTTTTAGTAATATTTTACTAGCAAAAATAATTACTTTTGAAGAACAACTAAAACTATGAAAACAACATCCTAAACAACATAAATGTTTGCCTAATAAACTTAACAATGAGTGAAACACTAACATAAGAGAAAACACTTTTATAAAACCACTAAGTTAACAGAAAGTAAATACTAAAAGCATTTATTATAAAACATAATTAAGTCATCTATAACTTTGTGAAAAGAGTTTCTATGAAACTAAATTGTTTGCTAGCACATTACCTAATGAAAAATAATCGACTTTCCTATCATAATAGAGCAAAATTAAATTATTTTTATTAACTAAGCATTTCTTAACATAAAGGAATTACTACAAATTTTATTATAAAACAGAATGTAATTACTTAAAACTTTAGTTAAAAGAATTGTTACTAACAAATTTGCTTTTAAAACAACTATACCTATTTGAAAGAGGGTAAAGATCCCTACAACAAAATTTATAAACTAAACAAATTAACTTTTGTTAACAGCAAGTAAATTACTAAGGTTTGGAACAACAAAACTAAATGAAATCTGAAACTTAATATAAATCATATTCAGATTTTCAAAATAACTAAAGAAAAATTAAACTAACTAAACAACATAGGAACTAAACAGAATCTGTTTTAGTTGAAAACACTATTTAAAATATTCTAAAAAAATTCTCAAACTCTTCCTAATGATAACTAATATCACTAGTGACAAGTAGCAAAAAGAATCAATAAAAAATACATTTTAAAACTCAAGATATTGAGAAAACAAAATTTAAATCCAATCTGTTTAAATTCAAATTTAAATTTTCAAACATAGCCAAACTTGGTATTCACAGAAACTAGATGAAATTTTTGATCTAATGCAAAACAAATCAATTAAAAACATTAAGTAGTTTAAAAGATATAAAGAAAATAAAATCAGAACTATTTCTGTTTTTGAAATCAAAACAGAAAAAGAGAAAACAATTCTAACGGACAGGGGGGCTACGTGTCGCTCTACTATTGGCTACGGGGGGTTGTGCGAGCGGCGCTATGGGCGGTCGACCGAGCATAAGGGGAAAATTCTTCGCGAAATAAAATTTCTAATCGTAGCCGTTTATCTGGATCCGAAGGTTGAGGGGGGGTGGTGGAGAGGCTCACCGTGCTTATGTCGCCGGCGATGGAGACTCCGGCGAGGCAGGGACGGCGAGGTCGTCAGGGAGATGGCTTCCGAGGGTTTCCGGTGATGTCTCCGGCACTGGTCGACGCAGGGGAGCTCGGCGAAGGCGATGGTGGCGTCGGAGGGGTGAGGGGGCGACGGAGTCGACGGACAGGAGCTCCGGGGCGGCGGTGGTGTTTCGGGTGTCGACGGAGAAGGGGTTCTGATGGGTCTCCGGCGACGCAGAGGGGATGTGGAGGTGTGGGCGAGTGAGACAGAAAGGTTTATGGGCTCTGGGGTTCTCGGGGAAAGTCGGGTGGTGCGGGGGCGCGATAATGGCGCGGCGGCGACAGGGATTTCCGACGAACGATTCCGGCAAGGTGAAGGCTCGGGGAGAGGGGGAAACAAAGAGAATGGATGCGGGAGAGGGGTGGGGTACTTATAGGGGCAGTGCGGTGGTCGGAAGGGCACAAGGGGCGAGATCCGTGGAGAGGGGTCACCGGAGGTCGTCGGGCGCGTGGGAGGAGGGTGATGACCGGCGACGGTTTCGGTCGGGCGCGTGGGGCTAGGGTGTCAGCGAGAGAGAGAGGGCGAGCGTAGTCAGCGGCGACCGACCGGTAACGGTCTCGGCATTTAATGTCGTTGGGCCGGCCGGTTTTATTATAAACCGTTACCGTTTTCTATTTAATGTTTTTCCAGAGCGTTTCAAAAACCTTTAAAGCATTCAAATCGTCTCTAAATATAGGAGTATTATACACCAAAATTAACAGAATAATAAATGCAATTTAATGAACATTTTTATTCTGTCATTTGAACACTTAAAAAAATATTTTTAGAAATTGCCTATTTGTTTTTAAAACTTTTTTTGCAAATATTTTCAAAACAACTCCTGGTTACTTTTGTTCAAATAAATCACCAAAATGACCCTGGTGTGGAGTGTCATGTTACTCCTCTCAAATTTTTGTCAGGGGTTTGAATACTTTGAAAATTTGAACAGGAACCAAATATGAAATGATTCCAAAAGAAAATCCAGAGATTTTCACATTCACTTTTCAAAGATTTATTTTAAACTTCCAACTCATATTTCATATAATTTGAAGAAGCCATTTTATCCTCTCTCATGAAAATCATTGAGTTTCTTAAAGTTTCTGAATTTGAAATATTTTCAAATGAAATTCAAATCATTTCCAAATCCCTTTTCATTTCTTTAAAGGGAAGAAGTCATGTCATCTTCACTCTATGGTTTTGTGTTGAAAAGAATTTGAATTCCTGGTGATCAAAATGCAGATTGAAAGTTTTGGGAAAGTCATTTCATTCCCTCTCATTAAACTTTCAAAAGTATCAAAAAGTTTTCAAATTTCACTCACTTTCAACCACTCAAGCAACCAAACAATCATTCTAATGTTACAACCACACTTAAAATGAATCTCGTCCTCGAGATTCGAAAGGGCTAGAAAGAAAAGGTTAGGGTTTGGGGGTCTTCTAACAAATCCACAGACTAAGAAGGTGTGGGGTCTTCCAACAAGACTCCATTGACCTGGAAGGTGTGGGGTCTACCACACTTAAAATGAGAGTTACTGGTCCCTCAAAATCCTGGTATTCTTGTGGCTGCATCTGTCTGTTCACATTCTTCACGATAGCTCCTTCGGTGATGCTCTTCCGTTTGAATCAAAATCTTGTGTTCTCATAACAACATGTATTTCCTCCGATACTGGGTCTTCTTAACTGATAAGTCTCGCGTTCATTCTAAGTAACTTATCGATGATCTCATGGTGGTCTACCATTAATGGTTGTCCTGCAGTGAAATGGGTCTTGGCTTCATTCCTCACTGTAAAATTCCTACGGGTGACAGCAACTGCCGTGTACAAGGGTTTTCTTCATACCATACTAAGGCTTAAACAAAAAGCTTCAAAGAACGTCGTCTCTTTACTATGGGTAAGTCACTCAGATTTTACCATTCCGAATAGCAAGAGAAATAATAAGAGTAAGTCGTCATGGTGGCCAAACCATGTCGCACTGAAATCATTACCTTGTATAAGGTTTAGTGAATCTCGTATTCTAACACTTGGGCTTCCTCACAAGCGTTGCAGAAATTTCTCTTGTCAACGAACAAGGTTCGGATAAATCCATTGATTCTGCAAGCTAAACGAAACATCTATCGTTTCTTTGCAACTCTCAGGTTATCATATACTCCTAAGAGAATCGCTTGCTGATCAGTCGTAGCTTCTTCCTAGTTTCTTCCTTCATAAAGGTGGAGCTTGATCCTTATCAATCCTGAGGTCAGTGACATTGTGGGTTCACTTGAATACTTGAATAGCTTTTAACTCACTCTTGGGGTTACTACCGTTCCATATACCAACATTACCTTCAGTTCACTCCATTATACTCTTCAAAGATGTATTCTTGTTTAGATTCCACTCAGCGGAATCCATTTTCCTTTCCATTGGTCTATTTAACCTTGGATATGGCTTCATCATCATCATTCCTCCAGCTTCAAAGGCACTTTGTCTCAAAGGTTATCATCCAGATAGTTTGAGGTGGTTCCATATTCTCTTCACATGTATTCACTTATCCAGAAAGCTACCTGTGGTTACTACCACACTTAAAATGAAATGTGTTGGAAATATGCCCTAGAGGCAATAATAAATTAGTTATTATCATATTTCCTTGTTCATGATAATCGTTTATTATCCATGCTATAATTGTATTGATCGGAGACTTAGATACATGTGTGGATACATAGACAAAACCATGTCCCTAGTATGCCTCTAATAGACTAGATCATTGATCAAAAGATGGTTAAGGTTTCCTAGCCATGGACATGAGATGTCATTTGATAACGGGATCACATCATTAGGAGAATGATGTGATGGACAAGACCCAAACTACAAACATAGCTTATGATCGTGTCAGTTTATTGCTACTGTTTTCTGCATGTCAAGTATATGTTCCTATGACCATGAGATCATGCAACTCACTGACATCAGAAGAGTACCTTGTGTGTATCAAACGTCGCAACGTAACTGGGTGACTATAAAGGTGCTCTACAGGTATCTCCAAGGGTGTCTGTTGAGTTGGCATGGATCAAGACTGGGATTTGTTACTCCGTGTGACAGAGAGGTATCTCAGGCCCACTCGGTAATACAACATGACAATAAAGCCTTGCAAGCAATGTGAATAAGTGTTAGTCACGGGATCTTGTATTATGGAACGAGTAAAGAGACTTTCCGGTAACGAGGTTGAACTAGGTATGGAGATACCGACGATCGAATCTCGGGCAAGTAACATACCAAAGAACAAAGGGAACATCATACGGGATTAACTGACTCCTTTACATAGAGGTTCGACCGATAAAGAACTTCGTAGAATATGTAGGAACCAATGTGGACATCCAGGTCCCGCCATTGGTTATTGACCTTAGAGGTGTCTCGGTCATGTCTACATAGTTCTCGAACCCGCAGGGTCTGCACACTTAAGGTTCGGTGACGTTTCGGTAGTATAGAGTTATGTATGGTGGTGACCGAAGGTTGTTCGGAGTCCCGGATGAGACCTCGGATGTCACAAGGAGCTACGGAATGGTCCGGAGGTAAAGATTGATATATAGGAAGTCCCATTTTTGTCGCTGGAAAAGTTTCGGGCTAATCGGTAATGTACTGGGAGTGCCAGTAGTGTACCAGGAGACCACCGGGAGGGGTATTTCGACCCAAGAGGCTTCATGGGCTGTGGGAGAGTAAATACCAACCTTTTTTGGGCTGGTGGAAGTCCCACACAAGGCCCATGTGGCTGGGAGAAAAAGCCCAAAGGGAAAAAGGTGGAAAAAGACCAAAAAAACGAGGAATCCTAGTCCTACTAGGATTGAAGGAGGAGTCCTCCTCTCCTCCCCATTTTGGTCGACCCAAGGGCTGGCTTTTTGGCAGCCAAGACTCCTCCTCCTCTTCTCCTATATATACTAGAGGATTTTAGGGTTTTGTGACAGAATGTTTAGCCACGTGCTACCCGTTCCTCTAGTGCATAGTGTCTCCTCTAGATCGGTTTTCTGGAGTGCTTAGGCGAAGCCCTGCCGGAATTGCTCCACCACCATCACCGGAGCGCCGTCACGCTGCCGGTGAACTCTTCTTCCTCTCCACTTCCTCTTGCTGGATCAAGACGGTGGAAATCGTCAACAAGCTGCACGTGTGCTGAACGCGGAGGTGCCGTCCGTTCGGCACTAGATCGGAAGGACCGTGAACAAGATCGCGAGACGGTTCGTGATGAGTTCACGGGACGGATCGTGATGAGATCGCGGGACGGATCGTGATGAGTTCGCAGGACGGATCGTGATTGGATCGCAGGACGGATCGTGATGTGATCGCGGGACGCTCGGCGATTTGGATCGCGAAGATGTTCGACTACACCAACTGCGTTTCTTAACGCTTCCCGCTTAGCGATCTATAAGGGTATGTAGATCCACTCTCCCTCTCATAGATGCTCATCACCATGGATAGATCTTGCGTGTGCGTAGGAATTTTTTTGTTTCCCATGCAACGTTCCCCAACAGTGGCATCATGATCTAGGTCTATGTGTAGATGAGATCTCGAGTAGAACACAAAAGGTTTGTGGGCGTTGATGCTTAGATTGCTTCCTCCCTTGGTCGGATTTTGGTTTAGCGTTATTGTGAGATGAAGCGGCCCGGATCAACATTACTCGTACGCTTACGAGAGACCGGTTCCCTCGACTGCAACTTGTTGCATAGATGGGTTGCGGGTGCCAGTTTCTCTCACTTTAGTTGGATCGGATTCGACAAAGGCGGTCCTTGAGAAGGTTGAAAATCAACTTATGTATCACCGTTGTGGCTTATGCGTAGGTGAGAATCGTTCTTGCTAGAAACCCATAGCATCCACGCAAAACATGCAACAAACATTTGAGGATGTCTAACTTGTTTTTGCAGGGTATGTTGTGATGTGATATGGCCAATTACATGATGTGATATATGTGATGTATGAGATGATAATGTGATGTATAGATTATCACGACTTGCATGTCGATGAGTACGGAAACTGACAGGAGCCATAGGGTTGTCTTTAATTATTGTATGACCTGCGTGTCAATCATTAAGCGCTATGTAATGCTTTACTTTATCGCTAAACGGTAGCAATAGTAGTAGAAGCATGGTGGGCGTGACAACCCCGATGGTGACACGTTGATGGAGATCAAGATGATGGAGATCATGGTGTCATGTCGGTGACGATGCAGATCATGCTGGTGCTTTCAAGATGGAGATCTAAAGCAGAAGTTCATGGCCATATCATGTCACTTATGAATTGCATGTGATGTTAATCCTTTTATCCACCTTGTTTTGCTTAGTACGATGGTAGCATTATAAGGTGATCCCTCACTTAAATTTCAAGATAAATTGTGTTCTCCCCGAGTGTGCACCATTGCGAAAGTTCGTCGTGTTGAGACACCACGTGATGATCGGGGGTGATAGACTCTACGTTCACATACAACGGGTGCAAGTCAGTGTTGCACGCGCAGAACACTGATGTTAAACTTGACGAGCCTAGCATGTACAAACATGGCCTCGGAACACAAGAGACCGAAAGGTCGAACATGAGTCATATAGTAGATATGATCAACATGATGATGTTCACCATTGTAACCACCTCAACTCACGTGATGATCGGACTTGAGTTAGTGAATTTGGATCATGTATCACTCGAATGACCGGAGGGATGTCAATTTGAGTGGGAGTTCTTAAGTAATATGATTAATTGAACTCATTATCATGAACATAGTTAGTAGTTTCTTTGCAAATTATGTTGTAGATTACTTGCTCGCGCTGTAGCTCCCTTGAATTTTTATATGTTCCTAGAGACATAGAGTTGAAAGATGATGGTAGCAATATTGCGGATTGGATCTGTGATATGAGGATTGTCCTTGTTGCTGCACAGAAGGCTTATGTCCTTAATGCACCGCTCGGTGCGCCAACCCCTCTAACGTCGTCTGTAGATGTTGTGAACATTTGACAGGTACGTGTTGATGAATACTTGATAGTTTAGTGTGTCATGCATTACGGCTTAGAATTGAGGCTTCGAAATATTTTGAATGTCACGGAACATATGAGATGTTCTAAGAGCTCAAATTAGGATCTCAGGCTCGTGCCCGTGTTGCGAGATATGAGATCTCCAACAAGATTCTTTGCCTGCAAGATGAACGAGAATAGCTCAATCGTTGAGCATGTGCTCAGATTGTCTGGGTGCTACAATCGCTTGAATCGAGTGGGAGTTCATCTTCCAGATAAGATAGTGATTGATATAGTTCTCCAAGTCACTTTCACTAAGCTACTAGAACTTGGTGATGAACTATTGAATGCCAGGGATAGAATTAATGATCCCTGAGCTGTTCGCGATGTTTGACACCGCGAAGGTAGAAATCAAGAAAGAGCATCAAGTGTTGATGTTAGTATAACCACTAGTTTCGAGAAGGACAAGGGCAAGGAGGGAAACTTCATGGATGGCAAGTCAATTGCTGCTCCAGTGAAGCAACCCAAAGTTGAACCCAAACATGAGACTATGTGCTTCAATTATGAGGAGAAAGGTCGCTGAAGCGGAACAACCGTAAATACTTGGTAGATAAGAAGGCTGGCAACGTCGACAGAAGTATACTTGATATATGTGTTATTTATGTGTACCTTACTAGTACTCCAAGTAGCACCTGGGTATTGGATACCGGTTTGGTTGCTAAATGTTAGTAACTCAAAATAAAAGCTACGAAATAAGCTGAGCACTAAGCTAAGGGTGAGGTGACGATGTGTGTTGGAAATGTTTCCAAGGTTGATGAGATCAACATCGCACGCTCTTTCTACCTTCAGGATTAGTGACGAACCTACATAAATGTTATTTGGTGTTTTGCGTTGAGCATGAACATGATTAGATCATGTTTATTGCAATACGGTTATTCATTTAAGTTAGAGAATAATGGTTATTCTGTTTACCTGAATAATACTTTCAATGGTCATGCACCCAGTGAGAATGGTTTGTTGAAATCTTGATCGTAGTAATACACATGTTCATAACATTGATGTCAAAATATACAAAGTTAATAATGATAGTACCACATACTTGTGGCACTGCCGCTAAATGTCATATTGGAATAAAGCTCATGAAGAAACTCCATGCTGATGGATCTTTGGACTTATTCGATTTCGAATCGGTTGAGACATGCGAACCATGCCTCTTGGGCAAGATGACTAAAAAAATCCCGTTGGATGGAGCGGGCAAGTGATTCATTGGAAATGATACATGTTGATGTATGCAATCCAGTGAGTCTTGTAGCAAGCAGTGGATATCGTTATTTTCTTACCTTCACTGATGATTTAAGTAGATATAGTGTATATTTACTTAATGAAACACAAGTTTGAATCATTTGAAAAGTTCAAGCAAATTCAGAGTGAAGTTTAAGATCATCGTGACAAGAAGATAAAAGTATCTGCGATATGATCGTGGAGGTGAATATCTGAGTTACAAGTTTGGCATACAACTTTAGACAATGTGAAAGTTGTTTCACAACACACGCCACCTGGAACACCATAGTGTGATGGTATGTCCGAACGTCATAGTCATGCTCTATTGGATATGGTGCATGTTATGATGTCTCTTATCATTTTGCTACTATAATTTTGGGGTTGTGCATTAGAGACAACTACATTCACTTTAAATAGGGCACCATCTAAAGCCATTGAGATGACACTGTGTGAACTATGGTTTGATAGAAACCTAAGCTGTCATTTCTTAATGTTTGGGGCTATGACGCTTGTGTGGAAAAAGTTTTCACCTAATGAGCTCGAACCCAAAGCGGACAAATGCATCTTCATAGAATACCCTAAGAACAGTTGGGTGAACCTTCTATCTCAGATCCAAGCATAAAATGTTTGTTGCTAAAACTGGGTCCTTTCTCGAGAAAGGGTTTCTCTTGAAAGAGTTGAGTGGGAGGAGGATAGAACTTGATGAGGTTGTTGAAACCTCTGCTTCAACCAGAAAGTAGCACAGCACAGAAAGATGTTTCTGTGAAGCCTACGTCAGTTGAAGAGGAAGTTAATGATGATGATCATGAAAGCTTCGGATCAAGTTACTATCGACCTACGAGGAAATTAGAGCTTGATGAGGTTATTGAACCGTTACTTCAACCAGAGAGTAGCGCAGCGCAGCAAGTTGTTTTTGTGAAGCCTACGTTAGTTGAAGAGGAAGTTAATGATGATGATCATGAAACTTCGGATCAAGTTACTATCAAACCTCGTAGGGCGACAAGGATGTATACTGCTCCTGAGCGGTACGACAACCCTGTCTTGGAGGTCATGTTGTTGGACAACAATGAACCTACAAACTATGGAGAAGCGATGATGGGCCCGGAAACCAACAAATGGTTAGAGGCCATGAAATCTGAGAAAGGATCCATGTATGAAAACCAAGTATAGACTTTGGTGGACTTGCTCGTTGGACGACAGGTCGTTAAGTACAAATGGATCTTTAAAATGAAGACAGACACTGATGGTAAATGTTACCATTTGTAAAGCTCGACTTGTTGCAAAGTAGTTTTTGACAAGTTCAAGGAGTTGACTGCGATGAGACTTTCTCACTCGTAGCGATGCTAAAGTCTATTGGAATTATGTTAGCAGTTGCTGCATTTTTCAATTATGAAATCTGGCAGATGGATGCCAAAACATCATTTCCTTCCTTAAGGAAAGGTTGTATGAGATGCAACGAGAAGGTTTTGTCAGTCCTAAGGATGCTAAAAGGTGTGTGAGCTTCAGTGATTCTTCTATGAACTGAAGCAAGCATCTCGGAGTTGGAATATACACTTCGATGAGGTGATCAAAGTTTTTGAGTCTATACAAAATTTATGAGAAACTTGTATTTGCAATAAAGTGAGTGGGAGCATTACTGAGTTTCTGATAAGTATATGTGGATGACATATTGCTATTCGGAAATGATGTAGAATGTCTGGAGAGCGTAAACGGTTGTTTGAAAAGAGTTTTTCAAAGGAAGACCTGGATAAAGCTACCTAATTGTTGAGCATCAAGATCTATATAGATAGATCAAGATACTTGATGAGACTTTCAATGAGTACATACCTTGACAAGATTTTGAAAGAGTTCAAAATGGATCAGTCAGAGAAAGAGTTCTCTCCTGATTTGTAAGGTATAAAGTTGAGTAAGACTCAATGCCCAGTGACTATAGAAGATAGAGAAAAGATGAGTGTCATCCCCTATGCTTCAGCCATAGGCTCTATCATGTATGCAATGTTGTGCACAAAGACCCGATGTCAGCCTTGCTATAAGTATGGCCGGAAGGTTTCAAAGTGATCCTGCAATGGAGCACTGGACATTGGGCAAGATTATCCTTAGTAACTAAAAGACTGAGGAGATGTTTCTCGATTATGGAGGTGATAAAGAGTTCGTCATAAAGAGTCACGTCGATGCAAGCTTTAACACCGATCCGGATGACTCGTAGTAGCAATCTGGATACGTATAGTGGAGCATCCATTTGGAATAGTACCAAGTAGAGTGTGGTAGCTGTTGGAAATATGCCCTAGAGGCAATAATAAAATGGTTATTATTGTATTTCCTAGTTCATGATAATTGTCTGTTATTCATGCTATAATTGTGTTAACCGGAAACCGTAATACATGTGTGAATACATAGACCACAACGTGTCCCTAGTGAGCCTCTAGTTGGCTAGCTCGTTGATCGATAGATGGTCACGGTTTCATGACCATGGACATTGGATGTCGTTGATAACGGGATCACATCATTAGGAGAATGATGTGATGGACAAGACCCAATCCTAAGCATAGCACAAGATCGTGTAGTTCGTTTGCTAAAGCTTTTCAATGTCAAGTGTCGTTTCCTTAGACCATGAGATTGTGTAACTCCCGGATACCGTAGGAATGCTTTGGGTGTGCCAAACGTCACAACATAACTGGGTGGCTATAAAGGTACGCTACGGGTATCTCCGAAAGTGTCTGTTGGGTTGACACGAATCGAGACTGGGATTTGTCACTCCGTGTGACGGAGAGGTATCTCTGGGCCCACTCGGTAAGACATCATCATTATGAGCTCAATGTGACTAAGGAGTTAGTCATGGGATGATGTATTACGGAACGAGTAAAGAGACTTGCCAGTAACGAGATTGAACAAGCTATGGGGATACCCACGATCGAATCTTGGGCAAGTACCATACCGATAGACAAAGGGAATTGTATACGGGATTGATTGAATCCTTGACATCGTGGTTCATCCGATGAGATCATCGTGGAGTACGTGGGAGCCAACATGGGTATCCAGATCCCGCTGTTGGTTATTGACCGGAGAGGTGTCTCGGTCATGTCTACATGTCTCCCGAACCCGTAGGGTCTACACACTTAAGGTTCGATGACGCTAGGGTTATAGGGAAATAGTGTACGTGGTTACCGAAGGTTTTTCGGAGTCCCGGATGAGATCCCGGACGTCACGAGGAGTCCCGGAATGGTCCGGAGACGAAGATTGATATATAGGAAGTGAGGTTTTGGATACCGGAAGTGTTCCGGGTGTCTCCGGTAGTGTACCGGGACCACCGGAAGGGTTCCGGGGGTCCACCAAGTGGGCCCACCTGCCCCGGAAGGTTCCATGGGCCAAGAGTGGGAGGGAGCCAGCCCCTAGGTGGGCTGGTGCGCCTCCCACCCCAGCCCAAGGCGCAGCAAGGTTGGAGGGGGCAAACCCTAGGCTTAGATGGGCCTTAACGCCCACCCTAGGGCGCCTCCACCTCTCCTTGCCCTGGCCGCCGGCCAGATGGGTTTCTGGAGGCTGCCGCCACCCCTAGGGTGGAACCCTAGGGCGCAGCACCTCTCCTCCCCTCCTCCTATATATAGTGGAGGTATTTGGGGCTGCACAACACACGAGTTCATCTCCTCCCTGGTGCAGCCCTACTCCTTCCTCTCCTCATTCTCCGTAGTGCTTAGCGAAGCTCTGCCGGAGTACCACGCAGCTCCACCGCCACCACGCCGTCGTGTTGACGGAGCTCTCCCTCAACCTCTCCTCCCTCCTTGCTGGATCAAGGCGTAGGAAACATCACCGGGCTGCACGTGTGTTGAACGCGGAGGTGCCATCCGTTCGGCACTTGATCGGATCTACCGCGATCTGAATCGCTTCGAGTACGACTCCATCAACCGCGTTCTAGCAACGCTTCCGCTTAGCGATCTTCAAAGGTATGAAGATCCAATCTCTCCCCGCTCGTTTGCTGGTTTCTCCATAGATAGATCTTGGTGACACATAGGAAAATTTTGATTTACTACTACGTCTCCCTACAGTGGCATCATGAGCTAGGTCTATGCGTAGAATCTATGCATGAGTAGAACACAAAGCAGTTGTGGGCGTCGATTTTGTTAATATGCTTGCCGTTACTAGTCTTATCTTGATTCGACGGTATTGTGGGATGAAGCGGCCCGGACCAACCTTACACGTACGCTTACGTGAGACCGGTTCCACCGCCTGACATGCACTAGTTGCATAAGGTGGCTAGCGGGTGTCTGTCTCTCCCACCTTAGTCGGATTGGATTCGATGAAAAGGGTCCTTATGAAGGGTAAATAGCAATTGGCATATCACGTTGTGGTTTTGGCGTAGGTAAGAAACGTTCTTGCTAGAATCCTATAGCAACCACGTAAAAACTTGCAACTACAAATTAGAGGACGTCTAACTTGTTTTTGCAGCATATGCCTTGTGATGTGATATGGCCAGAAGGATGTGATGTGATGCATTGTGATGTATGAGATTGATCATGTTCTTGTAATAGGGTTCACGACTTGCATGTTGATGACTATGACAACCGGCAGGAGCCATAGGAGTTGTCTTATATTATTGTATGACCTGCGTGTCAATCATAAACACCATGTAATTACTTTACATTATTGCTAAGCGTTAGCCATAGTAGTAGAAGTAATAGTTGGCGAGACAACTTCATGAAGACACAATGATGGAGATCATGATGATGGAGATCATGGTGTCGTGCCGGTGACAATGATGATCATCGTGCTCCGAAGATGGAGATCATAGGAGCAAGATGATATTGGCCATATCATGTCACTATATTGATTGCATGTGATGTTTATCATGTTTACATCTTATTTGCTTAGAACGACGGTAGTAAATAAGATGATCTCTCAATAAAATTTCAAGAGAAGTGTTCACCCTAACTGTGCACCGTTGCTAAGGATCGTTGTTCCGAAGCACCACGTGATGATCGGGTGTGATAGGTTCTAACGTTCGCATACAACGGGTGTAAGCCAGATTTACACACGCGAAACACTTAGGTTGACTTGACGAGCCTAGCATGTACAGACATGGCCTCGGAACACGGAAGACCGAAAGGTCGAACATGAGTCGTATAGAAGATACGATCAACATGAAGATGTTCACCATGGATGACTAGTCCGTCTCACGTGATGATCGGACATGGGCTAGTTTACATGGATCATGTATCACTTGGATGACTAGAGAGATGTCTATCTAAGTGGGAGTTCATTGAATAATATGATTATGTGAACTTAATTATCATGAACTTAGTCTAAAATTGCCTTTAATATCTATATTGTAGATCCAATGGCCAACGCAAATGTCAACCTCAATTTCAACGCGTTCCTAGAGAAAACCAAGCTGAAAGATGATGGAAGCAACTATGCGGACTGGGTCCGTGGCTTGAGGATCATCCTCATAGCTTCCAAGAAACTGTATGTCCTTGATGCACCGCTAGGTGACCCACCCCTTCTCCCAGCAGAACAAGACGTTGCGAACACTTGGCATTCTCGCTGCGATGATTACTCCCTTGTTCAGTGCGGCATGCTTTACAGTTTAGAACCGGGGCTCCAAAAGCGTTTTGAGCAACACGGAGCATATGAGATGTTCCAAGAGCTGAAACTGGTCTTTCAAGCTCATGCCCGGGTCGAGAGATATGAAGTCTCCGACAAGTTCTTTAGTTGTAAGATGGAGGAGAAAAGTTCTGTCAGTGAGCACATCCTCAAGATGTCTGGGCTTCACAACCGCTTGACTCAGCTGGGAGTTAACATCCCGGATGACTCGGTCATTGACAGAATCCTCCAGTCGCTTCCACCTAGCTACAAGAGCTTTGTGATGAACTACAACATGCAGGGGATGGAGAAGTCCATTCCTGAGTTGTACTCGATGCTGAAATCAGCAGAGGTCAAGATCAGAAAGGAGCATCAAGTGTTGATGGTAAACAAGACCACTAGTTTCAAGAAAGGCAAGGGTAAGAAGAACTTCAAGAAGGATGGCAAAGCTGTTGCCACGCCCGGTAAGCAAGTTGCCGGGAAGAAGAAGAACAAGAATGGACCCAAGCCTGAGACTAAGTGTTTCTATTGTAAGGGTACCGGTCACTGGAAGCGGAACTGCCCCAAGTACTTAGCGGATAAGAAGGACGGCAACATTAAAGGTATATGTGATATACTTGTTATTGATGTGTACTTGACCAGCGCTCGTAGTAGCTCCTGGGTATTTGATACCGGTGCAGTTGCTCACATTTGTAACTCCAAGCAGGAGCTGCGGAATAAGCGAAGGCTGGCCAAGGACGAGGTGACGATGCGCGTCGGGAATGGTTCCAAGGTCGATGTGATCGCCGTCAGCACGCTACCTCTACATCTACCTTCGGGATTAGTTTTAAACCTTAATAATTGTTATTTAGTACCAGCTTTGAGCATGAACATTGTATCTGGATCTCGCTTGATGCGAGATGGCTACTCATTTAAATCCGAGAATAATGGTTGTTCTATTTATATGAGAGAAATGTTTTATGCTCATGCCCCGCTGGTCAATGGTTTATTTTTGATGAATCTCGAACGTGATGTTACACATGTCCATAGTGTGAGTACCAAAAATTGTAAAGTTGATAACGATAGTCCTACTTACATGTGGCACTGCCGTCTTGGCCATATTGGTGTCAAACGCATGAAGAAGCTCCATGCTAACGGACTTTTGGAGTCACTTGATTTCGAATCATTTGACACATGCGAACCATGCCTCATGGGCAAGATGACCAAGACTCCGTTCTCCGGAACAATGGAGCGAGCAACTGACTTGTTGGAGATAATACATACCGATGTATGCGGTCCAATGAGTGTCGAGGCTCGCGGTGGCTACCGTTATGTTCTCACCCTCACTGATGACTTGAGCAGATATGGGTATGTCTACTTAATGAAACACAAGTCTGAAACCTTTGAAAGGTTCAAGGAATTTCAGAGTGAGGTAGAGAATCAACGTGACAGGAAAATAAAATGCCTACGATCTGATCGTGGCGGAGAATATTTAAGTCACGAGTTTGGCACACACCTTAGGAAATGTGGAATTCTTTCACAACTCACGCCGCCCGGCACACCTCAGCGAAATGGTGTGTCTAAACATCGTAATCGCACTCTATTGGATATGGTGCGATCTATGATGTCTCTTACCGACTTACCGCTATCATTTTGGGGGTATGCATTAGAGACTGCCGCATTCACTTTAAATAGGGCACCGTCTAAATCCGTTGAGACGACACCGTATGAATTATGGTTTGGAAAGAAACCTAAGCTGTCGTTTCTAAAAGTTTGGGGATGCGATGCTTATGTGAAGAAACTTCAACCTGAGAAGCTCAAACCCAAAGCGGAAAAGTGCGTCTTCATAGGATATCCCAAAGAGACTATTGGGTATACCTTCAACCTACGATCCGAGGGCAAAGTCTTTGTTGCCAAGAATGGATCCTTTCTCGAGAAAGAGTTTCTCTCGAAAGAAGTAAGTGGGAGGAAAATAGAACTTGATGAGGTAATTGTACCTCCACTCGACCCGGAGAGTAGCACAGCACAGGAAGTTGTTTCTGTGGAGCCTACACCGGCTAGAGAGGAAGTTAATGATGATGATCATGAAGCTTCAGATCAAGTTGCTACTCGAAGGTCCACTAGGACACGTTCCGCACCAGAGTGGTACGGCAATCCTGTCCTAGAGATCATGTTGTTGGACAACGGTGAACCTTCGAACTATGAAGAAGCGATGGCGGGCCCGGATTCCAACAAATGGCTTGAGGCCATGAAATCCGAGATAGGATCCATGTATGAGAACAAAGTATGGACTTTGGTGGACTTGCCTGATGATAAGCGAGCCATTGAAAACAAATGGATCTTTAAGAAGAAGACTGACGCAAACGGTAATGTGACCGCCTATAAAGCTCGGCTTGTCACTAAAGGTTATCGACAAGTTCAAGGAGTTGACTACGATGAGACTTTCTCACCCGTGGCGATGCTGAAGTCAGTCCGAATCATGTTAGCAGTTCCCGCATTTTATGATTATGAGATCTGGCAAATGGACATCAAAACGGCATTCCTTAATGGCTTCCTCAAGGAAGAACTGTATATGATGCAGCCGGAAGGTTTTGTCGATCCTAAAGATGCTAACAAGGTATGCAAGCTCCAGCGCTCCATCTATGGGCTGGTGCAAGCATCTCGGAGTTGGAACATTCACTTTAATGATGTGATTAAAGCGTTTGGGTTTGTACAGGTTTATGGAGAACCCTGTATTTACAAGAAAGTGAGTGGGAGCTCTATAGCATTTCTTATACTGTATGTGGATGACATGCTGATAATGGGAAATAATATAGAACTCTTGGAAAGTATAAAGGCCTACATGAATAAGTGTTTTTCAATGAAGGACCTTGGATAAGCTGCTTACATATTAGGTATTAAGATCTATAGAGATAGATCGAAACGCCTCATTGGTCTTTCACAAAGCACATACCTTGAAAAGATATTGAAGAAGTTCAATATGGATCAGTCCAAGAAGGGGTTCTTGCCTGTGTTGCAAGGTGTGAGATTGAGTACGACTCAATGCCCGACCACGGCAAAGGATAGAGAAGAGATGAGTGTCATCCCCTATGCTTCAGCCATAGGCTCTATCATGTATGCCATGTTGTGTACCAGGCTTGATGCGAACCTTGCCATAAGTTTGGTAGGGAGGTACCAAAGTGATCCCGGAGCGGAACACTGGACAGCGGTCAAGAATATCCTGAAATACCTGAAAAGGACAAAGGACATGTTTCTCGTTTATGGAGGTGCCGAAGAGCTCGTCGTAAAGGGTTACGTCGATGCTAGCTTCGACACAGATCCGGACGACTCCAAGTCGCAAACCGGATACGTGTATATTTTGAATGGAGGGGCAGTGAGCTGGAGCAGCAGCAAGCAAAGCGTCGTGGAAGCATCTACATGTGAAGCGGAGTACATAGCTGCTTCGGAAGTAGCAAAGGAGGGAGTCTGGATGAAGGAGTTCATCACCGACCTAGGAGTGATTCCGAATGCGTCGGGCCCGATGACTCTACTCTGTGACAACACTGGAGCTATTGCCCTTGCGAAGGAGCCTAGGTTTCACAAGAAGACAAGACACATCAAGCGCCGCTTCAACTCCATCAGTGATTACATTCAGGAGGGAGACATAGATATTTATAAAGTGCATACGGATCTGAATGTCGCAGATCCGTTGACTAAACCTCTCTCACGAGCAAAACATGATCAACACCAGAATGCTATGGGTGTTCGATTCATCACAATGTAACTAGATTATTGACTCTAGTGCAAGTGGGAGACTGTTGGAAATATGCCCTAGAGGCAATAATAAAATGGTTATTATTGTATTTCCTAGTTCATGATAATTGTCTGTTATTCATGCTATAATTGTGTTAACCGGAAACCGTAATACATGTGTGAATACATAGACCACAACGTGTCCCTAGTGAGCCTCTAGTTGGCTAGCTCGTTGATCGATAGATGGTCACGGTTTCATGACCATGGACATTGGATGTCGTTGATAACGGGATCACATCATTAGGAGAATGATGTGATGGACAAGACCCAATCCTAAGCATAGCACAAGATCGTGTAGTTCGTTTGCTAAAGCTTTTCAATGTCAAGTGTCGTTTCCTTAGACCATGAGATTGTGTAACTCCCGGATAGCATAGGAATGCTTTGGGTGTGCCAAACGTCACAACGTAACTTGGTGGCTATAAAGGTACGCTACGGGTATCTCCGAAAGTGTCTGTTGGGTTGACACGAATCGAGACTGGGATTTGTCACTCCGTGTGACGGAGAGGTATCTCTGGGCCCACTCGGTAAGACATCATCATTATGAGCTCAATGTGACTAAGGAGTTAGTCACGGGATGATGTATTACAGAACGAGTAAAGAGACTTGCCGGTAACTAGATTGAACAAGGTATGGGGATACCGACGATCGAATCTCGGGCAAGTACCATACCGATAGACAAAGGGAATTGTATACGGGATTGATTGAATGCTTGACATCGTGGTTCATCCGATGAGATCATCGTGGAGTACGTGGGAGCCAACATGGGTATCCAGATCCCGCTGTTGGTTATTGACTGGAGAGGTGTCTCGGTCATGTCTACGTGTCTCCCAAACCCGTAGGGTCTACACACTTAAGGTTCGATGACGCTAGGGTTATAGGGAAATAGTGTACGTGGTTACCGAAGGTTGTTCGGAGTCCCGGATGAGATCCGGACGTCACGAGGAGTCCCGGAATGGTTCGGAGACGAAGATTGATATATAGGAAGTGAGGTTTTGGATACCGGAAGTGTTCCGGGTGTCTCCGGTAGTGTACCGGGACCACCGGAAGGGTTCCGGGGGTCCACCAAGTGGGCCCACCTGCCCCGGAAGGTTCCATGGGCCAAGAGTGGGAGGGAGCCAGCCCCTAGGTGGGCTGGTGCGCCTCCCACCCCAGCCCAAGGCACAACAAGGGTGGAGGGGGCAAACCCTAGGCTTAGATGGGCCTTAAGGCCCACCCTAGGGCGCCTCCACCTCTCCTTGCCCTGGCCGCCGGCCAGATGGGTTTCTGGAGGCTGCCGCCACCCCTAGGGTGGAACCCTAGGGCGCAGCACCTCTCCTCCCCTCCTCCTATATATAGTGGAGGTATTTGGGGCTGCACAACACACGAGTTCATCTCCTCCCTAGTGCAGCCCTACTCCTCCCTCTCCTCATTCTCCGTAGTGCTTAGCGAAGCTCTGCCGGAGTACCACGCAGCTCCACCGCCACCACGCCGTCGTGTTGCTGGAGCTCTCCCTCAACCTCTCCTCCCTCCTTGCTGGATCAAGGCGTAGGAGACGTCACCGGGCTGCACGTGTGTTGAACGCGGAGGTGCCGTCCGTTCGGCACTTGATCGGATCTACCGCGATCTGAATCGCTTCGAGTACGACTCCATCAACCGCGTTCTAGCAACGCTTCCGCTTAGCGATCTTCAAAGGTATGAAGATCCAATCTCTCCCCGCTCGTTTGCTGGTTTCTCCATAGATAGATCTTGGTGACACGTAGGAAAATTTTGATTTACTACTACGTCTCCCTATAGTAGCAATGTTTACGGTTTGACATAGAAATTTGCAAAGTACACACGGATCTGAATGTCGCAGACCCGTTGACTATAAGACCTCTCTTACATGCAAAGCATGATCGAGCCCCAGAACTCATTGGGTGTTAGATTCATAACAATGTGAATCACACGGTTATGTGAACTAGATTATTGACTCTAGTGCAAGTGGGAGACTGTTGGAAATATGCCCTAGAGGCAATAATAAATTAGTTATTATCATATTTCCTTGTTCATGATAATCGTTTATTATCCATGCTATAATTGTATTGATCGGAGACTTAGAAATATGTGTGGATACATAGACAAAACCATGTCCCTAGTATGCCTCTAATAGACTAGCTCGTTGATCAAAAGATGGTTAAAGTTTCCTAGCCATGGACATGAGATGTCATTTGATAACGGGATCACATCATTAGGAGAATGATCTGATGGACAAGACCCAAACTACAAACATAGCTTATGATCATGTCAGTTTATTGCTACTGTTTTCTGCATGTCAAGTATATGTTCCTATGACCATGAGATCATGCAAATCACTGACATCGGAAGAGTACCTTGTGTGTATCAAACGTCACAACGTAACTGGGTGACTATAAAGGTGCTCTACAGGTATCTCCGAGGGTGTCTGTTGAGTTGGCATGGATCAAGACTGGGATTTGTTACTCCGTGTGACGGAGAGGTATCTCAGGGCCCACTCGGTAATACAACATCACAATAAAGCCTTGCAAGCAATGTGACTAAGTGTTAGTCACGGGATATTGTATTACGGAACGAGTAAAGAGACTTGCCGGTAACGAGGTTGAACTAGGTATGGAGATACCGACGAT
The DNA here is from genome assembly GCA_022496015.1 of Hordeum marinum. Lineage (NCBI taxonomy): Eukaryota > Viridiplantae > Streptophyta > Magnoliopsida > Poales > Poaceae > Hordeum > Hordeum marinum. Next base: position 471,187,623 of record CM039673.1, on the reverse strand, counting down.
CGAATCTCGGGAAAGTAACATACGGAAGAACAAAGGGAACATCATACGGGATTAACTGAATCCTTGACATAGAGGTTCGACCGATAAAGATCTTCGTAGAATATGTAGGAACCAATGTGGACATCCAGGTCCCGCCATTTTTTATTGACCGTAGAGGTGTCTCGGTCATGTCTACATAGTTCTCGAACCCGCAGGGTCTGCACACTTAAGGTTCGGTGACGTTTCGGTAGTATAGAGTTATGTATGGTGGTGACCGAAGGTTGTTCGGAGTCCCGGATGAGATCCCGGACATCATGAGGAGCTACGGAATGGTCCGGAGGTAAAGATTGATATATAGGAAGTCCCATTTTGGTCGTCGGAAAAGTTTTGGGCTAATCTGTAATGTACCGGGAGTGCCGGGAGTGTACCGGGAGTGCCGGTAGTGTACCGGGAGACCACCGGGAGGGGTATTTCGACCCAAGCGGCTTCATGGGATGTGGGAGAGTAAATACCAGCCTTTTTTGGGCTGGTGGAAGTCCCACACAAGGCCCATGCGGCTGGGAGAAAAAGCTCAAAGGGAAAAGGGTGGAAAAAGGCCAAAAAAAGGAGGAATCCTAGTCCCACTAGGATTGAAGGAGGAGTCCTCCTCTCCTCCCCACTTTGGTCAACCCAAGGGCTAGCGTTTTGGCAGCCAAGACTCCTCCTCCTGTCCTCCTATATATACTAGGGGATTTTAGGGTTTTGTGACAAAATTTTCAGCCACGTGCTACCCCTTCCTCTAGTGCATAGTTTCTCCTCTAGATCGGTTTTCTGCAGTGCTTAGGCGAAGTCCTACCGGAATTGCTCCACCACCATTGCCGGAGCGCCGTCATGCTGCCGGTGAACTCTTCTTCCTCTCCAGTTCCTCTTGTTGGATCAAGATGGGGGAGGTCGTCAACAAGCTGCACGTGTGCTGAACGCGGAGGTGCCGTCCGTTCGGCACTAGATCGGAAGGACCGTGAACAAGATCGCGAGACAGTTCGTGATGAGTTCACGGGATGGATCGTGATGAGATTGCGGGACATCGTGATGAGATCGCGGGACGGGTCGTGATGACTTCGCGGGACGGATCGTGATTGGATCGCAGGACGGATCGTGATGTGATCGCGGGACGCTCGGCGATTTGGATCGCGAAGATGTTCAACTACACCAACCGCGTTTCTTAACACTTCCCGCTTAGCGATCTACAAGGGTATGTAGATCCACTCTCCCTCTCGTAGATGCTCATCACCATGGATAGATCTTGCGTGTGCGTAGGAAATTTTTTGTTTCCCATGCAACGTTCCCCAGCAAAATGCACTCATGTCTGCATACACCATATTTTCTCATATCCTCGAAAATGGTCGGAGATCTTGGGTCATAGAGTAACAACTCATGTAATACAACATAAGATAAATCATGACACCATAAATTTCCATTGACTCATGAATTTATTACAAACTCTGAAACTTCCGTTACATAACTTCAAAATTGTAAGAGTGCTACCTATTACATTTATTACATCCAAGATCCAAAACTCAGACTACTCATGTTTAGCCTTCTTCTCTGGACAGGTATAGGAGTAGTGTCCTGTCTTCTTGCACTGAAAACAGATGATTTCTGACAAATCTCGAGGCTTCTTGATGTTGGTTTTTGCTCCTGGGAGTTCTAGTTCCTTTCTTGGGCACTTGTTGGTATAGTGACCCATATCCTTACACTTGAAACATCTAATATGACTTAGGTCCTTCTGTTCAGGGGCTTGTCTCTTCCTGAGGTTCTTTGTTTTGATCAAAACTTCAATTTCCCGTGGATCAAACTCCACTTCTTCTGTCGGGAAGGTTCCCAGATACTCTTTTCTTTCCTTCGTATAGTCCTGGGAGAAATGTCCTTCTTCTCCACATGAATAGCAGGCGTTGGAGTAAAATCTGGTTAGGCCTTGTCCATTAGGGTCTTCAACATCTTCCTTCATCACAAGTTCCCCTATTTTTTCTCTGAAAGCTTCCTTCATCGCTTCCTTCTGCTGCTTGATGGCTTCTTGTACCTTGGGGTACATTTGACATTGAGCAAGGTAGTGACTGGTTCCTTCACACAAGAAACAGGTCACTTGCCCGCTTGGGCATTCCTCAGCAGGGTGATTGTCTTCACAATGAGGGAATCCATCCTTGTGTTCTTCCTGGGTGTGTCCTATCTCTCCACATATCTTCCAGGCACAAATCTTCTTCACAACTTTGCAGGGCTTCTAGATGTTGGTAACAACATGAGATCCTTGCAGAGTCATCTTGAATTCTTCCCAAGTGATTGATGCTTGCCTATCATGGATATCTTCATGCACCTTCCACCAATTTGCAGCACCTTCTGCAAAGTACCGAAGAGCATATTGGACCATATCGTTCCTTGTAACAAGGTTACTCCTTAGGTGATCCTCCATGTTCTGAATCCATTCTTTTGTCTCTAACCGAGTCATTGATCCAGAATACACAAGTCCAGCTTCATTCGTCATCTATTGGGCTCAAGGTTTTGGGAAGGAGATGGGTAAGAGAGGGAAAGGAGGGGATACACACAATACAAACAATGGTTTTGGAAATAGATTTTTGTTGTGGCTGTCGAAAATAAAACTTACACACAATTTACAGCTCACAAATCATCGTATCTAACGTAAGTTTACATCAGGGGTTTGGTCTTCTAGGGGCATAATATCTTGGAAATTCTTCATGGTCTTCAATTTCTTCAGATCTGTATAGTCTTCAACTTGTGTAGCTTCAATTCTTCTAATGCATGGTGAAATCTTCTTTACTTGGAAATGGCCATCATTTGTTTCGATATCTTGTTCTTCTCGAAGTGGTCTCAGTTGATCCTTAGTGTGGCCAAAATGGGAAAGGGTATTTTCTAACTCTTTGAGGGAGGAGAGATCATTTGATAAGGCTCAAATAAGATGAGAAGTAAAGGGTCTTTTGATAACAAAGTTCTTCGAGAAATCGTTTCCTAAGGGCTTTCCAGTTTCTAGGGTTACGTCCTACAGTCAACATGTGCTCTGATACCATTTCTGTAGCGACCTGACCTGGCAAGGTCAAGCCTCTGTGTGTTTTGTGCCATCCCTAGATCAGTATGCTGGCACACACAGTACATCAATGTTTATATCAAAGTGCAATCACATGTAATTAACATAAAACTGATATATACCTTAAAATAGCAGCGGATACAGTCAACGGGAGTGGAGTCCCAATAACACCAACGGCAAGTTGAGTGCGAAACAGTAACCCTGAATCGTACTCTTACCCGTCGTAGAAGAGTATCTGCAACATAAGACGTTGCAGCCGTGTAGGTCAGTACATGGAATGTACTGGCAAGATCACCATAGTAGAACAGAAGAATAAAGTCTATTCTATATGCAAAGGCTTTGTGGCTCTGTGTCTGAATTTTTTTGCGTAAAAGCTGATTTTATTTTCCTACAACAAAGGAATATCAGGAATTTCACTATGGAGTTACCTATCATGACATGGTTCCGCCAACCAATGTCTCAATGCCCATAAGTATCATAAGGTGCCCACAATTAGTTATCAGTCCAGTGTTGAGAGTTTAGAGATAGATCCAAGTCCAGAGGCTCAAATTGTCCGTAACCGGGGACACGGCTAATCGATTAGGTTTAACTCTGTAGAGTGTTGTGTACTTTACCCACAAGATTCGTTCCCTCCTGGTAAGTCCTCGCACTGCATGGTGTTTGAGAACAGGATGAACGAAACATGGTCTTTCAGAGTGCTTCCCTGACTATCCGACAGTGCCCATCCAATCCTAATGTCAACTACATCTCGTAGCACTACCTAGACAGAGTCACAACAAAGATCAACCAAGCCAGAGCCCATAATGACTTGTGGCTACACAGGTAAGCTTCCGGGCATGAAGTATTCATCCTCCTCTTTGAGTCTGGGTGAAGCTTTCCGCAAGATGTCATGGCACTTCCCCATGCATCCCGGCCATCCACTGGTTACTCCAGGGATGCCCATCAATTCCATCCTTCACCCAGTAGTGTGTATTGAAAAACTTGTTTCACGAGTCTCGAAGTCTTGAGGTATTGAAGATGCAGGACTTGAAGATGCCTTCATGAAGTTGTCGTCTTGACGTAGAGTCCTCCTTCTCACACCACTCACGAACACTCATACCAGACCCCGTCTACTTTGGCATAGCATTGAACTAACTAGCATTCCTGGGGCTTTAGTAACAAGTGGTGGGTTCCTACCTCATGCATTCTACTCAACTACAAGAATTTCAATAACACTACGGGAGGGATTTTGTTTAATGATGTCACTACATGCATTAAAACATAGGTATGAAATAGATGGTCAAAGTGAACTTGCCTGTACTGTTGATGAAGATAAGTATCATTCTCAGAAAAATACTTGATAGAACTCTTCGTCACTCTTCGATGAAAATCTCTATAACAAACATTGCATCCATAAGCAAACACTTCTAGCAATCAACACTAACAATCACAAGGTAACACAAGAACCAAAAGTAACAAGGTTGATGAAGGAATTTCTTAAGACAAAACTCCAAGTAACAAAACTACATCAACACAATTGTGATGAAGGAAATACTTAAGACAAAAGTTAAAATCAACAAGGTTTTCATAAACACAACTAAGGTAGTTTTCCCTTACAAACAAATATTTTCAAATAGTAACAAAACAAAAACAAGCAAAAAGAATTACTTTTAAAGAACAAGTAAAACTATGAAAACAACATCCTAAACAACATAAGTGTTTGCTAAGTGAAACAATAAAATATTAAAATAAGAGAAAACAAAGTATAAAACAACCAAGTTAACAGAAAGTAAAATTTATAAAACAATTATTTTAAATATTTTTAGATAAGAAACCAACTAGCATTACTAGAGAAATACAATAAAGAAAACTTAATAATGGGCATCTAAATTTTGGTGGCTACTACTAATATAACAAGACAAACTATTTTTAGTAACAAAACAATACTTAACAGAAAAAATCTTTTAAAACTTTTGTGAAAAGAAATACTACTAAAACTAAATTGTTTTATAAAACATTTCTTTATGAAAAAGAATATAGTTTCCTATATCATTTGAATATAAAAACAAAGCAAAACTATTTTTATTAACAGAGAAAATAAGTCAACTAATATTGTACAACAGAACTAGAGAAAACTAAAACAAAAAGTTAAACAAATTCAGATTTAAAATAATTTACAAATAAAACTAAACTAATTAAACTCTAGTATGAACTAAACAGAATATGTTTTAGTTAAGAACCCTAAGAAAATTTATTCAAAAAAAATTCCCGAACCTTACCTACTGATAACTAAGATCACTAGTGACAAGTAGCAAAAAGAATCAAATAAAAATATATTTTTAAACTCAAGTTATTCAGAAAACAAGATTTAAATCAAATCTGTTTAAATTCAAATTTAAATATTCAAATATATTCAAACTTGGTATCTACAGAAACTAGAGGAAATTTTTGATACAATGAAAAAAGAATCAAATTAAAACACCTAAAAACATAAAAGATATGCTAAAAACAAAAACAGGACTAAATCTGTTTTTTAAACAGAATCAGAAAAAGAAAAAAAAATCTAATCTAACGAACAGGAGTGCTACGTGGCAGGTTCTGATAGGCTACGGGGTGTGTGCGTGAGTACTAAATGGGCGAACGGCCGACACTAAAAGAAAACAGTTCGGCGATTTAAGTCATCTAATCCTAGCCGATGGATCGAGATCTAACGGAGGGGAGAGGGTGAGAGGCTCACCGAGAAGGGGTCGTCGGCGTTGGAGCGTTTACGGCGAGGCCGAAGCGATGAGGTCATCGGGGACGGTGTTCCGGCAGTCCTCCGGTGATGGCATGGCCTCAAATCGACGGCGGGGATCCTCCGGGGATGGCTGGTGGCGTCGGAGAGGCGAGGGGACGACGGTGGCGACGGGCAGGTGCGGTGAGGGTTTCGGGTGGAGAGGATACTCCGGCGAGGTGGTGGCGTGGCGTTCCCAGAGGGTCTCCGGCGATGGTGAGGGCACCAGGCGACGGCGGGGAGTCTCCGGTGAAGGTTGGTCGCGTCAGGGACGTGTGGTGGTGACGGAGGCGAGTGGCGCGTGCTCACAGAGCTTCGGTGATGACCGGAACTCCGACGAGCTGTGGGGTGACGCTCTGGCGAGGGGAGGGGGTGTTTGGGGGGGGGAATGGGTGTGGCAAGGCAGGGGCTCTTATATAGGCCAGGTGCGGGGTCAGGGGAGGGACAGGAGGAGCGGATTCCGGCGCGGATTCGTCGCCGGCGAGGTAAGGGGGGAGTGATGGAGAGGACGACCGCGGCGGGATTTGCGTCGGGCGGTGGGACCCGCGGTCAGAGAGAGAGGGCACTGTCATCGGGCGGCCGGTCGGGAGGGGTTTCGGGTTGGGATCAGGGGGCTGGGCCGGCTAGGTCTTAATACGCGCGTAATTTTTTTTCCTTTTATAAATACCAGAGCACTAAAAACATCATTAAGACATTTAAATCCTGTCCAAAAAATAAAACTTATATATCAAATTGACCAGGGAATTAAATGCCATTAAATGGACATTTTTCCACGGCCAAATGAAATACTTTAGAAAAAAATATTTTCAGAAAATGCCTAAATGGCTTTATTTATTTTTGCAAATATTTTTTTCAAATAACCCCTTGGTTTTATGATTCAAAAACTTCACAAAATACCCCCTGGTTTGGAGTGTCATTACTCCTCTCAAAAGAATTTGTATACGGGTTTGAATGCTTTGAAAATTTGAATAGGAACCAAATATGGCATGGATTCAAAAGAATAATTCAGAGGTTTTCAAAAGCATTTTCAAATCCTTTCTTTAAACTTCCAACTCATATTTCATATAATTTGAAGAAGTAATTTTATCCTCTCTCATGAAAATCATGGAGTTGCACAAAGTTTCTGAATTGGAAATATTTTCAAATGAATTTCAAATCATATTCAAATCCCTTTTCATTTCTTTAAATGGAAGAAGTCATATCATCTTCACTCTGGGGTTTTGTGATGAAATGGATTGCAATTTCCTGAGGATCAAAAATGCAGAGTAAGAGTTTTGGGAAAGTCATTTTATTCCCTCTCATTCAAAAGTTTTTTTTCAAAAGTTTCAAATTTTCACTCACTTTCAATCACTCAAGCAAACAAACAATCATTCTAATAATTATTATAACATTCCAAAATTTTGGATGTTACACTACACCAACCGCGTTTCTTAACGCTTCCCGCTTAGCGATCTACAAGGGTAGGTAGATCCACTCTCCCTCTCGTAGATGCTCATCACCATGGATAGATCTTGCGTGTGTGTAGGAAAATTTTTGTTTCCCATGCGACGTTGCCCAACACTTTATTACACTAACCCTTCTCATGAAGTTCCGTTAAGTTTTGTGTGATTGAATTTTTCAAGTTTTGGGTGAGATACCGATATGAGGGGAATAAAGAGTGAAAGTAACCCAAAATCACCATGGTAATATTAAAGGAACACTCAAGCGTCTAAGCTTGGGGCTGCTCCGGAAGGCATCCCCTCTTTCGTCTTCAACACTATCGGTATATCTTATTTGGAGCTATATTTTTATTCGTCACATAATATGAGTTTTGCTTGGAGAGTCATTTTATGTTTTTTTCTCTATTAGTTGTTATTTATAATCCTTTTTTCAATAAAAAGTTCCAAGAATTGCCTTCGGATGCTTGCATTGCATGTTTTATGTGTGTTGTGTAAAAAAACAGAAAGTTTTGCTGTAGTGTTTGAACTTTCATATTTGACTGGAAGGTAGGAAGTTTATGAAAAATTTACACTGTATTTTCATACAAATTCCTTAGCATTTCCTAAATTTTCATTATTTTTAGAGTTCCAGAGGTACATTTTTTTAATAAATTACTACAGACTGTTCTATTTGGGCAGATTGCTGTCATAGTTTTGCTATCTACTTATCCTATAGTTTCCATAGCCTATATAGGTAGATATAAATTGTGGAAATGATAGTGTACAGTACCTAATGTTTTAAAATTATTGTGCAACTTGTCTTGGCAGTACATGAAGTTTTGATTTGTTCTTATGTGTACTAACCTATCTCACGAGTCCTTTTTGAGTTTTGTGTGGACGAAGTTTTAGAGAATAGGTGAAACCGGGATATGAGAAGATTGAACAAGATACAAAAGCTCAAGCTTGGGGGTGCCCAAGGAACCCCAAGAAAATATTTCAAGAACTCTCAAGTATCTAATCTTGGGGATGCTACGCATCCCACCTCTCTTCATCAAACAATTATCGGTTAGCCTATGTTGAGCCTAAATTTTTCTTTGTTCACATGATGCATGCTATTCTTGGAGTGCCATTTTTTTTGTTTGTTGTTTCAATAAAATAATTGGATATGAAATTTTTCATAAGAGAGAGTCCTCACATGGATATTTATCTAATTAACTACGCATTGATCTTCACTTATATCTTTTTGGAGTAGTTTGTCATTCACTCTCGTGCTTCACTTATATCCTATGAGTAAACGGTTGAATGAATTGAATATTGTAAATCTGAAATTAAAAATGCTTCATATACTTATTCCATGGGTAGTAATGATTTCACACATAATAAGTATAGGTGGTGAAATTTATTGAAAGTTAGCAAACACCGCATTGGTCACTTGAACAATTCATGAAAGAATATTGAAGGAAGAGAGATTTCACATATAAATATACTATCATGGACATCTTCTATTATTGTGAATACCCATTAATTATTTCAAACTTGAGAAAATTAGTTGAAGTTGGACAAGGAAGACAACGTAATGAGTTATTCTTGGGTATATTTGTATAGAACTTATATTGTATTCTATCCATCAACATATGGTGCTTGCTTCCACCTCATACTAGCCAAAACTTCCGCACCAAGTAGAAATACTACTTCTCCCTCCAAACGCCCTTAAACCAGTTTTGCCATGAGAGTCCACTATACCTACCTATGGATTGAATAAGATCCTTCAAGTAAGTTGTCATCAGTGCAAAAAGCAATAAAAATTGCTCCTAAATATGTAAGATCTTTTCTTGTAAGGGAAAATAAGCGTTGTACGAATATGTGATGACAAAGAAATAAAACCGATGGACTGCATAATAAAGGTTGATATCACAAAGGGCAATACAACGTGACGTTCCTTTGCATTAAGAGTTTGCACATCTAAAAACAAAAAGCGCATGTCAACCTCTGCTTCCCTCCGTGAAGGGCCTATCTTTTATTTTCCAGTACTTACCTTTATACAAGAGTCATGGTGACCTTCACCACTTCCTATATTTCGCCTTTTTCTCTTGGAAAGCATCATGTGGTGGGGAAAGATCCAAGCATATATGGCCATTCAAATATATTTGATAATGAATTATCATTGTTGACAATTATATATATGATAAATAAGTTGGGAGGCGGAACTCTAAGCCCCTATCTTTCTCTATGTTCGATGGATGCCATTTGCTCTAAAAATATGTTTTGAGAGTTAACAATCATGGAAGACTATATGATAGTTGAGTACGTGGAATTTGCTAAATCAAAGCTCTTACATAGACCCTTCCTGAAAATAGGATGAATTGCAATTGTTTGGTGACTAAAAGCATAGTTTGTTAGTTTTCAAGAAACTTTATGGTCTATACTTTAACATGTGAATAGCTTGTTACTTCATCATGAGAAGTTTTATGAGATGAGCTACTGTTTATGATATATAATGACACTAGAAAATGTGTTTGGAATTATCATTTATCAAACTTGTGCACTTGCAACCATTCACACTTCATAAATTATTTCTTTTATCATTTACCTACTCAAGGACGAGCAGGAATTAAGCTTGGGGATGCTGATACGTCTCCAACGTATCTATAATTTATGAATTATTCATGCCATGTTTACAATAATTCTATATGATTTTGGTATTATTTTATTACAACTAACCCGAACTGACGCTGTTTTCAGCAGAACTACCGTGGTGTTGTTTTTGTGCAGAAATAAAAGTTCTTGGAATGAGCTGAACATTTATGGAGAATATTTTTGGAAAATATAAAAAATACTGGAGCGAAGAGTCACTAGAGAGGAAGGCCAAGGAGGACACAAGCCTTAGGCGCATGGCCACCCCCCTAGGCACGCCCCCCAGGCTTGTGGGCCCCTCGGGAGTCCACCGACCTCCCTCTCAGCTCTATAAATCCTCAAATATTCCAAAACCCCCAAGGCATAACCTAGATCGGGAGTTCCACCACCGCACACTCTACAGCCACGAAAAACCAATCTTAGCCCTCTCCGGCACCCTGCCGGAGGGGGTCACCATCACCGGAGGCCATCTTCATCGTCCTGGAGGGGCCATCAACACCATGGAGGCCAAGGACCAGAGGGAGAACCTCTCCCCACAGAGGGGGAGGCCATGGAGGAGGAAGCACGAGGGGGAGAACCTCTCCCCCTCTCTCCCGGTGGTGCCGGAGTGCCATCGGGGAAACCATTGTTGTGGTGATCGTCTTCATCAACATCACCTTCTTCATCACAATCCTCATCTCCTTTTAGCGGTCCACTCTCCCGCACCCCGCTGTAATCACCTACTTGAACATGGTGCTTTATGCTACATATTATGATCCAATAATGTGTTGCCATCCTATGATGTTTTGAGAAGATTACTTTTGTCCTTTGGGTTCATTGATGATCATGATTGGTTTGAGTTGCATGTTTTATTATTGGTGTTGTCCTATGGTGCTCTCCGTGTTGCGCAAACTTGAGGGATCCCTATTGTAGGGTTTGCAATATGTTTATGATTCGCTTATGGTGGCTGGCGTGAGTGACAGAAGCACAGACCCGAGTAAGTAGGTTGTTTGCGTATGGGAATAAAGAGGACTTGATACCTTATAATGCTATGGTTGGGTTTTACCTTAATTCTCTTTAGTAGTCGTGGATGCTTGCTAGAGTTCCAATCATAAGTGCATATGATCCAAGTAGATAAAGTATGTTAGCTTATGCCTCTCCCTCATATAAAATTGCAATAATGATTTCCGATCTTGGTAACAATTTCCTAGGATAATTCCGCACACCGACCCATCATTATTCCATGCTCGCTATTTGTAATATATTGTAATATTATGACAACAACACCTATTTTTATATTTAAGTTCTCCGATATCATGCAAAGCTACCCTCTGCATACCCACAACATAGTTTTATTTCTCGTTTCTAGATGGAAGCAAACATTCGGTGTACGTAGAGTCGTATCGGTGGCAGATAGGACTTGAGAGAATATTGATCTTACCTTTAGCTCCTTGTGGGTTCAACACTCCATACTTATCACTTCCACCTTTGGAAATTGCTACGATGATACCTTGAACTTGGGGATTACCAGTACACCTCTGGCACCTCCGTCTTATTGTGATGAGACTACAAGAGAGGAACAAAGTATTAATAATGGGTAAACCTAGCACTACAAGAATGAATTGCAGGAATCATGAAGCAGACAACATACCTAGTTCCGCGCGAACTGATAAATGTTGGCACTGCCTTGATGGTGTGGCACACCTTCCATTTGGGCACGTCGTGCCTTGGCATCATCGTGGATGGCTCGCCATTGGTCAGAGCACAATTCATTCACCAACGCCTCCCAGCAACCCATCTTATCCGCACACCATCTCGGAGGCACCTAAGTTAGTAAAGAGAAATTTTAGAGCAACACCTACGAATCAAAGCAAAGGAAACTAAGTACAAGGCCTTAAGAATAGGTAATTACCTTCATGTACTTCTCCTTGTCCAGAAACTTTCGGTGGGATGATGACTTGGCCTTCTTAATACGCTGCAAGGCATAGTAGTCTCGAACAGCCTGTACCCGAGCCTCGTGCCGTAAGTTCTGTAGTAGGCGCCTGCACTCATAATCGATAAGCTTTGCCGCGGCCTCCTCGTATCCCTCCTCACACCTGTAGAAGGTCTGCAATCAAAAGAGATAACACTGGTTAGTACAATAACTAGCTATTATTGCTTTTTAATTGTGTAAAGGAGAAATTACCCAGAACTTCCTGATGACCATGTCGGCCCTCATGTGGCACAACACACCATCGATCATCTCCTGCGGCAGGGCCGGGGCAGCCAAGTAGTGCTCCCATTTAAATCCTACCTCTTCTTGCTGACCCTCACCAGGCAACAAGACAAACCCGGGAAGTTATGCCGTAAAATCACACCAATGATGGAGTTGGGCATGCGGACATCCTTGGCGTGAATCCAACCCTTGCATATGACAAAGCCAATGCATTAGATATTTGAAGAAACATGAAGGCAAAAGGTTTAAAATGATTAAATGCACTTACTTCAGTGACTCAGGCTTAATTAGCCACCTTTGCTCGCAGGTCGCCGGCACAGGTGGGGGCCGTGTACACACATGCTAGTAGAAGGTGCCCTCAACCACCTCATCCCTTCTATCAGAAAGCCGATCCCCGCCACCATCAGCATGGCCACTCGGCTCCGGCTGATGCAGATCCGGTCGGGTATCCCATCAGATGGAAGCCTGTGGAGTCTTGTAGGATGAAGCGTTTGGCACAGGAGTCTTGCGTGACGAAGCGTCTCGCACAGGAGTCTCGCGAGTGGAAGCGTCTGGAACGGAAGGATCATCGACCCGAGGCTCGTGGACAGGAGTCCTTGTAGCCTCCACCTCAGACGAATCCATCGTAGCAGTCCTGTGCTCGGGTGAACCAGCTGGGGGTGGCAGCGAGGAAGGCATAGCAGACTTCATAGCTCTCCCGCGGCCACCACATGTAGCTTTAGGAGCTCTCTTCTTCCCCTGACCTCCTCTCCAGGTGGGCAACTTCACCGACGAGGAAGTTCCCTCGGGTGACCCAATACTGTCGTACAACGCTCTCCAGAGAGTTTGGGGTGGAATGGAAGTACCCCTCCCACCACGCACCGACGAAGGATCCACGAATCTCTCTCGACCCGCGCCCACCATATTTCAACACCTGCCATGACAAAGAGTAAATGAAATTAGTACAACATGAAAAAATTGAATACCGACATGAATAATAATTTGTATATATATAATTTGAGTGTATCATCATCATGTATACCTGACATGAACTAATAATGATCTTCATCGTCTATATATGCTCCGGGATCAATAAATGCATCATCATCATCACTATCATTAATAAATGCATCATCATCACTATCTGGAGCAACATGTGGAATGCCTCCTATACGTAATCGGTCAAGCATTGAGAGGTCATCCGCAGCAGTAACCTCCTCTGTCTCTTCTTGTTCCAGCTCAGGGGTGAAGTCGGATTCACTATCGCTGTCTACCTCAATGTTCTAGGGTGAAGTAGAGCGGTTCCTGAAAAGTTTTTTGGAAAGACGTGTTTCTTGGTAGAATTCTCCTTCATATGTGCCTGGGTTAATGTGAGGTTCATAATCATCTTCATTGAGGGGAGGTGGTCTAAAACGTGGCGCCATGTCATAAACAATATCCCAACCATTCGGATTTGGATCAGTTTGGCAGGCCCACGGTAGATAGAAAACTTGCGTCTCCTGTTGAGCTGTAATATAGACATCGGGAACATCTAAATGGGTGCTTTGTTTGATTTCGACTAGCCCTATATGTTCATGAGTCTTTCTAGTCTCCTTCGACTGGAACCAATAACATTTGAAGACTACGATGTTTGGTCAGTTTTCACCAAAGAATATAAGTTCATAAATTTCTTCAACTCCTCCATAATACTCGACACCTCCATCACCGGCAGCGGAGACACAACAATTTGTAGAATTTTGGTCGGCCATAGATAGCTCTTTGCCAAAATTATGAAAGAGATACCCATTTATGTCGTATTTGTCAAATGAACGGACCATATAGTCAAAACCATTAGCGACTTGTCTCAATTCGGCATCCATAGACTCTGAATTAGCCTACAAGTTTTATATGAAAGGATTGTTGCATTAGTCGCAAACTAGACGAAGAAATGAAATGGTCTAATGGAAATTACCATTTGTTTGAACTAAGAGATGAAATCGGGATAGCCGCCTCCATGCTTTGCCAGAAGCTCACACTCTTCGATGGAATCCTTTTGGATCACTGCTCCATCCAAGAATTTGGTGACGTATCGACTGTATCGAATATCTGGGAATAAAAGCAGTTCAATGGAATTAGAAGTTGTGAAACAATGTACCGAGAACTTACTCGATGTACGTCTGCACTTTTCTTAGGTTGTTGAAGATATACAACGAAATGGTCCGCCATTCTTGAACATCCAATGTTATTCCTTTCGAAGCACCAGCTGGTGCGAGCTTACCTTGGAATAGGCTGAGGTTGGATTGAACTTTTTCATGGTCGCCATCATTGTACTAAGGCTTTGGATTATGCAAATGACGATTCTTGGCTTCATAGTGTGCTTTCATGAAGTTTGCCGCTTCCTTTGTAATTAATGCCTCGGCTATCGATGCTTCAATTCTACATTTATTTTTACATTTTGCTCGAAGCGTCTTCTGCATCCTCTCAGTTTGAAAGCACCAATGATTTTGCACCCCCCCCCCCCAATCTTGCCTCGGTCGGGTGATGCAAAATCAAATGTTTCATTGGATTAAAGAAGCCCGGTGGAAGGATATTTTCTAACTTGCAGATCAACTATGGCGCCAACTCTTCCAATTCATCTAGCACGTCAGGCGATAGTTCTTTCGCACAAAGAGCATGGAGTAAATAGCTCAGCTCTACCAGTACTAACCATTCATCCTCAGGGATAAAGCCACTCAACATCACCGGCATTACCCGCTCAAGCCATATGTGCCAATCATGACTCTTGAGACCAAATATTTTCAATTTGTCAAGACTCGCTCCCCTCTTTAGGTTCGCTGCATACCCATCGAGGAACATCAACTGCATTTTCACCCACAAGAGCATTTCCCTCATAGTTGGCCTTCCAAGATTGAACCATGCCATTGGCTTCCTCCAGTTCTTCTTTCCTTTTGGTTGTCGTATATTTTGTAACGGTCTATCACATAGAGCCTCTTGATCGACTCTAGCCTTAGGATTATCCTTTGTCTTTCCCTCTATGCCAAACAATGTGCCAAAAAGGGCCTCGGCGATATTCTTTTCAGCGTGTATCACGTCGATGTTGTGTGGGCAAAGGAGGTCTTTAAAGTAAGGCAGATCCCACAAGCATATCTTGTGATTCTAGGCGTGTTCCAAATCATACCCTTTGAATTACCCTGGACGATTTGGATCCGGCTTGAGAGCGTTTATCTTATCCAAGGTCTGTTGGCTTGTCAATGCAGGTGGTGCAGAGTTTTTGACAACTCTACCTTTCATGAAATTCTTCTTGTCTTTTCTGAACTTATGGTGAGGATCCAGGAACTATCTATGCAAGTCAAAGCAAGAATACTTGCGACCCGCCTACAGCCAATAGAACTCAAGAGTCGCCTTGCATGTGGGGCATGGGAACCTTACATGCACACACCAGCCAATGAATAGCGCATACGCCGGCAAGACATGCGTCGAGCACATGTACCACACATGCATTTTGAAGTTTTTTTGTAGCGGCATCATATGTCTTGATCCCATTGTCCCAACCTTCTTGCAATTCATCCTTAAGCGGTTGCATGTACACATTCATATTCTACCATGGATAGTTGGGCCCTGGAATTATCAACATCGAGAAAATGTTCTTTCATTTCATAATCTCTCCGGGGAGAGATTGAGTGGAATGACAAATACAGGCCAACAACTGTATTGGGTTGTCGTCATACCAAACACTTGGAACCTATTTGTGCTGATGGTGACTCAAGGATGCCTTCGATCCGCCCCTTTATCCTTATGTAATGCATTGAAGTGCTTCCACGCAAAAGCGTCTGAAGTGTGTCCCAACATCGGATTCCCATCTACATCTAGTTCGGTTCTTTTGCCCAATTTATGCCATGTCATGTGTATGGCCGTCTCTTCGACCATGAAAAGACTTTCAAGTCTTGGTATGATTGGCATATACCGAATAACATTAACTGGGATTTTGGTCTGACTCTTCTCACCCATATCGTTGTCTACAACAACATAACTGGAAGACTTGCAAATGGGACAATAGTTGAAGCCCGCATACTCAAGCCTAAATAAGGCACATCCATTCTCATAGGCATCTATCTTTTCATAGGGCATCTTAAGTGCACGTAGGATTTTGTCCAACTGGTATAGGTTTGCTGGCAATACATGCCCTTTAGGTAGAAAGCGTCCAAATATCGTCATCATCGCGTCGTAGCATTCTCTGCCTAGGTTGAACTGAGCCTTCAGAGCCATTACTTGCGTGATGGTTTCCAGCTGACAAAGCTCAGTGTACTCGTGGGGAGGACGTTTTCAAGACTCCAACATTTCATAGAAGGCCTTTGCAGATTCCTCCATCTCATCGTTTGAATCCCGAGCATCATCAAAGTCTTGCACCATGTCTTTGATCTCGATACCATGCTCGTTGGTGTGACGACGAACAACCTCAACTCGGGCACGTTGGGCAGACTCACCATGAAATCTCCACACCATATAATCAGGCATAAAACCCCACTTCTGTAAGTGTGTACCCATTTCATCCCGTGTCCACTTTTTATGGTTGTCGCACCGGACATAGGTGCACCATGTTATTTCCTGGCCATTTGCAAATGCGGCACTCACAAACCCCTTGGTTTTTGTTAACCATTCAATGCTCATTTCTTTCTGACTAGGGTGACCGGTGTACATCCAAGCACGGTCACTCATCTTGCCTACCTACTAAACACACAAGAAATATATATAATTCATCATCTATATTCATCCGTTAATCAAGTTTGTTAGTTTTATTACGTCCATGCAACCTACATGCTAATAGGTAGAGACAGGTCCTAATCCCACCAAAGTATGTGTAGATTGGGTTCGTTTTCCCATGCTCTGCTCCGGATCCGACGCAGAATTTCGGTAGCACCTCCCCGATGTTCTCTTGATACATGTATGATCATGAGTAGAGCATATGGGAAAACAAACCCAATCTACACATACTTGGGTTGTCCATGGATAACGTTGGGCAATTCGAAAGGATGGCGGTTATAAATATGCAAAGAGATGCATATTTATAGATGCCGCCCTTTCGAACGGGAGACGCATACTGGTCACGCATACTAATGATTGAAAACACCTATAGCTAGCAAGTTTCATCGGCACAAAGACCGGAACCGAGCAAATTAAGGGGGAGGGGGAGGAGATGTCATTTGTGCTCACTGACAAACACAACAGGGGAGCTCGTCAAACGCACAGGGAGGTCATCGAACAACTGCACATTGAAATTCACCTGATCAACACAAATATGATGTTTTTATAAAAAATCGGAAAATATGTGATCTAACTCATAATTTACAAAACAATGGCCCCGTCGGCCTCTAGAAGGCCGAAAAGCACCTTCTAGTTCAACAGGAGGCAGAATAGGGGTCGGGGGTCGGGGGTCAGTGGCGTCGGAAGTCAGTGTCATCGAGGGTCCCTGGCATCAGGGGTCGGTGGCATCGGGGGTCGGGGGTCAGTGGCGCCGGTGGTATGGGGTCAGTGGCATCGGTGGTCAGGGGTCAGTGCCGTCGGGGGTCAAGGATCAGTGACATCGGGGGTTGGGGGTCAGTGGCATCATGTTGGGGTGTCGGGTTGTCGTGTCTGGGCATCATGTCGGGGTGTCGGGGTGTCGGGCTGTCATGTCGGGGTGTCGGGGTGTTGGGTTGAGGCGTCGTGTCGGGGTGTCGGGTGGAGGCGTCGTGTCCGGGTGTGGGGGCATCGTGTCGGGTTTTTTTCTTCTAGGTTTTTTCTTTACTAATAAATAAACCAACTAACCTAAACCTAAACTAACCTAATAAACCAACCTAAACCTAAACCTAACCTAACCTAAAACTAAAACTAAACTAGCCTAAACTAACCTAAAACTAAAACTAAACTAACCTAAAACTAAACTTAAACTAACCTAAATAAACAAAAAAAACTCACCTTGGATGGGCCAGTGGAGGATGAGGCCAGTGGAGGACGGCCGCCGTAGGGAGGACGCCAGCACGGCGACGTTGGAGAAGGTCCATGGGGAGGGGGAGGGGGTGCGCGTTGCGGGGATGGGGAGGTGCGGCATGCGGGCACAGGGTCCGGGGGCGGGGCTGTAGCAGGGGCCGGTGGCAGTGCTGGGCATAGGGGCCGGCGGTGGGGCATCGCGGGGAGCGGGCGGCGGGGAGGGAGCGGCTAGGGTTGGGGAGGCGATGCGGCGGGAAGGGAGCGGTTGTGCGGCATCGCGAGCATAGGGGCCGGCGACGGTGCTGGATTGACGGTGTGGATCGGCGGCGGCAGGCGTGGCAGGGGCGGCGGGTGGGGCAGCGGGTGGGGCATGGGGGAGTTGGTGGGAGATAGAGATCAAGGGGGGAGAGAGGGGGAAACAGTCACTTAGGGCTGTTGGGGACGGCTGTTAGCTAGCCAAGTCTTTGCCGTCCACGAGCAGACGGCAAAGGCCGCCCACCTGACCTAGCCCACTCCACGGTCCAGCGGGGCACATCTGGGATCTTTGCCGTCTACCTTAGGGCCCTTCGCCGCCGGCTAGCGGATGACAAAGACTTGGCTGATGGCAAACTGTGCTTGTCGTCCGCCACCCCTGTGTCGTCTGCTTTTTCTAAGCTGATGGCAAAGACCTTCTTTGCCGTCTGGCAGTGGACGACAAAGAACTGGTAGACGGCAAATTCCCTGATTCCAGTAGTGTGTGTTTATTACATCTTGTAGTTGGTGCTTGTTGGATTACTTGGTGGAAGAAATCATATTTAGATCCTTCATCATTATTATCATAACTCTAATCTTGAACATGTTAATGAGGTGTGAGTAGTTACTATTGTTCCCCAGGACATGGGAGAAGTCTTGTTATAAGTAATCTTGTGAAATTGGTATTTGTTTAATATTTTCATGATATGTATGTTGTTACTTCTCTTAGTGATGTCATGTGAACGTCGACTACATGGCACTTCACCATGTTATGGGCCTAAGGGAAGTCATTGTGGAGTAACAAGTAGATGATGAGTTGCTCAACTGATAGAAGCTTAAACCCCAGTTTATGCGTTGCTTCATAAGGGGCCAATTTGGATCCACACGTTTCATGCTATGGTTAGATTTATCTTAATTCTTATTTTGTAGTTGCGGATGCTTGAGAGAGGGGTTAATAGTAAGTAGGTTGTTAGTTCAAGTAAGAACAACACCTTAGCACCGGTCCACCCAGATATCAAATTATCAAAGTAGCGAGCGCGAATCAACTCAACGCGATGATCATGACTAGACAAAAAATCCCATGTGTCCTCGGGAGCGCTTGCTTAATATAAGAGCACTTTCAAGCATGTCATTTTCTACAAAAAGGATTGGGCTACCTTGTTGCACCTTTTTTACTTTTGTTACTTGCCACTTGTAACGAATTATCTTGCTACAAAACTATTTGTCATTGTTACTTACAGCACTTACAGAGAATGCCTTGCTAAAAACCGCTTGTCATTTCCTTCTGCTCCTTGTTGGGTTCGACACTCTTACTTATCAAAAGGACTACTATTAATCACTTATACTTGTGGGTCATCAAGACTCTTTTATGTAGCCGTTCCGGGGAGTGAAGTGCCTTTGTTAGGTGGAAATTGGATAGGAAACATTTTCTATATGTGCTGAAATTTGCTATTGCTTGTCACTATGAATGGTCGCTCTTTGAGTGGCTTGTTTGGGGCATATTCGCCTCGAACGGAAGTTCAATAAGTTGTTCCTCAACCTACTAAACCTACTGAAAATATATATTATGAGATTCCTTCGGGTATGGTAGAGAAACAGTTAGCTAATCCTTATGATGGTTCAACTCATCCTCATTACCATTTTATATATGTCGATGAGATTTGTGGATTTTTTAAGCTTTCAAGTCTACCCAAAGACAAAGGTAAGAAGAAAGGTTTCCCTTTATCTTTGGAGGGAAAAGAATTAATGCAGTACAGGTTATTAGATGATATTGGATCATGGGACTCGAATCGCTTGAAGCTGGGATTTTATTAGAAGTTTTATCCTATGCATCTAGTCCATCGTGATCTGAACTTTATTTATAATCGCTGGCCTTGTGAAGGAGGAAGTATCACTCAAGATTAGGGGGGCTTAAATCTATGATGCACACTTACCCCAACCATGAGCTCGCAAGAGAAATGATTATACAAAAAAATTATGCTCGGCTTCCTCATGAATATCAAGTATTACTCAATTCTTGTGCTACTGGTTCTTATATGAAGGAGACTATTGAATTCAAATGGGATCTTCTGGAAAGAATTAAATGCAACTCTGAAGATTGGAAACTCGACGAAGGTACAGAGTCGGACAAAAATCTTAATTTTGATTGTGTTAAATCTTTTATGGAAACTAATGTTTTCCATCGGTTTAGCAATAAATATGGTCTTTACTCTAAAATAGTAGTTACTTTCTGTGAATCATTTTCCCAAAGAGAAGTGGTTTAAATATCATCCTCCCATTGAAAAACCATTAGAGGAACCAATTAAAATTAAGAAGAAAGAGGTAATTGTTAGCCACGTTGATCCAATTGTTCCTACTACTTACATTGAGAAACCTCCTTTTCCTGCTAGAATTAGGGAACATGCTAAGGCTACAACTGTGGTTAATAAAAGTCATGTGAGGACAACAAAACCTTCCGAACAAATAAATGTTGAGCCTAAAATTGCTATGGTTAAAGATCTCTTAGTTGATAATATTGATGGTCGGGTTATTTATTTCTGTGATGAAGCTGCTTCAATTGCAAAACATGTTAGAAATGAGCGAGATGAGCTCAATAAAAACAAATCAATTGTAGGCATGCATGTTGTCTCAGTTAAAATTAGAGATCATTGTTACCATGGCTTGTATGATATTGGTGCTAGTGTTAGATTTATACCTTTTACATTATATCAAGAAATTATGCATGACATAGCACCCTCTAAGATTGAAGATATTTATGTTACTATTAAACTTGCAAACCAGGATACTATTTCATCACTTGGGATTTCTAGAGATGTTGGAGTCTTGTGTGGAAAATTCAAGTACCCCACTGATTTCCTAGTACTTGGTTCAGAACAAGATAACTTTTGTCCCATTATATTTGTAGACCTTTCTTGAATATTGTTAATGCTGAAATCAATTGTGTTACTCAGAAGGTCAAACTAAGTTTTGGTGATGTGTCTCATGAATTTAATTTCTCAATAAGGATAAAATAATTGGTCTTGCTTCTATTGCTGTACCTCCTACTGATCCATTAGAACAATATTTGCTAGACCATGAAAATGGTATGCATAAGAATGAAAGAAATGAAATATATGATATATATCTCAGACAAACACCTATTCTTACACACAACCTACCAGTTTATATATAAGGGTATCCTCCTCCACCCAAAGGAGATCTCGTGTTTGAGCTTAAGACATTGCTTGATACTTTGAAATATGCTTATCTTGATGAAAATAAGATATATCTTGTTGTTATTAGTGTTAACCTTTCAGAGCATAAAGAAAAGAGATTGCTTAAAACTCTAAAGAAGCACAGGGCTGCTATTGGATATACTTCTGATGATCTACAGGGTATAAGCCCCACTCTATGTGAGCAGAAGATTAATATGGAGCCAGATGCCAAACATGTGCTTGATCATCAATGTCGTCTCAATCCTAAGATGAAAGAGGTGGTAAGAACTGAGATACTAAACTTCTGGAAGTAGGTACAATTTATCCTATTGCTGATAGTAGATGGGTAAGCCTTGTTCATTGTGCTCCTAAGAAAGGTGGTATAACTATCATTCCCAATGATAAAAATGAGCTTATTCCACAAAGAATTGTAACTGCCTATAGGATGGTGATTGATTTCAGGAAATTAAATAAAGCTACTAGGAAGGATCATTATCCCTTGCCATTTGCTGATTAAATCTTAGAAAGACTTTCTAAGCACACTCATTTTTGTTTTCTTGATGGATACTCCGGTTTTTCTCAAATACTCGTGTCAAAAGAAGATCAAGAGAAAACTACCTTTACTTTCCCTTTTGGAACTTATGCTTATAGGCGTATGCCTTTTGGTTTATGCAATGCACCGGCTACCTTTCAAATATGTATGACTACTATATTCTCTGACTTCTTTGAAAATATTGTTGAGGTTTTCATGGATGATTTTTCCGTTTATGGGACTTCTTTTGATGATTGCTTGAGCAACCTTGATCAAGTTTTACACATATGTGAAGAAACTAATATTGTCTTGAATTTGGAGAAGTGCCACTTTATGGTGAATGAAGGTATAGTACTCAGGAATTAAAATTTCTGAATGAGGCATTGAGGTGGACAAAGCCAAAGTTGATGCGATAGAGAAAATGCCATGTCCAAAGATATCAAAGGTATAAGAAGTTTCCTTGGTCATGCTGGTTTCTATAGGCGTTTCATTGAAGATTTCCAGGCCATTAACTAATATTCTTCAAAAAGTTTCATTAAAGATTCATGGGTCATTAACTAATCTTCTTCAAAAAGATATTCCTTTGTTTTTTATGATGATTGTGTAGAAACCTTCGAAAATAATTAAGAAAGATTTGATTTCTGCACCTATTGTTCAACCACCTAATTCGAACCTACCATTTGAAATTATGTGTGATGCTAGTGATTATGATGTTGGTGCTGTTCTAGGGCAAATAATAGATAAAAAATTGAATGTTATGCATTATGCTAGTAAGACCCTAGGCACTGCTCAAAGAAATGATGCTACTATAGAAAAGGAATTTTTAGCAGTTTTTTTGCATGTGATAAGTTTAGGAGAATAGACGTTTGGAGGCCGAGCTCCATGGACCTCTATATTTTTGAAAAAAAATCAAGATTCAAACTTAGTTTCAAAAAAATCTGAAAAAATTATGCAAGTAAAGAAGGATGTTATGTGTACGTGTGTAAATTTTTAGGATGAAATACCTTGGAATATGATCTGCACAAAAAAGAAAAATCCATGGCCTATGACGATGAATAGTATCATATGTTAAAAAGCATCAGATTTGTCTTTTTTGTACAGGCCTCATTTCAACGTATTTATTTTTGAAAATTTACAAACGTGTGTGTTACGCCCTCACATATCTCTGTATTTTTTCAGAATTTTGAAATAAAAATATAAATTTTCATGAATTTTGAATTTTGCATTTGGAGGCCTCCATGTAGCTTGACCTCCAAAAGCAATTTACGTAAGTTTAGACCTTATATTGTCCATTCTAAAGTAACTATTCACACTGATCATGATGCTATTAAATACCTTATGGAAAATAAAGATGCTAAACCTAGACTTATTAGGTGGATGATACGTCTTCGTTGTATATATAATTTTTGATTGCTTCATGCCAATACTCTGTAACGTTTCTATACTTTTGGCAATATTTTATAATATGTTTGGGACTAACTTACTTACCCAGTGCCCATTGCTAGTTCCTATTTTTTGTGTGTTTTTTGTTTCGCAGAAATTCCATTTCAAACGAAAACCAAGTGCGATAAAAATTTATGGAGTTTTTTTGGAATATATGTTAATTTTGAGAGTCGGAATCAATGCAGGACGATGCCCGAGGGCCCCACAATCCAACCGGCCACACCCAGCTCTCCTTCTAGCGCAAGAAAAATATTTTCACAATAAAAAACCCTCAGAATTTTAGTCCGCTCGGAGTTACGGATCTTCTGATATTTAAGAAACATTAAAGGGCTCCCAAAACAATCACGAAACCTGGAGAGAAACAAATAGAGAAAGATCCAATCTCAGAGGGGCTGCTGCACTTTGGGAGCCATGGCGGCCATGGACCAGAGGGGAAACCCTCCTACCATCTAGGGAGGAGTCCAAGGAAGAAGAAGAAGAAGGAGGAGGGGGCTCTCTCCCCGTCACTCCCGGTGGCGCCAGAGCGCCGCCGGGGCAACCATCGTGACGGCGATCTACACCAACAACTTTGCCGCCATCATCAACACAACCATCACCTTCCCTCATCTATCTACAATGGTCCACTCTACCGCATCCCGTTGTACACCCTACTTGAGCGTGATGCTTTATGCAACATATTATTATCCAATGATTTGTTGATATCCTATCATATTTGAGTAGTTCCTTTCTATCCTATGGTTGATTGATGATCTTGATTGGTTTGAGTTGTGTGGTTTATTTTGGTGTTGTCCTAAGGTGCTTTCTGTGAGGCGCACACGTGAAATATTCACGTTGGAGGGTGTTGCAATATGTTCATGATAGGTGGCTAGAGTGACAGAAGCATACACCCGAGTAAGGGGGTTGTTTACGTATGGCAGCAAAGGGGACTTGATGTTTAATGCTATGGTTGGGTTTTACCTTAATGATCTTTAGTAGTTACGGATGCTTGCTAGAGTTCCAATCATAAGTGCATATAATCCAAGTACGGAAAATATGTTAACTCATGCCTCTCCCTCATATAAAACTTCAATAATGATTAACGATCTAGTTATCGATTTCATAGGACAATCTCGCAAATCCTATCACCACTTTTCCACACTCCTATATTTACTTTATTGTTATGTTATCAAAACAACAACTAACTTTTATTTCCACGTTCTTTATTATCTTGCAAAACTATCTCTACACCAACTAAGCACTTTTAGTTTCTTTCCCGCAAAGTAGTTTCATACTTGTTCTAGTTAAAGTAAGAGTTAGCGTGCGTAGAGTTGTATCGGTGGTCGATAGAACTTGAGAGAATATTAATTCTATCTTTATCTTCTCGTCGGGTTTGACACTCTTACTTATAGAAAAATGCTACAAACGATCCCCTACACGTGTGGGTTATCAAGATCATTTTCTAGCGCCGTTGCTCGGGAGCAATAGTGTAGTGGTTCATATTCTCGTGTCTGCTTGTTTGATTTACCACTAATTAATTTTTATTTCTGTTTTTAGTTGTTTTATTTTCCGTTGTTAGTTGTTTTCTGTGTTTAGTTATGGATATGGAACACAAAACAACCAAAAAATTAGTGATACTTGCTACTCATGGAGATGGGGAGCCTCCTAAAACCCTCGATGCTTGTTATGTGACTCCTTTCATAATCCTGAGAAATCCCCATTGAACTTTATAATGGGAGACACGTTGGATCAACCTGAGTACTTGAGGGATTATCGTTATCTCAAAAAGGGAAATACTTATGGCATGAAATTACAGTATTGCGTTGGTTTGCTTGGGATGCATGCTTGAAACGAGATTATACTTGTTGCACTAAGATTGAGGCTCCACACCTCCCCTTTTAGTGTTTATTTAATGATAATGAAACCCTATCTTCTTATGCTAATGTTATATATGATTACTATGATGTGGAACGAATAGAAGAATTTGTTGTTTTTAAAGGTGCTTATGAAATTGCTTCTTTGCTTGAAAATTATGATGATGTTTCTTACAAATCTGAAATATTGCCATACTTAAATATTGATATCATAATTATGAATAAAATGCTGATATTAAAGTATTTATTGAAAGAATGACCGCTGCCCAGGAAGAGGCTAAATTTTTGCAGGAATCTATGGAAGAAGAAATAGCTGAAACTGTGAGCTCATTAGATGAAGAAGATGAGGAGGAGAGCGAAAAACAAAAGGAGGAAGAGCAAATTAGCTAATCGTGCCCACCTTCTAATGATAGTAACTATTTAACTCATACATTATTTAATTACCCTTCACACATACCGAAGGATGAATGCTATGATGATAGCTATGATCCCTCGGATGCATTTGAAATATCCCTTTTTGATGAACTTGATGCTTGCTATGCTTGTGGCCATGATGTCAATATGAATTATGCTTATGGAGATGAATTTGCTAGAGTTACTTATGTTAAGCATGAAATTGTTGCTATTGCACCCACACATGATAGTCCTGTTATCTTTTTGAATTCTCCTAACTACACTATATCGGAGAAGTTTGCACTTATTAAAGATAATATTGATGGGTTGCACCTTACCACTACACATGATGATTTGGATGGATATAATTTGTACGTGCTTTCTTCTCCTACTTGCAATTATTATTATAGAGGAACCAAATCTTCACCTCTGTATGTTTCCAATAAGATAAAATTGCAAGAAACTACTTATGCTATGTATTGGCCTTTACTTGATGTGCATGAATTGTTCTTGTATGACATGCCAGTGCATAGGAAAAGAGTTAGACTTCATTGTTACATGATATATATCACTTTGTGCTCACTACTAAATTAAAAATCATTGTTAATTAAAATTGGCTTTGATATACCTTGGGATCCATGTGCATCAATTACTTGAGCACTAATGCCTTGCTTAGTGGCTTTAAAGAAAACGCTGCTAGGGAGACAACCCGGAAGTTTTAGAGAGTCATTTATTTATTTTGTGTGCTTTTAAAATAATTAAAAACAAAATAATAAAGTAGGGAACTTAAAAAACTTTTTCAAAAAGAAAGGTGAAAGTGAGAAAGATGAGCACCGTTGAAGTGGGGGCTAGCCTTGAACTTTGTTCATGCCCATGGAAATTTTGTGAATCATAACTACAAAAAACTTTTGAACAAAAATAAGTATCCCCTTGTATAAATTCATTGTATTATAAATGTAATGTGCCAAGAATTACGTTTAGGATGTTTAGATTGCTTGTTTGATATGTGTTGTGCAAAAACAAAAACTTTGTGTGTAGTGTTTGATTTTTCATATTCTACTGGAACATCAACAGTTTCTGAAAATTTTATAAAGTACTTTTATGAAAATTCTTTATTATGCCCTAATTTTTCAGAATTGTTTGATTTACATAAGTATAGTGACCAAACATGTCTTTACAGACTGTCCTGTTTTTCATAGATTGCTATTATAGTTGCTTTGCGTACTTATGTTTGAATTCTTGTTGAGCTTCATTAACTTGGGAGCCATATAATTGTGATAGATTATAGTGGGTGATGTTATATTATAATTATGCAATAATGTTATGGCAGGACATGATGAGATTTGATGATTATGTACTAATTTTTCTAATAAAGGTTCTCTCAAGTTTTGTGTGGATGAAGTGTTCAAAGATCGAACAGGTATTGATATGAGAAGAATAAGGAGAGACAAGAGCTCAAGCTTGGGGATTTCCAAGGCACCCCAAGTAAATATTCAAGTAGACCCAAGCATCTAAGCTTGGCGATGCCCTAAAAGGCATCCCATCTTTTTTCTTCGACAACTATCTGTATGTTTTGTTTTTTGTTTTTTTTCGAATGATATGCATAAATTCTTGGTGCATCGTGTGCCTTTTATTTTCCTTCTATCAATGCACCATGCTGGTTTGGGAAAGTCCATGGTTGATTTTTAGAATGCTCTTTGCACTTCACTTATATCTTTTGAGTATGGCTTTATAGATGCTTCGTGTGCTTCACTTATATCGTTTGAAGTTGGATGCTTGTTTCTCTACATATAGAAAACCCTTATTTGTAGAATGCTCTTTTGCTTCACTTATATTTATTATAGCATGTCTAGGTATTTTGTTAAAACAATTAAACTCTCGTGCTTCAGTTATACCTATTTAGAGAGTCCACAGGAATTGGTCATTTACATGGTTAGTCATAAAATCCTACATAAAACTTCTAGATCATTGAATATGATATGTTTGATTCCCTACGATAGTTTTGCGACATTAAAATAGTAATATGTGGGTTCACTAGTTGATTATTGTGGATTAGTAAGAATATTGATGGTAAGGTCTGCGATTCCCGAAGCATGCACGTATAGTCTCTAGTTATGCGATGAAGTTGGAGCATAATTTATCCTTGATTGAAATTCCTTTGTGCTGTTGAATTGAGGGCACGCGATGGTTAACTCCTCCCAACCTCCTCCCCAGGACTATCCGAGTAGTACTTTGATTTGTGATAAAACTAATAAAACTTTGCAGTAAGTATACGAGTTCTTTATGACTAATGTGGATCCATGGACATATGCAATCTCACCTATTCATATTTTGCTAGCCTCTTCAGTATCGTGCATTGCCCATTCTCACCTCGATGATCGGTGTAGCCTTCGTCGGTGCATCCAAAACTCGTGTCATGATACGCTCTGTTGCACATAAGCCTCATTATATCTTCCTCAAAACAACCAC
Source organism: Hordeum marinum (assembly GCA_022496015.1). Lineage (NCBI taxonomy): Eukaryota > Viridiplantae > Streptophyta > Magnoliopsida > Poales > Poaceae > Hordeum > Hordeum marinum. The sequence goes on along the minus strand of CM039673.1, from coordinate 471,159,533 downwards.
CATACCTACCTATCATGGCATTTCCATAGTCATTCCGAGATATATTGCCATGCAACTTCCACCATCACTTCATATGACTCATATTTCCATTGGCATATTGCTTTGTATGATCGTAAGATAGCTAGAATGATATTTACATGGCTTGTCCATTTTTTGATATCTTTTGCTATGCTAGATCATTGCACATCCTGGTACATTGCCAGAGGCATTCATATAGAGTCATATCATCCTATCAGCTTTTTATATCGAGTTAATAAAAGTGTGATGATAATCATTAGTAAAGCATTGTCCCAGTGAGGAAGGGATGATGGAGACTATGATTCCCCCACAAGTCAGCATGAGACTCTGGACAAAAAATAAAATAAAAATGGGGGAGGCCAAATGAGCTCACCAAATAAAAAAATCATGAATGGGGGAGGCAAAAAAGAGAAAATCTCACCATGAGAGAAAAAGAGGGAAGGGACTTTGCTACTATCCTTTACCACACTTATGAATCAAAGTGGCACCATGTTCTTCATATAGAGAGTCTCTTGTTTTGTCACTTCCATATGCTAGTGGGAATTTTTCATTATAGAACTTGGCTTGTATATTATGGTGACGAGCGTCCTCAAATGCCCTAGGTCTTCATGAGCAAGCAAGTTGGATGCACACCCACTTAGCTTCAGTCGAGCTTTCATACACATATAGCTCTAGTGCATTTGTTGCATGGCAATCACTACTCCTCGCATTGATATCTATTGATGTGCATCTCCATAGCCTGTCGATACGCCGAGTTGATGCGAGACTTTCTACTTCACTTTCAACTCTTTTGATATTTGCCACCATATTCTATTCCACCCGTATGTTATGTCCATGGTTCACGCTCATGTACCGCGTGAAGAATAAAAAGTTGATGCGCATTGAAAAAGTACGATCCAATTGCTTGGCTTGACACTGGGGTGCTCATGATTTATAGTTTATGCTAGGAAGACCAAGCATGACAAACTATATGATTTTATAGGGATAACATTATTTGGCATTGCTATTTTGAAAGGACACGATTGTTGCTAGTAAACCTGAGTATGGATGTATTTTTGTTAGATAGTTGCCTTGAATCACTTGTATCTTAATATTCATTCCATTATTAGACATTTGTTCAAGATTATTTTAGGTAGCATTCTACATAAAAATATCTTTTTATCATTTACCTACTCAAGGATGAGCAGGAATTAAGCTTGGGGATGCTGATACGTCTCCATCATACCTATAATTTTTGATTGCTTCATTCCACTATTCTACAACTTTTATATACTTTTGGCAACATTTTGTAATATTTTTGGGACTAACTTACTTACCCAGTGCCCAGTGCTAGTTCCTATTTTTTGTATATTTTTTGTTTTGCATAAATTCCATATCAAACGAAGTCCAAACGTGATAAAAATTTATGGATATTTTGTTTTTAGAATATATGTGAATTTTGAGAGGTGGAATCAATGCAAGACGATGCTCGAGGATCCCACAAGCCAACCGAACGCGCCCTAGGGGGTGCGGCCAGATGGCTTGTGGCCAACCCTTAGGTCGACTGAGGCTCTCCTTTTGATGCAAGAATGATATTTTCGAGATAAAACCACCCTCAAATTTCAGCTCGGTCGGAGTTATGGATCTTCGTATATTTAAGAAATGGTGAAGGGCTCCAAAAACAGTTGCAAAAATAGGAGAGAAACACAGAGAGATCCAATCTCTGAGGTATTGATGTGCTCCGGGAGATACGGCAGCCATGGGCCATAGAGGAAACCCTTCTCCCACCTAGGGAGGAGGCCAAGGAAGAAGAAGGAGGAGGGGGCTCTCTCCCCCTCTCTCCCGATGGCGCCGAAGCACTGCCGGGGCAACCATCGTGATGGCGATCTACACCAACAACTTCGTCACCGTCATCACCACCACCATCAACTTCCCTCATCTATCTACAGTGGTCCACTCTCCTATATCCTGCTGTACCCCCTACTTGAACATGGTTCTTTATGCCATATATTATTATCCAATGATTTGTTGCTATCCTATTATGTTTGAGTAGTTCCTTTTTGTCCTATGGGTTGATTGATGATCTTGATTAGTTTGAGTTATGTGGTTTATTTTGGTGCTGTCCTAAGGTGCTTTCCGTCACGCACACACATGAAATATTAACGCTAGAGGGTGTTGCAATATGTTCATGATTCGCTTATCGTGGGTGGCTAGAGTGACAGAAGCTTACACCCAAGTAAGGGGGGTGTTTACGTATGGGAGTAAAGGGACTTGATGTTTAATGCTATGGATGGGTTTTATCTTAATGATCTTTAGTAGTTGCGGATGCTTGCTAGAGTTCCAATCATAAGTGCATATGATCCAAGTATGGAAAATATGTTAGATCATGCCTCTTCCTCATATAAAACTACAATAATGATTACCAATCTAGTTATCGATTGCCTAGGAAAATCTCACAATCCTATCACCACTTTTCCACACTTGCTATATTTACTTTATTGTTGTTTTGTTAAAACAACACCTAACTTTTATTTCCATGCTCTTTATTATCTTGCAAAACTATCTTTACACCTACTAAGTACTTCTTGTTTCTTTCCCCCATAGTAGTTTCATACTTATTCTTGTTAAAGTAAGCATTACCGCGTGTATAGTTGTATCGGTGGTCGATAGAAATTAAGAGAATATTAATTCTACCTTTAGCTCCTCGTTGGGTTCGACACTCTTACTTATCGAAAAAGGCTACAAACGATCCCCTACACTTGTGGGTTATCAGTGGGTGCTTTTACTTCAAGAATTTGATTTGCATATAGTTGATAGAAAGGGAGTTGAAAACCCCGTAGCAGATAACTTGTCTAGGATGAAAAATGTTCTTGATGACCCACTACCTATTGATGATAATTTTCCTGATGAGCAACTTGCTGTCATTAATACTTCACGTAGCACTCCTTGGTATGCTGATTATGCTAATTATATTATTGTTAAGTATATTCCACCTAGCTTCACCTATCAACAAAAGAAAAAAATCTTTCATGATTTGCGACATTACTTTTGGATGACCCACATCTTTATAAAGAAGGGGTAGATGGTGTTATTAGACGTTGTGCACCTAAGCATGTACAGGAACAAATTCTAAGAAAGTGCAACTACGAGGCTTACGAAGGATACCATGCTTGTGACAGAACTACACACAAGGTACTACAATCTGGTTTCTATTGGCCTACTCTATTTAAATATGCTTGTAAGTATGTCCTTTCATGTGACAAGTGCCAAAGAGTTGGTAACATTGGTAAACTTTAGGAAATGCCTATGAATTATTCACTTGCAGCTGAACCATTTGATGTTTGGGGCTTTGATTTTATGGGACCTTTTCCTTCCTCTAATGGGTATACTCATATTTTAGTTGATGTTGATTACATTACTAAGTGGGTAGAAGCTATTACAAGTACTAGTGTTGATCATAACACATCTATTAAAATGCTTAAAGACATCATTTTCCCGAGGTTTGGAGTCCCTAGGTATTTAATGACTGATGGTGGTTCACATTTTATTCATGGAGCTTTCCATAAACTTCTAGCTAAATATGATGTTAACCATAGAATTACATAACCCTATCACCCTCAATCTAGTGGCCAAGTTGAACTGAGCAACCAATAAATAAAACTAATTTTGCATAACACTGTCAATAGGTCTAGGAAGAACTTGTCTAAGATACTAGATGATGCTTTATTGGCTTATAAAACTGCTTATAAAATTCCAATGGGAATGTCTCCATATAAAATGGTCTATGGAAAAGCTTGTCATTTACCTCTTGAGTTAGAACATAAAGCTTATTGGGCAATTAAAGAACTTAACTATGATTTTAAACTTGCTAATGAAAAGAGATTATTTGATATTAGCTCATTAGATAAATGGAGAACACGCGCTTATTAAAATGCCAAGTTGTTTAAAGAAAACGTTAAAAGATGGCATGATAAGAGAATTCAAAAACGAGAATTCAATGTAGGATACCTAGTGCTTTTGTACAATTCTCATTTCAGATTTTTTTTGTAGGAAAACTCCTCTCCAAATGGGAAGGCCCATATGTTGTCGAGGAGGTCTACCGCTCAGGTACGATAAAAATCAGTAATTTCAAAGACAAAAACCCGAGTGTGGTGAATGCGCAAAGAATTATTCACTACATTTAAGGTACGCCCATTAATGTTCAACCTAATATTATTTGATTCATAAAGTCGGAGGAGCACATAAGAGAGACCTTCCGGAACACTCCACAAACCTGAAAAAGGAGCAGGTATGTGATACGATAAGTAAACCGATTCCAAAAATTCCAAATATATATATATATGTGTGTGTGTGTGTGTGTGTGTGTTCTGTTGGTTTTCGTATTTTAGAAAAATCCAAAAATAAAAAGGATTCAGGGGGACCCACGAGGGAGGCACAAGCCAATAGGGCGCGACCACCCCTTGGAAGTGCCCTGATGGCTTGTGAGGCCCTAGTGTGCCTCCCTGACTCCATTTGTTCCCGAGCACATATTCTAACATAGAAAAAAATCATTATATATACTTTCATATGTTTTTTCCACCGCATCGCAAGTTTCTCCTATGTTCAAGTTTTGGGCTGTTTTTCTAGCAGATTGCTCAAGTTGTGGAAGCTATGTCTTCGTCCTGCTCCAACAACATTGAGGACCAAGGCTGGCTGTTGTAGATGGAACTTGAACGAGAATGATCAAAGGAAGTCATCTCAGGAGAATAACCTATGGATTCTATGGAAGTGCATCCTCCGACCTTGGAACATGGGACACTGATAGGAATCTCACACCTCTCTGAACCCATGCCTAGAAATGGGGAGGAGAGCTCTTCTAGCTCGGGAAGCTCAATATGAATCCACTCCGAGGAGGCCCCTCGGTGGGTTAGATGCAAATAAATTTCACAATTTGATTCACAACTATGGAGTTGAGAATATTTCTCACTTGCATATACCGTCCAATTGGGGCATCTCTCGTCCAAGTGAAAGTGATGCATGAAAAAGCTCTTGGTGGCCAGAGAATAAACATCTTCTCGAGGAAGTACAAAAGAACACTGCAATGATCCAACAGCTACTTAATATGTCTCCAACGTATCTATAATTGATGAAGTATTCATGCCATATTCACCTATGTTTACAGTACTTTTAGATGGTTTTGATGCACTATATATGATTTATTTAGAACTAACCCAGACTAATGATGTTTTTAGAAGAACTACCGTGTTGTTGTTTTTTGTGCAGAAAATGGAAGTTCTCGGAATCGCTCAAAACTTTTTGATGATTTTTTTGGAACAAAAGAGGCACTAGAACCTTCATGGGAGGGCCAGAAGAGCCACGAGGTGGGCACAACCCACCACCACGCACGAGAGGGGCCCGACGTGCCCTGGTGGTTTGTGCTCTCCTCATGGCCCATCTTCGCGTGAAACCGACTCTCAAATTCCTATAAATACATAAACAATCAAAAATAACCCTAGACTCCTTGTTCTGCCGCCGCAACTCTCTATATCGATGAAAAACCAATCTGGAGGCGTTCCAGTACCCTGTCAGAGAAGGTAGATCATCTCTGGTGGCCATCTTCATCATTTCTATGGTCTCCATGATGAGGAGGGAGTAGTCCAACCTCGGGGATGATGGTTTGTACCAGTAGCTATCTGTTCAATCTCTCTCTCTCTCTTTCTCTCTCTCTCTCTTGTGTTCTTGAGATGGCACGATCTTGATGTATCATGGGCTTTGTTAATATAGTTGGATCATATGGTGTTTTCCCCTCTCTATTTTGTTGTGATGAATTGAGTTTTCCCTTTGAGATTTTGTTATTATCGGATTGAATACTTTTATGGATTTGAGAGCACCTTATATGTCTTGCATGCGGATACCCATAGTGACATTGGGGTATTAAAGTGATTCAGTTGATATACATTATGGCATCAACTTGCGGATTCAGGTGACCATGAGGATCTAAGCATAGGGGTTGATTGCACATTTTCATACCTTGTTCTCGGATAGAAATAATGGGGCACTCTTTGAGGTTCTTTGTGTTGGATTGAGTATTACGAATCTGAAATTGTTTGATGTGTATCGTATAATTAACTCATGGATACTTGTGGTCACATTGGAGTATCTAGATGAAATTAGAGTTAGTTGATGCGTATCATATGGTGTTATTATTGTACGAACTCTTAGATAGGTCGATCGGAAAGGATAACTTGGTTATTTTAGTACGAACTCTTGGATAGATCGATCGGAAAGAATAACCTGAAGGTGGTTTCATACCCTACATACAATTGCTTCTTATGTTCTCCGCTAGATAAGAACTTTGGAGTGATTCTTCGTTGCACGTTGAGGGATGGTTATGTGATCCAATTATATTAGCATTGTTGAGAGATTGCACTAGTGAAAGTACGGACCATAGGCCTTGTTTTCAAGCATTGCAATACCGTTTGTGATCACTTTAGTTACTTGCTACCTGGGTTTTTTATTGTTACTATTACATAAATCAATATCTACCATCATTACTACACTTGTATCACCAACTCTTCACCGAACAAGTGTACCTATACAATTTCCCATTGTATTGGGTGTGTTGGGGACACAAGATATTTCTTGTATTTGATTGTAGGGTTGTTTGAGAGGGACAATCTTCATCCTACACCTCCCATGGATAGATAAAATTTATGTCATCGACTTGAGGAAAATTGCTATTGTCCTACAAAACTCTGCGCTTGGAGGCCCAACACGAGTCTACAAGAATAAAGTTGTGTAGTAGACATCAAGCTCTTTTCCAGCGTCGTTGCCGGGGAGGTGAGTTCTTGAAGGTATATATTTAGATATTGCAATAAAATCTTTTAGTTTCTTGTTTTTCACTAGTTCAGTTTTATAAAATAAAACTACAAAAAATGGAGTTTAGGTTGCATCAATTGTTTTGTCTTTATAAAGTCTTTCATGAAAATGATGGTTTGGAAAATTGTGCTTAATTGGTAGAGGAAGAATTTATGAAAATACATAATGAGAATTCCTTGAGTGATGAGCATGATTGCAATATTGTTAGCATGAAATACCTGAATATCCATGATGCTAATGATATGCAAAGTCACAAGCTTGGGGATGCTATGTTTGATGAATATGATATTTTTAGTCCCTCAAGTTTTGATGAGCAAAACTATTATGATGATAGCATGCATCCTAAGTATGAAAATTATGATGATGACATGTATACTATAAGGAGTGATATTAACCATGAAACTTGTAATCATGATTTTAGTATTCAATGTGGTTATGTCAATCAAGTGTCACATGATAGTTATTTTGTTGAGTTTTCTCCCACTATTATGAATGAGAAGAAATTTGCTTATGTGGAGAGTGATAAATTTTCTATAATTGTAGATCATGAAAAGAAATATGTATGTGATAGTCCTATTTTTGAATTCCTTCATGATGGTACTGAAAATTATCATGAGGGAGGAGCATATGCTTGTAGGCATTGCAATAATATTAAGTTTCCTCTCTATGTGTTCAATTTTTTGAAGATATGCTTGTTTTGCCTTCCTCTGCTAGTTGATTCTTGATCCCATAAACTGTTTGTTCACAAAATCCATATTCATAGGATGTGGGTTAGACCTAAATTTTATTGTCATGTGCTTCACGATGCTCCCATTGTGTTTCGATCGTTTACTTTTATGTGAGCATCATTGAAATCATCATGCCTAGCTAAAAAGCATTAAAGAGAAGCGCCTGTTGGGAGGCAACCCAACACTATTACTTTCTGTTTCTGTGTGTTAACATGATTAATATAATGTATTAATCATGGTTTGTGTCTTTTATTGCAATAAATTGCCAAGTAAAGCCTTTGGGATAGTGTGGATACTTGCTTGTTTGATTTTGTGCAAAAACAGAAAGTTTTGTGTCCAGTAGATGAATTATCTGATTTAACTGGAGTGTCAAAAAATTCTGACATTTAAAAAAATTCTATGCAAATTCTATGTTTGTTGCTAATTGTTTCTAAATTTTAGAGCCGGGGAAGTATGGTGATCATTTAGATCTTCACAGACTGTTCTGTTTTTGACAGATTCTGTTTTGCATGCATAGTTTGCTTGTTTTAGTGTTCTCATGGCTTATGTTGAGTAATATAAAGTATGAGAACGATATAATACAGTAGGTATTATGTGATAACATTTATGAATCTTGTCTTGATAGTACCTAAGTGAATGATCTATCTTTACTATACTAACCCATCTCACGAAGTTCCGTTAAGTTTTGTGTGATTGCAGTTTTCAAGTTTTGGGTGAGATACTCATATGAGGTGAACAAGTAGCATCAAGGACCTAACCTTGGGGATGAACAAGGCATCCCGTGGATAATATCCAAGGAAGAGTCAAGCGTCTAAGCTTGGGGATGCTCCAGAAGGCATCCCCTCTTTCGTCTCCAACGTTATCGATACATCTTACTTGGAGCTATATTTTTTATGTCACATGATATTTTTTTGCTTTGAGCATCACTATAATTTTTTGTTCTCTGTTATATGTTATTTATAATCTTGTTTTTCAATGAAAAGTTCCAAGAATTGCATTAGGATGCTTGCATTGCATGTTTTGTTATGTGTTGTGTAAAAACAGAAACTTTTTCTATAGTGCTTGAATTTTCATATTTTATCGGAACGTGGAAAGTTTCTGAAATTTTTAAAAATTATTTTCATATAAATTATTTATAATTTCCTGAATTTTCATAATTTTTTGAGTTACATAATTGCACTGTTTCAATAGATTTCTACAGACTATTTTGTTTGGACAGATTGCTGTCATAGTTTTGTTATCTACTTTTCCTATAGTTTCCATAGCCTATATTGGTAGATATAAATTGTGGAAATGATAGTAAACAGTATATTATGTTTTAAATTATTATGCAACTTGTCTTGGAAGTACATAAAGAGTTGATTTAATATTATGTGCACTAACCTATCTCATGAGTTCTTTTCAAGTTTTTTGTGGATGAAGATTTTTTAGACTTAGGTGAAACCGGGATATGAGAGGATTGAAAAAGATACAAAATATCAACATTGGGTATTCCCAAGGCACCCCAAGTAAATATTTCAAGAATTTTCAAGCATCTAAGCTTGGGGATGCTACGCATCCCACCCCTCTTCATCAACAACTATCGGTCAGCCTATGTTGAGCCTATATTTTTCTTTGTCCACATGATATGTGCTATTCTTATAGTGCTATTTATATTTTTCTTTATGTTTTAAATAAAATACTCAGATATTAAAATATTTATTGACAGAGAGTCCTCACGTAGCTACTTTATTGTTTGACTACTCATTGATCTTCACTTATATCTTTTTGAAGAGTATTTTGATGTTTACTCTTGTGTTTCACTTATATCCTAAGAGTAAATTGTGAATTAATTGAATATCATAAATATGAAATTATCAATGTGCTTTATGCTTAGTAGTATCTTCACACTTGGTTTATAAAATAAAATCTATTGAAGTTTGACAATCACAATATTGGAAATACAAGCAATTCGTGAATGAGTATAAGGAAGAGAAATTTCACATACATATATATTATATTTGACATATTCTATGATTGTGAATACCCATTAATTATTTTCAAACTTGAGAAAATTAGTTGAATTTGGACAAGGAATACAACATAATGAGTTATGGTTGTGTATATTTGCATAGAAGTTATATTGTTATGAATCCTCCAACATGTGGTATTTGCTTAGAAGCTTTTGCTAGCCAAAAATTCCTACTAAGTAGAGGTACTACTTGTGCATCCAAAAACCCTTAAACCCAGTTTCTTGCCATGAGAGTCCGCTATATCTATCTATATGCGGTATTAACCTGCTGTTCCAAGTAAATTTGCATGTGCCACCTCTAAAATTTCAAATGATCATCTATTTTGTGTGCCTGGACCGCTCATGGAGCGACGGGGGGTGGTCAGTATCTTCCATGTTAAGCGGGTTATTTCCATGATGAGTGTTTATTCACTCATCCTTGCACAAGAGGGGCGATAATAGGAATTCCAGTCCCAAAATAAAAAATGCAAATAATTAAACAAAACTCCCTCGGGAATGTTGTTGGTATGGATGGTACCCGTGGATTTGGCTAGCCGTGGAGTGTGTTTGTTGATGGAGGGGGAGTAAACCTTTACTTTTACTGCTTGGGAACCGCCACTAATGTGTTTAACATGGAAGATGTTGATAGCTCTTGGTCATAACATTGACAGGAAGGGTACACCTCCCAAAATTATATTTATCTCTGTTGTAAACAATGAGCTCTGGCACATATGTAAATCCTTGCTTCCCTTTGCAAAGGGACAATCTATTTACTTTCATGTTATTTACTTTTCATGTTGAGTCAACTTCTTATTCCAACCTACTTCTATTAGTTGGCAAGCATCATGTGGTGGGGAAAGATCTAGGCACATATGGCCAGCCAAATATATTTGATCATGACTTATTGTTGTTGACAATTATCTCTATGATAAATCAATTGGGAGACGAAACATTAAGCCCCTATCTTTCTATGTGTCCGATGGATGCCATTTGTTCTAAAAATATACTTTGAGTACTAGCAATCATAGAAGACTATATGATGATTGAGTATGTGGAGCTCTTACTTAGCCTTTGTTGATAATAAGTTGAATTGCAATTGTTTGGTGACTAAGAACATAGGTTGTTAAGTTTCAAGAGAATCCATTATTTGAACCATAACATGTGAATTGTTTCCTACTTTATCATGATGAGTTTTATGAGAAAGAGTTGTTGTTATGATGCTAGGAAAAGTGGTTGAAATTATCATGGATCAAACTTATGCATTATGCTAGCATTCATACTTCATTAATTATTTATTTTATCATTTACCTACTCGAGGACGAGTAGGAATTAAGCTTGGGGATGCTGATATGTATCCAACGTATCTATAATTTATGAAGTATGCATGCCATATTCACCTATGTTTACAATACTTTTACATGGTTTTGATGCACTTTATATGATTTATTTAGAACTAACCTGGACTGACGTTGTTTTTAGCAGAACTACTATGGTGTTGTTTTTTGTGCAGAAAATGGAAGTTCTCGGAATCGCCCAAAACTTTTTGATGATTTTTTTGGAACAAAAGAGGCACTAGACGCTTCGTGGGAGGGTCAGAAGATCCACGAGGTGGGCACAACCCACCACCATGCGCTAGAGGGGTCTGATGCGCACTAGTGGGTTGTGCTCTCCTCCTGGCCCATCTTCGCATGAAACTGATGCTCGAAAATCCTATAAATACAAAAACCATCAGAAATAACCCTAGACTCCTCGTTCCGCCACCGCAACTCTCTGTATCGATAAAAACCAATCCGGAGGCGTTCTAGTACCCTGTTGGAGAGGGCATATCATCTTCGGTGGCCATCTTCATCATCCATATGGTCTCAATGATGAGGAGGGAGTAGTCCACCCTCGGGGCTGACAGTTTGTACCAGTAGCTATGTGTTCAATCTCTCTCTCTCTCTCGTGTTCTTACTATGACACACTCTTGATGTATCACGGGCTTTGTTAATATAGTTGGATCATATGGTGTTTTCCCCTCTCTATGTTGTTGTGACGAATTGAGTTTTCCCTTTGAGATTTTGCTATTATCAGATTGAATACTTTTATGGATTTGAGAGCAACTTATATGTTCCTTGCATGCGGATACCCGTAGTGACATTGGGGTATTCAAGTGCTTCACTTGATATATGTTATGGCGTCAACTTGCGAATTCCGGTGACCTTGGGGATCTATGCATAGGGGTTGATTGCACGTTTTCATACCTTGTTCTCAGATAAAAATCATGGCGCATTCTTTGAGGTTCTTTGTGTTGGATTGAGTATTATGAATCTGAAATGTTTGATGTGTATCGTATAATTAACTCATGGATACTTGTGGTGATATTGGAGTATCTAGGTGACATTAGAGGTTGTTTATGTGTATCATATGATGTTATTCTAGTACAAACTCTTAGATAGATCGATTGGAAATGATAACTTGGTTAATTTAGTATGAACTTTTGGATAGATCGATCAGAAAGAATAACTTGAAGGTGGTTTCATACCCTGCAAAGAATTTCCTTTAATGTTCTCCGCTAGATAAGAACTTTGGAGTGATTCTTCGTTGCACGTTGAGGGATGTTTATGTGATCCAATTACATTAGCATTGTTGAGAGATTGCACTAGCGAAAGTACGGACCGTAGGCCTTGTATTCAAGCATTGCAATACTGTTTGTGCTCACTTTTGTTACTTGCTACCTTGCTGTTTTTACTATTACTATTACAAACATCAATATCTACCATCATTCCTACACTTGTATCACCATCTCTTCGCCGAACTAGTGCACGTATACAATTTCCCATTGTATTGGGTGTGTTGGGGACACAAGAGATTTCTTGTATTTGATTGCAGGGTTGTTTGAGAGAGACCATATTCATCCTACACCTCCCACGGATTGATAAACCTTAGGTCATCCACTTGAGGAGAATTGCTACTGTCCTACAAAACTCTACGCTTGGAGGCCCAACACGAGTCTACAAGAATAAAGTTGTGTAGTAGACATAACTACTTCATGATATGAGCGAATTGAAGGTTGTCTTGTTAATCATCGCAAATGACAATCCTACTACATCATCACAACCATCACCCATGGCGAACGGTTGAGTGCATGGGTATGGGCACCACATTTAGCTTGTCCCAAGCTTTGGGGAGGTGCCCCGGTATCGTATCACCATAACTATTACCACTACTATCTATTTTAGTTCGATCCTTAGTTTTTCATGATTTAGAGAAATAAAATTTCAGAATTGCTTTGCTTAGAATTTTGTGCTTTGAGATCTATCTATCCTTGTAATCGAGTGTGAGAGTTATATAATAAAGATTAGTTGAGCTTGTGTGCTTTACTTTCATGCACCCATCATCACAACATGGCAATAAAAGAAATAGAAAAGATCGTATGCCTATCTCATGAGGAGAAATCACTTCACATAGAAAAAGGTATAAGTAATAAAATATGTTGATAACTAACAAACATAGAATTGGTAATTGATATAATCTATGCAAGATTATGATACAAAAGAGGAGATCCACATATAAATACACTATATTGGACACCTTTTATGATTGCGACCCCCCATCAAATATTATATAATGATCAAGTGTTGATATTGGACATGGAAGACAACATAATGACCATGATTGTGTACATTTGCATAGAAGTTATATTTTCATGGATCCCTTAACATGTGATGCTTGCTTTATATCTTTTGTTAGCCTAAATTTTCCGCACCAAGTAGAGATACTACTTGTGCATCCATAATCCCTTAAAGCCAGTTTCTTCCCATGAGAGTCCACCATATCTACCTATGGATTGAATAAGATCCTTCAAGTAAGTTGTCATCGGTGCATACAGCAATAAAAATTGCTTCTCAATATGTATGATATTTATTGTAAGGGCAAATATGCTTGTACGATCTTGTGATAGCGAAGAAATAAAAGTGACAGGGTGCATAATAAAGTTCACTGTCACAAGGGGCAATACAAAGTGACGTTCCTTTGCATTAAGAGTTTGCACATTCCAAACAAATAAAAGCGCATGAAAACCTCTGCTTCCCTTTGCGAAGGGCCTATCTTTTATCTTCTTACAAGACTTTATTTTCGTGCAAGAGTCAATAATATTTACCCTTGTTCCTACCTATTAACTCTCTAGTTGGCAAGCATTATGTGTTGAGGAAAGATCCAGACAAATATATCCAGTTGAATGTAGGTGATCATGATTCATTATCGTTGACATTATCCTCGAGGTAAATAAGTTGTGTGGCAAAGCCAATGAATCCCCCATCTTCATGTGTGTGACATTGTTTGTGTGTGAACAATCATAGAAGGCTACATGACAGTTGAGTATGTGAACTTGCTAGAAATAAAAATCCCTTACATAGAATGTTATCTTGAATATGATGAATCATGATTATCTCAATGACCCATGACATTGTTTGACAGTTTTCAATAAAGTTTATGCTTTATACTACTTCATTTGTGATAAAAAAGCCCTTACATAGAATGTTATCTTGAATATGATGAATTATGATTATCTCGATGAGCAATGACATTGTTTGTCAGTTTTCATTAAAGTGTATGCTTTATACTACTTCATCTGTGAATAGATTGTTACTTGTTTATGAGAAGTTATATGATGGAAAAATTGCTGCTATGTCAATATTCATGATGCTCTTATGTCCGTATTTTATTTTTATTGACTTTTCTCTCTCTCTCTCTCAAATCATGTGGCCATTATTCTCGAGCTCAGCTTTCGCTTGAGGACAAACGAGGTCTAAGCTTGGGGGAGTTGATATGTCCATTTTGCATCATGATTTCCTATTAATATTTGTGTCATTCTGTCCATTATTCCCTATTATCATACAATTCTTATGCCCTTTCTCTCTGAATATGCAAGGTACATCACAAAGAGGGAAATATCTGGAAACTGGAATTCTCGAACGGAAAATCAAGAAAAAGGCAGAATAATCACCAGACTCCAAATGACCTGAAACTTCACGGAGAATTTTTATGGAATATTTAAGAATTACTAGGCAAAAATTAACCAGAGGGGCCACCTGCTGGCCACAAGCCAAGAAGGCGCGACCACCCCCTGGCCACACCCTAATGGCTTGTGGGGGGCCAGTAGGTCTCTCGACCCCCTCTTCTCCTATATGGTGTGTTTTACCCTAGAAACAAATCATAAGCAATCTTTCAGGATGAAGCATTTCCATCTCGAGGCGGAAACCTAGGAAGAGGCCCTTTTGCGCTCCGACAGTCAGATTATGCCGGGGAAATTGCTCTCCGAGAGCGGGAGATCTAAGCCATCGTCATCACCAACACTTCCTCCTTCATGGGAGGACCAATATTCATCAACATCTTCACCAACACCATCTCATCTCCATCCCTAGTTCATCTCTTGTACTCAATCTTTGTTCCAAAACCTCATATTCGTACATGTGGGTTACTAGTTGTGTTGATTACATCTTGTAGTTGATGCTTATTGGGCTACTTGGTGGAAGACATTATGTTTAGATCCTTAATCAATATTATCATAACTCTGATCTTGAACATGTTCATGAGGTGTGAGTAGTTACTATTGTTCCCGAGGACATGGGAGAAGTCTTGTTATAAGTAATCTTGTGAAGTTAGTATTCGTTCGATATTTTGATTATATGTATGTTTTTACTTCTCTTAGTGGTGTCATGTGAACGTCGACTACATGACACTTCACCATGTTATGGGCCTAAGGAAGTCATTGTGGAGTAACAAGTAAATGATGGGTTGCTAGATGACAGAAGCTTAAACCCAGTTTATGTGTTGCTTCCTAAGGGACTGATTTGTATCCACACGTTTCATGCTATGGCTAGATTTATCTTAATTCTTCTTCCGTAGTTGCGGATGCTTGCCAGAGGGGTTAATCATAAGTAGGTTGTTAGTTCAAGTAAGAACAATACCTTAGCACCGGTCCACCCACATATCAAATTATCAAAGTAGCGAACGTGATCAACTTAACAAGATGAACATGACTAGACAGAAATTCCCATGTGTCCTCGGGAGCGCTTGCTTAATATAATAGTACTTTCAGACTTGTTATTTGCTACAAAAATGATAGGGCTATATTGCTGCACCTTTTTTACTTTCGTTACTTGTCACTTGTTATGAATTATCTTGCTACAAAACTATCTGACACTATTACTTACAGCACTTGCAGAGAATACCTTGCTGAAAACCGTTTATCATTTCCTTCTACTCCTCGTTGGTTTCGACACTCTTACTTATCGAAAGGACTAAAATTGATCCCCTATTCTTGTGGGTCATCGACTCGCTCCATCTTCATGGTCGCACGAGCTCGGTGTCGCGTTCCCCTCCCCAGATCCCCTACTTCGATCGAGCCTGGCTCTCTAGAACTGTCGATTTGGGCATTGTAGTTGGGCCTGGCTCGGAGGTGCTTTAAACATCATGCGATGTAGGCCGGACAGTGTATGTGGGTAAACAAGCAGGTTGGATCCTTCCCGCGCGGTATTGGTTCGGCCTAATGCAGGCAACCAAACACGATTTACATGTTTCTTTCGTGTGCTGGCCTACAGCGTGTGGGTCGTCAGTTCGGTTGTGAACAAAGATAGGTACATTACTTTTTTAGGGGAACCAAGATAAGTACTGGTAGACAGGATCAGAGGACAATAATGATTTTTCAAAGGAGTATGTGAGTGACCATAGTGGGCCGTTGTAAGTCGGTACATTCATGTAGCGCAACGCTACGTGCATGTGCGCAAGGGGTCACGGGGTCATGGTCTCATGATAATGTTTTTAGTGTGCGTGCTACTGTACAAAATGAAAGCTATATTGTCGGTACATGTTGTTTGTGCACTCGTAGACAGGTGCATCTTCAATTTTTCCTCAACATTTTAGACCTATTAGGTTATGCAATGTCATCTATAAAATTATAGAAAAAACGCTAGATAATAGGCTTAAATCTCATTTACCAGATTACATTCATCAAACCCAGCAAGCTTTTACTGAAGGTAGGAGGACAAGTAACAATATCATCATTGCCCAGGAAACTACTTATTCTTTCAGTCTTAAATCCTAGAAGGGTCCTGCGTTCATGGTTAAAATTGACTTAGCAAAATCTTTTGATATAATTGAATGGAACTTCATAATGAGGGGTCTTAACAGTAAAGGCTTACAAGGTCACTTCATAAAATTTATCCATGCTTGCATTGCTTCTCCTATCTTTTCTTTTATCATAAATGGTCAATCTTATGTGCGTTTTCAAAGCAACTGAGGTATAAGACAAGGTTGTCCTTTATCTCCTTCCTTATTTGTCCTGGCTATCAATGAATTGTCTATATCCCTATAAGAGGCTATGTGCTCCAACTATGTAGTAGGGATCTCTCTAGGGACAGGATATCCTCCGATACATTCCCTTATGTTTGCTGATGATTTGTTAATATGTGGACAAGCTACCATTGTCGAGGCTACTCACTTGTACATCATTCTTCAAAGCTTTTGTGATCTCTCTGGTCCAAATCCCAATTTGAGAAAATCAGGTATAATATTTAGCCAAAATGTCAGCAACACCACTAAGGATGACATTAAGATGATTTTTCCTATTGTAGATATAAATGAAAATCCAATGCACTTAGGACACCCCTTAGTCCTCCCTGCTAAAGACAGATATGTTGCTTATGAATTTGTAGCCGATAAATTATGTACTACTAGCTCGATGCCCGTGCGTTCCTACAAAACTAAAACATGAGTAAGGTCACAGTTTAAGGGCATAATTTTGAGTTGGAGTCACATTTTTGCAATTTGTTATTTGTGCATTCTTCAAGTGAAAATGTAGTAGTGTGCTTGTTAATTTGTTTTAGATCCCACATGTGAGTAAAGTGCATTTGTTTATTCATGTCTCTTGGAAGGTTGCTAGTCCCACATGTAGGTAGGTTGCAGTTTTTTATTGATGAAGGTTGTTGGTCCCACAAGTGAACTCACCACCAACTCCAACCTTTACAAGTAGGAAAGACACTTATTGGATATAAAACAAACAAACCATGTAGCAAGACTTGCTTTTATTACTTTTGTCTTTGCATAAAGTTGATATGTCTCCAACGTATCTATAATTTTTGCTTGTTCCATGATGTTATATTATCAATCTTGGATGTTTTACAATCATTTTATAGCAACTTTATATCATTTTTTGGAACTAACCTGGTATCGACCGCGCTTGGGGGGTTCTTCTTGGTCTTGACCGCGCTTCATCTCGGGCCTCAGCTGCCAGCAAGCGGGGTTCTTGTGTTTCACCTCCTTGGAGTTGGCCTTCTTGTCTTTGGGGTTTGCCTTCGGAAGCTTGCGGGGGGAGAGGCGGCCCGCCTCGGCCTTAACGCACTTGCTTGCTAGGTTGAACATCTCTAGTGCAGAGCACATGTCATCATGGATGGAGAGCTCCTCTCTCATCCTGAGGTCCCTGATGCCATTAGTGAACGCCGAGATGATGGCTTCATCCGACACCTTCAGAATCTTGAGGCGGACGCTCGTGAAGCATTGTATGTACTTGTGCAGGGTCTCTCCCTCCTGCTGCTTCATGCGCCATAGGTCGCTCACCGTTGGGGGCGGTCCCGGGTGTCCTAATAGTTTGCGGTGAAACACACACGAAGCTCATCCCAAGAGGAGATCGATTCCTTCAGGAGGTTGATGAGCTAGGAGCGTGCACCATCCTTCAGAGCCATGAGGAACCAGATCGCCATCACCTTGTCGCTACCGCGTGCCGCCTGAATGCTCAACGAGTAGAGCTGGAGGAACTCTGTGGGGTCGCCGGTTCCATCGTAGCATGGAGGAAGGTCTGTCTTGGACTTGCTGGGGCCAGACGACATGGCGCAGCTCCGTGGTGAAGGTCTGGCAAGCCACATCGCTCTCAGGCACAGCGTGAGCAGGAGCAGCCTAGTCTTGGTGTCTGTCCACCGCCACCTCCAGCGGCGCACGGCCTTGATGCTGACGTTGTGGCGTGCGGAGCGCATGCGCGTCACCTTGTGGCTGGGGCACCACCTGGCAGCTCGCCTCATCGCATGTGTGCACTGGTGCCGCGCGTGGCAGGTCGCCGGGGCACGCTTCGCGCCTGGGCTTGATGTCAGCGCTTTGCGGAGACGGAGGAGGAGGTGTGTGCTACTTCTCGAGCATGCATTGGTTTCCCGTGAAGAGGAACGATTTGATGTAGCAAAGTAGATAAGTATTTCCCTCAGTTTTTGAGAACCAATGTATCAATCCAGTAGGAGATACAAGCGAGCCACCAATAGATATACCTGCACAAGGAATCAAACTCTTGCACCCAACGCTATAAAGGGGTTGTCAATCCCTTCACGGTTATTTGCAAGGATCAAATCTAGTAGAGATAGATATAATAGGATGCTTGAACGGAAAGTAAAACTAAAAGTAAAAACAATGCAGCAAGTATTTTTGGTGTTTTTGGTTTTAGATCTGAAAATATAATATGGAAAATAGACCCGGGGGGCCATAGGTTTCACTAGATGGCTTCTCTCATGATCGCAAGTATTACGGCAGGTGAACAAATTACTGCTGAGCAATTGATAGAAAAGCGAATAATTATGAATATATCCAAGGCAATGATTATGCATATAGGAATAACGTCCATGACAAGTAGTCCGAAACGATTCTGCATCTACTACTATTACTCCACACATCGATCGACTCCTGCCTGCATCTAGAGTATTAAGTTCATGAAGAACCGAGTAACGCATTAGGTAAGATGACATGATGTAGAGGGATAAACTCAAGCAATATTTTGAAAACCCCATCTTTTTACCCTTGATGGCAAAAATAAAATACGTGCCTCGCTACCCCTACTATGTCACTGGGTGAGGACACCGCAAGATTGAACCCAAAACTAAGCACTTCTCCTATTGCAAGGATTACCAATCTAGTTGGCCAAACCAAACCAATAATTCGAAGAGACTTGCAAAGATATGAAATCATGCATATAAGAATTCAGGAAAGACTCAAATAATATTCATGGATAATCTGAACATAAACCCACAATTCAGCGGATCTCGACAAACACACCGGAAAAGGTGTTACATCGGATAGATCTCCATGAAGATCATGAAGAACATGGTATTGAGAATCAAAGAGAAAGAAGAAGCCATCTAGACACTACCTGTGGACCCATAGGTCTGTGGTGAACTACTCACGCATCATCGGAGGGGCAACGGAGCTGATGTAGATGCCCTCCGTGATCAAATCCCCCTCCGGCAGATTATCGGAAAAGGCTCCAAGATTGGATCTCTCGGGAACAGAGGATTCTGGCGGCGGAAAAGTGTTTACGTGGATCATTCTGATAATGATGGAATATTTGGGTATTTATAGGCCGGAGATTAGGGTTAGAGGAGGTGCCAGGGGCCCACAAGCCTGCCTAGCGCGGGGTACCCCCTGGCCGCGGCAAGCGGGCTTGTGGCCCCGTGGCAGCTCCTTTGCCTTGGTTCTCAAGTCTCGTGGCTTCCATATTTTCTAGAAAAAATCTTTCTGGAGGTTTTATTCTGTTTGGACACCATTTAATATTCCTTATCTGCGAAACTCAAAAACAAGGAAAAAAATAGAAACTGGCACTAGGCTCTAGATTAATAGGTTAGTCTCAAAAATAATATAAAATAGCATATTAATGCATATAAAACATCCAAAGCAGATAATATAATGGCATGGAACAATCAAAAATTATAGATACGTTGGAGACGTATCAGCATCCCCAAGCTTAATTCCTGCTCGTCCTCGAGTAGGTAAATGATAAAAACAGAATTTTTGATGTGGAATGCTACCCAACATATTTATCCATGTAATATTCTTTATTGTGGCATGAATATATAGATCCGTTAGATTCAAAAAAATAGTCTAATATTGACATAAAAACAGTAATACTTCAAGCACACCAACAAGGTAGTCGTGTCCTTTCGAAATAACATGGCCTTAGAAAGTTATCGCTACAAAATCATATGGTCTGGCTATGCTCCATCTTCCCCACACAAAGTATCTAAATCATGCACAACCCCGATGAACAAGTAAAGTAATTATTTCACACATTTGGTGTTCTCAAACCTTTTCAACTCTCATGCAATACATGAGTGTGAGCCATGGATATAGCATTATAGGTGGAATAAAATATTGTGGGGTGCAAGGAAAAAAGAGAAGATAGTCTCACATCAACTAGGCGTATCAACAGGCTATGGAGATGCCCATCAATAGATATCAATGTGAGTGAGTAGGGATTTCCATGCAACAAATGCACTTAGAGCTATAAGTGTATGAAAGCTCAAAAAGAACACTAAGTGGTCATGCATAATGAATATCCACTAGTTATATGAAAATGACAAAATAGGAGACTCTCTATCATGAAGATCATGGTGTTACTTTGAAGCACAAGTGTGGAAAAAGTAGTAGAAATTGCCCCTTCTCTCTTTCTCTCATTTTTTTATTTTGGTGGGCTTCTTTGGCCTCTTTTATATTTTTTTGTTTGGGCTTCGCTGGCCTCTTTTATTTTTTGTAAAGTCCGGATACTGGTCCCAACTTGTGACGGAGTCATAGCCTCCATCATCCTTTTCTCTCATGGGAGAATGCTCTATTAATGAAAAATCATCACACTTTTATTTACTTATAACTCAAAGAAAAATAAATTACAACTCGATTCCTATGACAAGATAAATCTCTATATGCAATATGAAGTGATGATGCAAGTCATAGAAAAAATACATGGTGGAAGTTGCATGGCAATATATCTCGGTATGGCTATGGAAATGCCATAATAGGTAGCTATGGTGGCTGTTTTGAGGAATATATGGTAGATTTTTTGAGGAAGGAGGGTTTGATGTACCGGCGAAAGTTGCGCGGTACTAGAGAGGCTAGCAAAGATGGAAGGGTGAGAGTGCGTATAATCCATGGACTCACATTAGTCATAAAGAACTCACATACTTATTTCAAAAGTATATTAGTCATCAAACAAAGCATTAGATGCATGCTCCTAGGCGAGAGGTTGGTAGGAGTTAACCATCACGCGCTCCCGACCCTCACACAAAGGTCGACAATCATTAGACAAGTCATGCTCCACTTCGTTACAGAGCGGTTCACCATACGTGCATGCTACAGGAATCACAAGATTTAACTCATGTATATCTTCATTTCACAACTACTGACTAGCATGACTCTCATATTACCATCCCTATTATCTCAAAACTATATGCAAGGAATCCAACTTCTCATAGTTGTTAATGCACTTAATATGAAAGTTTTTATTATATCCCTCTTGGATGCCATTATATTAGGACTAAATTCATACCCTAAACAAATTACCATGCTGTTTTAATAAACTCTCAAAATAATATAAGTGAGGAACTAGAGTTCAATAATTTCTATAAAATATAAAACCACCATGCTCTATAAAGATATAAGTGAAGCACTAGAGCAACATTGCGTAGCTCAGAAGATATAAGTGAAGCACATAGAGTATTCTAAGAAATTCACTATTAAGCGTGTATCTCTCAAAATATGTGTGCATAAAGGATGATTGTGGCAAAATAACAAGCAAAGACTCATATCATACAAGACGCTCCAAGCAAAACACATATCATGTGGTGAATAAAAATATAGCCTCAAGTAAATTTACCGATGGATTGAAGACGAAAGAGGGGATGCCTTCCGGGGCATCCCCAAGCTTAGGCTTTTTGGTATCCCTTAATATGACTTGGGGTGCCATGGGCATCCCCAAGCTTAGGATCTTGCCACTCTTTATTCCATAGTCCATCAAATCTTCACCCAAAACTTGAAAACTTCACAGCACAAAACTCAACAGAAAACTCATGAGATCCGTTAGTATAATAAAAATAAATCACCACTTTAGGTACTATTGTGAACTCATTATTTATTTATACTTTTGTAATACCTACTGTATTCTAACTTCTCCATGACTCATACCCCCCAATACGACCCATAGATATATCAAAATAAGCAAACAACACAAAGGAAACAGAATCTGTCAAAACAGAACAGTCTATAGCAATCTGTAAACTTCGAATACTTATGGAACTGTAAAAATTATGAAAAATTATGAAAACCAGTTATATTTGTATATAAATCCTGTGTAAAAATTTATGATCAATTTGACGCTCTGAAAAATTCAGAAAAATCCTGGACTGAGCGTAAAAGTTTCTGTTTTCCAGCAAGATCAAATCAACAACTACCATAGATCACCCCAAAGGTTTTACTTTGTTCAAACACTAATTTAAACACAAAGACACAATTACTACAGAAGTAATAATGTGCCAAACACACCAAAACTGAAGCAGAAAACTGAAAGCAAAATAAAATTGGGTTGTCTCCCAATAAGCGCTATTGTTTAACGCCCCTAGCTAGGCAAAACGTAATAGATCTAGGTATTGTCATAATAAAAAAAAGGGAGATCATTCATGCTCATCTCATACTCCCTTGTTTCAGAAGCTAATTTCCGTTGTGGAAACCAAAAGTAATCGAATGGGTTGAATTTAAGAGGATTGGGATCATCAAGATCAAGTGTGGGAGGGATAGGTTCCTCCTTATGTCCCTTATAGTGTATAATCAATTCATCGTTATAACCTTTCCTTTGGTTAAAGGCCGTGAGCATTTTCTTAAGAATGAACTCTAATCCGTTATTTTTATAGCAAAATTATCATTGAGTTCAGAAATCTTATAAACCAAAAACTCGGTAGGGACTTGATCTTGATCTTGAGACCGTAGTCTCATTATCTCCTCTTGATTAAAAAGGATCTCCTCAATTGGGGGACATCCACCATTAATTCTATAATGAGCAAAGATTTCACTAGCCTCTTTCATGGTAAATCTAAACTCGTGAGCTAGGAATATAGTGGCAGCACGCTTAACAGAAGAATGTTGAATATTAGAAAACTCAAGGAAAATCATTTGTATGCAAGGGTGCATGTGCAAGAATTGTCTCTCAAGTTCACTTATTAACAAAGTTATAGCATCCGCAAGACTATTAGTTTTATTGAGAGTGGAACCTCCTAAAGTAGGAAGCGTTCCCGCGCAAGTGAAAAAATCTTGAATAACACCTTTTCCAATGATATTACCACTACCTATACAGAACCTTTTTGTATGAATGATAGTGGGTTCTTTTTGAAGGTTGTCATTATCAAGGGCATCAAGATTCTCTTCAAGTTATTACTAGCGATACCCCCCAAATTTTCAGTGATAACCTCCCTTGTTTCAGACATGATGGCAAAGCGAGAAATCAAGCACACAAGCAAGAGGCAAAAAGGAGACGAACGAAAAAGGGCGAAAGGCAAATCTTTTTGAAAATCGTTTTAGAAGTGGGGGAGAGGAAAATGAGAGGCAAATGGAAAATAATGTAAATGCAAGAGATGAGTTTGTCATGGGTACTTGGTGTTCTTGACTTGCTATGTATCTCCCCGGCAATGGCGCCAGAAATCCTTCTTGCTACTTCTCGAGCATGTGTTGGTTTCCCGTGAAGAGGAACGGTTTGATGCAGCAAAGTAGATAAGTATTTCCATCAGTTTTTGAGAACCAAGCTATCAATCCAGTAGGAGATACAAGCGAGCCACCAATAGATATACCTACACAAGGAATCAAACTCTTGCATCCAATGCTATAAAGGGGTTGTCAATCCCTTCACGGTTATTTGCAAGGATGAGATCTAGTAGAGATAGATATAATAGGATGCTTGAATGGAAAGTAAAACTAAAAGTAAAAACAATGCAGCAAGTATTTTGGTGTTTTTGGTTTTAGATCTGAAAATATAATATGGAAAATAGACCCGGGGGGCATAGGTTTCACTAGATGGCTTCTCTCATGATGGCAAGTATTACGGTGGGTGAACAAATTACTGTCGAGCAATTGATAGAAAAGCGAATAATTATGAAGATATCCAAGGCAATGATTATGCATATAGGCATCACGTCCGTGACAAGTAGACCGAAACGATTCTGCATCTACTACTATTACTCCACACATCGACCGACTCCTGTCTACATCTAGAGTATTAAGTTCATGAAGAACAGAGTAACGCATTAGGTAAGATGACATGATGTAAAGGGATAAACTCAAGCAATATGATGAAAACCCATGTTTTTACCCTTGATGGCAACTACAATACGTGCCTCGCTACCCCTACTATGTTACTGGGTGAGGACACCGCAAGATTGAACCCAAAACTAAGCACTTCTCCTATTGCAAGAATTACCAATCTAGTTGGACAAACCAAACCAATAATTCGAAGAGACTTGCAAAGATATGAAATCATGCATATAAGAATTCAGGAAAGACTCAAATAATATTCATGGATAATCTGAACATAAACCCACAATTCATCGGATCTCGACAAAGACACAGCAAAAGAGTATTACATCGGATAGATCTCCATGAAGATCGTGAAGAACGTGGTATTGAGAAGCAAAGAGAGAGAAGAAGTCATCTAGCTACTAGCTATGGACCCGTAGGTCTAGGGTGAACTACTCACGCATCATCGGAGGGGCAATGGAGTTGATATAGATGCCCTCCGTGATCGAATCCCCCTCCTGCAGATTACCGGAAAAGGCTCCAAGATTGGATCTCTTGAGAATGGAGGATTCTGGCGGTGGAAAAGTGTTTTTGTGGCCCGTTCTAATAATGATGGAATATTTGGGTATTTATAGGCCGAAGATTAGGGTTAGAGGACGTGCCAGGGGCCCACAAGCCTACCCGACGTGGGGCACCCCCCTGGCCGCGGCAAGCGGGCTTGTGGCCCCGTGGAAGCTCCTCTGCCTTGGTTCTCAAGTCTCGTGGCTTCCATATTTCTAGAAAAAATCTTTCCGGAGGTTTTATTCCGTTTGGACGTCGCTTAATATTCCTTATCTGTGAAACTCAAAAACAAGGAAAAAATAGAAACTGATACTAGGCTCTAGATTAATAGGTTAGTCCCAAACATAATTTAAAATATGATATTAATGCATATAAAACATCCAAAACAGATAATATAATAGCATGGAACAATCAAAAATTATGGATACGTTGGAGATGTATCAGTGCGCCATGGCCCATGTCGCCCGCTTGGAAGGGTTGGGGACGAAGAGAGTGGGACAGCATCAAGCCCTCGTCAGCGGCGTCGACGAGATCGGCGATGCGGCCAAGCGAGTCTTCGTAGTGGTCGTTGGTGGGGTGGTAATGCAGCAGCTCGTGCGCCATGAGCAGCACAGTCGGTGCATTCGCCGGTCCGTGGCAGGGTTGGGAGGATGACGCCGTGGCAGGAACAGGGGAGGGAGTGGCAGTGTAGCCTTCGCGCTGCATGGAGGGTGGCAGCGATGAGTCCTGCCACTCTTGAGCATTCGGGCCGGTAGCAGCATTGGCTGCTAGAGAGATGGAGCGGCGTGGGGCGCCGCGGCCCATAGGCGCCATCTAGGCGACGCGAGCGGCCCTGCACTCGGCATGAACTCGTCTGGCGTCGGTCATGGGAGCGATGGAGTAGAGACGGGGTTGAACCGGAGAAAGATTTCGACATGCCCCTATCTGGCGTGCCAAATGTAGGAATCGGGGCTTCGCAAAACCCAACAAGGTTCGAACACTGGGGCGTCTGTGAGGATCTTTACCGGCTCGAGGTCTCAAGCTTGTCACCCCTACGGCCTAGCTGCGTCGAGTAAGTGCAAGCGGGGAAGAAGGTGGACTCAGAGATTTACCCAGGTTCAGGCCACCTTACGATGTAAAACCCTACTCCTACTTTGTGGTGGATGGCCTCATGAGGAGGCTAAGGATGAAGTAGTACAATGGTGGGGTGGCCTCACGAGGGCCCTTGGTAGTGATGAGCTAGCTCTGCTCAACCTACCCTCTACGATGGGAGCTAGTCGCTATTTATAGGGGCCACTGTCCTCTTCCCTTACCGCATAGGCGGGAAGGGATCCACAGTGGACAATTTGAATGGAGACAAGAGGTACGTTCTATCTTGACTAAAGGTGGTCTTCGCCTGCAAAACTTCGGGGTGTGATACGGTGGTGGGCTCGGCAATGACATCCGTCCTGCCGATATCGTGGTCTTGGCCCTGTTGCACTGGGAGGGAAACCTTTGGGAGATTCCTCGGGAACTCGCGTATGTCCTTGTCTCCTTAGCATGAAAGAGGAAACTGTCCTCCCTCTGCGCCCGCTGGCGCCCGCCTGGCTTTGCCGCCAAAACCCACGTTAACGGTGTCCTGGACTAGGGGGTACTCACCACGTCGTCTCCCGACCAATGGGTCGGGCCGAGGACCTCCCATGATGATTCACTAATGGACCACTTCGGGCAGCCCATGACGCATAGAAGAGAGATTCCACAAGACTTGGCGCACAAGACAAAGACTCCTCTAAACCATCGGCCTCTAGTATTATATAAACCGGGGGCCAGGCTAGTCAATAGACAATCTCATATTCATTACAACAATCTCGTGGAAGATACTTGTACGATGTATTATCCGCATATCAATACAATCAAAAGCACGTAGGGTATTATCTCCTTGAGAGAGCCCGGACCTGGATAAAAAATCATGTGTCCATGTTACCATTACTCTAAGACGCCTAGCTTAGGACACATACTACGAGATATGCCGGATTTGACACCGACATTGATGCTTTCATTAAGAGCCTGCAAGGTGTCGCCGTGAAGCGATGAAGTCTTCAAGCAATACTAAATCAGGTGTTATATTTTCAATTAAGTTTTGGCCGTGTGAATCATATTTCTTCTAGAATTGGTGTTCCCGGTTTGCATAATTTTGTTTGCAGAAATCAAGTTTAACCGCATGAAAGTATGTGTATGGCCGTCTACCTAAGATCGATTTGATCGGCCTGTATGCTAGATGGCGGCGGCCGTACACGCGGCGTCGAACGAACCAACCGATCTGGACCGTCCAGGAGTAGCAACCGCGTATTATTCTTTAAATTTTCAGAAGTGGATATGGTCTTGGAGACCATGTGCTGCACGGGACTCCTAAAAGCAGCTCGGCTCATGGCCGCTACAACAAATCATGGAAATTCGGTATTTCAAGATGGCTCATGTCAGTTGGGCGCATATTTTCTTGCAGGCATGCTATTCTAGAAGACGTCTTGTATCAGCAAAAAATTTGCATGGGGACAGCAAACCATCGATGGGCCAGTACTTCGTCACGTGAATCATCAGGGAATCAGCCTATTCATCTATTATCACTACGAGTACTACTAACCTAAGTGCAGCACACCTTTTGAGTCTTAATTAGTAGATAGTTCACTTGGCTTTATTATATTGTTCACATAAAGGACTAATCTAATGTTGGATTTCTTTTTGATCATGAACTACTCTGCTACGACTCTTCGGTCCTGAGGTGATTCCACCGATCTGATGTGCCTCTGTCGTGCTAGTTCGCGGCAAGGTATCCAGTGGAGCATGGTAGCATATCATGGCGACCCCTTATACTCCTAGTGTACACCGCGTACACAGCAGGTGGCACGGTCATCGTCATTCAACGGGTTTCTAACATGTGTCGACGTTCGTGCGTCGTCACCCTACCGAATCAACCGCGACCATATTTTATTATTATTATTATTATTATTTACTTCATTTAAGTTAATTAAGTAGATGAGTTTTTATTCTTATTTGATATTACTCTTGGCTCGCACTATTTTATGTGTACATGTGATCGGCTCCGACTGCGTTAGACAATCACCTCGGCGTGCCGATGCCATCGTCCCGTTTCCGTCAACCAAATTGTGTCGTCACCTAGGTGTGTGGTCATGTGTCAGCCATCCCCACACTATCACATCATTAAGTCGATGTCCTCTATGCTGACGTGATCCGTCAACGAGGCTAGATTAGGGGCTTCGACATCTCTTCATCGACCTGTTTCAGGGACTTCGACGTCTCCAGCCGACCAACTTCATCACCTCGGCTGGACCAGGGGCTTCGCCTTGCCACATCGGCTATACTGTGTTACAACTTCATCAAGCCGAGTTCTTTGCTCGGGCACCTCGGGACAGGCTTGGGGGCTGGGACCTTGACCCGCTATAAGCTCGGCACGCGTCGTCCACACCGAGCACATTAACCAACAAAGTCGCTTTCATGCTCAAATTTTTAAATTTTTGTTTGGTTCGACGAAACATTATATTTATGTTAAATAAAAAAGTTTGTTTGTTAAAAACACTTCCTTTTCCCATGATAACTGGGGGCTTCGTCGTCACGTTGCTAAACTACTCTGTCTCCTCGGTTGGACCGGGGGCTTTGCCTCGCCGCAGCAACCGTGTTGCGTTGCCACTTCTCGACCCGAGCTCTTCACTCGGTTACCTCGGTTTGGGGGCAAGGAACTCGGCCAGGCCAAGGACTACGTCTCCATCCCGCCACAACCCCGTACCGCATCGAGCACATTAACCAGCTAAGTCGTTTTCGTGCTCAGTTCTTTTTGAAATTTTACTTTTTGTTTGGTTCGACCAAACATTGTAAATTTTGTTAAACAAAAAATCTTTTGTTAAAAACAATTTCCTTTCCCCAAAGTTAACTTGGGGCTCTTAAATTTATACTAGTCGTTTTATAATAGATGTGTTTTCTTCTTGGTCGTTGCAAAGTCTTTATCTACTACTCCTTTTTTCGACGCGAGTGTGCGGTCAATAGCCGGACAGCCGGGTTTCTCTCTAGAGCCGCTCGCATTTAGTTTGCTAAACTGGACTTGGAGAAACACTCCACCTTCGGGATATGGAGGTTGAAGCCGAAGGGTGACCCGCTTGAAGTCCAAAAATTGGATGTATCTTGTTAAAGCACGACCGAAGCACAAATTAAATTTTAGACCAATTCCGGATCGGCACAATTTTCTTTTATACAAACATAAAGTTCTTGTTGGAAATATGCCCTAGAGGCAATAATAAATTGGTTATTATCATATTTCCTTGTTCATGATAATCGTTTATTATCCATGCTATAATTGTATTGATCGGAGACTTAAATGCATGTGTGGATACATAGACAAAACCATGTCCCTAGTATGCCTCTAATGGACTAGCTCATTGATCAAAGGATGGTTAAGGTTTCCTAGCCATGGACATGAGATGTCATTTGATAACGAGATCACATCATTAGGAGAATGATGTGATGGACAAGACCCAAACTACAAACGTAGCATATGATCGTGTCAGTTTATTGCTACTGTTTTCTGCATGTCAAGTATATGTTCCTATGACCATGAGATCATGCAACTCACGGATATCAGAGGAGTGTCTTGTGTGTATCAAACGTCACAACGTAACTGGGTGACTATAAAGGTGCTCTACAGGTATCTCCGATGGTTTCTGTTGAGTTGGCATGGATCGAGACTGGGATTTGTTACTCCGTGTGACGGAGAGGTATCTCAGGGCCCACTCGGTAATACAACGTCACAATGAGCCTTGCAAGCAATGTGACTAATTGTTAGTAGCGGGGTCTTGTATTACGGAACGAGTAAAGAGACTTGTCAGTAACGAGGTTGAACTAGGTATGGAGATACCGACGATCGAATCTCGGGCAAGTAACATACCGAAGAACAAAGGGAACGTTATACGGGATTAACTGAATCCTTGACATAGAGGTTCGACCGATAAAGATCTTCGTAGAATATGTAGGACCAATGTGGACGTCCAGGTCCTGCCATTGGTTATTGACCGTAGAGGTGTCTCGGTCATGTCTACATAGTTCTCGAACCCGCAGGGTCTGCACACTTAAGGTTTGGTGATGTTTCGGTAGTGTAGAGTTATGTATGGTGGTGACCGAAGGTTGTTCGGAGTCCCGGATGAGATCCTAGATGTCATGATGAGCTCCGAAATGGTCTGGAGGTAACGATTCATATATAGGAAGTCCCAGTTTGGTCGCCGGAAAAGTTTCGGGCTCATCGGTAGTGTACCGGGAGTGCCGGTAGTGTACCGGGAGACATCCGGGAGGGGTATTTCGACCCCAGAGGGTCCATGGGCTGTGGAGAGTGATAACCAGCCCTTAGTGGGCTGGAGAAATAGCCACAACAAGTCCCATGGCACCAGGAGGAAAACTGCCTAAAGAAAAAGGTGAAAAAAAAGGCAAAAGGAAGAGTCCTACTCCTACTAGGAGTGGAGGAAGGAGTAGGACTCCTCCTCTTGTGGCTCGGCCGAACCAACAAGGCTTGGAGGCCAAGGCTGTGCCCTCCTCCTCCCTCCCTCCTATATATACTAGTGGAATAGAGGGTTTTTGCACAGATTTTACGGCCACGTGCTACCCGTTTCACCGGTGCTCCTCTAGATAGGATTTCTGCAGCGCTTAGGCGAAGCCCTGCCAGAATTGCTCCACCACCATCACCGGAGCGCCGTCACGCTTCCGGTTAACTCTCTCTCCTCTCCACCTCCTCTTGATGGATCAAGATGGTGGAGATCGTCATCAAGCTGCACGTGTGCTGAACGCGGAGGTGTCGTCCGTTCGGCGCTAGATCGGAAGGACCGTGATCGAGATCGCGAGACAGTTCGTGATGAGATCGCGGAACAGATCGTGATGAGTTCGCGGGACAGATCGTGATCAAGATCGTGAGACAGATCGTCATGAGATTGCGGGACGGATCATGATGAGATCGCGGGACGCTCGGCGATTTGGATCGCGAAGATGTTCGACTACACCAACCGCGTTTCTTAACGCTTCCCGCTTAGCGATTTACAAGGGTATGTAGATCCACTCTCCCTCTCCTAGATGCTCATCACCATGGATAGGTTTGCGTGTGCGTAGGAAATTTTTTGTTTCTCATGCGACGTTCCCCAACAGTGGTATCAGAGCTAGGTTGATGGTTTGATGAGATCTCGAGTAGAACAGAAAAGGTTTGTGGGCGTTGATGCTTAGATTGCTTCCTACCTTGGTCGTATTTTGGTTCAGTGGGATTGTGAGATGAAGCGGCCCGGACCAACATTACTCGTACGCTTACGAGAGACCGGTTCCCTCGACGCAACTTGTTGCTTAGATGGCTTGCGGGTGACAGTTTCTCTCACTTTAGTTGGATCGGATCCGACAAAGGCGGTCCTTGAGAAGGTTGAAAAGCAAACTATGTATCACCGTTGTGGTTTATGCATAGGTGAGAATCGTTCTTGCTACATACCCGTAGCAGCCACTTAAAACTTGCAACAACAATTAGAGGACGTCTAACTTGCTTTTGCAGGGTATGTTGTGATATGATATGGCCAATTACATGATGTGATATATGTAATGTATGAGATGATCATGTGATCTATAGATTATCACGACTTGCATGTCGATGAGTACGGCAACCGGCAGGAGCCATAGGGTTGTCTTTAATTATTGTATGACCTGCATGTCAATCATTAAGCGCTATGTAATGCTTTACTTTATCACTAAGCGGTAGCAATAGTAGTAGAAGCATGCAGGGCGTGACAACCTCGATGGCGACACATTGATGGAGATCAAGATGATGGAGATCATGGTGTCATGCCGGTGACGATGGAGATCATGCCGGTGTTTTCATGATGGAGATCAAAAGCACAAGTTCATGGCCATATCATGTCACTTATGATTTGCATGTGATGTTAATCCTTTTTATGCACCTTGTTTTGCTTAGGACGACGATAGCATTATAAGGTGATCCCTCGCTTAATTTCAAGATAAATTGTGTTCTCCCCGAGTGTGCACCGTTGCGAAAGTTCGTCGTGTTGAGACACCACGTGATGATCGGGTGTGATAGACTCTACGTTCACATACAACGGGTGCAAGCCAGATTTGCACGTGCAGAACACTCGGGTTAAACTTGATGAGCCTAGCATGTACATACATGGCCTCGGAACACAAGAGACCGAAAGGTCGAACATGAGTCATATAGTAGATATGATCAACATGATGATGTTCACCATTGTAGCCACCTCAACTCACGTGATGATCAGACTTGAGTTGGTGAATTTGGATCATGTATCACTCGAATGATCGGAGGGATGTCAACTTGAGTGGGAGTTCTTAAGTAATATGATTAATTGAACTCATTATCATGAACATAGTCAATAGTGTCTTTGCAAATTATGTTGTAGATGACTAGCTCGCGCTGTAGCTCCCTTGAATTTTTTATATGTTCCTAGAGAAATAGAGTTGAAAGATGATGGTAGCAATATTGTGGACTGGTTCCATGATCTGAGGATTGTCCTCATTGCTGCGTAGAAGGCTTATGTCCTTAATGCACCACTCGGTGCGCCAACCCCTCTAGTGTCGTCTGTAGATGTTGTGAACATCTGACAGGCACGTTCTGATGACTACTTGATAGTTTGGTGCATCATGCATTACGGCTTAGAATTGAGGCTCCAAAACATTTTGAACGTCACGGAACATATGAGATGTTTCTAAGAGCTGAAATTAGGATCTCAGGCTCGTGCCCGTGTTGCGAGATATGAGATCTCCAACAAGATTCTTTGCCTGCAAGATGAAGGAGAAAAGCTCAATAGTTGAGCATGTGCTCAGATTGTCTGGGTGCTACAATCGCTTGAATCGAGTGGGAGTTGATCTTCCAGATAAGATAGTGATTGATATAGTTCTCCAAGTCACTGTCACTAAGCTACTAAGAACTTGGTGATGAACTATATAACGCCAGGGATAGAAATATGGATCCCTGAGTTGTTCGCGATGTTTGACATCGCGAAGGTAGAAATCAAGAAGGGGCGTCAAGTGTTGATGGTTAATCAAACCATTGGTTTCGAGAAGGGCAAGAGCAAGGAGGGAAACTTCATGGATAGCAAGTCAGTTGCTACTCCAGTGAAGCAACCCAAAGTTGAATTCAAACCCGAGACTAAGTGCTTCTGTTATGAGGAGAGCGGTCGCTGAAGCGGAACAACCCTAGATACTTGGTAGATAAGAAGGCTGGCAACATCAACAGAAGTACATTTGATATACGAGTTATTGATGTGTACCTTGCTAGTACTCCTAGTAGCATCTGGGTATTGGATACCGGTTCGGTTGCTAAATGTTAGTAACTCGAAATAAAAGCTACGGAATAAACGGAGAACTAGCTAAGGGTGAGGTGACGATATGTGTTGGAAATGTTTCCAAAGCTTATGTGATCAAACATCGCACGCTCTCTCTACTTTCAGGATTAGTGACGAACCTAAATAAATATTATTTGGTGTTTTGCGTTGAGCATGAACATGATTAGGTCATGGTTATTGCAATACGGTTATTCATTTAAGTTAGAGAATAATGGTTATTCTATTTACATGAATGATACCTTCAATGGTCATACACCCAGTGAGAATGGTTCGTTGAAATCTTGATCGTAGTAATACACATGTTCGTAACACTGATGTCAAAAGATACAAAGTTAAGAATGATAGTACCACATACTTGTGGCACTGCCGCTAAATGTCATATTGGTATAAAACGCATGAAGAAACTCCATGCTGATGGATCTTTGGACTCATTCGATTTCGAATTGGTTGAGACATGCGAACCATGCCTCTTGGGAAAGATGACTAAAGGACCCCGTTGGATGGAGCGGGCAAGTGATTCATTGGAAATAATACATGTTGATGTATGCAATCCAGTGAGTCTTGTAGCATGCAGTGGATATCGTTATTTTCTTACCTTCACTGATGATTTAAGTAGATATAGTGTATATTTACTTAATGAAACACAAGTCTGAATCGTTTGAAAGGTTCAAGAAAATTCAGAGTGAAGTTTAAGATCATCGTGACAAGAAGATAAAAATGACTGCGATATGATCGTGGAGGTGAATATCTGAGTTACGAGTTTGGCATGCAACTTAAGACAATGTGAAATTTGTTTCACAACTAACGCCACCTGGAACACCATAGTGTGATGGTGTGTATGATCATCATAGTCATGCTCTATTGGATATGGTGCGTGCTATGATGTCTCTTATCGTTTTACTACTATAATTTTTGGGTTATGCATTAGAGACAACTACATTCACTTTAAATAGGGCACCATCTAAATCCGTTGAGATGACATCGTGTGAACTGTGGTTTGATAGAAACCTAAGCTGTCATTTCTTAATGTTTGGGGCTGCGACACTTGTGTGGAAAATGTTTTCACCTAATGAGGTCGAACCCAAGGCGGACAAATGCATCTTTATAGAATACCCTAAGATCAGTCGGGTGAACCTTCTATCTCAGATCCAAGTGCAAAGTGTTTGTTGCTTAAACGGATCCTTTCTCGAGGAAATGTTTCTCTCGAAAGAATTGAGTGGGAGGAAGATAGAACTTGATGAGGTTGTTAAACCTTTGTTCAACCAGAGAGTAGTGCAGCGCAGAAAGATGTTTCTGTGAAGCCTACGTTAGTTGAAGAGGAGGTTAATGATGATGATCATGAAGCTTCAGGATCAAGTTACTATCGAACTTCGTGGGTCGACAAGGTTGTGTACTGCTCCTGAGCGGTACGACAACCCTGTCTTGGAGATCATGTTGTTGGACAACGATGAACCTACGAGCTATGGAGAAGCGATGATGGGCTCGGATTTCGATAAATGGTTGGAGGCCATGAAATCTGAGATAGGATCCATGTATGAAAACCAAGTATAGACTTTGGTAGACTTGCTCATTGGATGGCAGGTCGTTGAGTACAAATGGATCTTTAAAATGAAGACAGACGCTGATGGTAATTGTCACCACTTGTAAAGCTTGACTTGTTGCAAAGATGTTTGTGACAAGTTCAAGGAGTTGACTGCGATGAGACTTTCTCACTCGTAGCGATGCTAAAGTCTGTTGGAATTATGTTAGCAGTTGCTGCATTTTCGATTATGAAATCTGGCAGATGGATGTCAAAACATCGTTTCCTTAACTGTTTACTTGAGGAAAGGTTGTATGTGATACAACCGGATGGTTTTGTTAGTCCTAAGGATGCTAAAAGGTGTGCAAGCTTTAGTGATCCTTCTATGGACTGAAGCAAGCATCTCGGAGTTGGAATATACGCTTTGATGAGGTGATCAAAGTTTTAATGTTTATACAAGGTTTACAAGAAACTTGTATTTACAATAAAGTGAGTGTGAGCACTATAGAATTTCTAATAGGTATATGTGGATGACATATTGTTGATCGGAAATAATGTAGGATTTCTGGGAAGCATAAATGGTTGTTTGAAAAGTGATTTTCAAAGGAAGACCTGGATAAAGCTACCTGATTGTTGAGCGTCAAGATCTATAGAGATAGATCAAGATGCTTGATGAGACTTTCAATGAGTACATACCTTGACGAGATTTTGAAAGAGTTCAAAATGGATCAGTCAGAGAAATAGTTCTCGTCTGATTTGTAAGGTGTGAAGTTGAGTGAGACTCAAAGCTCTTCAACGACAGAAGAAAGAGAAAGGACGAACGTCGTCCCCTATGCCTTAGCCATAGGCTCTATATAGTATGCCATGCTGTGTACCGCACTTGTGTGTGCCTTGCCATGAGTCCGTCAAGGGGTACAAGAGTGATCCAGGAGTGGATCACTGGACAGCGGTCAACATTATCCTTAGTGACTAAAAGACTAAAGGAATTGTTTCTCGATTATGGAGGTGATAAAGGGTTCGTCGTAAGGAGTTACGTCGATGCAAGTTTTAACACTAATCCGGATGAGTCGTAATAGCAATCTGGATACGTATAGTGGAGCGGCCATTTGGAATAGTACCAAGTGGAGTGTGGTAGCAGTGTTTACAGTTTGACATAGAGATTTGCAAAGTACATACGGATCTGATTGTCACAGACCCATTGACTATAAGACCTCTCTCACATGCAAAGCATGATCGAGCCCCAGAACTCATTGGGTGTTAGATTCATAACTATGCGAATCACATGGTGATGTGAACTAGATTATTGACTCTAGTGCAAGTGGGAGACTGTTGGAAATATGCCCTAGAGGCAATAATAAATTGGTTATTATCATATTTCCTTGTTCATGATAATTGTTTATTATCCATGCTATAATTGTAATGATCGGAGACTTAAATGCATGTGTGGATACATAGACAAAACCATGTCCCTAGTATGCCTCTAATGGACTAGCTCATTGATCAAAGGATGGTTAAGGTTTCCTAGCCATGGACATGACATGTCATTTGATAACGAGATCACATCATTAGGATAATGATGTGATGGACAAGACCCAAACTACAAACGTAGCATATGATCGTGTCAGTTTATTGCTACTGTTTTCTGCATGTCAAGTATATGTTCCTATGACCATGAGATCATGCAACTCACGGATATCGGAGGAGTGACTTGTGTGTATCAAACGTCACAACATAACTGGGTGACTATAAAGGTGCCCTACAGGTATCTCTGATGGTTTTTGTTGAGTTGGCATGGATCAAGAGTGGGATTTTTTACTCCGTGTGACGGAGAGGTATCTGAGGGCCCACTCGGTAATACAACGTCACAATGAGCCTTGCAAGCAATGTGACTAATTGTTAGTTACGGGATCTTGTATTACGGAACGAGTAAAGAGACTTGCCAGTAACGAGGTTGAACTAGGTATGGAGATACCAACGATCGAATCTCGGGCAAGTAACATACCGAAGAACAAAGGGAACGCTATACGGGATCAACTGAATCCTTGACATAGAGGTTCGACCGATAAAGATCTTCGTAGACTATGTAGGAACCAATGTGGACGTCCAGGTCCCGCCATTGGTTATTGACTATAGAGGTGTCTCGGTCATGTCTACATAGTTCTCGAACCCGCAGGGTCTGCACACTTAAGGTTTGGTGACATTTCGGTAGTGTAGAGTTATGTATGGTGGTGACCGGAGGTTGTTCGGAGTCCCGGATGAGATCCCGGACGTCATGAGGAGCTCCGGAATGGTCCGGAGGTAAAGATTCATATATAGGAAGTCCTAGTTTGTTTGCCGGAAAAGTTTTGGGCTCATCGGTAGTGTGCCGGGAGTGCCGATAGTGTACCGGGAGACCTCTGGGAGGGGTATTTCGACCCCAGAGGGTCCATGGGCTGTGGAGAGTGATAACCATCCCTTAGTGGGCTGTAGAAACAGCCACAACAAGGCCCATGGCACTAGGAGAAAAACTGCCTAAAGAAAAAGGTGAAAAAAAAGGCAAAAGGAAGAGTCCTACTCCTACTAGGAGTGGAGGAAGGAGTAGGACTCCTCCTCTTGTGGCTCGGCCAAACCAACAAGGCTTGGAGGCCAAGGATGCACCCTCCTCCTCCCTCCCTCCTATATATACTAGTGGAATAGAGGGTTTTTGCACAGATTTTATGGCCACGTGCTACCCGTTTCACCGGTGCTCCTCTAGATCGGATTTCTGCAGCGCTTAGGCGAAGCCCTGCCGGAATTGCTCCACCACCATCACCGGAGCGCCGTCATGCTGCCGGTGAACTCTCTCTCCTCTCCACCTCCCCTTGCCGGATCAAGATGGTGGAGATCGTCATCAAACTGCACGTGTGCTGAACGTGGAGGTGTCGTCCGTTCAGCGCTAGATCGGAAGGACCGTGATCGAGATCGCGAGACAGTTCGTGATGAGATCGCGGAACAAATCATGATGAGTTCGCGGAATAGATCGTGATCAAGATCGTGAGATGGATCATGATGAGATCGCGGGACAGATCGTGATGAGCTCGCGGGACGCTCGGCGATTTGGATCGCGAAGATGTTCGACTACACCAACCGCGTTTCTTAACGCTTCCCGCTTAGCGATCTACAAGGGTATGTAGATCCACTCTCCCTCTCATAGATGCTCATCACCATGGATAGGTTTGCGTGTGCGTAGGAAAATTTTTGTTTCCCATGCGACGTTCCCCAACAGTTTTTGCATAAGTTTTTTTAGTTTTTTCGAGCATAACTCTTGCAGTACAACATAAGATGCATTTCACGCATCGGCAATATTAAAGGGGGTCTGCTGTTAGCACCGAACCCACCAAACACCGAGGTACTCCATGCAGTCTTTGGCAAAATGTCCTGGTATTTCGCATTTATATGCATTGATTTCGAGTTGTGTCTTTGGTCTATAGCTTGATTGCCCGGCTCATGTGCTTACCCCTTACCTTTCCGCTTTGTTTGGCTAAGGGGTAAAGGGAGAACCATTGCGATTGTCACTTCTGGTTTAACTGGTAAAGTGCTTTAGTTGGAGAAAGCCGAAAGTTGACTGTCACAACAAGCGTAAATCGGTCAGCGAACCATAGGCGGTGTTCAACCAAATATAGTCGATCGAGGTTATCCGAGTAAAATGAAGGGCCTTTCTTTTTTGAAAAGGCCAAGTTGTGGGTGGTTCGACCTTGAATAATCTGAGAAGTCGGCGTATACCGGGGGCTATTAAATTGCCCCCAAACATATGCTCCTTGACTAAGTGAAAGTTATAAAGCCCGAATATCTAATTGCCTTGTTTCCACTAACACAACCGCCTCCGGGCACCGAGACATTGGCTAAGGGTTGTCTTGTTTGTATAGAAACATCATGCGTAGCATCTACAAAGGGATGGAAGCCAACGATAGGCCACTTTCAAATTATAAACAGTCACAAAGGAGTCAAAATAGCATATAGCATAAAACCATTTGTATTTAAAATGCGAGTGTTGCCTTCCGTAATCATTTTCATAAAGCCATAAATATGCATCAATTTGACTTAAGATTTTGGCCAAGCTGGGTCGCCTGGCTCCTGTGCTTACCCCTTACGTTCCCGATTGTTCGGCTAGGGGGTAAAGGGAGCACCTCTGTGATTGTTACTGTTGGGGAACGTTGAATGGGAAACAAAAAATTTCCTACGCACACGCAAGATCTATCCATGGTGATGAGCATCTACGAGAGGGAGAGTGGATCTACATACCCTTGTAGATCGCTAAGCGGGAGGCGTTAAGAAACGCGGTTGGTGTAGTTGAACGTCTTCGCGGTCCAAATCGCCAAGCGTCCCGCGATCTCATCACGATCTGTCCTCCGGTCCAATAACGATCTGTCCCGCAAACTCATCATGATCCGTCCCACGATCTCATCACGATCCGTCTCGCGATCTTGATCACGGTCCGTCTAGCGTCGAACGGACGGCACCTCCACGTACAGCTCGATGACGATCTCCGCCTTCTTGATCCAGCAAGAGGGAGCGGAGAGGTAGAAGAGTTCTTCGGCAGCGCAACAGTGCGGCGGCGATGGTGGTGGAGCTATTCCGGCAGGGCTTCGCCTAAGCACTGCAGAAAACCGATCTAGAGGAGAAACTATGCACTAGAGGAGAGGGTAGCACGTGGAAACCCTAAAACCTCTAGTATATATAAGAGGAAGAGAGGAGGAGGCTTGGCCCTCAAGGGGCCAGCCCTAGGCTTCGGCCGAACCAAGGAGGAGAGGAGGAATCCTCCTCCAATCCTAGTAGGACTAGGACTCCTTCCTTTTTTGCCTTTTTTGCCTTTTTCCACCTTTTCTCTTTGGGCTTTTCTCTCCCAGTCGCATGGGCCTTGTGTGGGACTTCCACCAGCCCACTAAGGGCTGGTATTCACTCTCCCACAGCCCATGTAGCCTCTTGGGTCGAAATACCCCTCCCGATGGTCTCCCGATACACTACCGGTACTCCCGGTACACTACCGATGAGCCCAAAACTTTTCCAGCGACCAAAATAGGACTTCCTATATATCAATCTAGGGACATGGTGTTGTCTATGTATCCACACATGTATCTGAGTTTCCGATCAATACAATTATAGCATGGATAATAAACGATTATCATGAACAAGGAAATATGATAATAACTAATTTATTATTTCCTCTAGGACATATTTCCAACAGTTACTTCCGGGTCATCCGAGTTAGTACCTCAGACTGGGTGAAGCAGAAAGCTAGCCATCTTAAGAAAATAATTGGCCGGCAACGACGGAAGTGAAAATTTTAGTTCAATAAAGACCACAGAGTTCGAGAACATTCCCTGAATTAAATCCTCAATATTTTCCTCCCACATAGATCAGAGTTGAGGTTTCACGATCATGGTCAACGTGATATCCTGGGAAAAGGAACTTATAAATGAACTATCTTTCTAGAAGATGTTTCTTATGTTAAATAAGTAATATAACATATCTATTCGCGTACCTTTGTTTATAAAACCGTATGGCCGGATTGCCTTATTTTTCGTAAATATTTGTCCTTATAAAGGCTTTATAAAGTAGGACAAACACTCCTCGGCGACTGGTTGAGGAGGTTGAAGCCGATGGTCGGTCAGCAAAGTCTTGTACAATGCGGATCCGAGCATTAATGATTTAAAGTACTTGGATACATAGAATCATCACACATAAATTGTGTCGAACGTAACAAATTTTGTGTCAAAAAAATATTGATGCTTAATTCGACCACCCGTGCCTAAATTGAGGCTGGGGGGCTACGGCGTTACCTATTCAATGCGACAAATCCTAAGTGCAATATGGTTTCCGAGGAGATTCAATCCTTAGGTTGGTCGGCCGCACCCAACCCGAGTCTCGGAACTAATACATGCCGCATTTACATCCCTAACTTATGCCGCCGAGCAAGAACTTGATCCTCAGGCCGATTTTGTAAATCGAGCTAAGTCTCAGGTGCTACTAGGATTAGTGGTTTTATTTTTATTTTTTTACTTTAGGTGCGACTCGGGTTATAGACCGACACACACCTTGAGGGCTACTAGCCATAAATCTCGATAGTAAATAAATTGCAGTGATCGGAAACTATTTCCACAAAAAATCAGCCCACTGTCGAGGTAGTGCACTATTTCCGAAGCAATCCGGTGTAAAGCTCGGATGCAGGTGGTTGGCTCAATAGAGGGCATTGCCGGCATTAAGCTCGGCCGAAAACGTCCAACCTTTTCAAAGACCGAAGTTATCTATAACACCTCGGATGCCAACCAGCGTTGGAGCTCGGCAGCGCAAAACACCTCAGAAGCAGTCCAACATAAAGCTGAGATGCGAATGGCTGGCTCAATATAAGACTAATTCCTGTATTTAATCTCGGATGGACTCCTTCAAATTTTCAGAGGCCAATGTCATCTATGACACCTTGAATGCCGAATAGTGTTGGAGCTCGGCTGTAAAAATACACCTCGGATGCAGTCCGGCATTGGAGCTCAGACGCAAGAGGATACCTTGAATACCGAATAGTGTTGGAGCTCGAATGTGAAAAGACACCACGGATGTAGTTCAACGTTGGAGCTCGGACGCAAGAGGACGCCGCCGCACGGGAAACACTTCAAACCCCAAGTGTGGCGTAAAAAATTACAAGGCATTGATAAAGGTCGATAACTTAAAGGGGCTCCTCGGATGCCCGACATGTAAAATCTTCGGATTCAGCTCGACGATCCTCAAGATCAGACATGGGAAGATTTGTTGAACCAGTTTTCAAGACCGACAATCAAAAATGAAGAATTATTCGGAAGAACCGAGGAGCGTCCTCAACTTGAAGACCGGTTCGGGTGGCTACTAACGGTGTCCTGGACTAGGGGGTACTCACCACGTCATCTCCCGGCCAATGGGTCAGGCCGAGGACCACCATGATGATTCACTAATGGGCCACTTCGGGCAGCCCATGACACATACAAGGGAGATTCCACAAGACTTGGCGCACAAGACAAAGACTCCTCTAAACCCTAGGCCTCTGGTATTATATAAACCGGGGCCAGGCTAGTCAATAGACAATCTCATATTCATTACAATAATCTCGTGGTAGATACTTGTACTATGTACTATCCTCATATCAATACAATCAAAAGTAGGACGTAGGGTGTTATCTCCTTGAGAGAGCCTGGACCTAGGTAAAATCATGTGTCCATGTTACCATCGCTCCAAGACGCCTAGCTTAGGACCCCTACTACGAGATATGCCCGATTTGACATCAACACACGTCACCCCGGCCTTGGGAGGCATGGCACTTGCATAGGAATCCCCGCTCCTCGGTAGGCGGCCTGGGAGAATGCCACTCTCCGGAGGTCTTGACATTGTCCTCCTCACGAGGCGGGGGCCTCTCGTGAGGGCCTTGACTTGAGAGGCATGTTGTTGGGCCGTACCGGGCCGTCGTGGTGGGCCACGCTCTGGGACGCAGGCAGGCAGGTCTGGATACCCCCAGTCCCAGAATACCGACGCAAGCTTAGGCTCTTCTTACACCTTATTCCTTCATCCATGGGGATCTCACCCAAAACTTGAAAACTTCAATCACACAAAATTTGACAAAATTCTCGTGAGATCCGTTAGTATAATAAAGCAAATTACCACTTTAGGTATTGTTTTAAACCCATTCATATTTTATTATTGCATTATACCTACTGTATTCTAACTTTACCATGACTTACACCCCCCGATACAAGTCATAGATTCATCAAAACAAGCACACAATGCAATGAAAACAGAATCTATTTCAGACAGAACAGTCTGTAGTAATCTGTACTCTACTCGTACTTATGGAACTCTAAAAATTCTAAAAAAATAGGATAACGTAAAGAATTTGTATAGAAATACGTTGTTAAAATTTCATATTAATATCACATTTTGGTAAAAAATGCAAATTCATGCACTTGGAACAAAGCTTTTGTTCCAGATTCAGCATTGTTTCTACCCATGTTATGGATCATCCTAAAGGCATTACTTGGCACAAACACAAAATACAACATAAAAACACAATCATAACAGAATCATAATTGTGAAAAACACTCAAAAATAGAAATCAAAAGATACAAATATTTTATTCATTGGGTTGCCTCCCAACAAGCGATATCGTTTTACGCCCCTAATTAGGCATAACGCATAATTTCAAGTATTGTCATCCTTAGTTTTCACTCCATAGAAGACCCTCATGATTGATTCATATGGTATCTTAATTCTTGTTATAGGGAAGTGTTCCATACCCTTTCTAAGAGGAAACTGAAACTTAATATTGCCTTCTTTCATATCAATCACGACACCTATAGTGCGTAAAAACGGTCTACCAAGTATGATAGGACAAGACGGATTCTAATCAATATCAAGAACGATAAAATAAATGGGCACATAATTCCTATTTTCAAGAATAAGAAAATCATTGTAACACCCCATTATGACTGTCCCCATAGACCAACACTAGTCTTTCCTGCGCACTTTGTGCTCACTCGTGCACACCCGGGACCAACTTCCCGGTCGATCACCCATCCTAGAATTACTCCAAGCCAAGAACGCTTAACTTTGGAGTTCTTTTCGAGTGGGCTCCAAGAAAAGACGGAATTCCTTGTTGATACGAGTAGTCTATCATTCCAATTAAGCCAGGCTCTCACAATAATTAATTCTTGCCAAAGGCTTTTTAATAGTAGAATCCGCCAAGTGCAAATTAAGAGAACATTCTTCAATATTGGTAAGACCAAGCGCATCACATAAAGAATTCGGAATTTTGGAAACACTAGCACCCAAATCACACAAAGCAAAGCATTCATAATTTTTAATCTTGACTTTAATGGTAGGTTCCCACTCATCATGCAATTTTCTAGAAATTGAAATCTCTAATTCCAACTTCTCTTCTAAGGACTTCAT
Organism: Hordeum marinum; assembly: GCA_022496015.1. Lineage (NCBI taxonomy): Eukaryota > Viridiplantae > Streptophyta > Magnoliopsida > Poales > Poaceae > Hordeum > Hordeum marinum. Next base: position 471,115,529 of record CM039673.1, on the reverse strand, counting down.
CATGGCATCAACATTATGTTTAGTAAAAGCTTTATTTTGTTCATAAGTATAGAGAGAATTTATCATGGATTGCAGCAAAGAAATACAATCAACCAAGGAGAAACTCTCATAATTAAAGTCTTTGTAATAAAAAATAGTGGGCACATCACTAGTTAAAGTTTTGAGCTCTCCAAACCCACTTTTAACAAAAAATTCATCAAGATTTTCATGCTCCAAATCATTGGGACGCCCTCTGGCTAAAGTTGATTCTTCTTCAGTCCCTTTATCATCAATTTTAATATTACTAAACAAGGAAACAATAGAGCAAACACCAATCATTTTAAGATCTTCATCATTGTTATGAAAGTAATCGCTAGAACATGATTTTTCTAAAAATTCTCTTTTAGCTCTAAGATTTGCGGTTCTTTTCTTACTTTCATCCATAGAAACATATAAAGCCTTAATTGATTCATTGTTCTTAGGTGGAAAAGCATGCAACTTGAGATTTCCTACATCATTGGAAATTCTATCAATTCTTCTAGACATATCGTCAATCTTATTCAACTTTTGTTCTATCGTAGTATTGAAAGACTTTTGAGCGTTGATAAATTCTTAAAAAATATTCTCAAGATCATAGGTGTTCCTATTATTATTATTGTAAGAATTACCATAGGAATTGCCATAATTATTAGAGGAATTTCCAGGAAAAGGCCTAGGATTATAATTACCTCTATAAGCATTGTTATTGAAATTATTTCGCGAGATGAAATTCACATCTATGGAATCACTATTTTGCTCAATCAAAGTACATAAAGTCACATCATTAAGATCAATAGGAGCATTTTTACTAGCAACCAACTTCACAAGAGCATCAACTTTTTCACTCAAAGTACTAATTTCTTACACTCAACTAACCTTTTTACTAGTAGGTTCTCTTTCAGTATGCCATTGTGAATAATTTGCCATAATATTATCTAGCAATTTGGTATCTTCACCCAAATTAATTTCCATAAAAGTACCACCCGCGGCGGAATCTAAAAGATTTCTAGAAACAAAATTCAGTCCCGCATAAAAAAATGTGTATGATCATCCAAAGATTAAACCATGAGTAGGACAATTTCTTAGCATCAACTTCATTCTTTCTCAAGATTGTGCAACAAGTTCATGCTCAAGTTGCTTAAAATTCATGATTTAAGTTCTAAGGGAAATAATTTTCGTCGGCGGAAAATACTTAGTACTAAAAGCGTCCTTGCACTTATCCCAAGAATTGATACTATTGCGAGGCAAAGAAAAAACCCAAATTTTTGCACGATCCCGCAAGGAGAAAGGAAATAATTTCAACTTCACAATATCATTGTCCACATCTTTTTATTTTGCATATCGCATAATTCCACGAAGGTGTTTAGATGGGACGCGGCATCCTCATTAGGAGTACCGAAAAATTGATCTTTCATGACAAGATTCAACAAAGCAGCATTAATATCACAACACTCCGCACTAGTGGCGGGAGGAGCAATAGGAGTGCTAATAAAATCATTATTGTTGGTATTGGAAAAATCACAAAACTTGGTGTTTTCTTGAGTCATCGTGACTACGCAAACAAGATTGCAAGCAAACAAGAGATCTGACGAGAAAAGGCAAACAAAAAAGAGAGGGCGGATAAAACGGAAAATTTGTGAATTGGGGGAGAGGAAAACGAGAGGAAAATTGCAAATAATGTAAACTACAAGGATATGAGATTTTTTATTAGGAACCTGGTAGATGATATTTCTTCCTCACCGGCAATGGCGCTAGAAATTCCTTTGACGTGGCCTAAGACCGCGTCGGTATTTCCCCAAAGAGGAAGGGATGATGCAGCACAGCGACGATAAGTATTTCCCTCAGTTATGAAACCAAGGTATCAATCCGTAGAGGAATATCATGTTGGAAATATGCCCTAGAGGCAATAATAAATTGGTTATTATCATATTTCCTTGTTCATGATAATCGTTTATTATCCATGCTATAATTATGTTGATCGGAAACTCAAATACATGTGTGGATACATAGAAAACACCATATCCCTAGTATGCCTCTAATAGACTAGCTCGCTGATCAAAGATGGCTATGGTTTCCTAGTCATGGACATGAGATGTAATTTGGTAACGGGATCACATCATTAGGAGAATGATGTGATGGACAAGACCCACACTACAAACGTAGCATATGATCGTGTCAGTTTATTGATATTGTTTTCTGCATGTCAAGTATATGTTCCTATGACCATGAGATCATACAACTCACTGACACCGGAGGAGTACCTTGTGTGTATCAAACGTCGCAACGTAACTAGGTGACTATAAAGGTGCTCTACAGGTATCTCCGAGGGTGTCTGTTGGGTTGGCATGGATCAAGACTGGGATTTGTTACTCCGTGTGACGGAGAGGTATCTCAGGGCCCACTCGGTAATACAACATCACAATAAGCCTTGCAAGCAATGTGACTAAGTGTTGGTCATGGGATCTTGTATTACAGAACGAGTAAAGAGACTTGCCGGTAACAAGGTTGAACTAGGTATGGAGATACCGACGATCGAATCTCGGGCAAGTAACATACCGAACAACAAAGGGAACATCATACGGGATTAGCTGAATCCTTGACATAGAGGTTCGACCGATAAACATATTCGTAGAATATGTAGGAACCAATATGGGCATCTAGGTCCCGCTATTGGTTATTGACCATATAGGTGTCTCGATCATGTCTACATAGTTCTTCAACCCTCAGGGTCTGCACACATAAGGTTCAGTGACGTTTCGGTAGTATAGAGTTATGTATGATGGTGACCGAAGGTTGTTCGGAGTCCCGGATGAGATCTCAAGTAGAACACAAAGAGTTTGTGGGCGTTGATGCTTAGATTTCTTCCTCCCTTGATCGTGTTTTGGTTCAGCGGTATTGTGGGATGAAGTGGCCCGGACCAACCTTACTCATACGCTTATGAGAGACCGGTTCCATCGACTGACGTGTAACCTCGTTGCACAAAGATGGCTGGCGGGTGTTTGTTTCTCCTACTTTAGTTGGATCGGATTCGACAAAGGCGGTCCTTGAGAAGGATGAAAAGCAACTTATGTATCACCGTTATGATTTTTGGGTAGGTGAGAATTGTTCTTGATAAATACCCGTAGCATCCATGTAAAACATGCAACAACAATTAGAGGACGTCGAACTTGTTTTTGCAGGGTATGTTGTGATGTGATATGGCCAATTACATGATGAGATATATGTGATGTATGAGATGATCATGTTTTGTATAGAATATCATGACTTGCATGTCGATGAGTACGGCATCCAACAGGAGCCATAGGGTTGTCTTTAATTATTGTATGACCTGCGTATCAATCATTAAGCGCTATGTAATGCTTTACTTTATCGCTAAATGGTAGCAATAGTAGTAGAAGCATGGTGGGCGCAACAACCCCGACGGCGACACGTTGATGGAGATCAAGATGATGGAGATCGTGGTGTCATGCCGGTGATGATGGAGATCATGCCGGTGCTTTCAAGATGGAGACCAAAAGCACAAGTTCATGGCCATATCATGTCATTTATGATTTGCATGTGATGTTAATCCTTTTATGCACCTTGTTTTGCTTAGGACGACGGTAGGATTACAAGGTGATCCCTCACTTAAATTTCAAGATGAATTGTGTTCTCCCCGAGTGTGCACCGTTGTGAAAGTTTGTCATGTCGAGACACCACGCGATGATCGGGTGTGATAGACTCTACGTTCACATACAACGGGTGCAAGCCAGTGTTGCACATGCAGAACACTCGGATTAAACTTGACGAGCCTAGCATGTACAGACATGGCCTCGGAACACAAGAGACCGAAAGGTTGAACATGAGTCATATAGTAGATATGATCAACATGATGATGTTCACCATTCAAACCACCTTAACTCACGTGATGATCGGACTTGAGTTGGTGAATTTGGATCATGTATCACTCGAATGACCGGAGGTATGTCAATTTGAGTGGGATTTCTTTAGTAATATGATTAATTGAACTCATTATCATGAACATAGTCAGTAGTGTCTATGCAAATTATGTTGTAGATTACTTCCTCGCGTTGTAGATCCCTTGAGTTTTTTATATGTTCCTAGAGAAACAGAGTTGAAAGATGATGGTAGCAATATTGCGGACTTGGGTCCGTGATCTGAGGATTGTCCTCATTGCTGCACTGAAGGCTTATGTCCTTAATACACCACTTGGTGCGCCACCCCCTCTAGCGTCGTTTGTAAATGTTGTGAACATTTGACAGTCGCGTTTCGATGACTACTTGATAGTTTAGTGCGTCATGCATTACGGCTTAGAATTGAGGCTCCAAAACGTTTTGAACGTCACAGTGTTGGAAATATGCCCTAGAGGCAATAAATAAAGTGTTTATTATTACATTTCCTTGTTCATGATAATTGTTTACTATCCATGCTATAATTGTATTAATTGGAAACACATTACATGTGTGGGTAAATGGACAACACTATGTCCCTAGTATGCCTCTAGTGAACTAGCATTGATCAAAGATGGTCAAGGTTTCCTAGCCATTGACATGTGATGTCATTTGATAATGGGATCACATCATTAGGAGAATGATGTGATGGACAAGACCCAAACTACAAACGTAGCATATGATCGTGTCAGTTTATTGCTACTGTTTTCTGCATGTCAAGTATATGTTCCTATGACCATGAGATCATGCAACTCACGGATACCGGACGAGTGCCTTGTGTGTATAAAACGTCGCAACATAACTGGGTGACTACAAAGGTGCTCTACAGGTATCTTCGAGGGTGTCTGTTGAGTTGGCATGGATCAAGACTGGGATTGGTTACTCCGTGTGACGGAGAGGTATCTCAGGGCCCACTCGGTAATACAACATCACAATAAGCCTTGCAAGCAATGTGACTAAGTGTTAGCACAAGATCTTGTATTACGGAACGAGTAAAGAGACTTGCCGGTAATGAGGTTGAACTAGGTATGGAGATACCGACGATCGAATTTCGGGCAAGTAACATACCGAAGAACAAAGGGAACATCATACGGGATTAACTGAATCCTTGACATAGAGGTTCGACCGATAAAGATCTTCGTAGAATATGTAGGAACCAATATGGTCATCCAGGTCCCGCTATTGGTTATTGACCGTAGAGGTGTCTCGGTCATGTCTACATAGTTCTCGAACCCGCAGGGTCTGCATACTTAAGGTTCGGTGACGTTTTGGTAGTACAGAGTTATGTATGGTGGTGACCAAAGGTTGTTCGGAGTCCCGGATGAGATCCCAGACGTCACGAGGAGCTCTGGAATGGTCCGGAGGTAGAGATTGATATGTAGGAAGTCCTGTTTTGGTCGCCGGAAAAGTTTCAGGCTAATCGGTAATGTACCGGGAGTGCCGGTAGTTTACCGGGAGACCACCGGGAGGGGTATTTCGACCCAAGAGGCTTCATGGGATGTGGGAGAATAATTACCAGAATTTTGTGGGCTGGTGGAAGTCCCACACAAAGCCCATGCAGCTAGGTAAAGAAAGCCCAAAGAGAAAAAGTGGAAAAGGCAACAATAGGATGAATCCTAGTCCTACTAGGATTGGAGGTGGATTCCACCTCTCCCACCTAGTTCGGCCGACTCCTTGGAGGCTTGGACCTTGGGACAAGCCTCCTCCTCTCTTCCTCATATATATACTGGTGGTTTTAGGGTTTTTGCACAGAATTTTAGCCACGTGATGCCCGTTCCTCCAGTGCATAGTTTCTCCTCTAGTTCGAATTTCTGCAGTGCTTAGGCGAAGCCCTGCCGGAATAGCTCCACCACCATCGCCGGAGCACCATCATGCTGCCAGAGAACTCTTCTTACTCTCCTCTCCTGCTTGCTGGATCAAGACGGCGGAGATCGTCATCAAGCCGTGCGTGTGCTGAACGCGGAGGTGTCGTCCGTTCGGCGCTAGATCGGAAGGACCGTGATCAAGTTCGTGGGACGGATCGTGATCAAGTTCGCGGGGCGGATCGTGATTAGATCGCGGGACGGATCGTGATTGGATTGTGGGACGCTCGGCGATTTGGATCGCGAAGACGTTCGACTACACCAACTGCGTTTCTTAACGCTTCCCGCTTAGCGATCTACAAGGGTACATAGATCCACTCTCCCTCTCGTAGATGCTCATCACCATGGAGAGATCTGCGTGTGCGTAGGAAAATTTTTGTTTCCCATGCAACGTTCCCCAAAGTGGCATCATGAGCTAGGTCTATGTGTAGATGAGATTTCGAGTAGAACTCAAAGAGTTTGTGGGCGTTGATGCTTAGATTACTTCCTCCCTTGGTCGTGTTTTGGTTCAGCGGTGTTGTGAGATGAAGCGGCCCGGACCAACATTACTCGTACGCTTACGAGAGACCGGTTCCCTCAACTGCAACTTGTTGCATAGATGGCTTGCGGGTGCTAGTTTTCTCTCACTTTAGTTGGACCAGATTCAACAAAGGCGGTCCTTGAGAAGCTTGAAAAGCAACTTGTGTATCACCGTTGTGGTTTTTGCATACATGAGAATTGTTCTTGCTAGATACCCATAGCATCCACGTAAAACATGCAACAACAATTAGAGGACGTCTAACTTGTTTTTGCAGGGTATGTTGTGATGTGATATATGTGATGTATGAGAAGATCATGTGATATATAGATTATCACGACTTGCATGTCGATGAGTATGGCAACCTGCAGGAGCCATAGGGTTGTCTTTAATTATTGTATGACCTGCGTGTCAATCATTAAGCGCTATGTAATGCTTTACTTTATCGCTAAAGGGTAGCAATAGTAGTAGAAGCATGTTGGGCGCGACAACCCCGATGGCGACACGTTGATGGAGATCATGGTGTCTTGCCGGTGACAATGGAGATCATGCCGATGCTTTCTAGATGGAGATCAAAAGCACAAGTTCATGGCCATATCATGTCACTTATGATTTGCATGTGATGTTAATCCTTTTATGCACCTTGTTTTTCTTAGGACGACGGTAGCATTATAAGGTGATCCCTCACTTAAATTTCAAGATGAATTGTGTTCTCCCCGAGTGTGCACCGTTGCGACACTGACAGCGTTCTTCAATCACTGCCACCTAGTTACAAGAGCTTTGTGATGAACTATAACATGCACGGGATGAAGAAGTCAGTCGTCGAGCTGTTTGCGATGCTAAAAGTCGCTGAGTCTGAAATCCAAAAAGAACATCAAGTGTTGATGGTCAATAAAACCACTAGTTTCAAGAAAAATGGCAACGTCAAGGGCAAGGGCAAGAAGGGTAAAACAAAGAAGGATGGCAAAGGAGTTGCTACTCCTGTAAAGAAGCCCAAGCATGGACCCAAGCCAGAAACTGAGTGCTTTCATTGCAAGGGAACTGGTCACTGGAAGCGGAACTGCCCCAAGTACCTGGATGACAAGAAGGCGGCCAACGACAAACAAGGTATATATGATATACATGTTATTGATGTGTACCTTACTAGCTCTCGTAGTAGTGCCTAGGTATTTGATACCGGTTCGGTTGCTCACATTTGCAACTCAAAACAGGAACTACGGAATAGACGAAGGCTAGCAAAGGATGAAGTGACGATGCGCGTGGGAAATAGCTCCAAGGTTGATGTGATCGCGTCGGCACGCTCTCTCTTCGATTACCATCAGGATTAGTGATGAACGTGAATAACTGTTATTTAGTGCCTGCGTTAAGCATGAACATTATATTTGGATCTTGTTTATTGCGAGACGGTTACTCATTTAAATCAGAGAATAAAGGTTGTTCTATTTATATGAGTAATATCTTTTATGGTCATGCACCCAATGTGAGGGGTTTATTCATATTGAATCTTGATAGTGATGACACACATGTTCATAACATTGATGCCAAAAGATGTAGAGTTTATAATGATAGTACCACTATCTTGTGGTACTGCCGTTTAGGTCATATTGGTGTAAAACGCATGAGGAAGCTCCATGCTGATGGACTTTTGGAGTCACTTGATTTTGAATCACTTGACACATGTGAACCATGCCTTATGGGCAAGATGTCTAAAACGCCGTTCTCTGGAACAATGGAACGGGCGAGTGACTTATTGGAAATCATACATACTGATGTGTGCGGTCCAATGAATGTTACGCGCATGGTGGATATCGTTATTTTCTCACCTTCACTAATGACTTAAGTAGATATGGGTATATTTACTTAATGAAACACAAGTCTGAAACGTTTGAAAAGTTCAAGCAATTTTAGAGTGAAGTTGAGAATCATCGTAACAAGAAGATTAAATTCCTGCGATCTGATCGAGGAGGTGAATATCTGAGTTATGAGTTTGGCAATCACTTAAGACAGTGTGGAATTGTTTCACAGTTGACACCGCCCGGAACACCACAGCGTAATGGTGTGTCCGAACATCGTAATCGAACCTTATTAGATATGGTGCGTTCTATGATGTCTCTTGCTGATTTGCCACTATCGTTTTGGGGTTATGCTTTAGAGACAGTTGCATTCACTTTAAATAGGGCACCATCAAAATCCATTGAGACGACGCCGTATGAACTGTGGTTTGGCAAGAGGCCAAAGTTGTCGTTTCTTAAAGTTTGGGGATGTGATGCTTATGTCAAAAAGGTTCAGCCTGAAAAGCTGGAACCCAAAGCGGAGAAATGCGTCTTCATAGGATACCCGAAAGAGACAGTCGGGTATACCTTCTATCTCAGATCCGAAGGCAAAGTGTTTGTCGCTAAGAACAGAACATTTCTTGAGAAAGAGTTTCTCTCGAAAGAATTGAGTGGGAGGAAAATAGAGCTTGATGAGGTTATTGAACCTTTACTTCAACTAGAAATTAGCGCAGCGCAGAAAGATGTTTTGTGGAACCTACGACGGTAGAAGAGGAAGTTAATGATGATGATCATGAAGCTTCGAATCAAGCTATTATTGAACCTCGTAGGTCGACAAGGGCGCGTACTACTCCTGAGTGGTACGGCAACCCTGTCTTGGAAGTCATGTTGTTGGACAACAATGAACCTACGAGCTATGGAGGAGCAGTGATGGGCCCGGATTCCGAGAAATGGTTAGAGGCCATGAAATCCGAGATGGGGTCCATGTATGAAAACAAAGTATGGACTTTGGAAGTATTACCTGAAGGGCGAAAGCCCATTCAGAACAAATGGATCTTTAAGAAGAAGACAGACGAGGACGGTAATGTCACCGTCTATAAAGCTTGACTTATGGCAAAGGGTTTTTCACAAGTTCAAGGAGTTGACTATGATGAGACCTTCTCACCCGTAGCGATGCTTAAGTCCGTCAGAATCATGTTAGCAATAGTTGCATATTTCGACTATGAAATTTGGCAGATGGATGTCAAAACAGCGTTCCTCAACAGTTTCCTTGAGGAAGAGTTGTATATGATGCAACCAGAAGATTTTGTCGATCCAGAGAATGCTGACAAAGTTTGCAAACTCCAGCGATCCATTTATGGGCTGGTGCAAGCATCTCGGAGTTGGAATAAGCGCTTTGATGAGGTGATCAAAGCGTTTGAGTTTATACAAGTTTATGGAGAAGCTTGTATTTACAAGAAAGTGAGTGGGAGCTCTATAGCGTTTCTAATATTATATGTGAATGACATATTGCTTATTGGAAACAATATAGAAATTCTAGAAAGCGTGAAGGAATATTTGAACAAGAGTTTTTCAATGAAGGACCTAGGAGAAGCTGCTTTCATATTAGGCATTAAGATCTATAGAGATAGATCGAGACGCTTAATAGCACTTTCACAGAGCACATACCTTGATAAAGTTTTGAAGAAGTTCAAAATGGATCAGTCCAAGAAGGGGTTCTTGCCTGTGTTACAAGGTGTGAAGTTGAGTAAGACTCAATGCCCAGTGGCTGCAGAAGATAGAGAAAATATGAGTGTCATCCCCTATGCTTCAGCCATAGGCTATATCATGTATGCAATGGTGTGCACAAGACCAGATGTCAGCCTTGCCATAAGTATGGCCGGAAGGTTTCAAAGTGATCCTGGAATGGAACACTGGGCAGCGGTCAAGAATATCCTTAAGTACCTGAAAAGGACTAAGGAGATGTTTCTCATTTATGGAGGTGATGAAGAGCTCGTCGTAAAGGGTTACGTCGATGCAAGTTTTGACACTGATCCAGATGACTCTAAGTCGCAAACCGGATACGTATTTATTCTCAACGGGGGAGCGGTAAGCTGGTGCAGTTCCAAGCAAAGCATGGTAGCCGATTCTACATGTGAAGCGGAGTACATCGTAGCCTCGGAGGCAGCGAAGGAAGGTGTCTGGATGAAGCAGTTCATGACAGATCTTGGAGTAGTGCCCAGTGCAATGAATCCAATGAACCTGTTCTGTGACAACATTGGTGCCATTGCTCTGGCCAAGGAACAAAGGTTTCACAAGAGGACCAGACACATAAAGCGACGCTTCAACTCCATCTGCGATTACATCGAGGAGAAGGACATAAATATTTGCAAAGTGCACACGGATCTGAATGTTGCAGACCCGTTGACTAAACCTCTTCCAAGGGCTAAACATGATCAACACCAGAACTGCATGGGTGTTCGATTCATTACAATGTAAATCACATAGTGATGTGAACTAGATTATTGACTCTAGTGCAAGTGGGAGATTGATGGAAATATGCCCTAGAGGCAATAAATAAAGTGTTTCTTATTATATTTCCTTGTTCATGATAATTGTTTATTATCCATGCTATAATTGTATTAATTGGAAACACATTACATGTGTGGGTAAATGGACAACACTATGTCCCTAGTATGCCTCTAGTGAACTAGCTCGTTGATCAAAGATGGTCAAGGTTTCCTAGCCATTGACATGTGATGTCATTTGATAATGGGATCACATCATTAGGAGAATGATGTGATGGACAAGACCCAAACTACAAACATAGCATATGATCGTGTCAGTTTATTGCTACTATTTTCTGCATGTCAAGTATATGTTCCCATGACCATGAGATCATGCAACTCATGGATACCGGAGGAGTGCCTTGTGAGTATCAAACGTCGCAATGTAACTGGGTGACTATAAAGGTGCTCTACAGGTATCTCCGAGGGTGTCTGTTGAGTTGGCCTGGATCAAGACTGGGATTTGTTACTCCATGTGACGGAGAGGTATCTCAGGGCCCACTCGGTAATACAACATCACAATAAGCCTTGCAAGCAATCTGACTAAGTGTTAGTCACGGGATCTTGTATTACGGAATGAGTAAAGAGACTTGCCGGTAACGAGGTTGAACTAGGTATGGAGATACCGACGATCGAATCTCGGGCAAGTAACATACCGAAGAACAAAGGGAACATCATACGGGATTAACTGAATCCTTGACATAGTGGTTTGACCGATAAAGATCTTCGTAGAATATGTAGGAACCAATATGGGCATCCAGGTCCCGCTATTGGTTATTGGCCGTAGAGGTGTCTCGGTCATGTCTACATAGTTCTCGAACCCGCAGGGTCTGCACACTCAAGGTTCGGTGATGTTTCGGTAGTATAGAGTTATGTATGGTGGTGACCGAAGGTTGTTCGGAGTCCCGGATGAGATCCCGGACGTCACAAGGAGCTCCGGTCCGAAGGTAAAGATTGATATATAGGAAGTCCTGTTTTGGTCGCCGGAAAAGTTTTGGGCTAATCGGTAATGTACCGGGAGTGCCGGGAGTGTACCGGGAGACCACCGGGAGGGGTATTTCGACCCAAGAGGCTTCATGGGATGTGGGAGAATAATTACCAGCCTTTTGTGGGATGGTGGAAGTCCCACACAAAGCCCATGCGGCTAGGGAAAGAAAGCCCAAAGAGAAAAAGTGGAAAAGGCAAAAATAGGATGAATCCTAGTCCTACTAGGATTGGAGGTGGATTCCACCTCTCCCACCTGGTTCGGCCGACTCCTTGGAGGCTTGTCCCAAGGGCCAAGCCTCCTCCTCTCTTCCTCCAGTGCACAAAATTTTAGCCACGTGTTGCCCGTTCCTCCAGTGCATAGTTTCTCCTCTAGATCGGATTTCTGCAGTGCTTAGGCGAAGCCCTGCCGAAATAGCTCCACCACCATCGCCGGAGTGCCGTCACGCTGCCGGAGAACTCTTCTTCCTCTCCGCTCCCTCTTGCTGGATCAAGACGATGGAGATCGTCATCAAGCCGTATGTGTGCTGAACGCGGAGGTGCCGTCCGTTCGGCGCTAGATCGGAAGGACCGTGATCAAGTTCGCGGGACGGATCGTGATCAAGTTCGCAGGACGGATCGTGATTGGATCGCGGGACGGATCGTGATTGGATCGCGGGACGGATCGTGATTGGATCGCGGGACGGATCGTGATTGGATTGCAGGACACTCGGCGATTTGGATCGCGAAGATGTTCGACTACACCAATCGCGTTTCTTGACGCTTCCCGCTTAGCGATCTATAAGGGTACGTAGATCCACTCTCCCTCTCGTAGATGCTCATCACCATGGATAGATCTGCGTGTGCGTAGGAAAAAGTTTGTTTCCCATGCAACGTTCCCCAACACACGGAACATAAGAGATGTTCTAAGAGCTGAAATTAGGATCTCAAGCTCGTTCCCATGTTGTGAGATATGAGATCTCCAACAAGATTCTTTGCCTGCAAGATAAAAGAGAATAGCTCAATCGTTGAGCATGTGCTCAGATTGTTTGGGTGCTACAATTGCTTAAATCGAGTGGGAGTTGATCTTCCAGATAAGATAGTGATTGATATAGTTCTCCAAGTCACTGTCACTAAGCTACCAGAACTTGGTGATGAACTATAAAATGCCAGGGATAGAAATAATGATCCCTGAGCTGTTCGCGATGTTTGACACCGTGAAGGTAGAAATCAAGAAGGAGTGTCGTGTTGATGGTTAGTAAAATCACTAGTTTCGAGAAGGGCAAGGGCAAGGAGGGAAACTTCATGGATGGAAAGTCGGTTGCTGCTCCAATGAAGCAACCCAAAGTTGAACCCAAACCCGAGACTAAGTGCTTTGATTATGAGGAGAGCGGTCGCTGAAGTGGAACAACCCTAGATACTTGGTAGATAAGAAGGCTGGCAACATCGACAAAAGTATATTTGATATACGTGTTATTGATGTGTACCTTGCGAGTACTCCTAGTAGCACCTGGGTATTGGATACCGGTTCAGTTGCTAAATGTTAGTAACTCAAAATAAAAGCTACGGAATAAACGGAGAACTAGCTAAGGGTGGGGTGACGATGTGTGTTGGACATGTTTCCAAGGTTGATATGACCAACATCACATGGTCTCTCTATCTTCGGGATTAGTGACGAACCTAAATAAATGTTATTTGGTGTTTTGCGTTCAGCATGAACGTGATTAGATCGTGTTTATTGCAACACGGTTATTCAGTTAAGTTGGAGAATAATGGCTATTCTGTTTACATGAATAATACCTTCAATGGTCATGCACACAGTGAGAATGGTTTGTTGAATCTTGATCGCAGTAATACACATGTTCATAACATTGATGCCAAAAGATACAAAGTTAATAATGATAGTACCACATACTTGTGGCACTGCCGCTAAATGTCATATTGGTATAAAGCGCATGAAGAAACTCCATGCTGATGGATCTTTGGACTCATTCGATTTCGAATTGATTGAGACATGCGAACCATGCCTCTTGGGCAAGATGACTAAGGCCCTGTTTTCCGGATGGAGCGGGCAAGTGATTTATTGGAAATGATACATGTTGATGTGTGCAATCCAATGAGTCTTGTAGCGTGTAGTGGATATCGTTATTTTCTTACCTTCACTTATGATTTGAGTAGATATAGTGTATATTTATTTAATGAAACACAAGTCTGAATCGTTTGAAAGGTTCAAGCAAATTCAGAGTGAAGTTTAAGATCATCGTGACAAGAAGATAAAAATGTCTGCGATATGATCGTGGAGGTGAATATCTGAGTTACGAGTTTGGCATACAACTTTAGACAATGTGAAAGTTGGTTCACAACTCACGCCACCTGGAACACCATAGTGTGATGGTGTGTCCGAATGTCATAGTCGTACTCTATTGGATATGGTGCGTGCTATGATGTCTCTTATCGTTTTGCTACTATAATTTTGGGAATGCATTAGAGACAACTCCATTCACTTTAAATAGGGCACCATCTAAATCCGTTGGGATGACACCATGTGAATTAGGGTTTGATAGAAACCCAAGCTGTCATTTCTTAATGTTTGGGGCTGCAACGCTTGTGTCGAGCTCGAACCCAAAGCGGACAAATGCATCTTCATAGAATACCCTAAGAACAGTTGGGTGAACCTTCTATCTCAGATCCAAGCATAAAATGTTTGTTGCTAAAATTGGGTCCTTTCTCGAGAAAGAGTTTCTCTCGAAAGAATTGAGTGGGAGGAAGATAGAACTTGATGAGGTTGTTGAACCTTTGTTCAACCAAAGAGTAGCGCAGCACAAGAAGATGTTTCTGTGAAGCCTACATTAGTTGAAGAGGAAATTTATGATGATGATCATGAAGCTTCGGATCAAGTTACTATCAAACCTCGTAGGTCGACAAGGATGTGTACTGCTCCTGAGCAGTACGACAACCCTGTCTTGGAGGTCATGTTGTTGGACAACGATGAACCTACGAGCTGTGGAGAAGCGATGATGGGCCTGGATTTTGACAAATGGTTAGAGGCCATGAAATATGAGAAAGGATCCATATATGAAAACCAAGTATAGACTTTGGTAGACTTGCTCGTTGGACGGCAGGTCGTTGAGTACAAATGGACCTTTGAGATGATGACAAACGCTGATGGTAAATGTCACCATCTATAGAGCTCGACTTGTCGCAAAGAAGTTTCTGACAAGTTCAAGGAGTTGACTGCGATGAGACTTTCTCACTCGTAGCGATGCTAAAGTCTATTGGAATTATGTTAGAAGTTGCTGCCTTTTTCAATTATGAAATCTGGCAGATGGATGTCAAAACATCGTTTCCTTCCTTAAGGAAAGGTTGTATGAGATACAACCAGAAGGTTTTGTCAGTCCTAAGGATGCTAAAAGGTGTGCAAGCTTCAGTGATCCTTCTATGAACTGAAGTAAGCATCTCGGAGTTGGAGTATACACTTTGATGAGGTGATCAAAGTTTTTGAGTCTATGTAAAGTTTATGATAAACTTGTATTTACAATAAAGTGAGTGGGAGCACTATAGAGTTTCTGGTAAGCATATGTGGATGACATATTGTTGATCGGAAATGATGTAGAATTTCTGGAAAGCATAAACGGTTGTTTGAAAAGAATTTTTCAAAGGAAGACCTGGACAAAGCTACCTAATTGTTGAGCATCAAGATCTATAGAGATAGATCAAGATGCTTGATGAAACTTTGAATGAGTACATACCTTGACAAGATTTTGAAAGAGTTCAAAATGGATCAGTCAGAGAAAGAGTTCTTGACTAATTTGTAAGGTGTGAAGTTGAGTGAGACTCAAAGCTCGACAATGGCAGAAGAAATAGAAAGGACGAACGTCGTCCCCTATGCCTTAGCCATAGGCTTTGTATAGTATGCCATGTTGTGTACCACACCTGTGTCTGCCTTGCCATGAGTCCGTCAAGGGGTACAAGAGTGATCCAGGAGTGGATCATTGGACAGTGGTCAAGATTATCCTTAGTAACTAAAAGACTAAGGAAATGTTTCTCGATTATGGAGGTGAGAAAGAGTTCGTCGTAAAGAGTTACGTTGATGCAAGCTTTGACACCAATCCGGATGACTCTTAGTAGCAATCCGGATACGTATAGTAGAGCAGCCACTTGGAATAGCTCCAAGTGGAGTGTGGTAGCAGTGTTTATGGTTTGACATAGAGATTTGCAAAGTACACACAGATCTGAATGTCGCAGGCCCGTTGACTATAAGACCTCTCTCACATGCAAAGCATGATCAAACCCCAGAACTCATTGGGTGTTAGATTCATAACAATGCGAATCACATGGTGATGTGAACTAGATTATTGACTCTAGTGCAAGTGGGAGACTTTTGGAAATATGCCCTAGAGGCAATAATAAATTGGTTATTATCATATTTCCTTGTTCATGATAATCGTTTATTATCCATGCTATAATTGTGTTGATCGGAAACTCAGATACATGTGTGGATACATAGACAACACCTTGTCCCTAGTATGCCTCTAATAGACTAGCTCGTTGATCAAAGATTGCTATGGTTTCTTAGTCATGGACATGAGATGTCATTTGGTAACGGGATCACATCATTAGGAGAATGATGTGATGGATAAGACCCAAACTACAAACATAGCATATGATCGTGTCAGTTTATTGCTACTGTTTTCTGCATGTCAAGTATATGTTCCTATGACCATGAGATCATACAACTCACTGACACCGGAGGAGTACCTTATGTGTATCAAACGTCGCAATGTAACTAGGTGACTATAAAGGTGCTCTAAAGGTATCTTCGAGGGTGTTTGTTGGGTTGGCATGGATCAAGACTGGGATTTGTTGCTCCGTGTGACGGAGAGGTATCTCAGGGCCCACTCAGTAATACAACATCACAATAAGCCTTGCAAGCAATGTGACTAAGTGTTAGTCACGGGATCTTGTATTACGGAACGAGTAAAGAGACTTGTCGGTAACTAGGTTGAACTAGGTATGGAGATACCGGCGATCGAATCTCGGCCAAGTAACATACCGAAGAACAAAGGGAACATCATACGGGATTGACTGAATCCTTGACATAGAGGTTCGACCGATAAAGATCTTCGTAGAATATGTAGGAGCCAATATGGGCATCCAGGTCCCGCTATTGGTTATTGACCGTAGAGGTGTCTCGGTCATGTCTACATTGTTCTCTAACCCGCAGGGTCTGCACACTTAAGGTTTGGTGATGTTTCGGTAGTATAGAGTTATGTATGGTGGTGACCGGAGGTTGTTCGGAGTCCCGAATGATATCTCGGACGTCATGAGGAGCTTCGGAATGGTCTGGAGGTAAAGATTCATATATAGGAAGTCCCAGTTTGGTCGCCGGAAAAGTTTTGGGCTCATCGGTAGTGTACCGGGAGTGCCGGTAGTGTACCGGGGGACCATCCGGAGGGGTATTTCGACCCAAGAGGCTACATGGGCTGTCGGAGGATGAATACCAGACCTTAGTGGGCTGGTGGAAGTCCCACAAAGGGCCCATGCGTCTGGGAAGAAAAGCCCAAGGAAAAAAAGGTGGAAAAGGACAAAAAAGCTAAATAAGGAAGGAGTCCTAGTCCTACTAGGATTGGAGGAGGATTCCTCCTCTCCTCCTTGCGCAAGAGGACAAAGGGCTGGCCCTTGTGCGCCAGCCTCCTCCCTCTCTCCTCCTATATATAGTAGAGGTTTTGAGGGTTTTGAGACACAGAAAAACAGCTACGTGTTGCCTCTCCCCTAGATCGTAGTTTCTCCTCTAGATCGGTTTTCAGCGGTGCTTAGGCGAAGCCCTGCTGGAATAGCTCCACCACCATCGCCGCAACGCCATCGTGCTGCCAGAGAACTCATCTACCTCTCTACTCCCTCTTGCTGGATCAGGAAGGCGGAGATCGTCATCGAGCTGTACGTGTGCTAAACGCGGAGGTGTCGTCCGTTCGGCGCTAGATCGGAAGGACCGTGATCAAGATCGCGAGACGATTCGTGATCGGATCGTAGGAAGGATCGTGATGAGATCGCGGGACGGATTGTTACTGGATCGCGAGATGGATCGTGATGGGATCGCGGGACGCTCGGCGATTTGGATCGCGAAGACGTTCGACTACATCGACCGCGTTTCTTAACGCTTCCCGCTTAGCGATCTATAAGGGTATGTAGATCCACTCTCCCTCTCGTAGATGCTCATCACCATGGATAGATCTTGCGTGTGCGTAGGAAAATTTTTGTTTCCCATGCAACGTTCCCCAACAGATCATGCACCCACATAAAAAACACCTGCACACAAATAACAAATACTTGCAACCCGACGCGAAAGATAGGTTGTCAAGCTCTCTACGGTAATAAGATAGATTAGGTAATGACAGTTTTGGCAAATAGATCTCACAAGAATACAAAATAAAATAAGTAAACAAAAAGCACGGAAAGGTATTTTTGGTTTTTTTGGATTAATAGATCTTAAAACAAAAATGCAAAATAGTAGATTGTAAAGCAATATGTTGGAAAAGTAGACCCGGGGGCCGGAGGTTTCACTAGTGGCTTCTCTCATGAGTTTAACGCATGGTGGGTGAACAAATTACTGTTGGGCAATTGATATAAGATCAAATAATCATGACGATATCCAGGCAATGATCATTATATAGGCATCACGTCCAAGATAAGTAGACCGAAATGATTCTGCATCTACTTCTACTACTCCACACATCGACCGCTATCAAGCATGCATCTAGTGTATTAAGTTCATGGGAAAATGGAGTAATGCAATAAGAATGGTGACATGATGTAGACAAGATCTATTCATATAGGAATAGACCCCATCTTGTTATCCTTAATGGCAACGATACATGTGTGTCTTGCTGCCCGTTCTGTCACTGGAAAAGAACACCGCAAGATCGAACCCATCACAAAGCACCTCTTCCCATGGCAAGAAAAATCGATCTAGTTGGCCTAACTAAAAAAAGATTTGAATAAGAAATACGAGGCTATAAGTAATCATGCAAATAAGAGATCAAAGAAGACTCAAATCATATTCATGGATAGAAATTAATCATGAACTCAAATTTCATAGGATCCCAACAAACACACCGCAAAAGTAATTACATCAAATAGATCTCAAAGTGACCATTGTATTGAGAATCATAGAGAGAGAGAGAGGAAGTCATCTAGCTACTTTCTATGGACCTGTAGGTCTATGGTGGACTACTCACGCATCATCGGAGAGTCACCTATGATGAAGATGAACCCCTTTGTGATGGTGTTAGATTGGATCTCGAGGTTCTGGAACTTGTGGAGCTGGAATTGCGTTTCGTCGACTCCTCTAGGGTTTTCCAAAAATATGGGAATTTATAGGCTTAATAGTCGATTAAGGGGGGTCCCGAGGTGGGCACCCTCCACCAGACTGTGTCAGGGGCCTTTGTCGCACCCTGGTGGAGGGTGGCCACCCTGGGGCCCTCTCTTGGTCCTCTTTGGCCCATCCCGGCTCTTCTGGTCCATCAAAATTCTCCAAAAATTCCCGTAGATTTTGGGCTCCGTTTGGTACTGATTTTCTACAAAGTAAAAAACCAACAAAAACAGCAACTGGCACTTTGGCACTATGTCAGTAGATTAGTCCCAAAAAATGATATAAAGTTGCTATAAAATGATTGTAAAACATCCAAGATTGATAATATAACAACATGGAACAAGCAAAAATTATAGATACGGTGGAGACGTATCAGAATGCTAATCTCATTTATGGCCTTTTGTACCAACAAATAGATGATGGTATCATACAGGTTCCCATCATAGCACATGAAGGATCGGTCATTCTTTGTCATAAACCCCATTCGTCAGAGAAGTGCACCTCCAAAAGTGCATACAAAATATGCTTGCAAGATATGCAACAACAATGAGAGCCTTCGCCCATGCAGGTACAAAATGAAATTAAACAACTCTTAAAGCGGGTACGGAATGAAAAAAGGAATAACTCCGAGGGTGCAAACATTTTCATGGAGGCTTCTAAGTAAAGCTATACCAAAAATCATGAGAGCATGTAAGTAATATTTCTATATCAAAAAAAATTCTAGATGTGCGATGACCCACAAGTATAGGGGATCAATCATAGTCCTTTAGATAAGTAAGAGTGTCATACCCAATGAGGAGCATAAGTAAATGACAAGTGGTTTTTCAGCAAGGTATTCTCTGCAAGTACTATAAGTAATAGTGATAGATAGTTTCACAGAAAGACAATTCGCAACAAGTAACATGTAATCTTCTATTCCTAAATAGGTACAACCCATTAGCTATTTTTTCTAGACATGCAACTATACCACATAGGCAAGTCATGCATGCAAGTCAAATACATTGTTTTTACATTACTTTATGCATGCAAGCATGGCATCATCAATTTATGCATGTTACTCAGAAGTTATTTTGCATTAGATTTTGACAATATACGTGTCGGTCACTTGCATCGTACCTATGTAATTCACATTCACATTTTTGCTTGAACTAATATTCTTTTAACTGCAATTCATTTCTTTTTCTCTTTCTATACTATTTGTATTTTATTTTCATATTTAAGCTAAAATTATCTTCCCATTAGTTATAGATGTTTCTGTACAAATTTTTATGCATTCGTTTAGCAAGTTTCCCGCAGCAACGCGTCGGGGCATCGTCTAGTAATAGTAACAAAGGTGCAGAAAGGTGGCCCAGTCCTTTTTTAGTAAAGGATAATCCTGAAAGTTCTCTATATAAAGCAAAGCACTCTCGATGACACTTGGGAATTTCCGCTAGTCATGTTTATCATGTTTAGTTGATTCACATTTGTTACTTTCATAATTTGATATGTGGGTGGACCGGTGCTAAGGTGATGTTCTTACTTGAATAAATAACCCACTTATGAAACCCCCTCTCCCAAGCATCCGCAACTACGAAAGAAGAATTAAGATAAATCTAACCATAGCATTAAATGTGTGGATCCAAATCAGACCCTTACAGAACAACTCATAAACTAGGGTATAAGCTTCTATCACTCTCGCAACCCATCATCTACTTATCATTCCCCAGTGCTTTCCTTTAGGACCAAATATGGTGAAGTGTCATGTAGTTGACCTTCACTAGACACCAGTAAAGGAAGAGCAACATACATATCATAAAAATATCGAACGAATACCAACATCACATGATTACTTATAACAAGACTCCTCCCATGTCCTCGAGAACAAAAGTAACTACTCACAAATCATGTTCATATTCATGTTCATGATCAAAGGTGTATTGAATATCATTAAGGATCTGAACATAAAATCTTCCACCAATTAAACCAACTAGCATCAACCACGAGATGTAATCAACACTACTAGCAACCCACATGTATCAATCTGAGGTTTTGAGACAAAGATTGAATACAAGAGATGAACTAGGGTTTGAGATGAGATGGTGCTGGTGAAGATGTTGATGAATATTGATCCTCCCATGATAGAGGAAGTGTTGGTGATGACGATGGCTTCGATTTCCTGCTCCCAGAGGGAAGTTTCCCTGACAGAATTGCTCTTCCGGAGAGCAAAAGTGCTCCTGTCCAGGTTCCGCCTCGAGACGACGTCGCTTCGTCCCGAAAGTATCTCATGCGCTTTACACCAATATGACCTACGGTAGTGCCACAAGTATCTGGTGATATCATTATTAACTTTGCATCTTTTGGCATCAATATTATGAATATGTGTATCACTATGATCGAATATTCAATAAACCATTCACATTGGGTGCATGATCATGAAGATATTATTCATGTAAAAGGAACAACCATTATTCTCTGAATTAAATGAATAATTGTCTCTCAATAAACAAGATCCACATAATGTTCATGCTCAACGCAGGCACCAAATAACATTTATTTAGGTTTAAATCTAATCCCGTAGGTAGAGGGAGCGTGCGATGGTGATCACATCAACCTTGGATACACTTCCAACACACATTGTCACCTTGCCCTAAGCTAGTCTCCATTTATTCCGCAACTCCCGTTTCGAGTTACCAATATTGGTAACTGAACCGATATCAAATACCTAGGTTCCACTACTAGCACTAGTAAGGTACACATCAATAACATGTATATCAAATATACCTTTGTTGACATTGCCATCCTTCTTATCTGCCAAGTACTTAGGGCAATTTCGCTTCCAGTGACCGTTACCCTTATAATAGAAGCACTCCGTTTCGGGTTTGGGTCTACCCTTGGGTTTCTTCATTGGAACGGAAACTGGCTTGACATTCTTGAAGTTTCCCTTCTTTCCCTTGCCCTTCTTGAAACTAGTGGTCTTGTCAACCATCAACATTTGATGCTCCTTCTTAATGTAAACCTCCACGGCCTTAAGCATTGTGAATAGCTCAGGGATCATCTTCTTCATCCCTTGCATGTTATAGTTCATCACAATGCTCTAGTAGCTTGGTGATAGTGACTGGAGAACTATGTCAATCACTATCTTATCTAGAAGATTAACTCCCACTTGATTCAAGCGATTGTAGCCACTATACATTATGAGCACATGCTCATTGACTGAGATATTCTCCTCCAACTTTCAGGCAAAGAACTTGTCAGAGGTCTCATACCTCTCAACATGGGCATGAGCCAGAAATACCAATTTCATCTCTTGAAACATCTTATATGCTCTGTGTTATTCAAAACATCTTTGGAGCCCCGATTTTAAGTCATAAAGCATGGTGCATTGAACTATTGATTAGTCATCAGAACGTGCATGCTAGACGTTCACAACATCCAGAGATGACGCTAGAGGGGTTGACACGCTGAGCGGTGCATCAAGGACATAAGCCTTCTGTGCAGCAGTGAGGACAATCCTCAGATTACGGACCCAGTCTGCATAATTGCTCACATTATCTTTCAACTTTGTCTTTCTCTAGGAACGTATTAAAATACAGGGGAACTACAACATGAGCTATTTATCTACAACATAATTTGCAAAGACTTTAGACTATGTTCATGGTAATTAGTTCAATTAATCAAATTATTAATGAACTCACACTTAAATCAACATCCCCCAGGTTGTCTAAGTGTTACATGATCCAAATCCACCAACCAAATCCGATCATCACGTGAGATGAGGTGGTTTCAATGGCGACATCTCCATGTTGATCATATTTACTATATGACTCACGTTCGACCTTTCGGTATTCCGTGTGCCGAGGCCATGTCTATACATGCTAGGCTCGTCAAGTTTAACCCAAGTATTCTGCATGTGTAAAAACTGGCTTTCACCTATTTTATGTGAACAAAGAGTCTATCACACCCGATAATCATGAAGTGCTTCAAAACGAAGAACTTTCGCAATGGTGCATACGTAGGGAGAACACATTTTTCTTGAAATTAAGTGAAGGGATCATATTATAATGCTACCATCGTCCTAAGAAAAATAAGATGCAGAAAAGATAAACATCACATGCAAATCAATAAGTCACATGATATGGCCATCATCATCTTATGCTTTTGATCTCCATCTCCAAAGCACCTGCATGATCTCCATGGTCACTGGTATGACACCATGATCTCCCTCATCATGATCCCCATCAATGTGTCATCATGTGGTTGTCTCGCCAACTATTGCTTCTACAACTATTGCTAAAACGCATAGTGTAAAGTAAAGCAATTACATGGCGTTCAATGATTGACACGCAGGTCATGAATTAAACTACAGAAAACCTATGGCTCCTGCCGGTTGCCGTTCTCATCGACTTGCAAGTCGTGATAATATTACAAAACATTATCATCTCATACATAAACATATATCAAATCATGTCTTGGCCATATCACATCACAACTATCCCTGGAAAAAAGTTAGACGTCCTCTACTTTGTTGTTGCAAGTTTTATGTGGTTGTTGTGGGCAACTAGCAAGAATCATTCTTACCTATGCAAAGCCATAATGGTGATAATAAAGTTTCCTTTTAACCTTCTACAAGGACCACCCTTGTAAAATTTGATTCAACTAAAGTGGGAGAGACACACACCCTCCATCCACCTTATGCAATAAAAGTTGCATGTCAGTCGGTGGAGTCGGTCTCTTGTGCGAGGACAAGTAAAGTTGGTATGGGCTGCTTCATTCCACAATACCGCCGAATCAAAATAAGACAAGGGAGGCAAGCAATCTGAACATCAACGCCCATAACTTTCTTGTGTTCTACTCGTTCATATCATTGATAATCCACAAGTGTAGGGGATCGTTTGTAGCCTTTTTCGATGAGTAACAGTGTCGAACCCAACGAGGAGCTAAAGGTAGAATTAATATTCTCTCAAGTTCTATTGACCACCGATAAAACTCTACGCACTCTAATGCTTAATTTAACTAGAACAAGTATGAAACTACTTTGCGGGGATAAAACTAGAAGTACTTAGTAGTGTGATAGATAGGTTTGCAAGATAATAAAGAACATGGAAATAAAAGTTAGGTGTTGTTTTAATAAAATAAAAATAAAAGTAAATAGAGCGAGTGTGGAAAAGTGGTGATAGGATTTGCGAGATTGTCCAAGGAAATTGATAACGAGATCGATAATCCTTATTGCAGTTTAATATGAGGGAGAGGCATGAGCTAACATACTTTTCGTAATTGGATCATATGCACTTATAATTGGAACTCTAGCAAGTATCCACAACAACTAAAGATCATTAAGGTAAACCCAACCATAACATTAAACATCAAGTCCCCTTTACTACCATACGTAAACAACCCCTTTACTACTAAAGATCATTAAAGATCATGGTGTCATACCGGTGACGATGGAGATCATGCCAGTGCTCTGGAGATGGAGATCAAAAGCATAAGATGATGATGGCCATATCATGTCACTTATTAATTTGCATGTGATGTTTATCCTTTTATGCATCTTATTTTATTAGGAAGATGGTAGCATTATAATATGATCCCTTCACTAAATTTCAAGATAAAATGTGTTCTCCCCAAGTATACACCGTTGGGAAAGTTCGTCATTTCAAAGCACCACGTGATGATCGGGTGTGATAGAATCTTTGTTCACATACAACGGGTGTAGGCTAGTTTTTACACATGCAGAATACCTAGCTTAAACTTGAAGAGCCTATCATGTATAGACATGGACTCGAAACACGGAAGTCCGAAAGGTCAAACATGAGTCATATAATGCACATGATCAACATGGAGATGTTCACCTTTGAAACCACCTCATCTCACGTGATGATTGGATTTGGGTTGGTGAATTTGGATCATATATTACTTAGACAACTTGAAGGATGTTGATTTAAGTGGGAGTTAATTAGTAATTTGATTAACCAAAATAAATATCATGAACATAGTCTAAGGTCTTTGCAAATTATGTTGTAGATCAATACCTCATGTTGTATTTCCGACTGTTGTTGTGCTTAGCGCCAGTTGTCCCCAATCATATTATCCACATAACGGTCATATCATTGGGGGCATTTATGTCTTATCATGTCAGGTTGCACCTTGGATATAAATAGCCACCCCCACAACCACTAGTTGGTTGGCTGCTCCGAGAGAGAACTAACACTTGTCATTTGAGAGCAACCCATCCTCCGAAGACTTTGAGATAAAATCATGAGTGAGGAAAAACCCAAATCCAAACCACCAAACCCAAAGTGATTGAGCATCATTAAAGAGATTGTTCCTATGTGGAACCGAGGCTTGTTACCTTTGAAGACTGTGTATCTTCGAGACGGTTAGGCGTCATGGTCTAGTGCATCCTGTAGTCAATTGGGGATCACGGAGTGACCTTGGTCTAGAGCATCCAGTAGTCAATTGTGGATCGCCGGGTGACCAGTTTGTGAGGGTTTTGGAAGTCTACCCTGAAGACTTACCACGAGTGTTGGGCGAGG
Source organism: Hordeum marinum (assembly GCA_022496015.1). Classification (NCBI taxonomy): domain Eukaryota; kingdom Viridiplantae; phylum Streptophyta; class Magnoliopsida; order Poales; family Poaceae; genus Hordeum; species Hordeum marinum. The sequence goes on along the minus strand of CM039673.1, from coordinate 471,090,017 downwards.
ACTTTGTGACCTTAGCTCAAGGCGAATACAGTAAGGACTGTGTGTCCTGGGTTTGTGTGTCCTCTGGTTTAAATACCAGGCCGCTCCAAACCAGATGTACGACTATCACAGCAGTTGGAACTGGGTCATCAAACCATTGTCTTCATTGAGCTACCTGGTTCTATTTCATCAACCCTTTCATCTCCTCATATACCTGATGATGAAATTCATATTTACTGTTTGAAGAATTTGACTGAAGACTTCCACAACTTCCTCATCTCAAATTCTTCAAGTTACCTTGTTCCTCACCTGCTTATCCTGTGTCATGCTACTTGTAATCTATGCATGTTTTATTTCATCATGATGACTATGTTGTTGCTATGTTTCTCATGCACTTGAGTACTTATTCCGCTGCTAGTTATTCATCACATTTCAAATTCCTCAAGTTGAAATTCCTCAAATGATGAATTTGTAAAAATCACCTATTCACCCCCCCCCCCTCTAGTCGATATAATGCACTTTCAACAACAAGTCCTCTCCCTTGAGGCATCCCTCTTGCTCCCGTGTGTCTCGTTCTTCCTCGTTCACAATTCTGGAGGCGCTTAGCGAAACCCTGTTGGCACTGCTCCACCACCATGTCCACCACTCCTTCATGTTGGTCGAGATCACATCTACTTCTCCGCACTCGCTTGCTAGATCAAGATGGTGGAGACTTCATTAATACGCACATGTGCTGAAGGCGGAGGTGTCGACGTTCGGTGCTAGATCAGATCGAATCGTGATTGGATCGTGAAGAGTACGACCACATCAATCGTGTCATATACATATGCTTTCGCTTAACGGTCTGCAGGGGTACGAAGACACACTCTATCTCTCTCTCTCTCGTTGCTATGCATCACCGTAGGTAGATCTTGGGTGTTCATAGGAAAAAATTTGTTTTCCATGCTTCGTTCCCCATCAATACATAGGATAAAATTTCTGATGGAATTCCCACTTCAATCGGTTCCAATCACATGTACCGGTATCATCCAATAGCCTATACCAAATCAATGCCTTTTCTTCCAAAGATAAAAGGAAAACCTTCTTTTTAACACCATCCTCAGATAAACCTGCAAGCTTAAATAATCCACCAATTTCATCTATATAGATCAAGTGCATACCTGGATGTTTTGTTCCATCTTCTGCATAAGGATTAGCAAGCAGTTTTTCTAACATTCCCGAAGCAAATTCATAGTAAATATTTTCAGTAGGTTCAGTACGTTGAGGAGAGGTTTTTGCCACTACCAAACAAGGTGAACATATCCCGAACAAGCCCCTCAAAGGATTATCCTCCATAGTAACAAGTAACGGTAAATTTAAGCACATAATGAAAAGGTTTTCTTACCAAATTCCACTTACCCAAGGCGCTTCACTCCCTGGCTACGGTGCCAGAAAAGAGTCTTGATGACCCACAAGTATAGGGGATGAATCTAGTCCTTCTGATAAGTAAGAGTGTCAAACCCAACAAGGAGCGAAAGGAAATGACAAGCGGTTTTTAGCAAGGCATTCTCTACAAGTGTTATAAGTAACAACAATAGATAGTTTTTTAGCAAGATAATTCGCAACAAGTAACAACTAATAATAGTAACAAAGGTGCATCAAGGTGGCCCAATCCTTTTTGTAGTAAAGGATAAGCCTCGAATTTCTCTTATGTAAAGCAAAGTGCTCTCGAGGACACATGAGAATTTTCGTCTAGTCATGTTCATCATGTTTAGTTGATACATGTTCATTACTTTGATAATTTTGTATGTGGGTGGACCGGTCCTAAGTTGCTATTCTTACTTGAACAAATAACTCACTTGTTATTACCCCCTCTCGCAAGCATCCGCAACTACGAAAGAAGAATTAAGACAAATCTAACCATAGCATTAAATGTGTGGATCCAAATCAGCCCCTTACGGAACAACTCATAAACTAGGGTTTAAGCTTCTGTCACTCTCACAACCCATCATATAGTTATCATTCCCCAATGATTTCCTTTAGTCCCAAATATGGTTAAGTGTCATGTAATCGAAATTCACAGGACACCACTAAAGGAACAGCAACATATCAGCAAAATATCGAATGAATACCAACATCACATGATTACTTATAACAAGACTTCTACCATGTCCTTGAGAACAAAAGTAACTACTCACAAATCATGTTCATGTTCGAGATGAGAGGTGTATTAAATATCATTAAGGATCTAAACATATAATCTTCCACCAATTAAACCAACTAGCATCAACTATGAGATGTAATCAACACTACTTGCAACCCACATGTACCAATCTGGGGTTTTCAGACAAAGATTGAATAGAAGAGATGAACTAGGGTTTGAGATGAGATGGTGTTAGTGAAGATATTCATGAAGATTGATCCTCCCATGATGGAGGAAGTGTTGGTGATGACGATGGCTTCGATTTCCCCCTCCCGTAGGGAAGTTTCCCCGATGGAATCGCTCTACGAGAGAGAAAAATTGCTCTTGTCCAGGTTCCGCCTCGAGAGGGTGGCGCTTCATCCCGAAAGTAACCTCGTGTTTTTATAGGGAAAAAACCCTTCATGTAGCAGAAGAGGGGGACCATAGACCCCATGTGGGACCCACAAGGCATCAAAGCATGCCCACCCTAGGTGCGCCCTATTGCCTTGTGAGCAATAGGTTGCCCTCCCACGCACTTCTTGGTTCCAGTATTTTTTATATATTCCAAAAATATTCTCGGTAAAATTTCAAGTCATTTGGAGTTCAGCAAAATAGGTATCTCCGATTTAGCTTTTTCAACTCCAGAATTCCAGGTGCCGGTAATGTTCCCCTCTGTGCAAACCTTGTAAATTCAAATAGAAAAGGCATTAAATTGTGTCATAATGTGGAATAATGTGGAATAATGACTAAAAACAATATAAATAACAATAGGAAATCATGATGCAAAATGGACGTATCAATGTGATCAAGAAGAAAGTAACATGCATCTTTTTTTACATGCTCTTTTTGCAAAAGTTGCTTGGTTCTTAGAGCCATGGTTTATTAAAACTGAACATCTTGCTCAAAAACATGGCTCTATTCATGCCATAATCCTATCCATTTTGAATTCTAATCATCCCTAGGCTACTATCACAAATGTAACGACCTTTTTATGGTGCATATGGAAAGCAAGGAATGTCGGTCTCTTTGGCAGTAAGCAAAACACTTAATTTGCAGGTACATCAAGCACTACAGACGATTATAAAAGGCAGGCTATATCATCTTACACTGAGAATGTAGGTGATGCCACAATACTAGAACAAAAACAAATGAAGCAACCGACCAATTATCTTTTGCGGGAAAATATAGGAAGAACACAATCAGGTATTTCAGGATATGAGGTGTACATAGATGTTGCATAGAAAATAAGTGCAATCACTTTATCTACAATAACAACTAACATGGGGAATGGAATCTTCATCCAACTAGAAGGAGAACATCAAAAAGGAGGAATTTACATATCATCATCAGCAGGTGCACAAGTTAATTCTCCCCTAAAAGCAGAAGCCCTTGCACTCTAGGTTGTTGTAAAGATTGCCACAACTTTGACAAATAATCACTTCACCTTACTAGTGGACAACCAGATGTTAGCACGAGAAGCAGCTTCAAAGAATCTTTGACATGAACCTAGTCACTCGGATATTAGGCATCAGGTAGCTGCTTTCTTTGACGCAACAAGACACAATCAAATTCAGGTTTTCCATATTCCTAGGATCCACAAATTTAAGGCTCGTAATTTTGCACCCAATGTTAATCTCATAGATCCTCAAGATAGCTCAGAAATGGCTTGTTGTAAATGCGCTCATGCAGGTGAACATTGTCCTACGCTCATGAAGCTAGGCAATCTTTAGATGAAAGATTGTAAAATCACAGATATGATATGTACTTTATGTTAATACAAGACACTTTAGGTGCCTCCTCTTGTCCAAAAAAACTATTTGAGCACAGTTTGTAATTCAACATAGTACTTTATTGGTCCGCGGGTCAGTTCAATTGTTTGAATTTCATAAACCGAACACAAATTAGGAGTTGCGAGCAGCCGAGTCTCTACCATGTACACGGCTGCCATCCTGGACCAACCAATAAAACTCTCCCGCACACGCACCCTTGCTCACAAGAAGCAGTTGCCACACATTCGTGTTGGGCCAGAGCACACGTGACCCCTAACCGGATCTCGCATTGAAACGGCGCGCCCACACCCTCTTTCTCTCTGTTAAGACTAAACCAATTCGGTTTAAACTTTTCTTTGAGTAAGTGTCAAAGACCATATATTAAGTATCATTGATCCTTGCAAACACACATGCAAAAGGATAAAATACCTTCAAATCTTTAGGGGTGCCAAAGTCTTCTTCCCCCTACATTTATCGAAACATGTCGTGAGCATAGTTTGATGCCACCTGTGGGTCTCCGCCTTGCCAAACCAAACTTTCTTAAACCCATGAGCTTCAAGAAATAACGGTCGGGAAGTCGTGAATCTAGACTAGGAGATGCCGACGGTTGTGATATACAAAGAAATGTAGGAGATATGCCCTAGAGGCAGTAATAACAGTTACATTATATTTCCTGGTTTGTAATGAATGTTTTTGATCCATGATATAACTACAATGATTCTCAGGTCTACAATATCCACGAGGCTCAGAGGGAAACTCATGTGCACCTGTGTAGGATAGAAAGTAGTCTAGAGGGGGTGATTAGACTACTTGACCAATTAAAAATCTACTTCTTCCCAATTTTAAGTGTTGATATATTTTAGCATTCATAGAAAGTCAAGTACCCCCTACACATGCATGCCTACGAGTATAGCAGCGGAAAGTAATAACAAGCATGTAAGCAAAGGAAGGGTAGGAAGATCAAACGCAATTTGAAGACACGATGATTTTTCCCGTGGTTCCGATAGGTGGGGTTATCGTACGTCCACGTTTATGGAGTCTTCAACCCACTGAGGGTAACGGTCGCGAGAGTCCACGGAGGGCTCTACCCATGGAGGGTTCCACAAAGAAGCAACCTTGACTATACCATGATGGCCTACGTCCACAAAGGACTAGCCTAACTCGGGGTAGATCTTCATGAAGTAGGCGATCTCCTTGCCCTTACAAACTTCTTGATTCACTCCACAACACAAAGTAGGAGGCTCCCAAGCGACACCTAACAATATAGGAGGGACCACCCTCCAAAAGGTAATAGGCTCGATAATGTCGATGAACTCCTTGATCTTGTGCTTCAAGATGATAGACTCCTCAACACACAATCACTCTCTCACAGATTTGGCTTTGGTGGGAGAGATTGATTGGGTGGAAAGAAACTTGGGGAGACTAGAGATCAAGATTCATATGGTTGGAATGGAATGGCATGATCTCAACACATGAGTAGGTGGCTCTCTCTCAGAAAATCAGTTGGTATGAGTGGGGGTCTGTTCTGAGTGCTTCTCTTGCAAGTAGGTCGTGGTGGAGGGGTATATATAGGCATCTCCAAAAATCCAATCGTTACACGTAATAAGTCAGACTCGGTGACACCGATGTGTTAATCTCGGTGGTACCGAGTTGCGTCTAAGGTAGCAACTTTTGAATCTCGGTGAGACCGATACATAAAACTCGGTTGCACCGGTAAGGTGACCAACGGTCAGGTTGCCAGACTCGGTGACGCCGATTCAACAAACTCGATGGGACCGATTTTGTGAATTTGCGTAACAAAAAGTTGGCAACCCAAACTCGGTGGCACCGAAGCAGAATCGGTTGCACCGAATGGCTAGGGTTTGGCTAAGTCTGTCTGAGGCTGAGAATCGATGGCACCGAGTGGAAAGTGTTGGTTTCACCGATTTTGGATATTTGGCTTTGGACAGACTTTTGTGGAAGAGCTTGTGGGTGTATGTGATGACCATCACTTGTGCACGTATGAGCATTATGTTCACCAACGGTACCTTATCCCCTTTTAATAGTATTGGCTTTCCTATGGACTCAAAGTGATTTCTCACGAAGTAAAATGTAGAGTCCTCTTGCTTGAAGCTTTGCAATCTATTTCCTTGCATCTTGGGGTATTCCATAATCCTTTTGCCAACCCATCATTGAACTTTTCCTGAAATATGCTTAGTGGAAACATAGTTCAATGACATATATGTTGTTATTAATTACCAAACCACCAAGGGAGCAAATGTGCTTTCAACGTGTGGTACAATAAACGATAAAAAGTATTCCTAGTCATGCCTCTAAGACTAGCTCAAGTATTGCATGATGATCCTATTTTCCTGATCATGGGCATGTCTATGCCAGCAATTTTGAGGGCACGACGTTTGTAAAACACTTGTGTTGAATCGACCCGGATTGATGTTATGCTATGAGATACATTCGTCACAAGTTAATGTAATAACACAGAGATAATTAACGTTTGCATAATGCCTTAGACCATGAGAGTATCGAGTTCCTTCGTGGTTGCTTCTTAAACTTTGGGGTCTGTTAAACGTCATCTGTAACAGGGTGGCTATTACAGCGGCTTACGGGTTCACGGAAAAGTATGACAAGTAACTTGGTAGATCAAGATTGGGATTTGCTCCTCCGGCGATGAATAGATATTCTTGGACCCTCTCGGTGTTGCGGTATCCATCATCATCTGGCCAGACACAATGTGATTTGATCATAGGGATGTCGATACACGGAAACGAGAAAGGAGAACAAAACTAGTAATGAGGTAACTGGCATAGTGGACAAGGTGTTGATCCATGGGGATGCTGACAAGTCTTGCCTCGGGGTTTTGTATCATATCGTGAAGCAACAGGAATAGCACATAGCAAACTAATGGTTCACTTGAATATTTATTCGTGTCGGTATAGGGGTCAATATGGGTGTACATGGCTCCGATGTTAATCATTGATCGGAAAGTGTTCCGCTCATGTCTATACTTTACCGAACCTATAGGGTCACACACTTAAGGGTCATCTATCTGCTGAATACTAGACACGGAGTCTCAGAGGAAATCATGGGAAAAGTTTCGGGGACAACGAAAGACTTCCGGAGAGAGAACGTCGGAAGAGTTTCGGTAAAACAGAAACATTGTTTCGAAGTATACCATTAACTCAAATTGGTTTCAGCATATGCCTGGAAATTATTGGAGGGTACCAGAATTGTTCTGATAACTTCTGGGATTTTTCACAAACAAAAACCGGAAATGTTCCAGACTGTCGGAACCGCTTTGATTGCTTTTCGCAGATGAAAATCATTGATCTGAAAATGTTTCAGAACACGTCCAGAATTGTTTTAGTGGGTACTGGAATTATTCTAAGACCCATGAAAATATTTTCAGATTTAACGGCCGCGAAAAAATGGTTTCGTGAAAAGTAAAAGGCATTTTATGGTTACTTTATGGAAAGCCACCTTTTTTGGCTTTGTCCCAAAATATCTTGGGATGACATGTACGGATGAGAACTCCTCATGGGGGGGGCACTTGTGGTGTCCGGCAAAAGGAGGATCTCCTCCATGGAGGTCCTCTTGCCTTCCCATTTTGCCCCTTTGGAAACTCCATGTGATGGATTTTTGGGTATTTCAAGTGCCACCCTACTCCTTGGGTTTTTCCTATAAATAGAGGTGGAGATGCACTCTCCATGCTCACTCTCACATACAAATGCCATGCATGATCTTGCCTTCTTTCTCCCTCCCCGCAAAATAGTTTCATAGAGCCAAAAGGCTGTTTGGGTTTCGGCAGGAACAAGTTCCGGGCGGCGAAGCCCTGCCGGATAGCTGACACTGTATGTGTGCAACCCCGTAGAGATGTCGTAGTTTCGATCTTTTGCCTGAGGGGCTGTTTGAGGGTCCTCCCGAAGGGCTGTCCGTGACATCGTCTGAGGGACTGTCCGACCGTCTCCCGGAGTGCTGTTCGACGAGGGAATGCATCCTCGTGGTTGGGAGGTTATAAATCCTAGCTGCAGGGATCTGCACCACCGATCTTCATCGACTCTACTTCCGCTATGCTACGAGTCGGTAATGATCAGATCAAAACCTTGTATGCATCTCTATAGTGGTCCTGGGCATGCTCGTAGGTCAGAAATTTTTGTTTTCCGTCACGTTCCCCAACAAGAAAATCATCGCCACGGAGAAGAAAAGGTTGATAAAGGCATGTAGAAAACTTCGAAGACCATGAACATTGACCATATCCAGATGGATCCATTAGAAATCTAAACCGACCATATCCCGAATGACCCACTAGAGACATGGTTCCACAAGTCCTCCGATGTTGGTAAATACACCAACGGAATGAGGAAAGATCAGGGAGAACATTATTCCTAGGCGTTGACAATGTCGCCACCTTGCTGCCCCAAACCAAATTTGAAGACTCCATAAAGAAAACCTGGAAAAACTCATACATGTCATTGCACGCCAGGTCCGAATCCGATGTTGACCTCTTCGTCGTCCAAGATGATGCATCGACATTCCCTTCTTCTACTGGCCTAGCAAGGTCATGTCGTCATTAAAAATCACCACTTGATGACCAACGTTGTCGTCGAGCATCATTGCCGACAACCGCGGCCAGACCATGCATCACCATCGATGTCCCGGGGTAGCCCACCAGCTTCTCCAAACTGGGATCCCGATGAGTAGCATCCTCCCTGCTATTGTTGGTGTCGTGTGGGTGTTGTCTGATGGCTAACACTGGCGATGGAAAGGGAGATCGGATCACGGGTGGTGGCTAGGTTAAGTTACATGTGCATTTCCTTCAGAAATTTCATTATATCCATTACTTATAAGGGAAAACGATTGGATCACCGTGAGTCATTTCATTGTATTGTTAATTCGGTTTAAACTAATCACGGTATATGTACTATTTTTAAGTTTAGGGCTTGAGTTTATATTCAGTAGTGGGTGCTTACTTTTACTAATTAGCCCTTGTGGTTGTTAAAAATAAGCAAAAAAGACCTCAACTTGTGCATCACTATTTGAACTGGAAATGGGCGCATTGGACGAGTTTGTGTGTTGAAATAATCATTTTTTCCAGTTCATGGACTAAAGTAAGCTTTATTGCAAATGTATCAATGATGCATTTAACACAAAAAGTACAAAATCTTAATCCAAAAACAATAATAGAAACACCAATTTTTATACACATATTTACCTTTTTCTGAACATCACACCTGAAAATATATTTCCATGATACGTACGAACTATACATGAATATGTAGAAGCACACCTTTTTTCAGAATTTTCGTGAAGTGGAAATAAAGTTTTCGAGCAAAAAATTGAATAAAGAGGTGCCTAGAGCTCGCCTCCAAAGCACATCGTTGTGAGCTTTCTACCAAGCGAAACGGCGAAACGCAATCAAAATGGAGCGTCAGATTCACTTATCCACTCGAAAACCATAATCGATGCTCACTGGCCCAACATGTCGAGCGGACGTACATGCCAACTCTTCCAGCATGAGAAATGACTCGCCCAAATCGATCTTATCGAAGGTTCAACCAGTTTTTACTTTCTTTTACTGGTGTTCTGGTATTCTTTTTATTATTATTATTTATATTTCTTTTTAAAGAATTTGTTTCTTTTCCTTGTTCAATTTTTTTTACTTTTCAAAATCTTCATATTTTTTGAAAAAATGCTTAGAAATTTCAAAAAATAATTGTGTTTTTCATGAAATATTTAAAATTTTAAATTTTCCTTGTGCCTCAATTTTTTCATAAATTCAAAAAATCCGGAAATTTAAAACGGTTCCTCTCTTTCAAAAAATATTCAAATAAAACAATGGGTCATATAGGACGTTTTGTTAAGGGTTCATATATGCTGTCCCAGGTGCACAAATGCTAATAATCGCTCGCAGCAGTTGTTAAACATCTCATTGCTAGTAATACTAATACGATCGTGGGCCCGTCAGAAATCGAGAAGAGCGAGCGTGTGTCCGGTATTGGGATTTCGAAGGTTCGTCGCCGGTTCTCGAAGTTTCCTAAGTTGATTCTGTTTTCCCTTTTTTTCCATTTCCTTTGCATTATTTATTTGTTGATTTATTTATGTTTGGTTTTATTCTTTCTTTATTTTGGGGGTTTTTAATTCAAAAAATTTAAACAAATCAAAATATCATATAAAAAATAAATGTCAGGACTTTTCTAAAATTCTTCAAGTTTTTCGTAACATGTTCGAATTTTCTTCCAATTTTCATATTTACTTATTAGGAAAATGATCGGATTTTGAAAAAAAACACATTTTTTAAAAAACGGTTTACGTTTTACAAAATATTTTCAGATTACTCAGTAAGATAAATGGTAATTTCTACATTTATACATATTTTATATAAAATTCAGCAAACATTTTTTAATCTGGTAAATATTTCTCAACATAGACGAACAGTTTTTGCTTAGAGCCAAAAAAATTTAATTCATGAAATATGTTGAAATGTATTAACATTTTTTCAAATCCACAACAAAAATTATTCATGACCTTTTTTCATCTTCGTGTACTTCTTTTGATTTCATAAAACCATTCTTGAACTTTTTTAAAATCCACAAAAAAATAGAAATTCGTGCACATTTCTCCAAATCCACGAAAAATTTATGAATTGACGAGTATTTTGTCAATTTCCAAATGTTTTTTGGAATCATGAATAAGTTTTTCTTCAAAAATATTTTTGAATTGGTGAACTTGTTATATATTAAGGAATAATATTTTAATTCCTTTTTTATTTTTGATTTCCCCAACAATTTTTAAAATAATACCCACAATTTAAGTTAATGGATGTTTTTCCGAATTCTCAATGATTTTTCAAGTCCCTGATAATTTTCTGAATTAACGGAAAAACTCCAATTTTGCAAGCTTCTGTTATTACCTGAACGTTTTTTGAATTTCCGAACTATTTTTAATAGCTTGAGCAGTATTTTAGTTAATGCATTTTTTGAACTCATGAACATTTTTGAATTTGGAATATTTTTTAATATTCCCAAACATTTGTTGAATATGCATGATGTTTTTTGAATTCACAAAAATTTGTTTTCTATTTGCGAATCTTTTCTTCAAATCATAAATTAAACAGTCCTAAAATAAAATAAAATGAGAAAACGAAAGAAATATTAGACGTGCTCTGGGTCGCTCTGTCAGACCCATCTCGCTTGAGGAATAGCATAGCGCTCGCTGTGAGCGATAGATTTTAGCAGCTCTCGATATAACCAGCCTTCCTGATTCGGGCAATCCATTAGGGCTGTAATATTGGGCTGCGTGGTCGGTCTACACACCAGGCTAGGGGGAGCAAGCGTAGCCTAATGATGCCCTACCGACCTTATTCTAAATGTTTAACCAAATCTATTTTATTAGAGATTTCAGACTATAAATTAAGACTTGACTAGTTACCTTTTAAATAATAATCTTAGTTGAGCTTCTAGAATAAGCTGAGATGGCACACTTTATTCTAAAAGCTCAAAAAAATCACCAGAAGTACAGGCCCTAAGTCTAGGGTGAGACAACGGTGACATAGACCATCTGGGCCCATTAGGACGTGGCATATACTGCAGACGTGATTTTTAAAGATATATTTATTTGTTTCCGAAAATTGTCGGTTAAATTTTCAGAAATATTTATACAATGTGAAAAAATGTTCACATAGTTTCACAAAAATGTATATCGCCATTATAAAAATGTCTAACATGTATTTGGAAAAATAGTTACTAGCATGTATTAAAAATGTGTTCAAAACATGTATTTTAAAAATAGTGTCCATCATGTATTTCAAATTGTCTAAAGTGTATCAAAAAACTGTACACTGTGTACTCACAAAACGTAGATATGTGTTGGAAGAAGCCTGGAAATTAGAGCCGACAAAGAAACAAATAGTAATGCAACAAAAATCATGAAATACGAAGAGAACAAAGACTGAAAATAACAAAAAGTATAAGGAAGAAAGAAAACGAAAATAAAACCAGTAAAATAACATAGAAAAAAGTATTAGAAAATGAAAGTCAAAGGAAACCAATGAAGAAACAAAAAATGATAATAAGAAAAATACTAAAGTGAAAGTGAACCCTACAGGAAAGCGCGAGCTGTAGCAAGTGATTGCGCTGACGAGTCGGCCGGATCCGCTCGCCCTTAGTCGAATCCTACGAATAGGAAGTGTTATATGGGTGCGAGACGCTTCCTATTCAGCGCGTAAGGCGAACGTGTATTCCCCCTTGTATGCGGGGTGTCCTATGAGAAGACCCATTTTACGTTCTTTTTCTTTTCGTTTTTGGATTATGTTTTTTCATTTTTTTAGTTTTTTGTGTGTTTTATATTTCTTTTATCATTTTCTTATTTAACTTTTTTCAATTTTTGTGAATTATGTTTTCAAATTCGTGAACATTTTATTGAATTATCAAATTCAATAGAAGTTCATCAGTTTAAAAAAATATTCATCAATTTGACAAATTTTCGTTGAATTCATTTTTTTGTTCTTCGGGATTTAAACCATGTTTATCAAATTCAAAGTTTTTCACTGAATTAACTAAATGTTCATCAAATTCGAAATATGTTCATCGTTTTGAGAAAATGTTCATCAAATTCTAATTATGTTCATGGATTTCTAAAAAAACATCAAATTCAAAATTTGTTCATACAATTTTAAAGGATTTCTTGAATAATTTTTTTATCAAGTTAAAAAATGTTCGTATAATTAAAAATTGTTCGTGAAACGCAAAAAAGTTAATCCGTATTAAAAAATGCTAATGAAAATTTGTTCACCAATATAAAATAAATCATTTAAATTAAAGAAATGTTCATTGTTTTGAAATCGCCAACATTTTTTCAATTCAAAAAACTGTTTTGGAATTTGATAAAAAATCTAATTTTTGACAAATTTCTGAAAGACATTTTTTTCTGACAACTCGGGAAAAAATAAAGAACACCTCGCGCCCCATATGGGCCAGCCCAGAAGGGCGTGCACGGGTCGCCGTGGGTGCGCGTGCGTTGGCCTCCTAGCAATTACTATGCATAATACGATGTCGCCAGGTGAGACATAGCCTGATGATTTGGAGGCGTTGTGGGTTGGCGTGACGGCGCATGTAAACCCGACAACTGCAAAAAATTCATCAAACACATCACATCTATTCCCATCAAAATTCAAATAGAAAATAACACAAATTAGCCATCCATAGCATGCAAATAAATGATTCCAGTACAACAATAGTTCAAATCCAACGAGAAATAGTTCAAATTCAACTAGATTAACCGGATGTTCAACAAGGTTTTCATGTACGAATTATCTCGTCTCACACGTGCTGCCCCTTAAGTTTCATCCTACAGTCTATGTGCATAAATTGTCTGCCCTCTATCCAATGACGCATCAGGGCAGCACGTACAGGCTACACAATGTGTAAAGCAACATTAAGAGAGAAAAAATGAATAAATCAATAAGTTAAGCAAGAATAAGCAAAACTTAAGATCTCTATGGCTGCTGCGCGCAATGGATACCTTGGTTACAGTATATCAACCGCACCACAAAACTTGGCGACGGTTGTTTAGATGGTGTACCATCGGCTAACGACTTTACACTACGTTCATGATGATGTGCATGTGAAAGTGCTAGTTATCGACTAGTGAGGATAAATAGACGATATTTATGAAAAGTTTAAAAACAGTAAACGTCTTCAAAGTAAACGGAAACGATTTCAGGATCAGATAGGGATAACAGTCAAGGATATAGGCATGGCATGAAGACATACAGATAAGTGAAGCATAGTCATCATACGACAAAAGCGTATCGAAGATAAACTAGAGTAGTACGAAGACAAATGCTTATTAGATGAATGTATTCGGTGAATGTCTTCACACAAGAGCAGTCAAAAAAAGGCTTCAAAGTACAGAGGAGTATGTAAATGAGTGAAAGATAGAAGCGGTTACTTGACGGAGATTCACGATTATTTGTTGGACCAGTTCTAGTTGCTGTGACAAATATACGTCTAGTTGGGGAGGCTGAAATCCAACTCGGAAGACCTCGTCTTCACCTTGTTCCTTTGAGTCGAGGTCACTTATACCACGCCCAATCACTCAGGTAAGTCTTTAGGGGAGACTTTTAAAACCCGTACAAATTTGGTCATCCGGCAATCTACAATGGCTATTGGTTTCTCTAGACCTAGACGCCTAACCATCTGAAAGATCATAGTCTTCAAGTGTATTAAGTCTTTAGTTAACTTAGAACATAACGACTTCGATGATGCTCAAACACTCTAGCTCTAGGTCAAGCTAGCAATGGTTACCCGTTATCCGCGTTCCCATGGGTAATTACTCTAATAGGGAACGGGGATATGCCAGGTTTAGTGCTCATGGGGAAGCTCGTGGGTCAAATACCTTACCCAGCGTGCAAGACAGGGATGGGGGATAGGATAGCATTACATGTCCATGTTACCCGCCTTACCCGTGAAGGCTTTACATATGGCCTCTAGAATTAGTAGACCCCCATGTAATTCCCGCCCTTACCCACCCAAATTTTCACCCATCCCACCCCTTTAGTCAAAAATCCCTCAAAACACTAACCTAGCCACAACATATTATTTATTGTGCTAAAATGCTATTTTTTCTACTGAAATGCTATCGAAGGTTATGGTTGATTGTGTGTATGGGTTTCTCCACGGGGATACAAAACTCGATGGGGATGGAGATGGGAATACATATATCCCCGCAGACGAGCATGGGGGATGCGTACGGGCATGGAAAGGCTATTGCGGGGACGGGGACGGGAGTCCAATACCCGCCTAGGTAATCCCCATTGCCAGCCTGAGCTCTACGTGTTTGGGTTTATCCTCGCAGGATGGTTCTCTTTCAATATCTTCGAGGTGGGTTGCTTCAAAACGACAACAGTTGTATCTCTCTCTTAGCAGCCACCTCCTTATGGTGGAGAAGGTGGGCTATTTATAGCCAGCAGGCAACCCGACATGATATGACCGAAATGACCCTGGGTCAATGGCCAATCGACACGTGTTCCAATGGTCAGATTTCAACGACACACGCGGCAACATTAGTGGGGCTACAAGCAATGCTGACTCAACCAACTCTGGAAGAGATTTCCTCTCATTGTCTTCACTCGGAGACATATGTGTTTTGGGTTGAGCATCACGTCAGCGTCTCACTTCTATCACATCGACCCGACTTAACAGTACGTATGATGATTCCTATGACTCGGGAAAGAAGAAACAAAACTATCAAAAGACTTCATCTTCGTGTTTCATTATCTTCAAGCGATTATCTTCTCGCGCCACCAATGGCTTCGGCCATTATCAATGTCTTCGTACATTTTTAGGGGTCGTCTTCGGCGGTTAAACCGAATTTCCAAGGACTTCTATTTGTGTTAACCTGTGAGCTCTTACAAACACATTAGTCCCTCAACCACATTTGTCTTCAATACTCCAAAAACAAGCACTAGATGCACTTACAGCATGTCGTAGGACGCAATGTGCTTTCGTGCATAAAATGAATCGTGCACGCACTGCTAGAAGAGCCCCCTTTTGCTCCGGCCTATGTAATCTGGCCAACCACACATCGCACAAGTGCTTCATGCTCGAGTGCTTCGCCATCCTTCCGCTCTAAAAATGACATGAAGTTCAAAAATAAGCTTATTTGACTGCGAGGCATGGTGACCGTCATGAACGTCGTCGAGAGGGGGCGGAGGGTACCTGTCTGCGGACGGATACTGGGTGGAAGATGTCGTAGTACAAACCCAGCTGGCTTGTGAGTGATGGTTGCGAACGTCCCGTAATGCCTGAGTGACGGACGAAAAGTTATAACAGTGGCGTGGGAGGAGAAGAGCGCGGATGTAAAGCAAGGAGGAGCACGGAAGGAGTGGAAAAGAATAGGACCGGGAGGGGGATTTGAGTGGGTCGGGTGTCGGAGTACTGTGTGGCTGTTGTCCAGAATCCCACCCCCCCCCCCCCCATTTGCTTCCAATTTGCGGGAAAAGGCGCGTTCGGCCTGGTCGGCGGACCGATACAGACTCGCATTGGATGATAAAACACATCTGAACAGTACAGTCCGAACGGATGCGGGCGATTTGATAGTCTGTTTTGTAGATGCCTTGGGCGACAATGTATTCTAACTGTTGTGTAGTTGTACATCTTTTGGTTATCTCAAGGTGAGACGTTATATCCCACGGAAGGAGAGAACGCCGATTCATTTTTTTTTCACCGACAAAGCAGTGTCATCCATTTCGTATAAAATTGCCAAGCATGATCATTACACTAACAAAAACATCTATAAAATATAATTAAATTTTTTTAATTTTATCTATTATTAATTATAATTTCCTCTTCATTAGGAAGCTTACGCACCCAGAGCCAAAACGGCCCTCCCGAAGGTGAGACGTTATGGCCGACGGAACAAGAGAACGCGATTCATTCCACTAAACGTACGTGTTGATGCGTGGCAGTGGAGAACTCGTTTGCACGCCCCTCGATCGGGGCTCCTTCGCTGAGGTACTTTGGCAAAGCAAGCGAGCACGCGGACGGCTATGCATGCAGCGTGCGCGACGGTCAGAGACACGCGCGCTGATCAAAGCGTGTGCACGCCAATGCAATTCATGCAAAGGCATGCAAGCATGTGCATTCCTCTTGGATCCAAGTGAGACACCTTCATCACAGCCTAGCTCATTCTACTTCTAGTTCTAGACAAGTACGTTACTCCAATACGTACTTTCTGTCGCTAGCTAGCTAGCTAGCTATATCTCTCTCTCTTTTTTGCGGGGAGCTGGCTAGCTATCTCTCCTTGACGGCGGGCTTGACCTCAACCGGTCTATCAGATTTCTAAAGGTGAGTACCAACCGATCTCTAGCTACAAGAAAGATTGATAAGCTGAACATTCAGCAGAGCAGAACCTACTTACGTACGTAAGTTCCGGTCGGCGCGCGGTAGCCACCTTACCTTTCACGACGACTACTCATCCCGGCCAGCAATAATTTTCCAACAATCAAAAAGACCTGAACCCCCGGCCTACGTGGGTCGTCGATACCACGCGTATTCAACTTTCACAGGCTAGCTAGCTAGCCAAAGCCAAAGCTAACGCTAGGCGTGTCCCTTTCCGCTGTCGTCCCTCTCGTTCGTGCAACGACCCAACGACGACACTTCTTCAGTTCTTCTGCCGGAAACAGTGCGTCGTCCCTCTTGGAAAATGCATCATCGCCTTGAAACAACCATCAACCGGCACGACAGACAACGCATACAGTCCAGTCCAATCCAATCAGGTTCCTTCCAATGCTTCACCTTGTATCGGTGTTAAGGCTACCACATAGACAAAAAATCTGATGTGACATGGTATTTAAGAGGAGAGAGATGGGTGTGGTGATCCTAGAAATAAACGGTGTCAAACGCATGAACCTAGGCAAAATAATTAAATAAAAGAAAACCCATCAATACATGAAAAACTTTAGTACCTAAATCATTAAATAGAGTGTGCTTAGCTATAACAAGATAAGCATCTATGTATTGGGGGCTTTGGTTACTAAACTTTTAAATATAATTAGCACCTCGTCTTACCATCAATGCATTGAAAGTAGCCTCGAAAAGCCATGCATATGCATGGTGCATGACAAAGACAGACGCACCATCCATACATCTCTGCTGTGCGTGTGCTCACTTTTCCAAGGCCACTACTTTTCCAAGTCGAGTATCATCTGGATATATTGACCGTTGGTCGATGACAAAACGAGCCAGCCTGACCCGGCCACGGCACGGGGAAGACTCGACCGGCGCGTGGTGGCCGGCTACGGCTAGCTAGGGTTTGACTGTTATACCCTAACAACTAAATTATGTACTACTAATAATAACTGTCAGTAGTGCGCTCTGAGCAGCAGCGACTCCCGATGCAACTGTTTTTGCACGCAGCATCGCACCGGGCACCGGCCTCGGCGTGCAGGCACCGCTGGTCAAAACTTCGGCCTCCACGAGCGAATCTCTCCACCTTTCGCCAAGGCCCTGGAAGCAGTGGTCGGTTTGCACCTGGGTTAACTTCTTGTTAAGATGGAGCTAATTACTTGTTACTTGCAGATAGATCGACAAGGTTAATTAACCCATGAACAGTATTACTAGTGCCAATAACAACCAAGTTGATTGATGCAGGAACTAATAATTTACAGAGTAGAGTACTACCATGTTCCTTGCAAATTATTGCATCATGCATGTTCAGTCACTAACTATCCTGCGCAAAAGTACTACATTACAAACATGATTAACCAAGTTGATGTAGGAAGTAGTAGTTTACATGGTGCATGCGCGTCACGGGAGGATTTGTTTGAAAGGGCTACTACCACTAGACCTCAAAATTTAAGATAGATCGAGGTGTCTTCTAGCTAGTCCTAGCTAGTGGAGTGCATATACGCCATGCATGTTCTTTGCAAATTGCATAGTGACCTACCTGCACAAAACCAGGATCCCCGTCACATGATAGCAATTTTACTCGTCGCCAGCAGAGATCACTGTAATGCCAAACAGGATTTCACATGGCTTTCAGAGAGATAAACTTTCTTCAAAGTCCCACTTGTGACCTTATAATTAGCAATGTTTTATCACATGATACTTGTTTAAGTCCAGGTAACAGTGGACCGGATGCGGGACAGAGATAGTTGCATCGTCGATGCTAATCCAGCAGTAATCTAATTCATTGTTGGTATACATACGTGATACTAATTAGAAGTATATGCGTTAATACGAAATAATATGTCTTGTACAGTATGTGCTATGAGCTGCAAGTTGCAACCCTGATAAACGGGTTAGACATTTAAGAAGTCTCTGGATGGTGTAGCAACATCACGGAGGTAGATCGAATCGACCGATCAAAGTACCACCACTTGTACTTGGCCCCAAGGTGCCCCCACTACAATTGTGTTTGTTAATTGCGGTCTAATTAGGGGGTACAGCAGCGCGTACAGAGGGTGTGCATATCTTACTTGGAGCTTCAAGTATTTCACGTGTCCCGCTGCAAGTTGTGACTTGTTTACAAATGCAGAACACACCATGTACATTTGGGATCTTGGCACATATTGGTTGTTAATCACACCCAGTATGAAGCCAATCAAGGCGTTCTGCTACTTGACATGACGGCCGGGCCTGAGAGGCCGAGACCAAGTCACTAAGAGACGGAGCCACTTGTCATCAAGCGAGCGCGCAGCATGTTACAACCGAGTAGCTACGCTACCTGGGGTTTAAGGAAATTGGATGCTTTCACGTACCATGTTTCCTTTATTTTTACTCCCCAAGGGATCGATCGTTCAAGCTGTAATGATTCCGATGAACAACAGGACGAGTGATCGAAGAGGCAAAAAAAACTTGTTGCAAAGAAGAAGAAGAAGCAGAAGAAAAATATCAGAGAATCCGCCGTTGCGGCACAGATGATCGGCGGTCGATTTTGTTCCGGTCGTTTGGTTGCCCGTCGTACGTCGTGAGGGCAAGTAATCGATCGATCTTACCAACCAAATGATTAGCCCGGTAGTGAACCAAAACACGCAGTACGATTATCACCGGCAACCTAATACTTCGTCGACCCACACAATCATCGACGATGCAGTGCAACGAACCCCTTGCCAAGAAGGCATTTGCCACCTTTAACCACCGGATGGATATGTTTGGTCACGCGTCAACCCAAACCACCGCAGTCGGTGAGATTGAAACTGGAGGAGACGGCAGTAGATCCCGAAATCTGAGAGGACCGTACCGGCGTAGTGCCAAAATTATTCAAGCAAGTCAATGGCGCAGTTCCGCCATCGCCAACCGCCGAAATGATTAGCGCAATCACGAGCTGGCAGAGCAGAAAGTATATAAGTAATATCATATCTGTGCTTAGCCGGTGGAAGCTAGCATTATTAGGGGGAGGGAGTTGATCACATGTATGCAGGCTCACCAGCCAAATGCATGTTCTAATGTGAATGGATCGATCCGTACGCCTCTCTCCGTCCACGCCCACCAGCAAATCCAGTTGGAGGAGGGTGATGGGACTGAGCCCACGGACATGGTCATGGTGGGCGCTGGATTCCCCGGCCGTCCAAAAATGCAGAGGCTCTCTGACACCTCAGCTGCTGTAGATCTGTTGCAGGCGAGGGAGATGGGATGGCCAACGGGTTCAGTAGTCGAGGCAACGGTGGATTCAGCTTCGTTTGACTGAATATTGGCGGTGGGGGTGATGGTAATTTCAGTGCTGTTTTCGTGGGATCCGAGCCTTCCAAGATGCTCCTACTGGAGAAGCGATACCTGCAATTTTGAAGACGTAGGACAATGTAGGGGTGCGCTTGGCCACCTGTAAGAGCGCCAACATGTTTTGCAAAAGAAAAAAAACGCCTGAAAAAGATGACGTGTTAGTTGATTTTCCGGGCATGATCGTGCCGTCACCTGTTCATCTAACTATGTTACCTTCTTCCTTCCGCACGCCCCCGATCTACCTCCGCCTCCACTTCCCATGGCCGGCGAATGTTGTCATGGTCCCATCGTCTCGTCAACCTTTCCCTATCGCCATCTATGACCATCTCTCTAAGGCTCACTGCATGTAGCAACACCGACAACCCCTGCACCCCCATGACCCGCTTCCCCGCCTTCATTTGGGACTTCGTAATTGGATGCCACTCGCGTCGTCATCTCCATCTCCGGCAAGGTCCCGGCTCGGACTCATCATGTCACCCTCACCTTTGACCTCGCACAAGACTGACTCTACAAAAAAAATTCAAGCACTTGACGATTAGCACACGTGTGAACCTTTTTTTTTATGAAAATTTGTCTACCCGCATGATGATGGTGTGGTACACGAGAAGCAAACAATGACAACAACTCTCCTTTTCAAGGGCGCCAACGTGGCGGAGAGGGGAGGGGGGACATTCCTCACTGTTAGGGACCAAATTTTACAAAATCATGAGCATCATGTGGATAGATATTTACGCAATTGGGTTGTGATTATTATTTGCTTCTATGACCTAAAACGATGAGACCGCGGAGAGAAATCGATGATGATAGCTAACGTTATTGACAACTGATTTGATCACCAATGTGAAGAACTTTTGTTGTGCTTCCTAAATCATAGAGAGGAACCCTGCGGTGCCAAAGGTGTACCACAATGTTGGAGTCCCCAAATTGTTGAATAACATGTGGGCGCAATCCTTATCCTTGTTGATACATCCCCAAATAGTTCAATAACATGTGGGCGCAACCCTTGCCCTTGAATGCCATATCTAATGCGATGAGTGATGAAGATTATGCTTGTGGATGGGTTCTGTTGCCCTCTCTTCTCTAAATGGAGTATGTGATATGAATGATTGTGAGTACTCCCTTCGTCCCAAAATTCTTGTCTTAGATTTGTATAGAGATAGATGTATCTAAATAGTAAAATGTGACTAGATACATTTATTTCTAAAACCTAAGACAAGAATTTTAGGACAGAGGGAGTATCTCTTAAAAAACTTATACTAGCCCCGCCTTTTGTTTTCGCTTGGCTAGCCAATTTTTCCAGGTTTCTTTTCCACAATATACTACTATAAAGTAAAGTTAATCAACCACAACATAAAATCACAACGTAAAAATGAGCCGCTTTAAATCGATCAAGCTCCTCTATCACTTTTTTTTCAAAAAAGTTCTAAATCTAGTATCGACGTTCATCGAAAGTAAAAATCATCTTAGACATAATAAAAATAACATTGAAATTCTGAAACAATCGAACGATCACTATCACTGTCAAAACAAGTCGTCGATGCATCGTTGTCGTCACTCCCCTACCAAAGCTGGCATTTACCTTATTGATGACAGTCGAATTTTTTTCATATAAGCACGTGGCTAGAGGAGCTTCCAAAAGGTGCACACTTTAGTATCTTGTCTTTAGGCAAGCAGTAGAATTCCTTGTGTTATTCCTTCTATTTTTTCTGGGAATTCCCTTGTGCTATTCGTTTTTTCTTTTACGTCCTTGTATTATTCGTTGTTGCCTTCGTGATCTACACGCATTGTAATAGGACGACCTCCTGTACGCGTAGGATTCGCCTTGGGCCTTGGCCCTCGATGCTTCACCTATTTTCACATCAACAACAGAAAAAGGCAGGCAAAACGAACCAGCCAGAGGATGCGGATGCTGCAATGGCTGGCTGCCCGCCACTCGTCGAACGCATCGGCCGCTCTCCACCGATATGCCACGTTGACCTATTGGACAATTGTTGAGAGGAACAACGAGGCCGGTGCTTTTACAAAGGATCTGTGCAGGGTGTTATTCGAGACTCTAGAGCACTAAACGGGTGGCTCAGGATCCATCACTATTCCGCTCCAGAAACAAACAAACAAACCAAAAATCTATTCTACTAACCCTCTGCTTCATATTAATTATCGTTGATTTAGTACAACACTTATAATACATATGAAACATGAGGAATAGTTTGTATCCGTTCAAGATAAAATTCTTGTAACATTATATTTTCGGTGGTTGAGGAGTGGAATGATTCTGTTAAAGAAAGTTCGATAACCTAGTGTTGTCCTCCTGCAAAAAAAAAACAAGTATCGCCCATCGCCATCTATCCTTTCACTTCTGTGACGGCGACTAGGGGACACTTCGTTCCCTCCAGGCTTCGTCGGCGAACCCATGGACTATCATCCAATCGGCATGCCGCTCTGGTAGCTGGCGAGGGGAGGCAGAATTCCCGGTGCCTCGACCCAACCAATACTTCATGTTAGGTTTTTTAGTCCTAACGAGGACGCCGCCGTTGTAGATGGCGGCGATTCTTCTTTGAGCTAGTCTTTCGGGTTTCAATCATCTTCTCTAGTTTGTCCATCGGGATAGAGACGAGATATCTGGTGTAGAACATCTTATCTCCTTTGGGACGGTGATGTTAGGGTTTCTTGACGTACGCAGTACGCTTGCACGATGTGATTTGATGTCAGACGATTTAGATCTATTACATTGTTTAATGGCAACAATTGCAACTTTCGGACGCTGATCCATATGGACATGCGCATGAAGAGTTCCCGATTGCATTGACATGGTCAAGTCGTCTCTGGTAAGGGAGTGGCGATAATGACACATCAACGGCTCGTTCTAGCGGTGGTAATGGTCATTCGGTGGTTCATGAATCTCGATGGAATTCTCATCATATTTGGGGTGCTTTGTACATTAGTGAACCTTTTAAGAGATCTAGATCTTTTTTCCCACAAATATAATTAGAAAAAAATGTTTTTATGCGCCTTCATCGTATGGCCTTAACAAACTTTCGGTCTTTCCCTAGGGACGAAGAGCATCTACAACTGGACTTGGCAAATCCAGCCCCCTATACGCCCACGGGCGCGTCCGTGGCCAGCGCCCGCCGGCCCCTCATATGTTGTGTGGCACATCCACATACCTCAAATGACAATCCTTAAATCCATGCAATTCATGCACTTCGATCATCCGATACAAATTTTCCAAACTGAATATTTCAAAACAAAGCAAATCAAATCATAGTTCAATAAACCGGACATGCCAAAATGAAATCAATGTCCGAGCGAGAAGGAGTACTTGTTGGATCACCGGTCGGACGCTCCCATCCATGCCTCCTGCTTCGTTTGGGCAGCTAGCTCCGCCTGCATCCGGGTTGTCTACTTCGCCTGCATTCTGGCCACATGACAAGTTGCCGCTGCCGCCCTCGCCGCCTCCTGCACCTTACGGTCGTTGATCTCCTTTTTCTTCTCCGCAAGCCACTTCTTTGCATGCTCATTCATATGGGTGTCGTCCACGAACAAGATCTTGGCATCCTCCGCGTCCCGTGCGATTTGGAACCTCTCCTTTTCGAGGTCAATCTCTCCAAATGTCTTGGCCTTCTCTGTAGGGAGACGTAGTAGTAAATCAAAAAAATTCCTACGATCACCAAGATCTATCCATGGAGAAACCAGCAACGAGTGGGGAGAGATTGCATCTTCATACCTTTGAAGATCGCTAAGCGGAAGCGTTACAAGAACGCGGTTGATGGAGTCGTACTCGCAGCGATTCAGGTCGCGGTAGATCCGATCAAGTGCCGAACGGACGACACCTCCGCGTTCAATACACGTGCAGCCGGTGACATCTCCTACGCCTTGATCCAGCAAGGAGGAAGGAGAGGTTGGGGAAGGGCTCCAACAGCAGCACGACGGCGTGGTGGTGGTGGAGTAGCAAGGTATTCCGACAGGGCTTCGCCTAAGCGCTGCGGAGGAGGAAGAAGAGAGGTAGGGCTTCGCCGTGAGAGAGAGAGAGATCAAATCTTGTCTCAAAACAGCCAAAACCTCAAGTATATATAGGAGGAGGGACGTGGAGGGCTGGCTTGGCCTCTACTCCAAAGAGGATAGGTTACGGCCGAATTAAAGGGAGAGTCCACCTCCCACAAGGGAGGTGGATCTCCTCCTTTTAAATCCTTTTTGGCCCTATCTCTTATCCCTAGCCGCATGGGCCTTTAGCAAAAGTCTTGCCCAGCCTAATAAGGGCTGGCACACTTTATCTAACAGCCCATGTGGTCCTTTGGTCGTCACACCCTTCCCGGGGGTCCTCCAGCACCCTCCCGGCACTCCCGGTACACTACCGATGAGCCCGAAAACTTTCCGGTGATCAAAACTGGACTTCCTATATATCAATCTTTACCTCCGGACCATTCCGGAGCTCCTCGTGACGTCCGGGATCTCATCCGGGACTCCGAACAACCTTCGGTAATCACGTATACCATTTCCCTATAACCCTAGCGTCATCGAACCTTAAGTCTGTAGCCCCTACGGGTTCGGGAGACACGTAGACATGACCGAGACACCTCTCTGGTCAATAACCAACAGCGGGATCTGGATACCCATGTTGGCTCCCACGTACTCCACGATGATCTCATCGGATGAACCACGATGTCAGGGATTCAATCAATCTCGTATGCAATTCCCTTTGTCTACCGGTATGATACTTGCCCGAGATTCGATCGTCGGTATCCCTATACCTTGTTCAATCTCGTTATCGGCAAGTCTCTTTACTCGTTCCGTAATACATCATCTCGTGACTAACTCCTTAGTCACTTTGAGCTCATTATGATGATGTCTTACCGAGTGGGCCCAGAGATACCTCTCCGTCACACGGAGTGACAAATCCCAGTCTCGATTCGTGCCAACCCAACAGACACTTTCGGAGATACTCGTAGTGCACCTTTATAGCCACCCAGTTACGTTGTGACATTTGGCACACCCAAAGCATTCCTACGGTATCCGGGAGTTGCACAATCTCATGGTCTAAGGAAACGATACTTGACATTGGAAAAGCTTTAGCAGACGAACTACACGATTTAGTGCTATGCTTAGGATTGGGTCTTGTCCATCACATCATTCTCCTAATGATGTGATCCCGTTATCAATGACATCCAATGTCCATGATCATGAAACCGTGACCATCTATTGATCAACGAGCTAGTCAACTAGAGGCTCACTAGGGACATGTTGTGGTCTATGTATTCACACATGTATTACTGTTTCCGGTTAACACAATTATAGCATGAACAATAGACAATTATCATGAATAAGGAAATACAATAATAACAATTTTATCATTGCCTCTATGGCATATTTCCAACATTCTCGAGTTCTCATTTGATCGCCATTTCTTGCTTCTCCAACTCGATCTCCTCCCTCTCAATTTCCACCTTCTTCTCCGCCCTCGCCCGGTCCCAAAACATTCTCTCCTTTTGCGCATCCAGCATGAGTTTATACCTCTCCTCAATCTTGTTCACCCTCACCAAAAAAAATGCCCGTCCATGTGGACGACATTTTTGTAGCCGCGACGTCACGACCTATTTGTCTCTTCTCCCACTTATTTCACATGACCTTTCGGTTATCCTTTGGCATGGTGGCTCTTCCATTCGTGATGAAAACATCATACTCTTCATCGTCCAACCCAATGGATTGGTGGGAGCTTGAGCCGTCATTCCTTTCATGGCGGCGTTGAGATTGGCCACAACTTTGTGTCTACTTTGGCTTGCCATTCGGTATGATCCAACAATGGCTAAAAGCAAACGAATTCTTATCCACCTCATGATACAAAGTGGATATCACCATCGTCTAGCAAACAACATACGTATGAGAACAAGAATGCAAACACAAGAAGCATATTGAAATGACAACAATATGAGGCAATTGAGCTTACGTGAGTTACCACTCCCATCTCACTTTGTGGGCATTTGGTCACTTGTGCGTAGTAGCCGACGTACTTGTTCACTTCTCCTTGAATGATCTCCCATCGATGTTGGAGAGATGCCACATTGCGGGTGGTCACGATAGGATGCGGCTCCACATACACTCCTTTTGTTCGTCATACTCCTTCCAAATCTTCTCCCAATACGTGTTCCTCTTTTGCTCGGTGCCGCATATTGGATCCGTTATTGTGGCCAACCAAGCTTTGACCAACAAGATATCCTCAAATCTTGAGAAAGCCAGACCTCTTGCCTTCGTCGTCTTGCCCTTCTTCTTCTTATTGCTCGGATTGGGATCGGATGTTGTCCCAACTTGAAATGCGGTGGTGGCCTCCAAATCATACTCCATTTCAGTCTGATCTTCATTGTCATTGATCATGCTTGACATGTACGCCTCCTAGATGATCATGGTTTGCAAGCATTTACCATGTGCGAACTAGTGGTCTATGCAAAACATTGAACGTTTGATCGAACATGAGCAAACAAAAACGTACCCATACTTTTCTGTCATTCTTTCGAACATGTCGAGTGCAGCCCCGACGCCGTTGGTGCCCCGTGCTCATCCGCTCCTGGATAGGTTGCGGCGAGTCACATTCGTCGAATGTTGGCAGCTGCGTGGGCGGGAAGCTATCCGGAATGGCCCAGTTGCCCGTCGAATCCTTCTCTGTCCCAATGGTGCCAGGCGGCGTAAAACGCGTCGGCGTCGGCGCTCGGATGGACAGAGTGCAGGGCACCGAGCATGATGTGGGAGACAACTCCCCGAGCATGTTTGCGCCTCCCTGCGACGCCGCCGCCTCCCTCTTCTCACTGTTGGCGACGCCGCAACTTCCGGGCGACATTCTCCGCCTTGTAAGATGGAGCAGAGGAAGGGACGCCGACGGACGAGGTGGATTGCGTCTCCGTCGGCGGTCGAGGACGGGCTGGAAGACATCTACGGCGGCGGATCAGGACCGGTGGTGAGGACGGGGAGCAATGGTGGTGGACGGCGAGGGCTCAGGGCGGGAAAGGTTGGAGGACGACGGGAGTAGGAGGAAGACTTTGGAGGGTGTGGTGCAATTTGCGGTGGGCTCGGGGTGTCGGATCCGACGTGACTGGCATGCCCGGACACCCCCATATTCGCCTTATATTTGGGCTGGATATGAGGGGCGTCGGTCAGACCCATGTTTGAGGTCCGTTGAAGAAACCCGTCTAGATCAAAATTTCGTGACCGATCACTGTCCAGACGGCCTTCCCTGCGTTTGCGACGGGTACGAGGAATCCCGTTGTGAACATCCATTTTCTTTTTCCTTTGCAGAGGTAACAAACTTTCAGTTAATAACAAGAAAGCGAGTAAAACCATAGAGGGTTACAGGTACACTTCATTCCGATCTACCCTGGATTAAAATGCCAACCGTCCTCCAAATCCAAGTCAAAGCGCAACACATGACACTGCGTGAACAGCAAGAGAATCCCGGATAAATTTTCGCCAGGCAGCTGCAGGCCAGCACACATTTCCCCCAAGGTGGCAATAACAAACACAGGTCTATTCAGATGCCTCGAACTGGCATTCACAAACCTCATCTCAGCTAATTAACTACTCCATTATTCAGAGGGAAAAGAAAAAGAAAAACAATCCACATTCATCAGAAGATAAGAAAAAAAAAACAGCAGAGAAACTGCCGCTGCTCCCCACGGAAACCCTACACCGCAGGTGGGCCCCACCGGCCCCCTCTCCCTTTAAATGCCCCCTCGACGAGCGCCCCCCAAGCAGCACCAGCACAACTGCAACGGCGCACCCAGAACCGAGGAAAGCCAAAGGCCCGTAGAAGAAGGAGCCAGCCCTCGTAAAACCACCGCCGGCCGAAAACCTTCCACCTTCCGAGCGCCGGAGATGGAGCAGCTCGGGGGCAAGAAGTCGAACAAGATCACGGAGATCGTGCGGCTCCAGCAGATGCTCAAGAAGTGGCGCAAGCTCTCCGTGGCGTCCAAGCCCGACGCAGCGGCGGCGGCCAGCACGCCCACCGTCGCCACGGTCACCGCCGGCGGCAACAACGGCGGCGAGAGCAAGGCCAAGAAGTTCCTGAAGCGGACGCTGTCCTTCTCAGAGAGCCCGCCGGCGGCGTCGGGGCCGCCGCCCAAGGGCCACCTGGCCGTGTCGGTCGGCCCGGCGATGCGGCGGTTCGTGATCCCGACCGAGTACCTCAAGCACCAGGCGTTCGCGGCGCTGCTCCGGGAGGCCGAGGAGGAGTTCGGGTTCCAGCAGGAGGGCCTGCTCCGCATCCCCTGCGACGTGCCCGCCTTCGAGGCCATCCTCCGCGCCGTCGAGAAGGGCGGCAAGCACAAGGACGCCGCCTTCTGCTACTGCAGCGCCGAGTTCGCCATCGCCGCCGACGTCGGCACCCCCAACAACTCGCTCTGCAGATAATAAGGCCGCCCACCGGCCACCATTAGCAGCACCTGACCACCATTCGATCTGTCCCACGAAAAAATGCTCTCCCTTTTTTCCCATTCTTCTTCCTCGCTCGTGATTTTCAGCGTCGACCGTGATGGTGAGGGATGATTCGACGGTATCTCCCCCCACGGTTTTGCTTTTCTCAGTAGGAATTATTGTTACCGCCCGCATTCTTTCTCCGATGATGATCTGGATTAGCCGGGTGATGTAATGCATGCGGACACATTGATGGAATCATGTGGAAAGATTGATGTGAAAATGAAGGATGATTTCTCTCTTGATTTATTGCCCATTTATCAGGGATCTGTTGCGATGTCGCCGGAAGGATTTGAATGTTCCGTTTGACACGCTGCAGTTATGTATGGCCTTACAAATCCCGCGTACATCTCGCCGGCCGTTGCTCTAAAATAATCCTCTCTTGACTATTGGCGCGCATATGTTGTACTGTACTACTACTCCAGTCCGCCCATTGTACCCTGTGGTGAAAATGAATGCCACCTTTTGGATCATATCATGCTAGTACGTGGTACCATTCGATCTAGTGCTGAAAAGAAGAAGAAAAAAATGCAGTCACCACATGCACGCACCCAACCTTTAAAAAAAAACTTATATAAGGTAATAAAGTAAAAAAAACCACAGTGTCGTTTTTGCTGCCTTTTACTGCTCGCCACATGAGGCAAAGTGTCGGGCAAAGCACTCTGTGGCCGTTACCCGAGCATCGGCGGCACACTTGTACGGCGCCCAAAGGAAAACCGGCGTGGCGACCAACTGTACGATGAAGCTAGGTGACACGGTAGGGACAAACACGGCACCCAGATTCATGAAGGCCACTGTTCCTGTCGCCGGTCACCGTACCTGCACCTGCACGGTGCAATGCGGGACCCGGCTGCTGCCGTCAAGGTCGTGCCTCAGTGCGTGCCCCTCATCAAACAATCGGTTGGTCTGCACTCATGTGTTCACTTTCCTTGTGTTTTACACATGATTTTCAGGCTGTCTGGCACGATATCTTCATCAGAGAATGGAAATGCCTGTTATTTGTTTTGTGATCCCGTTCAGTTTACCCCTGGTATTTAGTTGTGCTTGTGTTGTGATCGCATGCGGAGCTTGTTGTATACTTCCTCTGTAAACAAATATAATACGCTTTACGTCACTATTTTAACAAAGGGGATATCTTTCTTGCACAACGGAATGGAGGATCTAAACCTAACTAATCCTGCTTATCCACGAGAGGTCTGTAGTACCCATATCCCTCTGCTTTTCTGTTAGTTGTTGTGTGCTACACTTTCAAGTTTCAGCCTTTCTCGGGAGCCCGAACCAAAAGGAAAAAAGCAGCCACTCTTTTGCACCCCTAGTAGTGATGAGATTCCCTTCCCTTCCCTGGAGCGGACTTGCACGAGCCTCCAGGTCTCCTCCTCTTCCACAAAAGTGGCCACTGCAGCGCTTGCACGCATCTCCTCGCCCGCCGACCTTGAATGGATGAATCCTCGCCAAAGGTTTCTCGATGAGGAGAAGAAGACGTTGCTTCTCCTCACATCCCAATGCGTCCCGTTCCGTTAGATCAGGTCCACCCCTCGTGCCCATGGATCGTAGCCCCTTCGTATAGCAAATAGCAGCTAGTAGTACTTGCTTCATTCGGAATTATTTGTCATCAAAATAAAAATAAAATTATCTAGATGGATGTATCTAGATTTAAAATACATATAGATACATCTATTTTGATGACAAATGGTTTTGAACGGACAAGTACTACTCTAGCTACGGTTGGTTGAAATTCTGGTTAGGAGCACGAGACTGTTCAGCCCGAGACGCTTTGGAGTGGAGATCGATATGCAGACCCCCTCCGTCTCGTTCTCTGAAAGTCTACAGATGCCATGTTTGTTTTCTTGCCAAGAACATGGCCTCACTTCCTGACGGATGCATCCCGATCGTCATGATGGACGGCTCGGCTTGCTTCACCTCTAGAAGCAAATGGGTTTTCTTTCGCCGGTCAACTGGTCACGATCGGTGTTAGGAAAAATATGTAGTAACGTACAGGATTTGACAAGCTGAATTTTCACGAAATGCAGTGTCCAATCTCTTGCCTAATCGATTACATATTATATCTCCGTGTATTATATTAGCTGCAACAGTGAGCGGCTTCTTTGAGTGTGAACTACCTTCAGCAGTTAACCATCTGAAGCAGTTACTAGTATTAGGGTTTCGGTCATGGGCTCGCCATGGGAGGGGAGCGGGCATGTGGCTTGCACGTTGCGAGGTGTCAAGGCCAGTAATGGAGCGTCCGTCCCCGGAGGACCGGCCGAATAGTTTATCATGCATGGCCAATGGCCATTGATGATGGGGTGGTCACCGGCCATTGCGTTGCCCATTGGCCTTGCGGTACCTGCAAGGACGGACGGACGTACCACCTTCAGATGCCGCCTAATTTTAGTACTAAAAAATAGTACCAGTACTTGCATCGGATCCACAAATTCCACACACGGATCCATTTGCATCCCGTTTGATTAATCAGTTAATCACTTTTCTTTTTTTGCATCAGAAACTGCTAGCGGTTGCCGCTACCGAGTCGCCGCATGTGCGCCTCACGTGACCGTCCACCGGGGAAGGCTGCATTTGAAGCCAGTTTCTGAATTTTGGGGAGCAGACTCATCTTTCCTGTTACCTCTGCTCGCAACAAAAAACTTTTGTGGAAATCCATCCAGCAGGTGCACCGTCTATTCATTACAAGAAGGAGGATGATACCACAACCAAAATTTCCAGACTAGCAGGGATGTGTTTTTGGTGGTACACGTCGAGATCGCGGCCAAAAACCTG
The DNA here is from genome assembly GCA_022496015.1 of Hordeum marinum. NCBI lineage: Eukaryota > Viridiplantae > Streptophyta > Magnoliopsida > Poales > Poaceae > Hordeum > Hordeum marinum. The sequence goes on along the minus strand of CM039673.1, from coordinate 471,058,665 downwards.
GATAAAACTTCTAGATAGAAGACGGCGTTTCCTTGGTGGCTCAGTCAAAATGTGAAAAGTCTGAGCTGTGGAAAAAAAAGGTAAGTCTGGTCTATGGAAAACAAGGGGCGTGCAAAACATATCTGTTCTTTTCCAGGCAAGTTGTGTGGTTTTTTCAACACAACGGAGTTGCAGCAGCTGGGGAAGAGAAGGAATATAATCAATGATTTGACAGGGTTTTATTTGGCGTCTGATGGAGTGAAAAACCGAGGGACCGTGTGTGGAACGCAAAGGACGTTTCAATCAGCGTTGCATCATCATTCATCTCTGCCCCATTAGTCTATGCTTGAGTGACGAATTGTTCAAATTTCGAAGTCAGACCGCGTGTTTGTTGGTTCTGATGATCAGCAGCTCATGATTGTTTGTTGGTAATGTAAGGGAAATGGCAGGAGTTGTTTCTCAGCGGAGAAATATTTCTTTTGTCAACGAAATGATGATTTTTCTTGTTTATGACATAATAATGCACATAAATGATGGGAGATTCCAGTTCCGGGGGGCAAGTTCGTTGTGAAACAATATGTATGAACTGCAATTGGTGGATGCAATTATACAAGTATAATGCCGTTCCTCGTGACAAGTTAAATATTATGAAAAACAATGAGACTTGACCTGATGATGATACAAAGTCTTCATTTGACCCGGGGTGTGTCTGTGCACTAGTATAACTGTATATGGTAAATTGCTAAATTCTTGCCGGAAGCCAAGTTAAACAGTCTCACAATACATACATTGCTCAATGGCCACTCGATCTTCATGTTGATCTTTGATTATCAAAATGTATGATTGATAGTAGTACGAACTCTCTAGTTGTTTTATCGTACTAACAGAGGGTGTACCTTGTAGCTGAATTTACTTCACCCTTAAGCTAATCTGGGCACGATGTTATCACATGAAAGTCTCATAAGGCGACTCGAAGCCCAATACAAAGGCATAATCAAGTACAGATGAGCTTATCTGCTTATGCAAACGTCTTCTGTTCCCTTGTGAGTAGGGAATGCTTTTGCGTTTCTTCAAAGGTAGCTACTGAACTCTGAACCTGCACAAGGTAAACCAAGTTCACATTTCAACGGCTTACTCATAGAATGTTGATAGTAATATCGGATATCGCTCAACTGATAAGATTAATGTCGAGATCCACGGGCACTGGAGCATGAACAAAACTGTCTTCCCATGCATACGGAGCATGTGAGGATGCACCTCGATTTTAAGGCGGCACATAACTTGCATCCGTTCTTATGTTCCCAAGCATGGATGGATGCGCATGCAGTTACAGGAAATGCTGGGCATGTGGCGTTGTTTGCAACTGTGAAGAACATAGAAGCATGAGATCGAGAAGGTTGCGCGAGTGGGGGCGCCATTCAACTGGATCCAATCGCATGTGGTGAGCGAGATATGGGAAGATTTTGATGGTCCATGTTTTGTTTCTAGCTTGCCTAGTAGCAGTAGCAGGCGGTGTGTGTGCATTCAGGCAGAAGAGAAATTCAGAGAGATGTTGGAAGATTGGGGCATGTGGTTTTTACCGGAAGATAGGGAGGAACACGTGTGGATCCAGCATTAGGGGCTTGTATTTTCGTGCAAAACATGTGAAATAATAGCATGGTTTGAGATTTATGTTTGGCATCGCTTCCACGTTTATAACAAGGGTCTATCTAGGGGACATCTAGATGTGACTTAAGTATTGCACATTTAAATGACTCAATCAACATAAAAAAGAAAAAGAAAAACGCCCGCACAAATCTTCACGTAAAATCAATGCTATATGACTTAGATGTGTAATACTTAAGTCACATTTAAATGTGCCTTAGCAAATCCGTTATGACAATCGCAGAGAAGCACACTCACACTGATGGGTCTACAACGTACTAAGTGCACGCATAGATCACCTAGCCGACTAATAGCGATATCATGAACGTGGCAGGATCCTACTAGCTCACGTTTTGCGGGATCAATCTTGCTGTCAGTACTGATGGATCTTGCTCCTAGCTCACATTTTGAGGCTGGTCATAATGATAGTATCATACGTACTATCATGGATGTCAATAGGTAATTTTGATGAGGTGACATAGAATTAAATGAAGAAAAAGAGGGTATCATGATACCATATCATGTTAAATATTGTGCTACTATGTGTCATGCATGGCAATAAATGAACTATTCTATGATAGTAGCATATGATACTATGCATTACGGATATAGTATTATATACACTAATATCATATGCATGATACTAGTATATGATACTTTCTATTACAACCAGACTAAGCAATCTTGCTGCTGGCCAGTTCCCCTTATCTGCACTGCGCTGATGATTGATGCATCATGAATTCATGATTCGTGACTCTCTGCGTCCATGCATGGTTTCAGGTTTCAGGATGGGTCACGCCGGCCGGCTGTCGACTCACTGCCGTTAGGATACCGAGCAGGGGGAGGCCTCGGTGACGAAAATGGACGGAGCAGATTGATGATCATCGGGTTCAGCATATGTTAGCTAGGGATCAGGATCAACACGTATGGATTCAGACACGGTGGCCATGCCATCCATGTGACAGAGACCTGTATCTGTATCACTGTATGTAGTGTACATGAATGTTGCTCACGTTCCACGTCTTGCTGTCTTTGGTTGATCTGCTGCCATAAAAGACCGGCCATAGACAGGGATCGATCGATCTCAGGGCCGGCCGGGGCATGCATACATGCGCGTGCCCAGCAACAAGCGGGCAGGCGAACCGCCCGGAAATGGAGTGTCGCGGCAGGCCAACGTGAGCACGACGGAGGCCCGGCAGGCCGGGGCCGGTGGATCGACAGGGAGAAATCAGTGCACTGACGAAACTGTCGATAGCACAGACGGGCTTTGTTGTATAGGTTCGCGGCGTCGAGGCTGCATTCCATGCCTCGAGCTACGCATTGGCGTTGCTCCAGGCATGCAGCGCAGGCGACGGCGTCGGTCGTCGACAGCGCCTCCTGCCGATGGGTTGAAGAGGGCGGACGGCCGATGGCGGTGGCAGCAGCCATTCCTTTGTGAGGCAAGGACTACTATAGGACGTCCTTGCCGTGACAAGTGGAGCCCGTCCTTTTGAGATTGTCTTTCGTCCCGCTTTATAAATAAATCAACATAACATAGTACACGACCGAACGATACGATGTGGTGAGGAGGTCCTCTTACAATGCAGATCAAAAGATAAACAAGAACCTAGAATAAGCTACCACCTTGCAGAGGTCCGACCGAGAACACCTGAGCTTCACAACAACACCTCAAGAAGGCGACGCGCGAAGCGTCGCCGTTGCCGAGTCCAAACAGACAGAGGTTTTCACCCGGAGCCCTGACATAACGAGACACACCACGACGGCTCCAAGAAGCAAGTGGCACCCACAGGCGCCACCGATGTCGGCGTCACATAGCGCTAAACTTTCGCTCGGACACTCGCCAACGCCAGTAGCAGGAGTTCCGATTAGCAACTCCACGAGGGTTGCTCATCCACACCAGATCTGGGCATTGCCAAAGCAGACCAGAGCCCCCCACCACTCCACCACTTGTCGTCCACACGACCAAGATGTAGAGTCACCACCGCCGCCACGGAGCCTGCCGGAAAGCCAACCATGAGGCCCACCAACCGAGGTTGCCACCCCGACGTCCATGGTCCCAAACACCACTGGTCATCGACATCATGACCCCCGCCATGGTAGTAGGATTGAAAGGGACCACCTTTCAATCCTAGCCCGACATCAGTCACCTGGTCTGGGTTAGTGCCTACACAGTAGGAGGCACCGACACCTGCCTCCCCTGTCAATCCCGGTGGACCGTGGGATGCAACCTAGTGACTACAGACGGCCACCGCTGAGCATCTCGAACGACGCCAAACCCATGGCCACCGGAGCTGATCCGTCCGACGACATGGCAACACCCGAAGAGCCCAACTCAGACCGACGCCATGAGCAAGCCGCAGAAACGAAGAGCACAACACGAAGGATACCCACGCGGACCAAGTCAACCCTCGTACCTACGTGCCCGGCGCCGTCGACCACCACCGTCACGGACCTTTACCAACGCCATAACGAGAGGACACCTCCTTATCGATTAGCAAGCTCCTACCTTAGCCGGAACATAGGCAGCCCAAAGCCATGACCGACTCCAGGGTGACCTAGCACCGGACATCGCACGAGGAGCAACGAACCCTGGGCAGGAGGACTACGCCAAACTCTGGCACCGACGGCCCGTCCGCGTTGCCGGCCAACTACCAGCCAACGGACCCGGGAGGGCGGGCGCCGCCCCATCAGATCTGGGCATCCCAGATCCAGATGGGAGGCCGTCCAAGGCAGTCGACAACTCCGTCCGCCGAGCGGCCGCATCCACGGTGCGAGCCCCACACCCCCATCGGCTCCCCATGCATCGCCCAACCACCACTGTCCGAGGCCAAGGCGTCCACTGCCCGCTTGCAGACCCGCCTCCATCCGCCCGTGGGAAGGACTGTCAGTCACCTCGTTGCTTGCAACCGCCGACCGACACCTAAAAATCGCCAGGCCGTGCTGCCCCCAGCCCTCACCGCAGGGCCCCCCACGCGCCAGATCCATGCCTATGGAGAACGCCCTGCGCGACCCCCCACCGTCCACGTCGCCCGACACACCGTCACCTCGCCAGCGACTTCTAGCACGTGAGCGCGGCGTCACGCCACGGTGCTCGTGCCGCGCCCCGGCCGAAGAGGAGGCCCGCGCCGCCCTCTGCCGACGAGGGACCGAGAAGGCCCGACCGCCGCCGGCCAGGGCGAGCTTTGCCCGGCCAGGCCCTCTGGCGACAGCGAGGGAGGAGGAGGAGGATGAGGAGGAGGAGGGAGCTCGACGGCGGCCGGCTAGGGTTTCATCCCCGCCGCCACGCGGGGGCGACACAAGAGGGAGATTCCAAAATATGTTTCCTCCAAGTGGAGCCCATCCGCCACTCCTCTAGGTGCGAAGAACATCCTCTTTTTTTCTTTTTTTTCAAGGAAGGGGAGAGCTTCATTTATATCAATAAACCAGGGTTGCAATCAGAAGGAAATACATTTTTCAGATCTTGTGGCACATCAACTAATAGAAAGAAATCCCCATTCACTCTAGCATAAACAACAAGCTCATGTGCGACCACATTGCTCTACCTATGGACTTTGAAAACAAAACAAGCTCCAAACTCCTTTAACATAAGAGAAAAGTATGTTTTTGGTCCCTCAAGTTACTCAAAACTATAAACTTGGTCCCTCAAGATTTTTTTTATACATTTGGTTCTTCAGTTCTCAAAACCGGATAAGTTTGTTCCAAAACTACATTTCGAGCATGTTGACCGGGTTTGACCATGTTTGACTGGATTCGACCGCGTGGACCAGGTTTGACCAATGAACAGTAAATTGAAAACAATAGCACCTAGCGCACAATTTTTCACGCACCTAGTGCACCGAAGCATCTGTTGGTAGACGTAGTAGTAAATCAAAATTTTCCTACGTTCACCAAGATCTATCTATGGAGAAACCAGCAACGAGAGGGGAGAGATTGCATCTTCATACCTTTGAAGATCGCTAAGCGGAAGCGTTACAAGAACGCGGTTGATGGAGTCGTACTCGCAGCGATTCAGATCGCGGTAGATCCGATCAAGTGCCGAACGGACGGCACCTCCGCGTTCAACACACGTGCAGCCCGGTGACGTCTCCAACACCTTGATCCAGCAAGGAGGAAGGAGAGGTTGGGGAAGGGCTCCAACAGCAGCACGACGGCGTGGTGGTGGTGGAGTAGCAAGGTATTCCGACAGGGCTTCGCCTAAACGCTGCGGAGGAGGAAGAAGAGAGGTAGGGCTTCGCCGTGAGAGAGAGAGATCAAATCTTGTCTCAAAACATCCAAAACCTCAAGTATATATAGGAGGAGGGACGTGGAGGGCTGGCTTGGCCTCTACTCCAAAGAGGAGATGGCCGGCCGAATTAAAGGGAGAGTCCACCTCCCACAAGGGAGGTGGATCTCCTCCTTTTAAATCCCTTTTGCCTTATCTCCTTATCTCCAGCCACATGGGCCCACATAGATGGTCTTGGCCGACCCAATATGGGCTGGCACACCTCCTCTAAGGGCCCATGAGGTCCTTTGGTCGTCACACCCCTCTCGGGGGTCCTCCGGCACCCTCCCGGCACTCCCGGTACACTACCGATGAGCCCGAAAACTTTCCGGTGACCAAAACTGGACTTCCTATATATCAATCTTTACCTCCGGACCATTCCGGAGCTCCTCGTGACGTCCGGGATCTCATCCGGGACTCCGAACAACCTTCGGTAATCACGTATACCTTTTCCCTATAACCCTAGCGTCATCGAACCTTAAGTGTGTAGACCCTACGGGTTCGGGAGACACGTAGACATGACCGAGACACCTCTCCGGCCAATAACCAACAGAGGGATCTGGATACCCATGTTGGCTCCCACGTACTCCACGATGATCTCATCGGATGAACCACGATGTCAGGAATTCAATCAATCCCGTATACAATTCCCTTTGTCTATCGGTATGGTACTTGCCCGAGATTCGATCGTCGGTATTCCCATACCTTGTTCAATCTCGTTACCGGCAAGTCTCTTTACTCGTTCCGTAATACATCATCCCGTGACTAACTCCTTAGTCACATTGAGCTCATAATGATGATGTCTTACCGAGTGGGCCCAGAGATACCTCTCCGTCACACGGAGTGACAAATCCCAGTCTCGATTCGTGTCAACCCAACAGACACTTTCGGAGATACCCGTAGCGTACCTTTATAGCCACCCAGTTACGTTGTGACGTTTGGCACACCCAAAGCATTCCTACGGTATCCGGGAGTTACACAATCTCATGGTCTAAGGAAATGATACTTGACATTGAAAAGCTTTAGCAAACGAACTACACGATCTTTGTGCTATGCTTAGGATTGGGTCTTGTCCATCACATCATTCTCCTAATGATGTGATCCCGTTATCAACGACATCCAATGTCCATGGCCATGAAACCGTGACCATCTATTGATCAACGAGCTAGTCAACTAGAGGCTCACTAGGGACATGTTGTGGTCTATGTATTCACACATGTATTATGGTTTCCGGTTAACATAATTATAGCATGAACAATAGACAATTATCATGAACAAGGAAATACAATAATAACCATTTTATTATTGCCTCTAGGGCATATTTCCAACAGTCTCCCACTTGCACTAGAGTCAATAATCTAGTTCACATCACCATGTGATTAACACTTACATCACCATATGATCATATCATCATGTGATTAACACGCAATAAGTTCTAGGGTTTGTTCATGTTCTGCTCGTGAAAGAGGTTTTTAGTCAACGGGTCTGTGACATTCAGATCCGTGTGTACCTTTGCAAACTTTCCATTTCATATTTGTAGATACTGCTCCCACGCTCCACTTGGAGCTATTCCAAATGGCTGCTCCACTATACGTAGCTGGATTTCTACTAAGAGTCATCCGTATTGGTTTTAAAGCTTGCATCATCGTAACACTTTACGATGAACTCTTTATCACCTCCATAATCAAGAAATATTTCCTTAGTTCTCAAGTTACTAAGGCTAACTTTGACCGCTGTCTAGTGATCCACTCTTGGATTACTCTTGTACCCCTTGACAGACTCATGGCAAGGCACACACAGGTGCGGTACACAGCATGGCATACTATATAGAGCCTATGGCTAAAGCATAGGAGATGACACTCATCTCTTCTTTATCTTCTGCCGTGGTCGGGTATTGAGTCTTACTCAATTTCACACCTTACAATACAGTCAAGAACTCCTTCTTTGACCCATCTATTTTGAACTCCTTCAAAAACTTGTCAAGGTATGTCTTCGTCGAAAAAACTTATCAAGCGAATAGATCTATCCCTATAGATCTTGATGCTTAATAAAATAGTAGCTTTATCTGGGTCTTCCTTTGAAAAAAAAAACTTTTCAAACAACCCTTCATGCTCTTCCAGAAATTCTACATCATTTCCAATCAATAATATGTCAACTACATATTCTTATAAGAAATTCCATAGTGCTCCCACTCACTTTCTTGCAAATACAAGTTTCTCATAAACATTGTTTAAACTTAAACACTTTGATCACCTCATCAAAGCATATATTCCAACTCCGAGATGCTTGCTCCAGTCCATAGAAGGATCGCTGGAGTTTGCATATTATTAGCATCCTTAGGATTGACAAAACCTTCTGGTTGTATCACATACAACTCTTCCTCACAGAAACCATTACGGAAACCTTGTTTTGTCATCCATCTGCCAGATTTCATAATCGAAAAATGCAGCAACTGCTAACAAAATTTAAATAGACTTTTAGCATCGCTACAGATGAGACAATCTCATTGCAGTCAACTCCTTGAACTTGGCGGAAACTTCTTTGCGACAAGTCGAGCTTTATAAACGGTGACATTTCACCATTAGCGTCTATGTTTATCTCAAAGGTCCATTTGTACTCAATGACCCGCCATTCAACAGGCAAGTCTACCAAAGTCCATACTTGGTTTTCATACATGGATCCTTTCTCGGATTTCATGGCTCCTAGCCATTTGTTGGAATCCGGGCCCACCATCGCTTCTCCATAGTTCGTAGGTTCATCGCTGTCCAACAACATGATTTCCAAGACAGGGTTGTCGTACTACTCAGGAGCAGTACGCGTCCTTGTCGACCTACGAGGTTCGATAGTGACTTGATCCGAAGCTTCATGATCATCATCATTAACTTCCTTTTCAACTGAGTAGGCTCTACAGAAACATCTTTCTGTGTTGCGCTATTCTCTGGATGAAACAAAGGTTCAACAACCTTATCAAGTTCTATCTTCCTCCCACTCAATTCTTTCGAGAGAAACTCTTTCTCAAGAAAGGACCCGTTCTTAGCTACAAATACCTTTTGCGCTTGGATCTGAGATAGAAAGTATACCCAATGTCTCATTAGGGTATTCTATGAAGATGCATTTGTCTGCTTTGGGTTCGAGCTCGCTAGGTGAAAAACCCATTTTCACATAAGCGTCGCAGCCCCAAACATTAAGAAATGACAGCTTAGGCTTCTATGAAACCATAATTCTCACGGTGTCATCTCAACAGACTTAGATGGTGCCCTGTTAAAGTGAATGGATTTGTCTTTAATGCATAACCCCATAACGATAGTGGTAAAACGATAAGAGACATCATAGTACTCACTATATCCAATAGAGCACGACTACGACGTTCGAACACACCATCACACTATGGTGTTCCAGGAGGCGTGAGCTGTGAAACAATTTCCACATTGTCTAAAATTGCATACCAAACTCGTAACTTAGATATTCACCTCCATGATCATATCATAGACATTTATCTTCTTGTCACGATGATCTTTAACTTCACTCTGAAACTCCTTGAACCTTTCAAACATTTCAGATTCGTGTTTCATTAAGTAAATATCCCCATGTTTACTCAAATCATCAGTGAAGGTAAAGAAAAACAACGATATCCACTGTGTGTTTCAACACTCATTGGACCACATACATCAACATGTATTAATTCCAATAAGCCACTTGCCCGCTCCATCATATTGGATGACGGGGTCTCAGTCATCTTGCCCAAGAGGCATGGCTTGCATGTCTCAACCGATTCGAAATCGAGTGAGTCAAAAAACATCCATCATCATGGAGTTTCTTCATGCGATTTATACCAATATGACATTACGTGGCAGTGCCACAAGCATGTGGTACTATCATTATTAACTTTGTATCTTTTGGTACCAATGTTATGAATATGTGTACTACTACGATCATGATTCGATAAACCATTTCGAGTGGGTGCATGACCATTGAAGGCATTATCCATGTAAACAGAATAACCATTATTCTCTAACTTATATGAATAACCGTATCGCACTAATCATGATCTAATCACGTTTATGCTCAACGCAAACACCAAATAACATTTATTTAGGTTTATCACAAATCCTGAAGGTAGAGAGAGCGTGCGATGGTGATCACATCAATCTTGGAAATACTTCCAACACACATCGTCACCTTTCACCTAGCTAGTCTCCATTTACTCCGTAGCTTTTATTTCGAGTTGCTAACACTTAGCAACCGAACCGGTATCTAATACCCAGGTGCTACTAGGAGTACCAGCAAGGTACACATCACTAACACGTATATCAAATATACTTCCATTGACATTACCAGCCTTCTTATCTACCAATCATCTAGGGTTTTTCCGCTTCAGCGAACATTCTCCTCATAACAGAAGCACTTAGTCTCGGGTTCGGGCTCAACCTTGGGTTTCTTCACTAGAGCAACAACTGGCTTGCCATTCCTGAAGTTTTTCCCTTCTTGCCCTTGCCCCTTTTGAAACTAGTGGTTTTCACTTAACCATCAACACTTGATGCTCCTTATTGATTTCTACCTTCGTGGTGTCAAACATCACGAACAACTCAGGGATCATCTTATCCATCCCTGGCATGTTATAGTTCATCACGAAGCTCTAGTAGCTTGGTGGCAGTGACTTGGAGAACTGCATTAATCACTATCTCATCTGGAAGATTAACTCCCACTTGATTCAAGTGATTGTAGCACCCAGACAATCTGAGAACACGCTCACCGATTAAGCTATTCTCCTTTATCTTGCAGGCAAAGAATCTTGTTAGAGGTCTCATACCTCTCAACATAGGCACGAGCTTGAGATCACAATCTCAGCTCCTAGAACATCTCATATGTTCTATGACGTTCAAAACATTTTGAAGCCTCAATTCTAAGCCGTAATGCATGACGCACTGAACTATCACGTAGTCATCAAAAAGTGCCTGTCATATGTTCACAACATCTACAGACAACGCTTGAGGGAGTGATGCAGTTAGCGGTACATCAAAAACATAAGCTTTCTGTGCAGCAATGAGGACAATCCTCAGATCACGGACCCAGTCCGCATTATTGCTACTATCAACTTTCAACTTACTTTTCTCTAGGATTGTATCAATAAAACTGGGGAGCTACAGCGCGAGCTATCTACGACATAATTTGCAAGGACATTTTTAGACTAAGTTCATGATAATTAAGTTCATTTAATCAAATTATTAATGAACTCCCACTTAGATAGACATCTCTCTAGTCTTCCAAGTGATACATGATCCATGTCGACTAGCCCGTGTCCGATCATCACGTGAGACGGACTAGTCATCCATGGTGAACATCTCTATGTTGATCGTATCTTCTATACGACTCATGTTCGACCTTTCGGTCTTCCGTGTTCCGAGGCCATGTCTGTACATGCTAGGCTCGTCAAGTCAACCTAAGTGTTTCGCATGTGTAAATCTGGCTTACACCCGTTGTATGCGAACGTTAGAACCTATCACACCCGATCATCACGTGGTGCTTCGGAACGACGATCCTTAGCAACGGTGCACAGTTAGGGTGAACACCTTTCTTGAAATTTTATTGAGAGATCATCTTATTTACTACCGTCGTTCTATGCAAATAAGATGTAAACATGATAAACATCACATGCAATCAATATAGTGACATGATATGGCCAATATCATCTTGCTCCTTTGATCTCCATCTTCGGGGCACCATGATCATCACTGTCACCGGCACGACACCATGATCTCCATCATTGTGTCTTCATGAAGTTGTCTCGCCAAATATTACTTCTACTACTACAGCTAACATTTAGCAATAAAGTAAAGTAATTACATGGCGTTTATGATTGACACGCAGGTCATACAATGATATAAGACAACTCCTATGGCTCCTGCCGGTTGTCATAGTCATCGACATGCAAGTCGTGAACCCTATTACAAGAACATGATCAATCTCATACATCACAATGCATCACATCACATCCTTTTGGCCATATCACATCACACGGCATATGCTGCAAAAACAAGTTAGACGTCCTCTAATTTGTAGTTGCAAGTTTTTACGTGGTTGCTATAGGTTTCTAGCAAGAACGTTTCTTACCTACGTCAAAACCACAACGTGATATGCCAATTGCTATTTACCCTTCATAAGGACCCTTTTCATCGAATCCAATCCGACTAAGGTGGGAGAGACAGACACCCGCTAGCCACCTTATGCAACTAGTGCATGTCAGGCGGTGGAACCGGTCTCACGTAAGCGTACGTGTAAGGTTGGTCCGGGCCGCTTCATCCCACAATACCGTCGAATCAAGATAAGACTAGTAACGGCAAGCATATTAACAAAATCGACGTCCACAACTGCTTTGTGTTCTACTCGTGCATGGATTCTACGCATAGACCTAGCTCATGATGCCACTGTTGGTAGACGTAGTAGTAAATCAAAATTTTCCTACGTTCACCAAGATCTATCTATGGAGAAACCAGCAACGAGAGGGGAGAGATTGCATCTTCATACCTTTGAAGATCGCTAAGCGGAAGCGTTACAAGAACGCGGTTGATGGAGTCGTACTCGCAGCGATTCAGATCGCGGTAGATCCGATCAAGTGCCGAACGGACGGCACCTCCGCGTTCAACACACGTGCAGCCCGGTGACGTCTCCAACACCTTGATCCAGCAAGGAGGAAGGAGAGGTTGGGGAAGGGCTCCAACAGCAGCACGACGGCGTGGTGGTGGTGGAGTAGCAAGGTATTCCGACAGGGCTTCGCCTAAGCGCTGCGGAGGAGGAAGAAGAGAGGTAGGGCTTCGCCGTGAGAGAGAGAGATCAAATCTTGTCTCAAAACATCCAAAACCTCAAGTATATATAGGAGGAGGGACGTGGAGGGCTGGCTTGGCCTCTACTCCAAAGAGGAGATGGCCGGCCGAATTAAAGGGAGAGTCCACCTCCCACAAGGGAGGTGGATCTCCTCCTTTTAAATCCCTTTTGCCTTATCTCCTTATCTCCAGCCACATGGGCCCACATAGATGGTCTTGGCCGACCCAATATGGGCTGGCACACCTCCTCTAAGGGCCCATGAGGTCCTTTGGTCGTCACACCCCTCTCGGGGGTCCTCCGGCACCCTCCCGGCACTCCCGGTACACTACCGATGAGCCCGAAAACTTTCCGGTGACCAAAACTGGACTTCCTATATATCAATCTTTACCTCCGGACCATTCCGGAGCTCCTCGTGACGTCCGGGATCTCATCCGGGACTCCGAACAACCTTCGGTAATCACGTATACCTTTTCCCTATAACCCTAGCGTCATCGAACCTTAAGTGTGTAGACCCTACGGGTTCGGGAGACACGTAGACATGACCGAGACACCTCTCCGGCCAATAACCAACAGAGGGATCTGGATACCCATGTTGGCTCCCACGTACTCCACGATGATCTCATCGGATGAACCACGATGTCAGGAATTCAATCAATCCCGTATACAATTCCCTTTGTCTATCGGTATGGTACTTGCCCGAGATTCGATCGTCGGTATTCCCATACCTTGTTCAATCTCGTTACCGGCAAGTCTCTTTACTCGTTCCGTAATACATCATCCCGTGACTAACTCCTTAGTCACATTGAGCTCATAATGATGATGTCTTACCGAGTGGGCCCAGAGATACCTCTCCGTCACACGGAGTGACAAATCCCAGTCTCGATTCGTGTCAACCCAACAGACACTTTCGGAGATACCCGTAGCGTACCTTTATAGCCACCCAGTTACGTTGTGACGTTTGGCACACCCAAAGCATTCCTACGGTATCCGGGAGTTACACAATCTCATGGTCTAAGGAAATGATACTTGACATTGAAAAGCTTTAGCAAACGAACTACACGATCTTTGTGCTATGCTTAGGATTGGGTCTTGTCCATCACATCATTCTCCTAATGATGTGATCCCGTTATCAACGACATCCAATGTCCATGGCCATGAAACCGTGACCATCTATTGATCAACGAGCTAGTCAACTAGAGGCTCACTAGGGACATGTTGTGGTCTATGTATTCACACATGTATTATGGTTTCCGGTTAACACAATTATAGCATGAACAATAGACAATTATCATGAACAAGGAAATACAATAATAACCATTTTATTATTGCCTCTAGGGCATATTTCCAACAGCATCTTGGTTGACACAAAATTTCAGATTTTTTTAGTTTGTTTGCTATTTTTTTGAATTTACTGTTCATCGGTCAAACCTGGTCAACATGATCAAACCCAATTAAATGTTCTGAAAAAATGGTTTTGGATCAAACTTATCCGGTTTTGTGACTTAGAGGACCAAATGTATACAAAAAAATCTTAAGGACCAAGTCTATACTTTTGGGGAACTTGAGGGACCATAAACATATTTTGTCTTACTAGCAAACATGCCCGTGCATTGCAACAGGAAAAAAAATCACCCCATTATACATATTGAACGATATTTGTAAATCCTTTGAAATCTCCACACAACAAACAACACGAAAAGTAATGTTACGTAATGAAAAATAGGATGACTATGTACCTATTGCAACCTTTAGCATATGATAGCTAGTAGGAATCAACATTTGCTATAATGCCAACTCTATCTTTTGTGAGAGCATTAAACTATTATATCTACACAAATTAAATGGGACAAAAAACATGTGTAATAGGCATTTTCAAAATAACCAATATAGAGAAGATATTAATTAAGATTGCACCATAAACTTCATTCTAGAAATCAATAGCATGCAAAATAATAGCATATTTGAAATGTTCACATTTTTCTGAGCGATTTTCATATATAACATGTTAGATTTAGAGTTAGGATTTAAAAGATAAGAAAGTTTTTTTTTTATAAAAGGAAGTAAAAAAATAGGGACCAGTGCAGGGTCGAACTCTGATCTTCCGATGGCAGAGTAAGGCGTAAGCCACTCGACTAGGAACGTACTTATGTTTAAACCGAGGCCGCAAACCTTATAAACCATATTAATCGGCCACGTAGTAAATCGAATCGTTTTTTGATTTATCGGTAACTGGTAATTTCCGTCAACTTAAGGAGTAGTTTAAATGACGTACGACCAAAAATTATCAACGCTTTATTATTATTAGGTAAAGATCATAACCTAAAAAAATCCCCTCAACCCCCTCCCCTCCCTCAAAAAAAAAAACAGAAGTAAAGATCATAACCTTAAAGTTCTCATAGCAAGCCCACCAGTTGACCTTGCTAACATTATTATCATTCGCAACAGTCACAACAGCGATGCAATGGTCTCCATCTGCACTTTGTTGGATTTCAGTTTTCAAGCCTGGTAGAGGTCAAAAGATAGGGCAACCTATTTTTTTCCCCTCCGTTTCTTCCAGATAACATCGCTTTTAAGAAGAAGGAAGAGACCGTCAAAACAGTGGCGACGTCAGGATTGAATCAAACCTCGGACCAATTTTTTTCGACGACATGGAAAAAATTCGGCACTTATAACTACCAAAAACGCCTCACACATTTCAAACAAAAATTAATACCGCGCACAAAAACATACAAAAAAAACCTCAGTCGCGCCGGCTGGGCCCGGGGCCACGCGGAATTGCGTTCGATTAGGGGAGTTCCTATTCAAAGCCCCGTGCGGGGGAAGTGAGGCAGCGCGCACACCCTGCTCCCCAGTGTGCACTTTTGGGCTGGCGCAAGACGCCCTTGGATTTTTTTCTTTTTTATTTATTTTTCTGTTTTTGCCTTTTACTTCTATAAATTGTTCAAGCTTCCAAAAAATTCTTAATTTTATTTCTTTTCACGAATTCAGAACAATGTTTCTGATTTTGAAAATTCTTTTCAAATTTAAAATATGTTTATGAATTTAGAAAATAACATGAATTCTAATAGGTTCATAATTTTGAAAATGTTTGCGAATTCAAACTATGTTCATGAATTCTAAAAAACTTTCATTAATTCAAAAACTGTTGAAGAAAATCAAAAAATTCCATGAATTTAGAAAAAGAGGTTCAAGAATTTAAAAATGTTCACTGATTTTAAAGATTCAGGACTTCCGAAAAGAGTTCATGGATTCAAATATTCATGAAGTTCCAAAATATTTGTGAGTGCAAAAAATGTTCACTAATTTGAAAAAAGTTTGCAAGTTTAAAACATGTTCACGAATTTCAAAAAATGTTTATGAATGTAAAAAAAGTTTTAGGTTTGAAACATTGTTCATGACTTTCAAAATAATGTTCGCAAGTTAAAAAAAATGTTCACGAATTTCAAATTTTGTTAAGGAATTTGAATTATTTATGAAATTTTCAAAAATGGTTATGATTTGTTTTGTGTTTTTAAAAAGAAACTATGAATTCAAAATTGTTTGTGCTTTAGGAATAATATTTTTTTTAAATCATACAAAATAGTATAAGAAACAAAGGAAAAAATAACCAATAACGGTGGATAAACCCAGAATGAGTTGGCCCATACAGAGGACGAGGCACGTGCCGAGGGGAGGGGGTATGCATTTGATCTCTATTCCCCGACTTACGAGGGAAATAGGACCGACACTTGATTAGGTCGTGGCTTGGGCGTTAGTAGTAGTGGAGCTGGGACTGGACTGTGCGTTCTAGGTTAAGCCTAGGGCCCATACAAAAATATGGACAGTGATAGCTTGAAAGAGAAAAGCCACGGCCCATGTTAGGGGCCCCGCTCCGCCCTGCGCCTAAACGCCAGTTGTCCGAATTTTCTAATGATCGCCCGATTTTGTTTTTCTACCCTAACAGTTCGATCGAAATCCAATACCTAACACTGCGCCTTTCACTTTGAACCGTTTTCAAACATGATTTAGTCATCTTCTTTCTCCAACTATGCCCCACCATTCATGTCGTCGACTTAAAGCGCTTGCCTCGACCAACAACGATCGGTGTCGCTACCGCACATGCCTCACCGCCCCACCCTCCCCTCGCTGTGTTGACGTCGTGACCATCAATCCCACAAAACCTCCTTGGGCACCAGATTCCACCCATATACAAACGAGTCAACCTTCGTACTCTTCCTCATCGGCGTCGCCGGTGTCCGGTTGCTCATGTACAAGGCCTGGTTGGCGTCTTCAGCCTTGGAAATCAACTAACACGAACAAAAAAACTCAGGTAACTTTTTTTAGGCTAAATAAAAATTCAAACAAGTGAGGATTAGAAAAAAAAAAAAAGATACCGTTGGTCTTATTCAAAGGGATGAACGATTTGGTTATAGGGTGCATACGCTCCCTAATGAACAGTAAATTAAAAATAAATAGTAAAAAATTCGAAAGTTCTAAAAAAATCAATGTTCTTGTTTGTAACAAGCGTGCTTGACATTTTTTTTGCAGATGTTCTTGTTAGTGCTTCACCAGTGAAAAAAATAAGTGCAATATTTAGAAGTGACATTTGGCATTTCACTTGTTTTTTTTACAGAAGTCAAAATGCTTAAGCTTTCCTCCTAATATTTTCAGATAGCATTTGGATGGGACAATGAACACATCTATTTCCTTCGTTTCTAAATATATGTCTTTTTAGAGATTTTATTATGGATTACGAACGAAACAAAATGAATCTAAACTTTAAAGTATGTCTATATATATCCGTATGTAGTTCCTAGTGAAATATCTAAAAATACATATATTTACTAACGAAGGGAGTAATTTTTCTTTTTATATTTACATTTTTTTTGATATGCAGAGCACATGCTCTCAAGAACCAAATTGGATTTCCGTTATTCAAAGCCCATAAAACTATTGTGCTTTCAGAAAGAACCCACATCAGATTCTCAAAAAAAAAAAAACACATCTCGAAACCTATAGACAGGCGGGGGCCCTAAAAGCCCAACAATCCCCACACTCCCTCCCTCCTCCCCGCAAACCTCAAACCCCACGACCCCTCCGGCCTCTGACAGCATCGAAGCGCAACCTCGTCGGCGATGACTCGCATCACGGCGCCGGAGCTGTCACCCTCGCCCCCGGACTCCCCGCCTCCCGCCCGCCGATCCCCTGCCCCGGCGACTCCTCCCTCCCGCCGCCGCCCCTCCCCGTCCCCGTCCCTCGCGCTCACCCCCTCCTCCGCCTCCACTTCCGCCACCTCCTCGAGGCCCAGGCCCCGGCCCTCGCCCAAGAGGACCTACTCACCGGCGCAGTGGGTACCCATATCCTCCCACCCCGCCTTCGTGCTCCGCGGTGCCCTGGGCGGCGGCGGTGCCGCGTGGGATGCCGCCGGGTCGAGGCTCTACGCGTGGGACCCTTCGGCGCGCGGCGCCCACCGGGTGTCCGTGCGGATTCGCGACGCCGAGGCGGAGAGGGACGGGGAGGAGGTCGCCGTCGAAGCCGCCGTGCCTTCCGAGGTGAATTGATTTCTCCCCCTGGTTGCTTTTTAGTGCTAGCAAAGGCCCTGTGAAATGCTAGGGATAGGCAAAGGTTCACCCCGTCCTCTAGCCACTAGGTCTGAGGCATACATGTGAGAATCTACATTGGTGATTAGGGGAATTTGCATTTCGCTACTAGTACTTCTGTGTGTGAACAAAAATGGGGAGAAACTTCTGTGTGTGATGTTGTGCAACTGGACATAGCGTGGAGCATTTGGATTTCTTAGTGTCGGATCGTGTGTTAACTCTGGTAGTACTGTTTGCTACCCCAAGCACCATCTTTCCAAGAGGTTTGTACTGTGATGTAGTAAATATATTGGCATATTATCTAACTTTTACGAATGGGAAGTCAATATTATGATGTGCGATGGGCACATGGTGGGAAAGAAGATGGGTCTACTTTCCCCTATATTTTATACGGAGATTGGGTTTTAAACGGTTCCACAACATTAAAGTTTCTCTGAGCTCATTTCTTATGTAGTACTACCTCCGTTTCAAAATATAAGACGTTTTTGTAGGTTAAACTAGCATATAATAATATAACTATGTGAAATATGTTCTAGGAACCACATGGTATACCATATCAGCTACCATGTTTCTAGGCATGAAAATGCACCACCTAAGTTGTGCATTTTCACGTTTTGGAGATTTGACGAGAACATACATGGGGGAAGCTGAGGCTTAGTCGTACATTTCTTATTTGCATGTGGACCAAGGCTGCAAAAGAAATTTATTGATCCCCTCATAGTGGGGAAATTTCCATTCCTGGCATAGTGATATGATAGCTTTTTTGGAATTTATGTATTCCCATGCCAAAAATAAGGCCTGTTTTACGTTACTACTCCCTCTGTCTCATAATATAAGAGCGTTTTCGACACTAACACTAGTGTCGAAAGCGCGTACTCTTATATTATGGGACGGAGGGAGTACCTAACTAATTTGTTTGCGGCATTATTTGCTTCTTTTGATCTCGCTTTTTGTCATGAAATGCTGTCATAGTTGAATTGAAAGAACTTTTATGCTTGTACTCATTGCTTGTGAGGTGTTAATGTTTTATAAGTTTCCACAGTAGGTATTCTTTCTTTACCATGATGATTGTTCTGTACTATCATGCATTGACATAATCGATGTTGCTCCTGTGTTGTCCAGATGTTGATGCCGGAGACGGATCTCGGTTACGATGTCACTCATATATCACTTAATACGGATGGCTCATCATTACTCCTAGCTGGATCACATAACATAAATGTTCTGTATGTACATGAGAGGGTATCAGAAGATGGTGATACAATCATATGCAGGTATATGTTCTCATCACAACCATATCTTATGTTGATAATAGATTCTTGCTCCTTTATTTCCTGAATGTTCTGAGATTATTCTAGTTATGAATATTTTTCTTGCAATAAAAAACTGAAACCAGTGGAAAATATTCTTTTATTTCTCCTGCATGTCATTAGTCATGCACATCAAGAACAATCTTCTACTCTTCTCAATGGGGTATTAAAGAAGGCGTCTACAGAGTTTTCATTCACTCTGCAGTTTAGATTAACGGGATGCATTGTTATCTTTTCTTCTTCTTTTGATGCCATTGACCCATTGTTCGTAACTTTATTATACTATAATGTTTCCTTCCCCTGCATTTGACTACAGGACTGCACCAGTTGCTTCTCAGATCTTACCTACCAATAACAATGGCATAAAAGTTCTGCAGACATCTTGGCACCCTTTTAGCAGCAGCCATTTTGGTGTTTTGACATCAGATGCTGTTTTCAGGTATGCTAAAATGGATTTTGGTGCTACATGGAGGAGCTAATTTAAGCTTATTTAACATACAATCTGTTGTAGTTTGTGTAAATGGGAAATATATTTTCCTATCCATTCCCACATCAAGTACCCTTTTTTCTGTGTGTCATCATGCATATTTATTTATATCTATGCCCATTCTTCATCTCTTCTAAAAAAACTGATACAATATTCTTAGATCAACATAATGGAACCACTATATTAAATTTTATGTAAGATAAATAATCAAGAACCATCTATGCAGGTTATTTGATCTTTCATTTGATTTAGAGCAACCAGAACAGGAATTTTATTTGCAGCCAATTCTACCTGGAAGATGTCAGAATGCTTCGTCAATTTGTCCAGTGGCATTCTCTTATGGCAGTGATCATCTCTGGGATAGATTTTCGGTATGTCTCTTGGTTGCAGTTGCCTAGATAATAGAAGCCCTCTCAAAAATAAACTTGCCAAGAATAGTTTACAAATTTATCAGGATTATTATTTTAATGTAGCAAGCAAGATAACATCACACTTAGAATAACTTCAAACCAGCTCTAGAGCAATTTGGTAGTGCATTTTGCACATGGGAATTTATCGTTTTGCTAAGCTTATTACATGGTACAAATATTTATGGTATCAATTGATATTACTACGCTATGTATACAGCATCTTTGTCCAGTGAATTTGGGAATGCCGAACTTATTTACTGTTTCTGTATGACTGTATCAGTACTATTTTTGTGTGTGTAAAGTCTATGCCTGTGCTGCTCATAACAGACTTACAAACACTTACTTGATGCTCATGCATTTCAATTTTTCGTTCAAGTTGTCATTTGACATGTTGTTTTGCGCATACTCCCTCCGTTTCCAAATATAAGCCTTTTTAGAGATTTCAATACGGACTACATACGGATGTATATAGACGTATTTTAGAATGTAGATTCACTCATTTTGCTCTGTATGTAGTCTGTATTGGAATCTCTAAAAAGGCTTATATTTAGGAACGGAGGGAGTACGTATGTAGTCTCTTTAAAGTTACCTTGATTAGGATTAATGTTTTATATGTTGAGTAGTCAATTCATGTGCTTGGTTTCACATGTAAAGCCTGTTTATGCAGGTTTTCATCTTGTTCAGTGATGGTTCAATTTTTGTGCTCTGCCCCGTTGTTCCATTTGGATGGTAATATTGCACTTCTATATGCCCCCTTCTTTCAGCGCTTATCATTTTTATGTTGCCTCACATTTTATTTCGATATGTTGCCTAACATTGTGAGAACTCTTAATTTCATGTTGTAGGCTGTACTTTAACTACATTGATTTGGCAATTATTTTCTATGATGCAGTGACTATAGTAAGAAACATATTGAAGAAATATATGAAGATGTTAATACATTTGGGTTGAAATCTTCAAATCCAAATGTTGTCACGAACTCACATTTGGCCATTGCATGGTTGGAGGCAACATTTCCGGAGTTGTTACGTCAATCAGCAGATAGCAGCACACTGATGTCAAGAGCTCGTGCATATGCCCCGGTAGACGATTCTCTAACACTACAGGTAATCCTCTATTGACTTTCTGAAATATATCTGAGAATGACCGAGCAAGTGTGGCTTTATGTGTTTAACTGGAGAATTCGGCTTGTGGTGTTCGAACGGGGCTGATGCTTTTATGATCTTGGGACGGCTAGATGTATGAAATCTTCTCATTCGTTATCGCATTCGGTTTTAACATGTTAATATCAAGTAAACATCTTCAGAAGGAACAAAGTAAATTACTTTTGCTCAGAAATATTTTGAGGTGAGATTCAACCGTGGATACAAGTAGCACATCACCTCTATTCCTTGCTGTATACTCCCTCCGTCTCGAATTACTTGTCTTAGATTTGTCTAGATACAGATGTATCTAGACACATTTTAGTGTTGATACACCCGTATCTAGACAAATCTACGACAAGTAATTTCGGACGGAGGTAATATAAAGTTAGGATGCTGTAACACAACCATGATGAAGAGGAAGGAAAAAGGCATGCCTCTTAAACAAGTAATTTATTCATTCAAGTGCTCATAGTCAATCTGATGCTTTTCTAGTACTACATAAGATTGTTGATTTCTAAGAGTAGGATCCATTTGGCTCGTGACCAAACATTTTCCACAGTTTGCACATAGTCATGGCTGCCACACTCATGTGTTCACGTGACACTTCCTCTTCAGGCGCAGGTTTACTACTGTAATTGTGTGAACAAATATATTTTTTGAGAAATGTGTCAACAAATATTGTATCCACAGTTTCGGTCATGGCCGGACAATTGGTTAAATGTTCTGATAGCCAGCACACTTTTGGAGAAAGGAAATACTATGCTAGACATTGATTTTACTGTTTTAAATTCTCTTCGAAAATCACTATAGTGGTTATATTTGGCTGACTTACTATGGGTATAAAAATTTCTATTAGTAAATATCTACCACTCATTTTGAATTCTGAAGTTCCTTGAGGAAACAAGACCAATTTGGAGTCTAAATTAAATGTTAAACATGTTATACAGAAAATCAACATAATACCAACTATTCCAGAACTGACTGCTATTTATAACTGAGAAATATCATCATTCTGACTGCTATTTTCTATGTGACCTTCATTCTATGTTTTTATCATGAATCAATGTGTATAAATCAGATTGAGCACCCATGCAGGGGCCTCTTTGTAGAGTTTGTGAGGAAAGCAATGAACTCGAAGGCAAGAGCAGCTCTTGTGAAGGTAAAGCTGTGGGTTTTGTGTACAGCTCTGTTGGCAAAGATTCAGTTCTTGTAACTGCCTGGGGTAGTGGACAGCTCAAGATTGATGCTCTAGCCGATGAAATCCAACCACAATGGAGCATTGGGGTTCCTACTCGCCTTAATGTCGATTCACATGGACGCATAAAGAGCGTTGCTATGATATGTGACTCTAATCCACAAGATTTGTCGGCCCTGAGATCACATCGCTCATCCAGTATGGGGTCAAATGTGAAGAGCAATACAGAAGCTGTCTGGATGGGACATTCTCCTCCTTTGCTAAGACTCTCAATTGTGGATTTGGCACTACCAAAAACTTCTAACGGTAGCTCTTTATCATTGTTTCTGGATCCCCTTGTCCCAGAGAGATTTTATTGTGCACATGGTGGGGGACTTGACATGGTCACGTTGCACTTCCTGCCGTTTTCATACCCTGAAATGGCTTCCACACCACCCTCGGTTCATCCTGTACTCACCACAGGCAACAGCGATACAAGTTCTCCCTTCCTTTCTGGATTTGTCGCTATAGCGGATGCATATGGCCATGTACAGCTAGTTGGCATCACATACACTGGCGAGTGCTTTGTGGTAGAAATGAAGGGTTGGAAGGAACCAACACCTCTTCAGCTTGACATATGTAGCAAGGACATCAAGGATGTGGAATCTTCCACAACTGGAATGATCAGCAAAGAACTTCTTACTGGTCCAGATCCACCCATACTTCCATCTTCAACAAGCCTGAGGTCGTTGACCCCTGACTCCATTGAAGGGAAGTCCACACTTCATCACTATATTAAGGTTTTCCATGAGCACTATGTGGAGTATGGGCACAAGGTAAGAGCTATCATCATGGTATTTTGTGCATATCCCTTATCAACTTAGAACGTTGATGCACAGGTAAAAGTCACTCCATTCTGGAGGTAACTGAACCTGTTGCATCTTTTAATCCCCACAATATAAGCATATCACTAATGATCGTGGATTCATTTGAATGATGTTCAGGTTTTCATCGAGCTCAAGGAACATGAAGATTATGTGAAGACAGAGATTGAAGACAAGCAGAAACGCTTACAAGCAGTGAAGCAGTCACTTCTATCCATAGAAGCCAAAGACGAGGAGATAAACAAGCGGGTCGATCGGGCCTCCAAGGTGTACGATCTGTTGGAAAAGCGCATAGAAAGCTTCAAGATGCTGCCTGCCGCAAACAAGAAACCATTGTCGCAAGCAGAGCTGGAGTTCAAGTCACAGCTTGGTCTGTACTCTGTAGTTGGGAAACCTGACTTCACATTCTCCCCTTGCAGCTTCATCATGCCTAACATGCTTTCTGCCTGCTAAAACTTGTGCAGATAGGTTTGCGGACGTGGAGCTGAACGCTCTGCGTACTTCCATTGCTGCCCTGAGCGCGAGGATGAAACGGTTCGCCCAACCGTCCCGTGGCGGTGGCGCAGCCGGCATGGGAGTAGCACCATGGCAGGCGCCGAAGGCTGGAAGAGGCCACGTTTCGGAGTCCCAGATGTCGCTGATGAAGTCTTCGCTCGAGAGGCTGTCGCTCCTCAACGAGGAGAACAATCAGAAGCTACGGGTCATCGAGACTGAGCTCAAGAACAAGGAACAGCAGTAGTACCATGGTCGGTGATACTTGGTTTTGAATTGCACCCATGTTCTCGGCACGAGAATGGGAATTGCTGGCAGATGTTGGCTCAAAATCTATGGAGGGCTCGCTCCTTCCGGCTCGTGTCGTACCCGTTGGGTGTTGCAGGTGTGAATTATGTCCATGGCGCCAAGATTGTTGAGAAAGTAGCTGACCCTATGTTTAATCGGTAATTTTGGCACAACTGAGAGGTGTATTTTTGGATTAGATTAGAAGATGTGAAGCCTGACAGTACTGTTTTATTGTTTTGTTAACTAGGTATGTTTGGTTCTTCCTGCTGGCTTATTTTGTGGGCTATTATTGACGTACCCATGCGAGAAATTCCGGCTGATGGACGGGTCCGTGCTGGTGCGTCCTCGCTGCACGGTTGACGGTCTCAACCTCTCAGCTTGTACTGCTTTCGTTGTGTTTTGGCAATTTATAAAAGAATAAGCTGGTTTCTCCTCAATTTTTTCCATAAACCGTCTAATTTAGAAGTCTCAGTAAATTTAGAGAATGGCTTTCTTTCCAAGCTATAAGAGCAGCTTATTTTTTAAACCGTTCAAAAAAAAATGTCCATTAACCCTAGCTGATACAAATAAATGTGCATTAAAAATACGCGGGAATTATCTATAAACATGTACACGGACGATCTAGCTTGGCTGTTAAGAGATTCTTTTTGGCTGGTATGCCCGCCGAGATATTTTTTTTGGAGAATGAACTATCCAAATACCAAAACCCCTCGGTTGGTACATTCAGATAGCATGAGCGGAGATATCTATACTAGAGTACTCCCTCCCTTCCGGTTTATAGGGATCAATTTAAAAATCTCATCAACCAAAGTCGATGGTGAGTGGTGGAATGCTTTTGATAGTTTGCAAAAGTACTCAATTAATACGCATGTTTTTTTCAAAAAATTATGTTTATCAATGCTTTAATTGCAATGCATACATGTGTAGCCAATAAATAACCAAAACCTTTTACGTGCGTTGGCTAGTTTTCTCTTAAGCCTTGCATGTGACAATTTAACGCACATCAAAATCTGAACATGTGATGAGAAGCAAAAGAAATGAGACTTGTAAAATGAAAAAAAGGTAAATTGTGAGTTAAGCTCTAAAAAACGGAAAAGAGGTAGTATCTGTTTTAATCAGATCATTTCGATCAGCTAGCTAGGCCTGCACAAAAGCAGCTAGAATCCCGGTTGTGCCAACAGAATCCGGGACACGACGTCTGATCTGAGCGCTGCGTGGTCTCGACAGAAAGGAAACCTCCCGGAGCGACGACATGAAAATGGAGCGGTCGGGATTCCTCGGCGCCGGCGGCGACAAGGCGGAGAGCTATGCGCGGGCCGACAGCTCTGGCCTCGAGGACCTGGACACGGTGGTGCAGAAGAAGACCCTCGCCATGGAGAAGCGACTGCGCAAGGGCGGCGGCGACGGCAACCGGCTCACGGCGTCCTGGGAGATCGACCTCGCCAAGCTCAACATCCACCACCGGGAATCGTCCAGATCCTTCGGCAGTTTCCGCAGCGCCACCTACAATGGCAGACAGGTCCTAGGTATATCTCTGTCATCTTGTTTACTAGAAGGGTTGGATGCGCTATGCTGCATCGGTGCGGCTAGGTTTTTGTATTCATAATGCATTGTGTTTGGTGGGCCTTCAGTGGTGTCACTCAATGTTATTTGCTAATCAATCCATACTTTTGTGTGACAATTTCAACGGTGATTGCATGCTCTATATTGGTGCTACAATATTACATATTGGCATTTTTTAAGGTGGTGAGAGGGGCCGGTTGATTGGTATGTTTTTATAGGTCGATTGTTGCCGGTTGATTTAGAAAATCGTTGGGCTGTCAAAATCGTAAACCAAATCCAAAATTAAATACCTCAATGAAATGAGCGAGCTTCAAAATTAAAGAGCACAAGGAATAAAAGAATATAATAAAAAATACTCCAATTATAAAATAATTTACTAAGAGAGATGAATTAAAAGAACTAAATAAGAAAGCTCCTTGAGAAATTGTTGACCCGGTCAAAATCAGGCGACCCAATTATAAATTGAAGACATCAATTGATTGCGAGGCCTTAAAATTAAGGTGCATAGTATATTTATAAATATAGTATAGAAAAATTAAATAAGAAAGCTTTGAAAAATTGTTGACCCGATCAAAATCGGATGACCCAATGTCAATTGGAGACCTCAACTCAACATGAGCTCTCCAATTCTAAGGGGATTAGTGTTATAGTATATTTCTCGATGGAACGCTCTTTAATTTGGTGTTGGTTCGACGCTTCGAATCTATGGATCATCCTCGCTGGGCTTTGGATACGTTCCAAAAGATTGAAATTTTCCTAAAAATAGAAATTTATGTTTCTGCTTTTGTTTTCTTCGTCAGCGGATCATACTATTTCCCATTCATCGGGTGGTCCATGTCATATCCACATCATAGCATCATTGATGTCTTGTGCGCGATTAAATGAATAACTGCCGTGAACAGCACTCGCCAAAAAGAAAGTCTGAAAAAGCGGTTGTGTACTCTCAAGTTCAGTAATGTCTATATTCTTCGCAAAAGAAAATAAAAAAATACAGTAATGTATAGTCTTTGAGGTCTAATCTTGGATTCACAACTCTTGTTGGAATTGTAAGGCTCACCTGTTTGCGTAACTTTGGAGTTTATAATGTTATATATCATGGAATTGAATAGTGTCAGTTGGTTGGATCATGTTCTGTGTTATATTAACTCCGTCCCAAATTAGTTGTCCCAAATTAGTCTTGAGGGAGTATGCTTTATCATCCTGCACATAGTATGGATGTATTATTATCATCTGCTGCACGTGCATATTTCTTGTATATATGAACAACTTATAATTCAGACCCTATTTTTCTTGTATTCCCTCCATCAGATTCTTGTTTTCCTTAGTTGCCATTGATAAATCTTCATTGCGAGCCTTGGACACATTCATCTTCTTCAGTTTATTCCTGCTAAAGCTCCACATGTGTCTTTACATTTTCCTGAGCCAGTAATATGCATTTATAAGATTAAAATTGGAATCTTATTCTTTTAAGCTTTCGTTTCTTAGTCACAGAACCTTGAGCTGATCCAAGTGTCATGTTTAAATATCCTAATTAAACATGTTAAGCTGCTACATGGTAGGTCATTGTGTTTAACTCTGGTAGATATTCGCAGCATTGCAGTCTTGTGGGCAAGTAAATAAATAAATGCCCTAAATAGCATCTTATCGAATCGACAAAATATCTCTGATGAACATCCTCGAACTTAACGAATTTCAAGTTTTGTTGAGATGTTTTTACCAAGCTGCCAAAATACGCACTAGAATGCTCCGAACTTCCAATGATTATAGCGCTAATGCTTATTTTCTTCATCGTGTATGAAGCTAAACTATTGGACTGGGCAGAAGATGGCTTTATGACAGAGACTGAAATTTCTACTCAGCGCGAAGCATTCAGGAAGGAGGTTGCTGTCTGGAAGGAGCTCAACCACCGAAATGTTGCAAGGGTGAATGTTTTTTGCTCATTGTGCATTTCCATACTGTATTAGCAAGGTTTGATGTTAATTACTGTTTTGGGTAGTAGCGACATCATGTTAGAGGGGAGAGAGCCGGCGAGCCCGGCAACCGGTGAGTGATGATGGAGACGGTAGGTGGATGATACAGGCGTTCCTGTTCGGGGCGGGGCGGCGACGGCCGGCGTAGAGCGACGGGCGGGCAGATGCACAGACGACGGCCGTGACGGGCTGTTGCGGCGCGCGAGGCCGCCGGGTCGGAGTAAAGGACGGCTGATCGCGCCGGTGTCGGGATAGAGGCGCGGGGTTGACGGCGACGACGGGTGAAGCAAACCGATCTTAGATCGGAAAACCAAAAAGAAAACGCATGACCAATGTGACCGACGGAAGAGAGAGAAACCTGGATCAAGAGATCGGAAAAAAGACTCTCTAGGGCAGCCGGTCAACACAACCGGCAGACGAACCCTAGGTACGGGCGGCCCGGCCCCCGACGGCGGTCATGGAGGCCGACCGCCCCGGGGACGGCGCGCGATGCGGAAGCGGTGGGTGGTGGCTAGGTCTAGGAACTTGCGTCTGATACCATGTTAGAGGGGAGAGAGGAATATTGACGTAATGCAATGGATGTATTATTGAGCCTCATGGGCGAGTATATATTGGGTACAAGACTTGGAGGGCAATAAGCCCCTCCTAGAGATAAGGTAGGACTACCAAATACATGGACTCCAAATATATTTCTAACACATCAGTTCATTTTCGGTGCGTTATAACAAAATGTTACCTCAGGACCGACAATTGTAGGCACTACAACACTGTCCTCTGAGTCTTTTCTTTGTGTGGTATATTGAACATATGTCATGTTCTCTTCCTTGCAGTTCATCGGCGCATCAATGGGTACCACTGACCTTAACATTCCCGCTGATAGCGGCGAGAGCAGTGCACCCATTGATCCGCCAGAGAGAGCGTGTTGTGTTGTCATTGAATATCTCGATTTGGGAACACTGAGACAACGTCTATATGCTCACAGGGAGAGAAAGCTTGGATGCAAAATTGTGGTTGAGTTTGCGTTGGATTTGGCCAAAGGGTAAGCAAGCTGGCAAGATCTGCTCCTACATATCTTCCAATCTGAATCCGAGGATAAACAACAATCTCGTATATCTTCCAATCTGGACATGACAGGCATGACAGGCATGACAGGCACACTCCCTTACATGACCCAGAGGTATGCATTACTTGCTGCCAACCAATCGCTTTTTAACGATTTTTGTGCTCAATTCTTGTGTGCCTTCACAACAAAAAAAATTGTAGCTGTTGCTTTTCTATGCAGGTTATTGAGGGCAAGCCATACGACAGAAAGTGCGATGTTTACAGTTTTGGGATTTGCTTGCGGGCAATCTACTGCTGTGACATGCCGTACTATCCATGCATTAGCTCGGTAGAGGGCCTTTTGCCGTTGTTCACAATGTATGTTTTCAGCAATTCAGATCCCTCGCTCAATATTACACCCAGAAGAATGATGCACACATGCACATATGTGTTTAAACAAGCTCACGCAAAAATATTTTTTGCGTATATCCTTACTTTTTATGTTGTGTGCACAGAAGCTGCGACCTGAGATCCCACGCTGCTGCCCGGCCCGGTTGGCAAACATGATGAAGAGATGCTTGGACGCTGACCCTGATAAGCGGCCCGAGATGAAGGAGGTGGTGCATCTCCTGAAGGATCTTGACACGACCAAGGGCGGTGGCCTGATCCCGGACGGGGAGAACCCTGGGTGCTTCTGCTTTTTCCGACCTCGTCGTGTAGGTCCATAGATTGTCTCGAGCGAGCGGCATTACCTTTGGGGCTTCCGTGAAGGTAGTCCTTGGTTTTTATTAGACATGTGTGGTGGTGTAATTTACTAGTACTACGAATTTACAACTCTGGAAAGTTTAGGAATACAGATGGATAATTTGGCACATGATTCATGGTTGCATATTTGCATATACCCGTTGTCTTATAACTTTTGCTCCTGGGTAGTGTGTGGGTCACAAGAATGTATCACCATTGTCTATTGCATCGGCTTGACCTGCGGTTTTTTGTTGCCATGATCATCAAAATACATACTGTATATGCCACAAAGACACGAACACAACAGAGCAGCATTGGAGATTTGGAGAAACTCTTGATTTTGCCAGTCATCTGCAATTCTGCACCTACTCAATTTGATCTGAGTAGTATGTTCTAAAGAAAATTTGATCTGAATGTTTTCGTAAAATGTCTGCTGTTTTCTTCATGGCTCCAACGGTTATTGTGCACTGATTTGACCTGCTTTCTACTATTTTGAGAGAGAATGAGGGTCAGTTTATGGTTTGTGCCTTTTTCTAATTAAACATAGATAGAAATTGTGTGGTTCACCATCAGGATTATTATAAACACGCTGCGGTTATTATTACTTTTTCAGAAATCACATATCTGGAATTGATTTTCTTAGAACCGCCTGTATTGATACTCTCTTTTTTATTGGACAAGATCAGAAAAAGATTGAGAATGACAAGATAAAAGATTTTATAGTCCATTAAATGCTCCCATGCTCCCAACTTAAAAATCGAAATTTAAATGTTTCAGAAAATAAATCATGAATGTTTACAACACAAGTGTTTACAACTCGTAAAAAATCAGATCCAAACTCGAAAGACACACTGAGAAATAAAAAGGATAAATCCGTCATGAAGAGTGTCAAAAGAAGATAAAAGCGAAGATGGTACTATTCATATCTGGATAACTTTTTTTGGTTTCTCCATGTGTATCTCAAATTTCGATTTGAATTTTTTAGAAGTTGTACACACGTCTTTTTTAACACCCATGGTTTTTTGATATGTTTAAATTTGATTTTTTTTTTTAGCTGGTAGCATGGTAGCATATAGGGATTGGTATCACTGCATATTTTTCCCTAGTCCAGTGTGGAAGGATTTACGCTGAAGTTTCGAGAGCACTGCCAATCGGGCAAGCGCAGAAACGTTAGTGTGCATGCTGCTTGATACAGAGTAGGCGAGAGATGTGGATTGCATTTCGTTGCTATGTGAGAAATCTTATGAGCTGCGGAGTTGAGATCATGGTTTTACTTTCGGTAAGATTTCGATGAAATTCACTTATTTTTTAATTTCAGCAGGCACTGAAATATTACGTATATTTACGTTACGGCCAAAATATTTCAGTAGTACACAGATTTCAAATATTTTTAAAAATATTATTAATATTAAAAAAAAGGGCTGCTACGCGTCTGCCGGTGGATCCGCCATCTCGTGAGCCGTCCGATTCTGTGACATGAGTTGTTAGTTCCTCTTCTCTAATTTCCTACAACAATACTCTTGTTGTGAAAACTCCTCTTCTCTAATTTCCTGCAACAATACTCTTGTTGCGAAACCCCATCTTCTTTAATTTTCCTCAACAATACTCTTGTTGCGAAACCCCCTCTTCTCTATTTTCTGCAACAAGTCCCTCTTGTTACAAAATCTATTTTTTTATATTTTCTGTAACAAGACCCTTATTGCAAAAATTGCAAACACATCTCCCGCGTCTAATTTTCTGTAACAAGATCCTTATTGCAAAAAAATACAACAACATCCGCATCGCACACTAACACAGTCGTCTTTTCTTGTTGTTGTTCTGCAACGACGTTGTTATTGCAGAAACTTGGAGCGGGCATGGACGTACGACATGGTGATGTGGCTGCTACTAGCGCTGGTGGTGCCAGAACGGCGGTGAGGTTGATGGTGCTCCACACCCGCGTGGCGAATCTCGCCGGATCCGGTCAATAGGAGTTGTTTGGGAGATCCGGCATGGATGCGCTCGCGAGATGACTTACATGCAGGGACGCTCGGTTTGGCTGCTGGTCGTGAGTGCTCGGTTTGCATCAAACCATTTTTCAATCAAGTCAACTGAAACAAGGAGTAAGTTGCAAGAACTGTACTAGGATATAGATTGCTTCTGAGTCGTTCGAGGTGGGCGCGCGCACAAACATCCGCCGGTTGAGCGATTGCTTTTTCCTTAAAAAAATAAAAAGTTTTAGTTGAACTCAAGTGAATATTTCGTTTCTTTGGCCAAAATTTAAACCGTAATTCATTGGATTTTGATGATTTCGACTGGTGCTGAATTTTTTCTGAAACTGAAATTGAAAACCATGGTGAAGATATCTTAATTTGGAATAGCTAGAAGGGATAGCGTGCTTTGCTGCGGCACAAACTTTTGGGCAGCGCTACGCGTCAGCCGACGGATAATCTGAAAGGATCCGCCCCCTCAGCTACCGTTAGATCTGGTTCAACCAACGGTCTAACCCTGTCCTCATTATCGCAATAAAGATCAATGTTACGGAGCCCTCTTTGCACAGAGTTCATGTTGCAAAAACATTCAAATGGTGTATTTTCTCCGGCTTCACTTTTTTGCAACATGAATGATGTTATGAAAGGACTTTTACAACATAAATGATGTTGCACAAATTAAAGAAAGAACGGACGCTTGCGCAGAATACGTGAAAAGATAATGTTGGGCGAGCTTTGTAGGACACGCGTCACATGGGCAAGGCGGCGGATCTCATGCGTCCGCCGGTTGAATCCAAGCTTTTCCCAAAATCTATGCATATTGGTTCTATTGTTTATTCCGTTTGACTAAATATGTCATTTGGTTACTCAACCGGATCTAAGAGCTCATGGACTTTGGGCCTCAGAATTCACACATACAAACATACAACATTAACAGCAAAAGGGTGAAACCGGATAATATAAATCATTGCAACAAATTATCCTTATATCCAAGGTCTTTCTAGCGCTCCTCGCAGTTTTGAATTATCATTGCAACAAATTATCCTTATATGCGGCAGAGAATATAAATCAAATCGTCTTCCTTGATGCAAACATCGTTGAGCACATGTCCTGTAACTCCCGTTCAGAGTTGAGTTCTCTACTCATGATGATTCTACACAGTTTCCAACAAACAACAAATTCCCGCAATCGAGAAAGGAATAAGCAACAACGTATAGCTAGTGAGTGAGTACAGACAACGTTCCCTCCTACCACAACAGCCTAGGCCGAGTACTCGAAAGGTTGGGGCGGCTGGGGCTCATCGTCGACGGCCATGGCGGCTGAGCCTGGCCCAGCGGCGGCGGCTGCTGCGTTGTTGCCTGCACCTGTGGCCACGGTAGCGGGGGCGTCGGTGAGCACGAGCTCCTCCGCCTCGCTGGGCTGCGTGTCTCGGAGGAGGATGAACCCACAGGGGGCAGGCCTTACGGGGACGTACCGGCTGCCCTCGATGAACTTGATGAACTTTTCCTGCGCAGGGACAACGCGGGCTGGGTTCGCCAGGATCTGGAAGGCCGGTTCTGGCTCCGGGGCCTTCTTCTCTGCCGCGCCGTCAACCTGGGAACAAACATTGAGAGAGACGGGTCAATCCAAAAGAGACCAGAGTGAATGGGGTTGTTTCGAATGAACTGGGTATGTTCTTTCAAGCTAAATCCGAAAGCTAGATATGGATCACAAGTTCACTACCGAACAACACAAGGTTTCATACTGAAAACTCTATTAACATGCTTACATCTTAAAACAGAGATATGCTGAGCTGTGTTGCAACATCTTATACGTAGTAATTTATTAGGGGAGCTATTACAGCGAGCAGATACATTAACTAACTAGCATGGTTGTGAAGAAGACAAGTAACTAGCATGCTTTAGTTATGAATTGAACCTAGCAAAGTTGGTAAAATTCTTCGATGTGAACCCATGAAGGAAAAAAAGGTGAAGCAAAGGAGATGCAGTGAAGTCTTATTCTTACCTGCATTGCATCACCGTCCTTCTCCTGTGTTTTAGCTACCTCGCCTGAAGTAGAACCAGAAGCATCTTCCGTCGTCTTGGCTTTGCTTTCTGCGTCCGCTGGTTTCTCCTGGCTGGGTTTGCTTTCTGCTGTTGACTTCTCCTGGTTAGCTTTGCTCTCTGCTTCTGCTGTCTTCTCCTGGTTAGCAGCTTTGCTTTCTGCATCCTTCTTCGCCCTAGATTTTGCCTTGGCATAGGTCGACAAAATGGCTGTGGGCAGCTTGACTGCTGAAGTTGTAGTCTGCTGAGTGGTCGGTTTAGGATACTCAAAGAGGGACGGTTTAGCATGTGACAGAAATTCAAACTTC
This sequence comes from Hordeum marinum, assembly GCA_022496015.1. Taxonomy (NCBI): domain Eukaryota; kingdom Viridiplantae; phylum Streptophyta; class Magnoliopsida; order Poales; family Poaceae; genus Hordeum; species Hordeum marinum. The sequence goes on along the minus strand of CM039673.1, from coordinate 471,024,552 downwards.
GGCACTTCCAGGTTTGAGTTGAGACCAATGATGGCTGTTGGTGAGAAGGCCAAGCTGATGAAGTATAGGAGTGGATACCAGTACCAGAACTGGGTGAAAACAGCGAGGCCAATCACAGCAGTGAGCTTGTCATGCTTGTTCCTCGAGAGAAGTTTGATTGTGACATTCCTACCACCAGCATCCAGAATACCAGAAGCAAGTATGGCACCCATTTTGCTCATGGTGTCCTCATGCTTATCAAGAATGATCTTCTCCAATTGACGCCTGAATGTTCCAACACGAGAATCAAAGGATTCATTCGTCTGGATCATGACCATTGCCATAGCAATTAGAGCCCCCTGGCGCACAAAGTCAACAACGTCTGATGTGAGAGGCTCCAACAAGGAAATGGCATCACTTAACCCTGTTCCGGCACAGGATATCCCAACAGCTAAAGCAGCACCATAACGAACATGTGGGTTGTACGATTCAGAGAGCAGGGACACAATTCTTGGAGTCTGCATGATCAGAAAGGAAGAGGTAAGTTGTTGATCAAAGCTATTGAGAATATATAATGCGTGGATCAAAGTTATTGATGATCTTTTATGTTATTAGCATTTTCATCTATTAGATGGCAAAAGAGATGCCACATAAATTGGATCAAAGTTATTAATGATTTTTGATGTTATTACATTTTCATCTATTAGATGGCAAAAGAGATGCCGCATAAATTCATAATGAGTAAAATTGAAATAAAATTATATTTTGTAAGGATGCATTTTCTTCTATGTTGTTCCTTGGAATTAAAATTGCATAGAGGGCATATATTTAAACATGAAGGCATTTCAATGCTACAAACCTGCTCAGGTTCGTTGTATAGAACAAATCCAAGACCCATAACTGCAGTCCTACGAACATCATCACTGACATCCGATACAGCAAAATGCAGCAGCTGATGGATAGCTTTGTTATTTGCAGTTCCTCTGTAGGCTAGAGCCAATGCATACATACCACCATAACGTAGTATGGGATCTTGATCTCTAGTCATTTGTTCGATCAAGGTGTCAGCTTCCTCCTCCCTGCCATACACCGTCAATGCAATGCCAAGTGCCAGACCCCTAGAGAGAGAGAGAGAGAGAGAGAGAGAGAGATGTCAGAAACAAGAGCTGGATACATCTTCAGAAATACCGCAACAATAAATAACAGCACTGACCTGATAATCTTTTCATGTTGTGTATCATGTGCATAAGCGAGCATCTCAGCGGCCTTCTCGCTGGCTGTCCCAACCATGAGCAAACCCATGCCAATACCAGCTGCTTCACCAGCCACAGCACTGTCTGTGTAAAGGACATTCTTTATGTCTTCGAACACTTCTTCATCTGCTGTCCCCAGAGATGCAAGCCCAAGTCCCAAACAGGCACCATGCTGGATGACCTGCATAATACGGTTTTTAAGTATGAAAAATATACACAATATAAATAGCATTACACATTTACGGACAAGGAACGGAATGTCACCTCTGCACTGGTGTTGCGAAGGCTTTCACGGAGGAATTGTTTGATTCCTTCACCATGGTTGGCATGAATCAAACCTAAAGCATAGAGGGCACCACCTTCCGAGTATGGACTGCCACCACCAACTGCACCACTTTGAGGTAGGTATGGGGCCATCAAAGCCCGACCTTGCTGAAGGTGGCCTCTATGAATCACACCTAGCCCAGCTGTTGCACTGAATTTAGCCCAATTAGTTGCCCTGCTTAACCACTCCTGCAAGGCAATACCAAAATGAGACACTAGAGGGAAAAAAGTATACTGCATGACAACAAAACAACCAGATTTTTTTTTACCAGATTCTCTCTTAGAAAGGTATCTACAGTTGTTCCTGCATGCATGATCGCATTGGAACAAATAGTTGCACTATGGCAAACACTGTTCCTCATTTCCACAGCCTGCTTTATTGTCTTCAGAATTAGAAGATCGGACCTATCAAACAAACAAACCCATCAAGGTGATGTCAGATATATAGAAGTTGCAAGAGACTTCAATGTTTAGGAAACAAGTATACCTGTTGTGGCTATACAAAAATTGCAGCGTAAGCTGAATAGACTTCTCCCCTGACAGTATTCCTTTAAGTTTTGCAAGCTTATCAGCATGCGCTGCCTCATTTGGATCCACTGGGTGAGCATTTCCATTTGCCGTAGTAGTGTCATCTCCCATCTGAACATCACCCGCTGGTTCTGTGCTAGTTGCACCTGCAGCGGCAGTCTGATCGGCCGGTAAAGCTGAACCACTATCAGGGTTAGACTGACCAGGAGTCTGAGAGTCCAGGCGATTCCTCACATTCAGAAGGAAGGCCTGATTTTCATTTTCCACCAGATCAAAGGCAATTTGGTATGCAAGGAGAGCATCATCCTGCACGATGCAATATCTTGAGTAAGCAACAGACTACAACGTACGTAATGTAGTGGGCAGAGTAAAGAACAAACATATACCTTGCTTCCAGAAAGTAGTGTGTCCAATATATTCGCAACAGTTTCAGGCTCGCCCAGAAACATAAGACACTGGCAGATGCTCAGAAAATCTGGATGCGGCAAAGTCTGATATATTTTAACAAGACAGCGAAGAACCTGGCAATAAAATGAATTACTTGGTCAGAATGTTAATTTTGCTTACTCTACACAAATACTTGTTTTTTGGAATTAATAAACAACCATAGTGCCAAATAATCTTTAACATGCCCCTACCTCACAGCGATATTCGCGGTGACTAACATATTGATGAGAAAGATTGATGCAATATGAAAGAGCCCCGTGAATATTATCACACCGAACAATTGCTTCCTCCAGTTTATCAAGTCTCCTGCATTCAACAGCCATACCCATGGCCTGTTGGTATTTCCCATCAAGAACACACCTACACAGCAAAGAGTAACCGTTAGCTGAATACTCCAACCGATAAATAAGAGGATATGTGCAAACGGTAGGATATTATCATACTTCTCCAACATCCTCTCCACTATGGTCTCTAATCTCGGATCCACATTTTCTTCTTCCTCTGTAGCTTTAGAAGCTTTTGTCTTGAAACTCGCATATTCATCTAATGCTTTGGCTGAAAGAAAAGAACCACCAATTCAACATAATGAGCAAAAGAAATTCATGTGAAATAACATCCAGAATGATTGAGAACTTAAGACAACTCCTCACCTAGAAGAGCATGAGCATAATCCGAATCCTCGGAAACGTCAAACAGAGGCCCAGCACCAAGTGCATACAACAGTGCATCATTTAACTCGCCCAAGTAGTAAAAAACCTACATGATATGCAGTAATCATCAATATGAGCAAAACAGAATATGACGTTTCCAGACAAGGTATAAAATAACATGAGGTCATACCTTAGAAACAACTAGTGCAGCTAGCTGTCTTTGGTCAAACTCCTCATCTTCATACAAGCTCTCACTGCAGGCAAGATGGAAACGAATTATTAGCTTGCTTCATTGGAAATACAAACTTTAACAACCTGGATTCTAGAGAATTCTTGCTCGACATTATGATCCAATGTTTGAAGCCCCCAAATCAAAACCAAATAAAAATAGAGTCTCATTGTTCCACAAAAATAACAACTAGACGCACAACAATTGCATATGAAAAGCAATTTTAAAATTGAAATGACTTACAGAGACACATTATTCTAATGCAAGCGAAACAACCATATGGAAATATGGATATGTTTGGTTGGTGCCAACCAAACACACCCTAAACTATTGCAAGTAACAGTTCAAAGGTCACTCTGTCAGGATCTTTCTCAGCACAGGGCAGTCATTATTAACTGATTATAACGAACCCAGCGAAGGAAAAACCTAAAACAACTTCTTTAAAAACTGAAAGTTGGAAGCTTTCTAAATGCTCACCCCTCCTCGGTTCACATCTCACTCCTACAACTGTCGTTATATCCAAGCGCGAGTGCAGAAAAAAATCAAGTTTTTTACTACGGCTAACGAATACAATCACACAATTTACTAGATTTTCTTGGTGAATTCACTTCAAACTCTGAGGATTCATGATGGAGAGCACAGCCGCGCACTGAATCCCAGGAATCCCATTAACAGATCAGAACCAAGCCACAACCTACGGTTCCCCCCGCACAAGCAGCAGATCGACCGGACGAGGCCAACCGAACGAATCGCGCGACAGCAATAGCATCTAAGGCAACCTCTCTTCCCGAATCCTCGTCAATCAGCGAACCAGATCGAAACACTGAAACCCCCCAGCCAAGGCAACGCGCTGGAACGAATCGCGCGGACGGGGCGGGGCAGCTGCGGCTGCGGGCAGCGAGCGCCGGCCGAGAGGCGGCGACGACTAGGTAGCGCGTGAAGTATAAGAGAGGGGGGAGGGGAGGGGAGGGGAGGGGAGGGGTCTCACATGGTGGGGATGCTGGTGGAGATCTCGGGGTAGAAGAGGTGGACGACGGAGTTGAGGCTGGCGAGCGCGTGCAGCTTGAGTTCCTCCGCCGGCTCGTGGAGCATGGCGAGGATCCCGCCGGCCGAGCTGACAGTCGCCACCGCCGCCATGGCCGCGTCGGCGAAGGAGATGTGAGGACGCGCGAGGGTTTGTTGGGCTCGGTGCGGGGCGTCTGCGAGTTTACTTGGAGACGGGGACGACGCGAGACGGGATTACCCCTGCGGTGGAAGGTGCGGGGGAATATAGGGACGGACGGGGCGATGGGTCCGTCCGATTAGCATAGGGTGTCGATTTTTCCTTGTACTCGAACGCAAAAACGAATTTCCGTTTTCCAAAAACAAATGGTTTTCCGATTGGTTAGTGCGAAGATTAGAGCAACTCCAACCGGGTGATTCATTTTCTCTGCTCATGTTCATTTAGGTCGCGACGGACACAAAAATCGACCCAACGAGTCGATTCAAACGGACACGTGTCCGTTTTTCGTCCGCCCGTGACTCATTTCACGCTCAAATTTGAGCCAGATTTGCGTCGCGGACACGGACGGACGCCCGCGAGACGCCTGCCCTTGTCCTTTCCCTAGCCCGCCCGTCGGTGGCACACCGCCATCACCCCCCCCCCCCAAATTACCCAAAAACCTAACGCCCACCCCTTCCCCCGCGCGCCATGGACGACGACGCTCGGACCCTCGATGTTGCCGCCGGCCTCGCCCCCCTCTCATCCGTCGATCATCACGGCGGGCGAAAAGGGTCAGCAGTCCCCAAGAAGAAGAAGGTGCTAACGCCTGCAGAGCGCGCCGGCCAATCGTTGAGGAAGACCACCGGCACCATAAAGAAGACAGGAACGAGGTCGCGCCCGCGTCCAACCTCGTCGTCGCCTTAGAGCAAGAGGCCACCGCCGCGAAGAACAACCAACTCGTCCGCGAGGCCACGAGGCAGCCCCTGTTGCTTCTAGGGTTAAACCTTGGCCAGCAAGGTTTGGTCGCTGTCGTTGTGGCCGCAGCCAGCACCGGCTCATCGCCCCTTCGTCACCCACTTCCGAACTCGCCGTGCATGTCCCCCACGCCAGCGGCGCACGGCTTCCAGAGGCACCACCCGCAGACCTCCCATTTGTCCTACTCTACGGGCTCCGGTTCGCCGGAGGTGAGCATGGTCGCGCCTAGCACTCCAGCGCCCACGGACATCGACGTCAATGCGGTACCCATGGGCGGTGGATCGTCCTCGGGGGGTGCGCGCAAGCGGCCTCGCGAGCTCCAAGCGGACGCCATGGGGAATGCTCGCAACGTGTTCGACAAAATGCCGGTTGCGGAAGAGGAGGCCAGCCTCTTCGTGGAGGACCTCATATACAAAGGGGGTGGAGGTGGTGCTACCTTTGATCCCGACGAGACGCAAAGCCAAGATGGTTGTAACCCCTTCATGGTCGGGCACGACGACATTGGGTACACGTTTGGTATTACAATGGAGGCATGGTCGACCCCCTCATGGAGGACCAAGTCGGCTTGGACGCCGTCTTAGTCACTATGAGAAACACCCCACGCCACGACTTGAGGATGATGATCGTCATCGACCTCCTTTAAAAGTATGTTTGTGCCCAGACCGTCGATGTGAGAAGTGAACTCCTTATTAACTGTGTTAGTTTGCTCGTGTTTGTGTGGATTGTTGTTTATTAAATAGCTACCTAGCTCTAGAACTGCTTATGAGATTGTCACTTATTATTAATTGGAACGAATTGTTATATTAGTCTAGTTCTAGTGCATAAATCAAATGCAAGGTGAGTAATTGCGAGGATATTTTTTTGGCTGCATGAAACGATTCCTCGCATGCAATGTACATTGCACGTCCCTAGGTGAGCAATTATAGTGGTGGTATTGTCCACGTGGCATGCCATCAACACGTAGAATACCGCTGACGTGGGAGCCAACGCCACCGTTATTTTTTAACAATAGTGCCATATTGGTGTCGTAGGGCTACCACGCTAGCAAGGCCCCTTTTGGCACGACATAGTTAGGCTTTTCTGCACTAGTGTTTGTGTTCTCACTAGCGTTGGAATTGTAGTAGTTTGTAATGGTCGTCATTGCATTATAATTCCTGGAGTGGCACACTTGTTGCCCAGTCCTATCACTAGTGTAGAAAAGCCTAGCTATGGCGTCGCAAAAAATGACCTACTGGCATGGACATCATACGCGACCAATATGACGCCACTGTTAGAATTTAGTGGTGGCGTTGGAGACGACTCCAGTAGTATTTTAAATACCTATGGCATTGGACAGAGTTGCATGCCGACACTGTCATATTTAGCTAATAAAAAATACGCCGGAATTCCAAAAAGATACTACCAGCTTTACAAAAGATACTTCTAGCTTAACAAAATAAATGTTTCAAGAATTCCCAAAATATACTACCAGCTTAATTCACAAATTTAATGTTTCACCTAATTCGCAATAAAAGAAAAGTACGAACTAATAACTTCTCACAATATTGTATCGGTCAACCCCTCTCGACACTACCTAGTATCGCGTCTAAGGACTAACTTAAGCTCACGAAGCTTATTCCTATTCGTCTGCCCCTCCATGATGTCATGGGACTTCTTTGACTTCAGTTGAGTTCTATGGGACTTAAGGACTTGTATTTCCTTCTTCAACTCACTTATAGAGGTTCAATGACTCGATCTGACCTTCGAGACTTAAAATCTTATCGTAGGCAATAGCATTCTCATCGATAATCTTATCCTTCTCCCGTCAGGGACTCATACAATTCCTCCACGGCCTTGATGGTACTCTGATGTGACACGATCAGCTCGTGATTGAGTACGTCCACGTCACTTGTCGTCTATTGCACAATGGGTGCCGGAGAAGGCGGACCTCGTACGTATGCATGGCAAGGGTTTCAAATCATCAACAATTAATTAATGGTTAGATATATGGATATGTTTGCAATGCTCATGCAGGTTTTTTGTAACCTTAATTACCTGGTTGGTGCTCATGTCGCCTTTATCTTCGGCATACCCCGACTAGTGATTAGAGGAGTCTATCCAGATGCTAGAGTCGGCCATGCTGTTTGGCTAAAGAATAAATGCCATGGGAGTGCAATTAACAGGAAGAAGCATCAAACAAATGAAATATAAGCATAAACGATTATAATTATTATCTTTTTTCTATATGAACTACCGGGTTTCCAAATGAGAAGCTAATTATGAGTGTGCTGGCTGCATAAAAGGAAGAGGCGGATCAATTGTGTAGATACCTATGAGTGTGCTAGCTTGATCGATAAATACTCATGAAAACATAGAACAAAACACAATGTAGCTACAAAAAGATCACAATGTAGCTACCCAATGTAGCTACAGAATATAACCCATCAATCAGATAAACTACAAAAAAAGAAATAAATTTCTACACATGTGCTTCGGTTTGCTACAAAAAAGAATTAAGTTTCTACACATGTGGGACAAGATTCTTATAGGATAGGATGTGCTTCACCTTTACTACAAAAAATAACTAAATTTATGCACATGTAGGATAGGATTCTTATAGGACTTTTTATGATCTGAACACTATAGGGTTGCATTTTTATAGGATAGGATTCTTATAGGAACACTATAAGCTAGGATTTTTCATAGGAACACTAAGTTCCTACATAGGATTATCCTCCACTAAGTTCCTACATAGGAACACTAACATTAATTAGCCTAGGATGGAAAAATTCATATGATGTGAACCAAATGACAACTTACCTATTCCTACTTATAGGGTTTGAGATACATTCCATCTCATTTTCTACAAATCATATTCCTATGATAATGCTATCCTATGAACCAAAGGAGGCCTAAATTTTGAAACGATTCCTAAAATTTCCTATTCCTATGATAATCATATCCTATAAACCCTAACCCTAATTAAGCAAAATGAAAGAGGGAGGTGTTGGGAGACGTAGTAGTAAATCAAAAAAATTCCTACGTGTCACCAAGATCTATCTATGAAGAAACCAGCAACGAGTGAGTAGAGATTGCATCTTCATACCTTTGAAGATCGCTAAGCGGAAGCGTTACAAGAACGCGGTTGGTGGAGTCGTACTCGTAGCGATTCAGATCGCGGTGGACTCCGATCTTAGCGCCGAACAACAGCGTCTCCGCGTTAAACACACGTGCAGCCCGATGACGTCTCCTACGCCTTGATCCAGCAAGGAGGAAGGAGAGGTTGAGGGAGAGCTCCGGCAACACGACGGCATGGTGACGGTGGAGCTACGTGGACTCCGACAGGGCTTCGCCAAGCGCTATGGAGAACGAGGAAGAGAAAGGGTAGGGCTGCGCCGAGAGAGAGAGAAGTCGTGTCTCAAATCAGCCCAAAACCTTGGGTATATATAGGAGGAGGGAGAGGGAGGGCTGCCTTGGCCCCTCCTCCAAGGAGGAGAGGTTCAGCCGAACCTAGGGAGGAGTCCACCTCCCACAAGGGAGGTGGATCTCTTTCTTTTGAATCCTTTTCAGCCTTATCTCTTATCCCTAGCCGCATGGGCCCTTCCGGAAGGTCTTGGATAGCCCAATAAGGGCTGGTACACCTCCTCTAAGGGCCCACGAAGTCCTTTGGTCGTCACACCCCTCCCGAGGGTCCTCCGGCACCCTCCCGGCACTCTCGGTACACTACTGATGAGCCCAAAAACTTTGCGGTGACCAAAATAGGACTTCTTGTATATCAATCTTTACCTCCGGACCATTACGGAGCTCCTCGTGACGTCCGGGTTCTCATCCGGGACTCCGAACAACCTTCGGTAATCACGTATACCATTTCCCTATAACCCTAGCGTCATCGAACCTTAAGTGTGTAGACCCTACGGGTTCGGGAGACACGTAGACATGACCGAGACACCTCTCTGGTCAATAACCAACAGCGGGATCTGGATACCCATGTTGGCTCCCACATGCTCCACGATGATCTCATCGGATGAACCACGATGTCGGGGATTCAGTCAATCCCGTATACAATTCCCGTTGTCTATCGGTATGATACTTGCCCGAGATTCGATCGTCGGTATCTCTATACCTTGTTCAATCTCGTCATCGGCAAGTCTCTTTACTCGTTCCGTAATACATCATCCCGTGGCTAACTCCTTAGTCACATTGAGCTCATTATGATGATGTCTTACTGAGTGGGCCCAGAGATACCTCTCCATCACACGGAGTGACAAATCCCAGTCTCGATTCGTGCCAAACCAATAGACACTTTCGGAGATACCCGTAGTGCACCTTTATAGCCACCCAGTTACGTTGTGACGTTTGTCACACCCAAAGCATTCCTACGGTATCTGGGAGTTGCACAATCTCATGGTCTAAGGAAATGATACTTGACATTGAAAAGCTTTAGCAGACGAACTACACAATCTTGTGTTATGCTTAGGATTGGGTCTTGTCCATCACATCATTCTCCTAATGATGTGATCCCGTTATCAATGACATCCAATGTCCATGGTCATGAAACCGTGACCATCTATTGATCAACGAGCTAGCCAACTAGAGGCTCACTAGGGACATGTTGTGGTCTATGTATTCACACATGTATTATGGTTTCCGGTTAACACAATTATAGCATGAACAATAGACAATTATCATGAACAAGGAAATACAACAATAACCATTTTATTATTGCCTCTAGGGCATATTTCCAACATTCTCCCACTTGCACTAGATTCAATAATCTAGTTACATTGTGATGAATCGAACACCCATAGCATTCTGGTGTTGATCATGTTTTGCTCGTGAGAGAGGTTTAGTCAACGGATCTGCGACATTCAGATCCGTATGCACTTTACAAATATATATATATATATATATATATATATATATCCCTCCTAAATGTAATCACTGATGGAGTTGAAGCGGCGCTTGATGTGTCTTGTCTTCTTGTGAAACATGGGCTCCTTCGCAAGGGCAATAGCTCCAGTGTTGTCACAGAATAGAGTCATTGGGCCCGACGCACTTGGAATTACTCCTAGGTCGGTGATGAACTCCTTCATCCGGACTCCTTACTTTGCTGCTTCTGAAGTAGCTATGTACTCCGCTTCACATGTAGATGTCGCCACGATGCTTTGCTTGCTGCTGCACTAGCTGACTGCCCCTCCGTTCAAAATATACACGTATCCGGTTTGCAACTTGGAGTCGTCCGGATCTGTGTCGAAGCTAGCATCGACGTAACCCTTCACGACGAGATCTTCGGCACCTCCATATACGAGAAACATGTCCTTTGTCCTTTTCAGGTACTTCAGGATATTCTTGACCGCTGTCCAGTGTTCCGCTCCGGGATCACTTTGGTACCTCCCTACCAAACTTATGGCAAGGTTCACATCAGGTCTGGTACACAACATGTCATACATAATAGAGCCTATGGCTGAAGCATAGGGGATGACACTCATCTCTTCTCTATCCTTTGCCGTGGTCGGGCATTGAGTCGTACTCAATCTCACACCCTGTAACACAGACAAGAACCCTTTCTTGGACTGATCCATATTGAACTTCTTCAATATCTTTTCAAGGTATGTGCTTTGTGAAAGACCTATGAGGCGTCTCGATCTATCTCTATAGATCTTAATACCTAATATGTAAGCAGCTTCTCCAAGGTCCTTCATTGAAAAACATTTATTCAAGTAGGCCTTTACACTTTCCAAAAGTTCTATATCATTTCCCATTATCAGTATGTCATCCATATATAATATGAGAAATGTTATAGAGCTCCCACTCACTTTCTTGTAAATACAGGGTTCTCCATAAACCTGTACAAACCCAAATGCTTTAATCACCTCATTAAAACGAATGTTCCAACTCCGAGATGCTTGGACCAGCCCATAGATGGAGCGCTGGAGCTTGCATACTTTGTTAGCATCTTTAGGATCGACAAAACCTTCCGGCTGCATCATATACAGTTCTTCCTTAAGGAAACCATTAAGGAATGCCGTTTTGACGTCCATTTGCCAGATCTCATAATCATAAAATGCGGCAATTGCTAACATGATTCGGACAGACTTTAGCATTGCTACGGGTGAGAAAGTCTCATCGTAGTCAACTCCTTGAACTTGTCGATAACCCTTAGTGACAAGCCGAGCCTTATAGACGGTCACATTACCATCCGCGTCAGTCTTGTTCTTAAAGATCCATTTATTTTCAATGGCTCGCTTATCATCAGGCAAGTCCACCAAAGTCCACACTTTGTTCTCATACATGGATCCTATCTCGGATTTCATGACTTTAAGACATTTGTTGGAATCCGGGCCCGCCATCGCTTCTTCATAGTTCGAAGGTTCACCGTTGTCTAACAACATGATCTCCAGGACAGGGTTGTCGTACCACTCTGGTGCGGAACGTGTCCTAGTGGACCTTCGACGTTCATTAGTAACTTGATCTGAAGTTTCATGATCATCATCATTAACTTCCTCTCTAGCCGGTGTAGGCTCCATAGAAACAACTTCCTGTGCTGCGCTACTCTCCGGTTCGAGCGGAGGTACAATTACCTCATCAAGTTCTATTTTCCTCCCACTTACTTATTTCGAGAGAAACTCTTTCTCGAGAAAGGATCCATTCTTAGCAACAAAGACTTTGCCTTCGGATCTGAGGTAGAAGGTATACCCAATAGTCTCTTTGGAGTATCCTATGAAGACGCACTTTTCCGCTTTGGGTTCGAGCTTCTCAGGTTGAAGTTTCTTCACATAAGCATCGCATCCCCAAACTTTTATAAACGACAACTTAGGTTTCTTTCCAAACCATAATTCATACGGTGTCGTCTCAACGGATTTTGACGGTGCCCTATTTAAAGTGAATGCGGCAGTCTCTAATGCATATCCCCAAAATGATAGCGGTAAGTCGGTAAGAGACATCATAGATCGTATCCAATAGCGTGCGATTACGACGTTCAGACACACCATTTCGCTGAGGTGTGCCAGGCGGCGTGAGTTGTGAAACAATTCCACATTTCCTTAGGTGCGTGCCAAACTCGTGACTTAAATATTCTCCGCCACGATCAGATCGTAGGCACTTTATTTTCCTGTCACGTTGATTCTCTACCTCACTCTGAAATTCCTTGAACCTTTTCAAAGGTTTCAGACTTGTGTTTCATTAAGTAGACATACCCATATCTGCTCAAGTCATCAGTGAGGGTGAGAACATAACGGTAGCCACGACGAGCCTCGACGCTCATTGGACCGCATACATCGGTATGTATTATTTCCAACAAGTCAGTTGCTTGCTCCATTGTTCCGGAGAACGGAGTCTTGGTCATCTTGCCCATGAGGCATGGTTCACACATGTCAAATGATTCAAAATCAAGAGACTCCAAAAGTCCATTAGCATGGAGCTTCTTCATGCGTTTGACACCAATATGACCAAGGCAGAAGTGCCACATGTAAGTGGGACTATCGTTATCAACCTTACACTTTTTGGTACTCACACTATGGACATGTGTAACATCACGTTCGAGATTCATCAAAAATAAACCATTGACCAGCGGGGCATGACCATAAAACATTTCTCTCATATAAATAGAACAACCATTATTCTCAGATTTAAATGAGTAGCCATCTCGTATCAAGCGAGATCCAGATATAATGTTCATGCTCAAAGTGTTGGGGAACGTCGCATGGGAAACAAAAATTTTCCTACGCACACGCAGATCTATCCATGGTGATGAGCATCTACGAGAGGGAGAGTGGATCTACATACCCTTGTAGATCGCTAAGCAGGAAGCATTAAGAAACGCGGTTGGTGTAGTCGAACATCTTCGCGGTCCAAATCGTCGAGCGTCCCGCGATCTCATCACGATCCGTCCCGCGATCCAATCACGATCCGTCCCGCGAACACATCACGATCCGTCTCGCGAACTCATCACGATCCGTCCTGCGAACTCATCACGATCCATCCCGCGAACTCATCACGAACCGTCTCGCGATCTTGATCACGGTCCTTCCGATCTAGCGCCGAACGGACGGCACCTCCGCGTTCAGCACACATGCAGCTTGATGACGATCTCCACCATCTTGATCCAGCAAGAGAGAGTGGAGAGGACGAAGAGTTCTCCGGTAGCCTGACGGCGCTCCGACGATGGTGGTGGAGCAATTCCGGCAGGGCTTCGCCTAAGCACTACAGAAAACCGATCTACAGGAGAAACTATGCACTAGAGATTAGGGTTGCACGTGGCTGGAAAAAATAGTGCAAAACCCTAGAAATTCACTAGTATATATAGGAGGGAGGGAGGAGGAGAGGCAGCCTTGCCTCCAAGCCTTGGAGGCTTCGGCCGAAGTGGGAGGTGGAGGAGGACTCTCCTCCTCCACTCCTAGTAGGACTAGGATTCCTCCTTTTTGCCTTTTTCCACCTTTTTCCTTTGGGTTTCTTTCTTCCAGCCACATGGGCCTATTGTGGTTGTTACAACAGCCCACTAAGGGCTGGTTATTACTTTCCCACATCCCATCAAGCCTCTTGGGTCGAAATACCCCTCCCGGAGGTCTCCCGGTACACTACCGATAAGCCCGAAACTTTTCCGGTGACCAAAACAGGACTTCCTATATATGAATCTTTACCTCCGGACCATTCCGGAGCTCCTCGTGACGTTCGGGATCCGGGACTCCGAACAACCTTCGGTCACCACCATACATAACTCTATACTAGCGAAACGTCACCAAACCTTAAGTGTGCAGACCCTGCGGGTTCGAGAACTATGTAGACATGACCGAGACACCTCTACGGTAAATAACCAATGGCGGGACCTGTATGTCCACATTGGTTCCTACATATTCTACGAAGATCTTTATCGGTCGAACCTCTATGTCAAGGATTTAGTTAATCCCGTATGATGTTCCCTTTGTTCTTCGGTATGTTACTTGCCCGAGATTCGATCGTCGGTATCTCCATACCTAGTTCAACCTCGTTACCGGCAAGTCTCTTTACTCGTTCCGTAATACAAGATCCCGTGACTAAAACTTAGTCACATTGCTTGCAAGGCTTGTTGTGATGTTGTATTACCGAGTGGGCCCTGAGATACCTCTCCGTCACACGGAGTAACAAATCCCAGTCTTGATCCATGCCAACTCAACAGACACCCTCAGAGATACCTGTAGAGCACCTTTATAGTCACCCAGTTACGTTGCGACGTTTGATACACACAAGGCACTCCTCCGATGACCGTGAGTTGCATGATCTCATGGTCATAGGAACATATACTTGACATGCAGAAAACAGTAGCAATAAACTGACACGATCATATGCTACGTTTGTAGTTTGGGTCTTGTCCATCACATCATTCTCCTAATGATGTGATCCCATTATCAAATGACATCTCATGTCCATGGCTAGGAAACCTTAACCATCTTTGATCAACGAGCTAGTCCATTAGAGGCATACTAGGGACATGGTTTTGTCTATGTATCCACACATGCATCTAAGTCTCCGATCAATACAATTATAGCATGGATAATAAACGATTATCATGAACAAGGAAATACGATAATGACTAATTTATTATCGCCTCTAGGGCATATTTCCAACAGTCTCCCACTTGCACTAGAGTTAATAATCTAGTTCACATCACCATGTGATTCACATTGTTATGAATATAACACCCAATGAGTTCTGGGGCTCGATCATGCTTTGCATGTGAGAGAGATCTTATAGTCAACGGGTCTGCGACATTCAGATCTGTGTGTACTTTGCAAATCTCTATGCCAAACTGTAAACACTGCTACCACACTCCACTTGGTACTATTCCAAATGGCTGCTCCTACTATACGTATCCAGATTGCTTCTACGAGTTATTTGGATTGGTGTTAAAGCTTGCATCGACGTAACTCTTGACGACGAACTCTTTATCACCTCCATAATCGAGAAACATCTCCTTAGTTTTTAGTTACTAAGGATAATCTTGACCACTGTCCAGTGATCCACTCCTGGATCACTCTTGTACCCCTTGACGGACTCATGGCAAGGCACACACAGGTGCGATACACAGCATGGCATACTATACAGAGCCTATGGCTAAGGCATAGGGGACGACATTCGTCCTTTCTCTTTCTTCTGCCATGGTCGAGCTTTGAGTCTCACTCAACTTCACACCTTACAAAGCAAGCGTGAACACTTCTCTCTCACTAATCCATTTTGAACTCTTTCAAAATCTTGTGAAGGTATGTACTCATTGAAAGTCTTATCAAACATCTTGATCTATCTTTATAGATTTTGATGCTCAACAATTAGGTAGCTTTATCCAGGTCTTCCTTTGAAAAACTCTTTTCAAACAACCGTTTATGCTCTCCAGAAATTCTACATCATCTCCGAATAGCAATATGTCATCCACATATACTTATCAGAAACTCTATAGTGCTCCCACTCACTTTATTGAAAATACAAGTTTCTCGTAAACTTTGTATAGACTCAAAAACTTTGATCACCTCATCAAAGTGTATATTCCAACTCCGAGATGCTTACTTCAGTTCATAGAAGAATCACTGAAGCTTGCACACCTTTTAGCATCCTTAGGACTGACAAAACTTTCTGGTTGTATCTCATACAACCTTTCCTTAAGGAAGGAAACGATGTTTTGGCATCCATCTGCCAGATTTCATAACTGAAAAATGCAGCAACTGCTAACATAATTCCAACAGACTTTAGCATCGCTACGAGTGAGAAAGTCTCATTGTAGTCAACTCTTTGAACTTGTCGTAACCTACTTTGCAAAAAGACGAGCTTTACAAATGGTAACATTTACCATCAGCGTCTGTCTTCATTTTAAAGATCCATTTGTAGTTAACGACCTGCCGTCCAACGAGCAAGTCCACCAAAGTATATACTTGGTTTTCATACATGGATCCTTTCTCGGATTTCATGGCCTCTAACCATTTGTTGGTTTTCGGGCCCATCATCGCTTCTCCATAGTTCGTAGGTTCATCGTTGTCCAACAACATGACCTCCAAGACAGGGTTGTCGTACCGCTCAGGAGCAGTACATGTCCTTGTCGACCTACGAAGTTCGATAGTAACTTGATCCGAAGCTTCATGATCATTATCATTAACTTCCTCTTCAACTGACGTAGGCTTCACAGAAACATCTTTCTGCGCTGCGCTACTTTCTGGTTGAAGTAAAGGTTCAATAACCTCATCAAGCTCTATTTCCCTCGTAGGTCAATAGTAACTTGATCCGAAGCGTCATGATCATCATCATTTACTTCCTCTTCAACTAACGCAGGCTTCACGGAAACATCTTCCTGCGCTGCGCTACTCTCTGGTTGAAACAGAGGTTCAATAACCTCATCAAGTTCTATCCTCCTCCCACTCAATTGTTTTAAGAGAAACCTTTTCTCGAGAAAGGACCCAGTTTTAGCAACAAACATTTTATGCTTGGATCTGAGATAGAAGGTTCACCCAACTGTTCTTAGGGTATTCTATGAAGATGCATTTGTCCACTTTGGGTTCGAGCTCATTAGGTGAAAACATTTTCCACACAAGCGTCGCAACCCCAAGCATTAAGAAATGATAGCTTAGGTTTCTATCAAACCATAATTCACACGGTGTCATCTCAATGGATTTAGATGGTGCCCTATTTAAAGTGAATGTAGTTGTCTCTAATGCATAACCCCAAAATTATAGTAACAAAATGATAATAGACATCATAGCACGCACCATATCCAATAGAGCACGACTATGATGTTCAGACACACCATCACACTATGGTGTTCCAGGTGGCGTGAGTCGTGAAACAACTTTCACATTGTCTAAAGTTGTATGCCAAACTCGTAACTCAGATATTCACCTCCACGATCATATCGCAAACATTTTTATCTTCTTGTCACGATGATCTTAAACTTCACTCTGAATTTGCTTGAACCTTTCAAACGATTCAGACTTGTGTTTCATTAAGTAAATATACACTATATCTACTCAAATCATCAGTGAAGTTAAGAAAATAATGATATCCACCGCACACTACAAGACTCATTGGATTGCATACATCAACATGTATCATTTCCAATAAATCACTTGCCCGCTTCATCAAAACAGAAAACGGGGTCCTTAGTCATCTTGACCAAGAGGCATGGTTCGCATGTCTCAACCGATTCGAAATCGAATGAGTCCAAAGATCCATCAGCATGGAGTTTCTTCATGCGTTTTATACCAATATGATATTTAGCGGCAGTGCCACAAGTATGTGGTACTATTATTATTAACTTTGTATCCTTTTGGCATCAATGTTATGAACATGTGTATTACTACGATCAAGTTTCAACAAACCATTCTTACTGGATGCATGACCGTTGAAGGTATTATTCATGTAAATAGAATAACCATTATTCTCTAATTTAAATGAATAATTGTGTTGCAATGAACATGATCTAATCACGTTCATGCTCAACGCAAAAACACCAAATAACATTTATTTAGGTTCGTCACTAATCTCGAAGGTAGAGAGAGCGTGCGATGTTGATCACATCAACCTTGGAAACATTTCCAACACACATCGTCACCTCACACTTAGCTAGTTCTCCGTTTATTCCGTAGCTTTTATTTCGAGTTACTAACATTTAGCAACCGAACCGGTATCCAATACCTTCACTGAGCATCTACAAGAGGGAGAGTGGATCTACATACCCTTGTAGATCGCTAAGCGGGAAGCGTTAAGAAACGCGGTTGGTGTAGTCGAACATCTTTGCGATCCAAATCGCTGAGCGTCCAGCGATCTCATCACGATCCAATCACGATCGGTTCCACGAACACATCACGATCCATCTCGCGAACTCATCATGATCCGTCCCGCGAACTCATCACGATCAGTCCCGCGAACTCATCACGAACCATCTCGCGATCTTGATCACGGTCCTTCCGATCTAGCGCTGAACGGATGGCACCTCCGCGTTCAACACACATGTAGCTTGATGACGATCTCCACCGTATTGATCCAGCAAGAGGGAGTGGAGAGGAAGAAGAGTTCTCCGGCAGCCTGACGGTACTCCGGCGATGGTGGTGGAGCAATTCTAGCAGGGCTTCGCCTAAGCACTGCAGAAAACCGATCTAGAGGAGAAACTATGCACTAGAGATTAGGGTTGCACGTGGCTGGAAAAACTTGTGCAAAACCCTAGAAATACACTAGTATATATAGGAGGGAGGGAGGAGGAGAGGCAGCCTTGCCTCCAAGCCTTGGAGGCTTCGGCTGAAATGGGAGGTGGAGGAGGACTCTCCTCCTCCACTCCTAGTAGGACTAGGATTCCTCCTTTTTGCCTTTTTTCCACCTTTTTCCTTTGGGTTTCTTTCTTCCAGCCACATGGACCTATTGTGGTTGTTCCACCAGCCCACTAAGGGCTGGTTATTACTTTCCCACAGCCCATGAAGCCTCTTGGGTCGAAATACCCCTCCCGGAGGTCTCCCGATACACTACCGGCACTCCCGGTACACTACCGATAAACCCGAAATTTTTCTGGCGACCAAAACAGGACTTCCTATATATGAATCTTTACCTCCGGACCATTCCGGAGCTCCTCGTGACGTCCGGGATCTTATCTGGGACTCCGAACAACCTTCGGTCACCACCATACATAACTCTATACTAGCGAAACGTCACCAAACCTTAAGTGTGCAGACCCTGCGGGTTCGAGAACTATGTAGACATGACCGAGACACCTCTACGGTCAATAACCAATGGCGGGATCTGGATGGCCACATTGGTTCCTACATATTCTACGAAGATCTTTATCGGTCGAACCTCTATGTCAAGGATTCAGTTAATCCCGTATGATGTTCCCTTTGTTCTTCGGTATGTTACTTGCCCGAGATTCGATCGTCGGTATCTCCATACCTAGTTCAACCTCGTTACCGGCAAGTCTCTTTACTCGTTCCGTAATACAAGATCCCGTGACTAAGACTTAGTCACATTGCTTGCAAGGCTTGTTGTGATGTTGTATTACCGAGTGGGCCCTGAGATACCTCTCCGTCACACGGAGTAACAAATCCCAGTCTTGATCCATGCCAACTCAACAGACACCCTCGGAGATACCTGTAGAGCACCTTTATAGTCACCCAGTTACATTGTGACGTTTGGTACACACAAGGCACTCCTCCGATGTCCGTGAGTTGCATGATCTCATGGTCATAGGAACATATACTTGACATGCAGGAAACAGTAGCAATAAACTGACACGATCATATGCTACGTTTGTAGTGTGGGTCTTGTCCATCACATCATTCTCCTAATGATGTGATCCCGTTATCAAATGACATCTCATGTCCATGGCTAGGAAACATTAACCATCTTTGATCAACGAGCTAGTCCAGTCCATTAGAGGCATACTAGGGACATGGTTTTGTCTATGTATCCACACATGCATCTAAGTCTCCGATCAATACAATTATAGCATGGATAATAAACGATTATCATGAACAAGGAAATACGATAATGACTAATTTATTATTGCCTCTAGGGCATATTTCCAACACAAAGCTGGTACTAAATAACAATTATTAAGGTTTAAAACTAATCCCGAAGGTAGATGCAGAGGTAGCGTGCCGACGGCGATCACATCGACCTTGGAACCATTCTCGACGCGCATCGTCACCTCGTCCTTCGCCAGTCTCCGCTTATTCCGCAGCTCCTGCTTGGAGTTACAAATGTGAGCAACTGCACTGGTATCAAATACCCAGGAGCTACTACGAGTGCTGGTTAGGTACACATCAATGACAAGTATATCACATATACCTTTAACGTTGCCGGCCTTCTTATCCGCTAAGTAATTGGGGCAGTTTCGCTTCCAGTGACCGGTACCCTTGCAATAAAAGCACTCAGTCTTAGGCTTGGGTCCATTCTTGTTCTTCTTCCTGGCAACTTGCTTACCGGGCGCGGAAACAACTTTGCCATCCTTCTTGAAGTTCTTCTTACCCTTGCCTTTCTTGAAACTAGTGGTCTTATTTACCATCAACACTTGATGCTCCTTTTTGATCTCAACCTCCGCTGATTTCAGCATTGAGTACAACTCAGGAATGGACTTCTCCATCCCTTGCATGTTGTAGTTCATCACAAAGCTCTTGTAGCTAGGTGGAAGCGACTGGAGGATTCTGTCAATGACCGAGTCATCCGGGAGATTAACTCCTAGCTGAGTCAAGCGGTTGTGTAGCCCAGACATCTTGAGGATGTGCTCACTGACAGAACTGTTCTCCTCCATCTTACAGCTGAAGAACTTGTCGGAGACGTCATATCTCTCGACCCGGGCATGAGCTTGGAAAACTAGTTTCAGCTCTTGGAACATCTCATATGCTCCGTGTTGCTCAAAACGCTTTTGGAGCCCCGGTTCTAAACTATAAAGCATGCCACACTAAACAAGGGAGTAATCATCGCAGCGTGAATGCCAAGCGTTCGCAACGTCTTGCTCTGCTGGGAGAACGGGTGCGTCACCTAGCGGTGCATCAAGGACATACAATCTTTTGGAAGCTATGAGGATGATCCTCAAGCTACGGACCCAGTCCACATAGTTGCTTCCATCATCTTTCAGCTTGGTTTTCTCTAGGAACGCGTTGAAGTTGAGGTTGGCATTAGCATTGGCCATTGGATCTACAATATAGATTGTAAAGACAATTTTAGACTAAGTTCATGATAATTAAGTTCACTTAATCAAATTATTTAATGAACTCCCACTTAGATAGACATCTCTCTAGTCATCCAAGTGACACATGATCCATGTCACTAGCCCGTGTTCGATCATCACGTGAGACGGACTAGTCATCCATGGTGAACATCTCCATGTTGATCGTATCTTCTATACGACTCATGTTCGACCTTTCGGTCTTCCGTGTTCCGATGCCATGTCTGTACATGCTAGGCTCGTCAAGTCAACCTAAGTGTTTCGCGTGTGTAAATATGGCTTACACCCGTTGTATGCGAACGTTAGAACCTATCACACCCGATCATCACGTGGTGCTTCGGAACAACGATCCTTAGCAACGGTGCACAGTTAGGGTGAACACCTTTCTTGAAATTTTATTGAGAGATCATCTTATTTACTACCGTCGTTCTAAGAAAATAAGATGTAAACATGATAAACATCACATGCAATCAGCATAGTGACATGATATGGCCAATATCATCTTGCTCCTTTGATCTCCATCTTCGGGGCACCATGATCATCACTGTCACCGGCACGACACCATGATATCCATCATCATGATCTCCATCATTGTGTATTCATGAAGTTGTCTTGCCAACTATTACTTCTACTACTATGGCTAACGTTTAGCAATAAAGTAAAGTAATTACATGGCGATTATGATTGACACCAGGTCATGCAATAAAATAAGACAACTCCTATGGCTCCTGCCGGTTGTCATACTCATCGACATGCAAGTCGTGAATCCTATTACAAGAACATGATCAATCTCATACATCACAATGCATCACATCACGTCCTTTTGTCCATATCACATCACAAGGCACATGCTGCAAAAACAAGTTAGACGTCCTCTAATTTGTAGTTGCAAGTTTGTACGTGGCTGCTATAGGTTTCTAGCAAGAACGTTTCTTACCTACGCCAAAACCACAACGTGATATGCCAATTGCTATTTACCCTTCATAAGGACCCTTTTCATCGAATCCAATCCGACTAAGGTGGAAGAGACACACACCCGCTAGCCACCTTATGCAACAAGTGCATGTCAGGCGGTGGAACCGGTCTCACGTAAGCGTACATGTAAAGTTGGTCCGGGCCGCTTCGTCCCACAATACCGCCGAATCAAGATAAGACTAGTAGTGGTAAGCAAATTAACAAGATCGACGCCCACAACTACTGTGTGTTCTACTCGTGCATAGATTCTACGCATAGACCTAGCTCATGATGCCACTGTTGGGAGACGTAGTAGTAAATCAAAAAAATTCCTACGTGTCACCAAGATCTATCTATGAAGAAACCAGCAATGAGTGAGTAGAGATTGCATCTTCATACCTTTGAAGATTGCTAAGCGGAAGCGTTACAAGAACGCGGTTGATGGAATCATACTCGTAGCGATTCAGATCGCGGTGGACTCTGATCTTAGCGCCAAACAATGGCGCCTCCGTGTTCAACACACGTGTAGCCCGATGATGTCTCCTATGCCTTGATCCAGCAAGGAGGAAGGAGAGGTTGAGGGAGAGCTCTGGCAGCACAACGGTGTGGTGACGGTGGAGCTACGTGGACTTCGGCAGGGCTTCGCCAAGCGCTACGAAGAACGAGGAAGAGGAAGGGTAGGGCTGCGCTGAGAGAGAGAGAAGTCGTGTCTCAAATCAGACCAAAACCTTGGGTATATATAGGAGGAGGGAGAGGGAGGGCTGCCTTGGCCCCTCCTCCAAGGAGGAGAGGTTCAGCCGAACCTAGGGAGGAGTCCACCTCCCACAAGGGAGGTGGATCTCTTCCTTTTGAATCCTTTTCAGCCTTATCTCTTATCCCTAGCCGCATGGGCCCTTCCGGAAGGTCTTGGCCAGCCCAATAAGGGCTGGTACACCTCCTCTAAGGGCCCATGAAGTCCTTTGGTCGTCACACCCCTCCCGAGGGTCCTCCGGCACTCTCCCGACACTCCCGGTACACTACCGATGAGCCCAAAAACTTTCCGGTGACCAAAACAGGACTTCCTGTATATCAATCTTTACCTCTGGACAATTTTGGAGCTCCTCGTGACGTCCAGGATCTCATCCGGGACTCCGAACAACCTTCGGTAATCACATATACCATTTCCCTATAACCCTAGCGTCATCGAACCTTAAGTGTGTAGACCCTACGGGTTCGGGAGACACATAGACATGACCGAGACACCTCTCCGATCAATAACCAACAGAGGGATCTAGATACCCATGTTGGCTCCCACATGCTCCACGATGATCTCATCGGATGAACCACGATGTCGGGGATTCAGTCAATCCCGTATACAATTCCCTTTGTCTATCGGTATGATACTTGCCCGTGATTCGATCGTCGGTATCTCTATACCTTGTTCAATCTCGTTATCGGCAAGTCTATTTACTCGTTCCGTAATACATCATCCCATGGCTAACTCCTTAGTCACATTTAGCTCATTATGATGATGTCTTACCGAGTGGGCCCAAAGATACCTCTCCGTCACACGGAGTGACAAATCCCAGTCTCGATTCGTGCCAACCCAACAGACACTTTCGGAGATACCCGTAGTGCACCTTTATAGCCACCCAGTTATGTTGTGACGTTTGGCACACCCAAAGTATTCCTACGGTATTCGGGAGTTGCACAATCTCATGGTCTAAGGAAACGATATTGACATTGAAAAGCTTTAGCAGACGAACTACACGGTCTTGTGCTATGCTTAGGATTGGGTCTTGTCCATCACATCTTCTCCTAATGATGTGATCCCATTATCAATGACATCCAATGTCCATGGTCATGCAACCGTGACCATCTATTGACCAACGAGCTAGCTAACTAGAGGCTCACTAGGGACATGTTGTGGTCTATGTATTCACACATGTATTATGGTTTCCGGTTAACACAATTATAGCATGAACAATAGACAATTATCATGAACAAGGAAATACAATAATAACCATTTTATTATTGCCTCTAGGGCATATTTCCAACAGGAGGGGCAACGGACTTACCGCGGAGGTGCTCGAGGTGAGGAGAGGTGTGCGGGCGGTGTCGGCGTACGTCGGGTGGAGACGAGCGTGTTGGAAATATGCCCTAGAGGCAATAATAAAATGGTTATTATTGTATTTCCTAGTTCATGATAATTGTCTATTGTTCATGCTATAATTGTGTTAACCGGAAACCGTAATACATGTGTGAATACATAGACCACAACGTGTCCCTAGTGAGCCTCTAGTTGGCTAGCTCGTTGATCAATAGATGGTCTCGGTTTCATGACCATGGACATTGGATGTTGTTGATAACGGGATCACATCATTAGGAGAATGATGTGATGGACAAGACCCAATCCTAAGCATAGCACAAGATCATGTAGTTCGTTTGCTAAAGCTTTTCAATGTCAAGTGTCATTTCCTTAGACCATGAGATTGTGTAACTCCCGGATACCGTAGGAATACTTTGGGTGTGCCAAACGTCACAACGTAACTGGGTGGCTATAAAGGTACGCTACGGGTATCTCCGAAAGTGTCTGTTGGGTTGACACGAATCGAGACTGGGATTTGTCACTCCGTGTGACGGAGAGGTATCTCTGGGCCCACTCGGTAAGACATCATCATTATGAGCTCAATGTGACTAAGGAGTTAGTCACGGGATGATGTATTACGGAACAAGTAAAGAGACTTGCCGGTAACGAGATTGAACAAGGTATGGGGATACCGACGATCGAATCTCGGGCAAGTACCATACCGATAGACAAAGGGAATTGTATACGGGATTGATTGAATCCCTGACATCGTGGTTCATCCGATGAGATCATCGTGGAGTAAGTGGGAGCCAACATGGGTATCCAGATCCCGCTGTTGGTTATTGGCCGGAGAGGTGTCTCGGTCATGTCTACGTGTCTCCCGAACCTGTAGGGTCTACACACTTAAGGTTCGATGACGCTAGGGTTATAGGGAAATAGTGTACGTGGTTACCGAAGGTTGTTCGGAGTCCCGGATGAGATCCCGGACGTCACGAGGAGTCCCGGAATGGTCCGGAGACGAAGATTGATATATAGGAAGTGAGGATTTGGTTACCGGAAGTGTTCCGGGTGTCACCGGTAGTGTACCGGGACCACCGGAAGGGTTCCGGGGGTCCACCAAGTGGGCCCACCTGCCCCGGAAGGTTCCGTGGGCTAAGAGTGGGAGGGAGCCAGCCCCTAGGTGGGCTGGTGCGCCTCCCACCCCAGCCCAAGGCGTGGCAAAGGTGGAGGGGGGCAAACCCTAGGCTTAGATGGGCCTTAAGGCCCACCCTAGGGCGCCCCACCTCTCCCTTGCCCTAGCCGCCGGCCAGATGGCATCTGGTGGCTGCCGCCACCCCTAGGGTGGAACCCTAGGGCGCAGCCACCCCTCCTCCCTCTCTCCTATATATAGTGGAGGTATTTGGGGCTGCACAACACACGGTTCTCCCTCTCTCTCTGGTGCAGCCCTACCTCCTCCTCCCCTCGTTCTCCGTAGCGCTTAGCGAAGCTCTGTCGGAGTACCACGCAGCTCCACTGCCACCACGCCGTCGTGCTGCCGGAGCTCTCCCTCAACCTCTCCTCCCTCCTTGCTGGATCAAGGCGTAGGAGATGTCACCGGGTTGCACGTGTGTTGAACGCGGAGGTGCCGTCCGTTCGGCACTTGATCGGATCTACCGCGATCTGAATCGCTGCGAGTACGACTCCATCAACCGCGTTCTAGCAACGCTTCCGCTTAGCGATCTTCAAAGGTATGAAGATGCAATCTCTCCCCTCTCGTTGCTGGTTTCTCCATAGATAGATCTTGGTGACACGTAGGAAATTTTTTGATTTACTACTACGTATCCCAACAGTGGTATCAGAGCTAGGTCTATGCGTAGAATCTATGCACGAGTAGAACACAAAGCAGTTGTGGGCGTCAATTTTGTTAATATGCTTGCCGTTACTAGTCTTATCTTGATTCGACGGTATTGTGGGATGAAGCGGCCCGGACCAACCTTACACGTACGCTTACGTGAGACCGGTTCCACCGCCTGACATGCACTAGTTGCATAAGGTGGCTAGCGGGTGTCTGTCTCTCCCACCTTAGTCGGATTGGATTCGATGAAAAGGGTCCTTATGAAGGGTAAATAGCAATTGGCATATCACGTTGTGGTTTTGACGTAGGTAAGAAACGTTCTTGCTAGAAACCTATAGCAACCACGTAAAAACTTGCAACTACAAATTAGAGATCGTCTAACTTGTTTTTGCAGCATATGCCGTGTGATGTGATATGGCCAAAAGGATGTGATGTGATGCATTGTGATGTATGAGATTGATCATGTTCTTGTAATAGGGTTCACGACTTGCATGTCGATGACTATGACAACCGGCAGGAGCCATAGGAGTTGTCTTATTTATTGTATGACCTGCGAGTCAATCACAAACGCCATGTAATTACTTTACTTTATTGCTAAGCGTTAGCCATAGCAGTAGAAGTAATAGTTGGCGAGACAACCTCATGAAGACACAATGATGGAGATCATGATGATGGAGATCATGGTGTCGTGCCGGTGACAATGATGATCATGGTGCCCCGAAGATGGAGATCATAGGAGCAAGATGATATTGGCCATATCATGTCACTATATTGATTGCATGTGATGTTTATCATGTTCACATCTTATTTGCTTAAAACGACGGTAGTAAATAAGATGATCTCTCAATAAAATTTCAAGAGAAGTGTTCACCCTAACTGTGCACCGTTGCTAAGGATCGTTGTTCCGAAGCACCACGTGATGATCGGGTGTGATAGGTTCTAACGTTCGCATACAACGGGTGTAAGCCAGATTTACACACGCGAAACACTTAGGTTGACTTGACGAGCCTAGCATGTACAGACATGGCCTCGGAACACGGAAGACCGAAAGGTCGAACATGAGTCGTATAGAAGATACGATCAACATGGAGATGTTCACCATGGATGACTAGTCCGTCTCACGTGATGATCGGACACGGGCTAGTTGACATGGATCATGTGTCACTTAGATGACTAGAGAGATGTCTATCTGAGTGGGAGTTCATTGAATAATTTGATTATGTGAACTCGATTATCATGAACTTAGTCTAAAATTGCCTTTAATATCTATATTGTAGATCCAATGGCCAACGCAAATGTCAACCTCAATTTCAACGCGTTCCTAGAGAAAACCAAACTGAAAGATGATGGAAGCAACTATACGGACTGGGTCCGTGGCTTGAGGATCATCCTCATAGCTTCCAAGAGATTGTATGTCCTTGATGCACCGCTAGGTGACCCACCCATTCTCCCAGCGGACCAAGACGTTACGAACGCTTGGCAGTCGCGCTGCGATGATTACTCCCTTGTTCAGTGCGGCATGCTTTACAGTTTAGAATCGGGGCTCCAAAAGCGTTTTGAGCAACACGGAGCATATGAGATGTTCCAAGAGCTGAAACTAGTTTTCCAAGCTCATGCCCGAGTCGAGAGATATGACATCTCTGACAAGTTCTTCAGCTGTAAGATGGAGGAGAATAGTTCTGTTAGTGAGCACATCCTCAAGATGTCTGGGCTTCACAACCGCTTGACTCAGCTGGGAGTTAATCTCCCGGATGACTCAGTCATTGACAGAATCCTCCAGTCGCTTCCACCTAGCTACAAAAGCTTTGTGATGAACTACAACATGCAGGGGATGGAGAAGTCCATTCCTGAGTTGTACTCGATGCTGAAATCAGCAGAGGTCGAGATCAGAAAAGAGCATCAAGTGTTGATGGTAAACAAGACCACTAGTTTCAAGAAAGGCAAGGGTAAGAAGAACTTTAAGAAGGACGGCAAAGCTGTTGCCGCGCCCGGTAAGCAAGTTGCCGGGAAGAAGAAGAACAAGAATGGACCCAAGCCTGAGACTGAGTGTTTCTATTGTAAGGGTACCGGTCACTGGAAGCGGAACTGCCCCAAGTACTTAGCGGATAAGAAGGTCGGCAACGTTAAAGGTATATGTGATATACTTGTTATTGATGTGTACCTAACCAGTGCTCGTAGTAGCTCCTGGGTATTTGATACCGGTGCAGTTGCTCACATTTGTAACTCCAAGCAGGAGCTACGGAATAAGCGAAGGTTGGCAAAGGACGAGGTGATGATGCGCGTCGGGAATGGTTCCAAGGTCGATGTGATCGCCGTTGGCACGCTACCTCTACATCTACCTTCAGGATTAGTTTTAAACCTTAATAATTGTTATTTAGTACCAGCTTTGAGCATGAAAATTGTATCTGGATCTCGCTTGATACGAGATGGCTACTCTTTTAAATCCGAGAATAATGGTTGTTCTATTTATATGAGAGAAATGTTCTGTGCTCATGCCCCGCTGGTCAATGGTTTATTTTTGATGAATCTCAAACGTGATGTTACACATGTCCATAGTGTGAGTACCAAAAAGTGTAAAGTTGATAACGATAGTCCCACTTACATGTGGCACTGCCGTCTTGGCCATATTGGTGTCAAACGCATGAAGAAGCTCCATGCTGATGGACTTTTGGAGTCACTTGATTTCGAATCATTTGACACATGCGAACCATGCCTCATGGGCAAGATGACCAAAACTCCGTTCTCCGGAACAATGGAGCGAGCAACTGACTTGTTGGAGATAATACATACCGATGTATGCGGTCCAATGAGTGTCGAGGCTCGCGGTGGCTACCGTTATGTTCTCACCCTCACTGATGACTTGAGCAGATATGGGTATGTCTACTTAATGAAACACAAGTCTGAAACCTTTGAAAGGTTCAAGGAATTTCAGAGTGAGGTCGAAAATCAACGTGACAGGAAAATAAAATGCCTACGATCTGATCGTGGCGGAGAATATTTAAGTCAGGAGTTTGACACGCACCTTAGGAAATGTGGAATTGTTTCACAGCTCACGCCGCCAGGCACACCTCAGCGAAATGGTGTGTCTGAACGTCGTAATCGCACTCTATTGGATATGGTGCGATCTATGATGTCTCTTACCGACTTACCGCTATCATTTTGGGGATATGCATTAGAGACTGCCGCATTCACTTTAAATAGGGC
Source organism: Hordeum marinum (assembly GCA_022496015.1). Classification (NCBI taxonomy): domain Eukaryota; kingdom Viridiplantae; phylum Streptophyta; class Magnoliopsida; order Poales; family Poaceae; genus Hordeum; species Hordeum marinum. The sequence continues at coordinate 470,995,476 of CM039673.1, read as the reverse complement.
ACCGTCTATATCCGTTGAGACGACACCGTATGAATTATGGTTTGGAAAGAAACCTAAGCTGTCGTTTCTAAAAGTTTGGGGTTGCGATGCTTATGTGAAGAAACTTCAACCTGAGAAGCTCGAACCCAAAGCGGAAAAGTGCGTCTTCATAGGATATCCCAAAGAGACTATTGGGTATACCTTCTACCTACGATCCGAAGGCAAAGTCTTTGTTGCCAAGAATGGATCCTTTCTCGAGAAAGAGTTTCTCTCGAAAGAAGTAAGTGGGAGGAAAATGGAACTTGATGAGGTAATTGTACCTTCACTCGAACCGGAGAGTAGTGCAGCACAGGAAGTTGTTTCTGTGGAGCCTACACCGGCTAGAGAGGAAGTTAATGATGATGATCATGAAACATCACATCAAGTTGCTACTCGAAGGTCCACTAGGACACGTTCCGCACCAGAGTGGTACGGTAATCCTGTCCTAGAGATCATGTTGTTGGACAACGATGAACCTTCGAACTATGAAGAAGCGATGGCGGGCCCGAATTCCGACAAATGGCTTGAGGCCATGAAATCCGAGATAGGATCCATGTATGAGAACAAAGTATGGACTTTGGTGGACTTGCCTGATGATAAGCGAGCCATTGAAAATAAATGGATCTTTAAGAAGAAGACTGACGCAGACGGTAATGTGACCGCCTATAAAGCTTGGCTTGTCGCTAAGGGTTATCGACAAGTTCAAGGAGTTGACTACGATGAGACATTCTCACCTGTAGCGATGCTAAAGTCTGTCCGAATCATGTTAGCAGTTACCGCATTTTATGATCATGACATCTGGCAAATGGACGTCAAAACGGCATTCCTTAATGGCTTCCTCAAGGAAGAACTGTATATGATGCAGCCGGAAGGTTTTGTCGATCCTAAAGATGCTAACAAGGTATGCAAGCTCCAGCGCTCCATCTATGGGCTGGTGCAAGCATCTCGGAGTTGGAACATTCGCTTTAATGAGGTGATTAAAGCGTTTGGGTTTGTACAGGTTTATGGAGAACCCTGTATTTACAAGAAAGTGAGTGGGAGCTCTATAACATTTCTTATACTGTATGTGGATGACATGCTGATAATGGGAAATAATATAGAACTCTTGGAAAGTATCAAGGCCTACTTGAATAAGTGTTTTTCAATGAAGGACCTTGGAGAAGCTGCTTACATATTAGGTATTAAGATCTATAGAGATAGATCAAAGCGCCTCATTGGTCTTTCACAAAACACATACCTTGAAAAGATATTGAAGAAGTTCAATATGGATCAGTCCAAGAAGGGGTTCTTGCCTGTGTTGCAAGGTGTGAGATTGAGTACGACTCAATGCCCGACCACGGCAAAGGATAGAGAAGAGATGAGTGCCATCCCCTATGCTTCAGCCATAGGCTCTATCATGTATGCCATGCTGTGTACCAGACCTGATGTGAACCTTGCCATAAGTTTGGTAGGGAGGTACCAAAGTGATCCCGGAGCGGAACACTGGACAGCGGTCAAGAATATCCTGAAGTACCTGAAAAGGACAAAGGACATGTTTCTCGTTTATGGAGGTGCCGAAGAGCTCGTCGTAAAGGGTTACGTCGATGCTAGCTTCGACACAGATCCGGACGACTCCAAGTCGCAAACCGGATACGTGTATATTTTGAATGGAGGGGCAGTGAGCTGGAGCAGCAGCAAGCAAAGCGTCGTGGCAGCATCTACATGTGAAGCGGAGTACATAGCTGCTTCGGAAGCAGCAAAGGAGGGAGTCTGGATGAAGGAGTTCATCACCGACCTAGGAGTGATTCCGAATGCGTCGGGCCCGATGACTCTACTCTGTGACAACACTGGAGCTATTGCCCTTGCGAAGGAGCCCAGGTTTCACAAGAAGACAAGACACATCAAGCGCCGCTTCAACTCCATCCGTGATTACATTCAGGAGGGAGACATAGATATTTGTAAAGTGCATACGGATCTGAATGTCGCAGATCCATTGACTAAACCTCTCTCACGAGCAAAACATGATCAACACCAGAATGCTATGGGTGTTCGATTCATCACAATGTAACTAGATTATTGACTCTAGTGCAAGTGGGAGACTGTTGGAAATATGCCCTAGAGGCAATAATAAAATGGTTATTATTGTATTTCCTAGTTCATGATAATTGTCTATTGTTCATGCTATAATTGTGTTAACCGGAAACCGTAATACATGTGTGAATACATAGACCACAACGTGTCCCTAGTGAGCCTCTAGTTGTCTAGCTCGTTGATCAATAGATGGTCTCGGTTTCATGACCATGGACATTGGATGTCGTTGATAACGGGATCACATCATTAGGAGAATGATGTGATGGACAAAACCCAATCCTAAGCATAGCACAAGATCGTGTAGTTCGTTTGCTAAAGCTTTTCAATGTCAAGTGTCATTTCCTTAGACCATGAGATTGTGTAACTCCCGGATACCGTAGGAATACTTTGGGTGTGCCAAACGTCACAACGTAACTGGGTGGCTATAAAGGTACGCTACGGGTATCTCCGAAAGTGTCTGTTGGGTTGACACGAATCGAGACTGGGATTTGTCACTCCGTGTGACGGAGAGGTATCTCTGGGCCCACTCGGTAAGACATCATCATTATGAGCTCAATGTGACTAAGGAGTTAGTCACGGGATGATGTATTACGGAACAAGTAAAGAGACTTGCCGGTAACGAGATTGAACAAGGTATGGGGATACCGACGATCGAATCTCGGGCAAGTACCATACCGATAGACAAAGGGAATTGTATACGGGATTGATTGAATCCCTGACATCGTGGTTCATCCGATGAGATCATCGTGGAGTAAGTGGGAGCCAACATGGGTATCCAGATCCCGCTGTTGGTTATTGGCCGGAGAGGTGTCTCGGTCATGTCTACGTGTCTCCCGAACCTGTAGGGTCTACACACTTAAGGTTCGATGACGCTAGGGTTATAGGGAAATAGTGTACGTGGTTACCGAAGGTTGTTCGGAGTCCCGGATGAGATCCCGGACGTCACGAGGAGTCCCGGAATGGTCCGGAGACGAAGATTGATATATAGGAAGTGAGGATTTGGTTACCGGAAGTGTTCCGGGTGTCACCGGTAGTGTACCGGGACCACCGGAAGGGTTCCGGGGGTCCACCAAGTGGGCCCACCTGCCCCGGAAGGTTCCGTGGGCTAAGAGTGGGAGGGAGCCAGCCCCTAGGTGGGCTGGTGCGCCTCCCACCCCAGCCCAAGGCGTGGCAAAGGTGGAGGGGGGCAAACCCTAGGCTTAGATGGGCCTTAAGGCCCACCCTAGGGCGCCCCACCTCTCCCTTGCCCTAGCCGCCGGCCAGATGGCATCTGGTGGCTGCCGCCACCCCTAGGGTGGAATCCTAGGGCGCAGCCACCCCTCCTCCCTCTCTCCTATATATAGTGGAGGTATTTGGGGCTGCACAACACACGGTTCTCCCTCTCTCTCTGGTGCAGCCCTACCTCCTCCTCCCCTCGTTCTCCGTAGCGCTTAGCGAAGCTCTGTCGGAGTACCACGCAGCTCCACTGCCACCACGCCGTCGTGCTGCCGGAGCTCTCCCTCAACCTCTCCTCCCTCCTTGCTGGATCAAGGCGTAGGAGACGTCACCGGGTTGCACGTGTGTTGAACGCGGAGGTGCCGTCCGTTCGGCACTTGACCGGATCTACCGCGATCTGAATCGCTGCGAGTACGACTCCATCAACCGCGTTCTAGCAACGCTTCCGCTTAGCGATCTTCAAAGGTATGAAGATGCAATCTCTCCCCTCTCGTTGCTGGTTTCTCCATAGATAGATCTTGGTGACACGTAGGAATTTTTTTGATTTACTACTACGTATCCCAACAGAGCGTTGTCGGGCGGCGGCGGCATCGGCGGGGCGGTGACGATGGCGGCGGGCGGGGCAGCGGCGGGGACGGAGAGGAGGAGTTGGGGATCGAGAGGAGGACGAAAGAATAAGTTCTGTTTTTTTACTGCACTAGGAGCTGTTAAAACCGACTAGTGCTGGCCTAGGCCAATTGGGCCTAACGTGGAATGCCAGGCCTAATGTGTAACGCCATCACTAAGCGAATACCTATGGTGTTCGAATTTAGTGAACGCCGACACTATTAGAAAGTATTAGGGCTGACGTTGATGAGAAATGGCATGCCACAAACAAGGTTTGTGGCTAGCCATTTATCCACTAGTGCATGGCTAACCGTTTCTCATCAAGAATGGACAATTGCATCATGTAGCACAGGAAGGAGATGCAGCTTTTGACCAAGAAGGGCCAGAACCAGAACAAGTAGACAAAAAAGAACTCGCCACCGATGTCAAGGAGGAGCTGCTCCAAGAGCAGCCACATCAAGACTACTCCACCAACGCGGACCCCAACAACCTCCAGGGCTCTATTGATGATATGAGCAACCTCGACGCATCCCTTCGAGGCACGTCCGCCAACATGAACATGAACTTTTCCAACTGGAACAAGGAGCGGACTCCTGACCAATTAGTTTCGCCGGTTTGGGCTTGCAAAAGCTTAAGCTTGGGTTAGTTCATCACCACTTCTACATCAAGATGTGGTGGAATTTTAATAAAATAATAATGAGATTATACTTAAGCTTGAGGAGCTTCAAAACACTCGTGTTGAGCTTAAGCTCTTTTTGCTAGGCTTTTTATTTTTATTTTTGCCTTTGCGATTTTTTGGTTACAAGTTAGTTTCAAAAACCCCAAAACAAAAATAGAATAAGCTTTGCTTTGATCTTGTTCTTTATTTATCCCCTTGGAATTCGTTTGCATTTTATTTTCAGAGGAGTTGATCTACATCACACAACGAGGAATGCAATAGTAAGGAATAGAATGTTGGAAATATGCCCTGGAGGCAATAATAAATTGGTTATTATCATATTTCCTTGTTCATGATAATCGTTTATTATCCATGCTATAATTGTGTTGATCGGAAACTCAGATACATGTGTGGATACATAGACAAGACCATGTCCCTAGTATGCCTCTAATAGACTAGCTCGTTGATCAAAGATGGCTGTGATTTTCTAGTCATGGACATGAGATGTCATTTGTAACGGGATCACATCATTAGGAGAATGATGTGATGGACAAGACCCAAACTACGAACGTAACATATGATCGTGTCAGTTTATTGCTACTGTTTTCTCCATGTCAAGTATCTGTTCCTATGACCATGAGATCATGCAACTCACTGACACCGGAGGAGTGCCCTGTGTGTATCAAACGTTGCAGCGTAACTGGGTGACTATAAAGGTACTCTACAGGTATCTTCGAGGGTGTCTGTTGGGTTGGCATGGATCAAGACTGGGATTTGTTACTCTGTGTGACGGAGAGGTATCTCAGGGCCCACTCGGTAATACAACATCACAATAAGCCTTGCAAGCAATGTGACTAAGTGTTAGTCACGGGATCTTGTATTATGGAACGAGTAAAGAGACTTGCCGGTAACGAGGTTGAACTAGGTATGGAGATACCGACGATCGAATCTCGGGCAAGTAACATACCGAAGAACAAAGGGAACATCATACGGGATTAACTGAATCCTTGACATAGAGGTTCGACCGATAAAGATCTTCGTAGAATATGTAGGAACCAATATGGGCATCCAGGTCCTTCTATTGGTTATTGACCGTAGAGGTGTCTCGGTCATGTCTACATAGTTCTCGAACCCGCAGGGTCTACACACTTAAGGTTTGGTGACGTTTCGGTAGTATAGAGTTATGCATGGTGGTGACCGAAGGTTGTTCGGAGTCCCGGATGAGATCTCGGACATCACAAGGAGCTCTGGAATGGTCCGTAGGTAAAGATTGATATATAGGAAATCCTATTTTGGTCGCCGGAAAAGTTTTGGGCTCAACAGTAGTGTACCGGGAGTGCCGGTAGTGTACCGGGAGACCATCGGGAGGGGTATTTCGACCCAAGAGGCTACATGGGCTGTGGGAGAGTGACTACCAGCCCTTTGTGGGCTGGTGTAAATCCCACACAAGGCCCATGTGGCTAGGGAAGAAAAGCCCAAAGGGAAAAAGGTGGAAAAAGGCCAAAAAAGGAGGAATCCTAGTCCTACTAGGATTGGAGGAGGAATCCTCCTCTCCTCCCACTTCAGCCGATCCAAGGAGGACTTGGCCCTTGCGCCAAGGCCTCTCCTCCCTACCTCTTATATATACTGGAGGTTTTAGGGTTTTTGCACAGAATTTTCAGCCACGTGCTACCCGTTCCTCCAGTGCATAGTTTCTCCTCTAGATCGGATTTCTGCAGTGCTTAGGCGAAGCTCTGCCGGAATAGCTCCACCACCATCGCCGGAGCGCCGTCACGCTGCCGAAGAACTCTTCTACCTCTCCGCTCCCTCTTGCTGGATCAAGAAGACGGAGATCGTCATCAAGCTGTACATGTGCTGAACGCGGAGGTTCCGTCCGTTCGGCGCTAGATCGGAAGGACCGTGATCAAGATCGCGAGACGGATCATGATTGGATCGTGGGACGGATCGTGATGAGTTCGCGGGACGGATCGTGATTGGATCGCAGGACGGATCGTGATGAGATCGCGGGATGCTTGGCGATTTGGATCACGAAGACGTTCGACTACACCAACCGCGTTTCTTAACGCTTCCCGCTTAGCGATCTACAAGGGTATGTAGATCTACGCTCCCTCTCGTAGATGCTCATCACCATGGATAGATCTTGCGTGCGTGTAGGAAATTTTTTGTTTCCCATGCAACGTTACCCAACAGTGGCATCATGAGCTAGGTCTATGTGTAGATGAGATCTCGAGTAGAACACAAAGAGTTTGTGGGCGTTGATGCTTAGATTGCTTCCTCCCTTGGTCGTGTTTTGGTTCAGCGGTATTGTGGAATGAAGCGGCCCAGACCAACCTTACTCGTACGCTTACAAGAGACCGGTTCCATCGATTGACGTGTAACTTCGTTGCACAAAGATGGCTGGCGGGTGTTTGTTTCTCCTACTTTAATTGGATCGGATTCGACAAAGGCGGTCCTTGAGAAGGTTGAAAAGCAAATTATGTATCACCGTTGTGGTTTATGCGTAGGTGAGAATTGTTCTTGCTAGATACCCGTATTAGCCACGTAAAACATGCAACAACAATTAGAGGACGTCTAACTTGTTTTTGCAGGGTATGTTGTGATGTGATATGGCCAATTACGTGATGTGATATATGTGATGTATGAGATGATCATGTGTTGTATAGAATATCATGACTTGCATGTCGATGAGTACGGCAACCGGCAGGAGCCATAGGGTTGTCTTTAATTATTGTATGACTTGCGTGTCAATCATTAAGCGCTATGTAATGCTTTACTTTATCGCTAAACGGTAGCAATAGTAGTACAAGCATGATGGGCGCGACAACCTCGATGGCGACACATTGATGGAGATCAAGATGATGGAGATCATGGTGTCGTGCTGGTGACGATGGAGATCATGCTAGTGCTTTCAAGATGGAGATCAAAAGCACAAGTTCATGGCCATATCATGTCACTTATGATTTGCATGTGATGTTAATCCTTTTATGCACCTTGTTTTTCTTAGGAGGACGGTAGCATTATAAGGTGATCCCTCACTTAAATTTCAAGATGAATTGTGTTCTCCCCGAGTGTGCACCATTGCGAAAGTTCGTCGTGTCGAGACACCACGTGATGATCGGGTGTGATAGACTCTACGTTCACATGCAACGGGTGCAAGCCTGTGTTGCACATGCAGAACACTCGGGTTAAACTTGACGAGCCTAGCATGTACAGACATGGCCTCGGAACACAAGACACCAAAAGGTCGAACATGAGTCATATAGTAGATATGATCAACATGATGATGTTCACCATTGAAACCACCTCAACTCACATGATGATCAGACTTGAGTTGATGAATTTGGATCATGTATCACTCGGATGACTGGAGGGATGTCAATTTGAGTGGGAGTTCTTCAGTAATATGATTAATTGAACTTGTTATCATGAACATAGTCAGTAGTGTCTTTGCAAATTATGTTGTAGATTACTTGCTCGCGCTGTAGCTCCCTTGAATTTTTATATGTTCCTAGAGAAATAGAGTTGAAAGATGATGGTAGCAATTTTGCGGACTGGGTCCGTGATCTGAGGATTGTCCTCATTGTTGCACGGAAGGCTTATGTCCTTAATGCACCGCTCATTGCGCCATCCCCTCTAGCGTTGTCTGTAGATGTTGTGAACATCTGACAGGCACGTTCTGATGACTACTTGATAGTTTAGTGCGTCATGCATTACGACTTAGAATTGAGGCTTCGACACATTTTGAACGTCATGGAACATATGAGATGTTCTAAGAGCTGATATTAGGATCTCAGGCTCATGCCCGTGTTGCGAGATATGAGATCTCCAACAAGATTCTTTGCCTGCAAGATGAAAGAGAATAGCTCAATCATTGAGCATGTGCTCCGATTGTTTGGGTGCTACAATCGCATGAATCGAGTGGGAGTTGATCTTCCAGATAAGATAGTGATTGATATAGTTCTCCAAGTCACTGTCACTAAGCTACTAGAACTTGGTGATGAACTATAAAATGCCAGGGATAGAAATAATGATCCCTGAGTTGTTCGTGATGTTTGACACCGCGAAGGTAGAAATCAAGAGGGAGCGTCAAGTGTTGATGGGTAGTCAAACCATTAGTTTCGAGAAGGGCAGGAGCAAGGAGGGAAACTTCATGGATAACAAGTTAGTTGTTGCTCCAGTGAAGCAACCCAAAGTTGAACCCAAACCTGAGACTAAGTGCTTCGATTATGAGGAGAGCGATCGCTGAAGCGGAACAACCCTAGATACTTGGTAGATAAGAAGGCTGGCAATGTCGACAGAAGTATATTTGTTATACATGTTATTGATGTGTACCTTGCTAGAACTCCTACTAGCACCTGGGTATTGGACACCGGTTCGGTTGCTAAATGTTAGTAACTCGCAATAAAAGCTATGGAATAAACGGAGCACTAGCTAAGGGTGAGGTGACGATGTGTGTTGGAAATGTTTCCAAGGTTGATGTGATCAACATCGCATGCTCTCTCTACCTTCGGGATTAGTGACAAACCTAAGTGTTATTTGGTGTTTTGCGTTGAGCATGAACGTGATTAGATCGTGTTTATTGCAACACGGTTGTTCATTTAAGTTAGAGAATAATGGTTATGCAGTTTACATGAATAATACCTTCAATGGTCATGCACCCAGTGAGAATGGTTTGTTGAATCTTGATTGTAGTAATACACATGTTCATAACATTGATGCCAAAAGATACAAAGTTAATAATGATAGTACCACATACTTGTGGCACTGCCGCTAAATGTCATATTGGTATAAAGCACATGAAGAAACTCCATGCTGATGGACCTTTGGATTCATTCGATTTCGAATCGGTTGAGACATGCGAACCATGCCTCTTGGGCAAGATGACTAAGGACCCTGTTTCCAGATGGATGGAGCGGGCAAGTGATTTATTGGAAATGATACATGTTGATGTATGCAATCCAATGAGTCTTGAGGCGTGCGGTGGATATCGTTATTTTCTCACCTTCACTAATGATTTGAGTAGATATAGTGTATATTTATTTAATGAAACACAAGTCTAAATCGTTTGAAAGGTTCAAGAAAATTCAGAGTGCAGTCTAAGATCATCATGTCAAGAAGATAAAAATGTCTGCGATATGATCATGGAGGTGAATATCTGAGTTACAAGTTTGGCAGACAACTTTAGACAATGTTAAAGTTGTGTCACAACTCACGCCACCTGGAACACCATAGTGTGATGGTGTGTTCGAACGTCATAGTCGTGCTGTATTGGAAATGGTGCTTGCTATGATGTCTCTTATCGTTTTGCTACTATAATTTTGGGGTTATGCATTAGAGACAACTACATTCACTTTATATGGGGCACCATCTAAATCCGTTGCGATGACACCGTGTGAATTATGGTTTGATAGAAACCTAACCTGTCATTTCTTAATGTTTGGGGCTGCGACGCTTGTGTGGAAAATGTTTTCACCTAATGAGCTCGAACCCAAAGCGGACAAATGCATCTTCATAGAATACCCTAAGAATAGTTGGGTAAACCTTCTATCTCAGATCCAAGCATAAAGTGTTTGTTGCTAAAATTGGGCCCTTTCTCGAGAAATTTTTTCTCTTGAAAGAATTGAGTGGGAGGAAGATAGAACTCGATGAGGTTGTTGAGCCTTTGTTTCAACCAAAGAGTAGTGCAGCGCAGGAAGATGTTTCTGTGAAGCCTACGTTAGTTGAAGAGGAAGTTAATGATGATCATGAAGCTTCGGATCAAGTTACTATCAAACCCCGTAGGTCGACAAGGACGTGTACTGCTCCTAAGTGGTACGACAACCCTGTCTTAGAGGTCATGTTGTTGAACAACGATGAACCTACGAGCTATGGAGAAGCGATGATGGGCCCGGATTCTGACAAATGGTTAGAGGCCATGAAATCCGAGAAAGGATCCATGTATGAAAACCAAGTATAGACTTTGGTAGACTTGCTCGTTGGACGGCAGGTCGTCGAGTACAAATGGACCTTTAAGATGAAGAGAGACACTGATGGTAAATGTCACCATTTGTAAAGCTCGACTTGTCGCAAAGAAGTTTTCGGCAAGTTCAAGGAGTTGACTACGATGAGACTTTCTCACTCGTAGCGATGCTAAAGTCTGTTGGAATTATGTTAGCAATTGCTGCATTTTTCAATTATGAAATCTAGCAGAGGGATGTCAAAACATCGTTTCCTTAACGGTTTACTTGAGGAAAGGTTGTATTATTGGAAATATGCCCTAGAGGCAATAATAAATTAGTTATTATCATATTTCCTTGTTCATGATAATCGTTTATTATCCATGCTATAATTGTATTGATCGGAGACTTGGATGCATGTGTGGATACATAGACAAAACCATGTCCCTAGTATGCCTCTAATAGACTAGCTCGTTGATCAAAAGATGGTTAAGGTTTCCTAGCCATGGACATGAGATGTCATTTGATAACGGGGTCACATCATTAGGAGAATGATGTGATGGACAAGACCCAAACTGCAAACGTAGCGTATGATCGTGTCAGTTTATTGCTACTGTTTTCCGCATGTCAAGTATGTGTTCCTATGACCATGAGATCATGCAACTCACAGATATCAGAGGAGTGCCTTGTGTGTATCAAATGTCACAACGTAACTGGGTGACTATAAAGATGCTCTACAGGTATCTCCGATGGTGTTTGTTGAGTTGGCATGGATCGAGACTGGGATTTGTTACTCCGTGTGACGGAGAGGTATCTCGGGGCCCACTCGGTAATGCAACATCACAATAAGCCTTGCAAGCAATGTGACTAATTGTTAGTTGCGGGATCTTGTATTACGGAATGAGTAAAGAGACTTGCCGGTAACGAGGTTGAACTAGGTATGGAGATACCGACGATCGAATCTCGGGCAAGTAACATACCGAAGAACAAAGGGAACGTTATACGGGATTAACTGAATCCTTGACATAGAGGTTCGACCGATAAAGATCTTCGTAGAATATTTAGGAACCAATGTGGACGTCCAGTTCCCGCCATTGGTTATTGACCGTAGAGGTGTCTCGGTCATGTCTACATAGTTCTTGAACCTGCAGGGTCTGCACACTTAAGGTTCGGTGACGTTTCAGTAGTGTAGAGTTATGTATGGTGGTGACCGAAGTTTGTTCGGAGTCCCGGATGAGATCCCGGACGTCACGAGGAGCTCCGGAATGGTCCGGAGGTAAAGATTCATATATAGGAAGTCCCAGTTTGGTTTCCGGAAAAGTTTCGGGCTCATCGGTAGTGTACCGGGAGTGCCGGTAGTGTATCGGGAGTGCTGGTAGTGTACCGGGAGGCCTCCGGGAGGGGTATTTCGACCCCAAGAGGTCCATGGGCTGTGGGAGAATAATAACCAGCCCTTATTAGGCTGGGAAAACAGCCACAAAGGCCCATGGCGCAGGAGAGAAAGTCCTAAAGCAAAAAGTAGAAAATCAGCCAATAGGAGGCAATCCTACTCCAACTAGGATTGGAGGTGAAGTAGGATTGCTTCCCACCTCCTATTTCGGCCAACCCAAAGGCCTTGGCTGCCTCTCCTCTCCTATCCTCCTATATATACTAATGGATTGGGTGGTTTTTGGACAGAATTTCCGGCCAGGTGCTACCCGTTACACCGGTGCATAGTTTCTCCTCTAGATCGGTTTTCTGCAGCGCTTAGGCGAAGCCCTGCTGGAATTGCTCCACCACCATCACCGGAGCACCGTCACGCTGCCGGTGAACTCTCTCCTCTCCACCTCCTCTCGCTGGATCGAGACGGTGGAGATCGTCATCAAGCCGCACGTGTGCTGAACGTGGAGGTGCCGTCCGTTCGGCGCTAGATCGGAAGGACCGTGATCGAGATCGCGAGACGGTTCGTGATGTGATCACTGAACGGATCGTGATGAGTTCGCGGGACAGATCATGATCAATATCGTGAGACGGATCGTGATGAGTTCGCGGGACGGATCATGATGTGTTCGCGGGACGGTTCGTGATTGGATCGCGGGACGCTCGGCGATTTGGATCGCGAAGAAGTTCGACTACACCAACCGCGTTTCTTAACGCTTCCCGCTTAGCAATCTACAAGGGTACGTAGATCCACTCTCCCTCTCGTAGATGCTCATCACCATGGATAGGTTTGCGTGTGCGTAGGAAAACTTTTATTTCCCATGCGACATTCCCCAACAGTGGTATCAGAGTTAGGTTGATGGTTCGATGAGATCTCGAGTAGAACACAAAAGGTTTGTGGGTGTTGATGCTTAGATTGCTTCCTCCCTTGGTCGGATTTTGGTTCAGCGGGCTTGTGAGATGAAGCGGCCCGGACCAACATTACTCGTACGCTTACGAGAGACCGGTTCCCTCGACGCAACTTGTTGCTTAGATGGTTTGCGGGTGACAATTTCTCTCACTTTAGTTGGATCGGATCCGACAAAGGCGGTCCTTGAGAAGGTTGAAAAGCAATCTATGTATCACCGTTGTGGTTTATGCGTAGGTGAGAATCGTTCTTGCTAGGTACCCGTAGCAGCCACGTAAAACATGCAACAACAATTAGAGGACGTCTAACTTGTTTTTGCAGGGTATGTTGTGATGTGATATGGCCAATTACATGATGAGATATATGTGATGTATGAGATGATCATGTGATGTATAGAATTTCACGACTTGCATGTCGTTGAGTACGGCAACCGGCAGGAGTCATAGGGTTGTCTTTAATTATTGTATGACCTGCGTGTCAATCATTAAGCGCTATGTAATGCTTTACTTTATCGCTAAGCGGTAGCAATAGAAGTAGAAGCAGGGCTGGCACCACAACCCCAATGGCAACACATTGCTGGAGATCATGGTGTTGTGCCAGTGACGATGGAGATCATGCCGGTGTTTCGAAGATGGAGATCTTAAACACAAGTTCATGGCCATATCATGTCACTTATGATTTGCATGAGATGTTAATCCCTTTATGCACCTTGTTTTCCTTAGTACGGCGGTAGCATTATAAGGTGATCCCTCACTTGAATTTCAAGATGAACTGTGTTCTCCCCGAGTGTGCACTGTTGCGGAAGTTCGTCGTGTTGAGACACCATGTGATGATCGGGTGTGATAAACTCTACGTTCACATACAACGGGTGCAAGCCAGATTTGCACGCGCAGAACACTCGGGTTAAACTTGACGAGCCTAGCATGTACAAACATGGCCTCAAAACACGAGAGACCGAAAGGTCGAACATGAGTCATATAGTAGATATGATCAACATAATGATGTTCACCATTGCAGCCACCTCAACTCACGTGATGATCGGACTTGAGTTGGTGAATTTGGATCATGTATCACTCGAATGATCGGAGGGATGTCAATTTGAGTGGGAGTTCTTAAGTAATATGATTAATTGAACTCATTATCATGAACATAGTCAAAGTGTCTTTGCAAATTATGTTGTAGATTACTAGCTCGCGCTGTAGCTCCCTTAAATTTTTATATGTTCCTAGAGAAATAGAGTTGAAAGATGTTGGTAGCAATATTGCGGACTGGGTCCGTGATCTGAGGTTTGTCCTCATTGCTGCACAGAAGGCTTATGTCCTTAATGCACCGCTCGGTGCGCCACCCCCTCTAGCGTCGTCTATAGATGTTGTGAACATCTAACAGGCACTTTTCGATGACTACTTGATAGTTTAGTGCGTCATGCATTACGGCTTAGAATTGAGGCTCCAAAACGTTTTGAATGTCACGGAACATATGAGATGATCTAGGAGCAGAGATTGTGATCTCAGGCTCGTGCCTGTGTTGCGAGATATAGGATCTCCAACGAGATTCTTTGCCTGCAAGATGAAAGAGAATAGCTCAATCATTGAGCATGTACTCAGATTGTCTGGGTACTAGAATCGCTTGAATCAAGTGGAAGTTGATCTTCCAGATAAGATAGTGATTGATATAGTTCTCCAAGTCACTGTCACTAAAGCTACTAGAACTTAGTGATGAACTATAATACACCAGGGATAGAAGTATTGATCCCTGAGCTGTTCGCGATGTTTGACACCGCGAAGGTAGAAATCAAGAAGGAGCGTCAAGTGTTGATGGTTAATCAAACCACTAGTTTCGAAAAGGGCAAGAGCAAGGAGGGAAACTTTCTGGATAGCAAGTCAGTTGCTGCTCCAGTGAAGCAACCCAAAGTTGAACTCAAACCCGAGACTAAGTGCTTCTATTATGAGGTGAGAGGTCGCTGAAGCGGAACAACCCTAGATACTTGGTAGATAAGAAGGCTGGCAACATCGACAGAAGTATATTTGATATACGAGTTATTGATGTGTACCTTGCTTGTACTCCTATTAGCACCTCGGTATTGGATACCGGTTCGGTTGCTAAATGTTAGTAACTCGAAATAAAAGCTACGGAATAAACGGAGAACTAGCTAAGGGTGAGGTGACGATGTGTGTTGGAAATGTTTCCAAGGTTGATGTGATCAACATCGCACGCTCTCTCTACCTTCAAAATTAGTGACGAACCTAAATAAATGTTATTTGGTGTTTTGCGTTGAGCATGAACATGATTAGATCATGTTTGTTGCAATACGGTTATTCATTTAAGTCAGAGAATAATAGTTATTCTGTTTACATGAATAATACCTTCAATGGTCATGCACCCAATGAGAATGGTTTGTTGAAATCTTGATCGTAGTAATACACATGTTCATAACATTGATGTCAAAAGATACAAAGTTAAATAATGATAGTACCACATACTTGTGGCACTGCCGCAAAATGTCATATTGGTATAAAGCACATGAAGAAACTCCATGGTGATGGATATTTGGACTCATTCGATTTCGAATCGGTTGAGACATGCGAACCATGCCTCTTGGGCAAGATGACTAAAGGACCCCGTTGGATGGAGCGGGCAAGTGATTCATTGGAAATGATACATGTTGATGTATGCAATCTAGTGAGTCTTGTAGCGTGCAGTGGATATCGTTATTTTCTTACCTTCACTGATGATTTGAGTAGATATAGTGTATATTTACTTAATGAAACACAAGTCTGAATCGTTTGAAAGGTTCAAGCAAATTCAGAGTGAAGTTTAAAGATCATCGTGACAAGAAGATAAAAATGACTGCGATATGATCGTGGAGGTGAATATCTGAGTCACGAGTTTGGCATACAACTTAAGACAATGTGAAAGTTGTTTCACAACTAAACGCCACCTGGAACACCATAGTGTGATGGTGTGTCCGAACATCATAGTTATGCTCTATTGGACATGGTGCGTGCTATGATGTCTCTTGTCGTTTTACTACTATAATTTTGGGGTTATGCATTAGAGACAACTACATTCACTTTAAATAGGGCACCATATAAATCCGTTGAGATGACACCATGTGAATTATGGTTTGATAGAAACCTAAGCTGTCATTTCTTAATACTTGGGGCTGCGACACTTGTGTGGAAAATGTTTTCACCTAATGTGGTCGAACCAAAGGCGGACAAATGCATCTTCATAGAATACCCTAAGATCAGTTGGGTGAACCTTCTATCTCAGATCCAAGTGCAAAGTGTTTGTTACTAAAACGGATCCTTTCTCGAGGAAAAGTTTCTCTCGAAAGAATTAAGTGGGAGGAAGATAGAACTTGATGAGGTTGTTTAAACTTTGTTCAACCAGAGAGTAGCGCAGCGCAGGATGTTGTTTCTGTGAAGCCTACGTTAGTTGAAGAGGAAGTTAATGATGATGATCATGAAGCTTCAGGATCAAGTTACTGTCGAACTTCGTAGGTCGACAAGGATGTGTACTGCTCCTAAGCGGTACGACAACCCTGTCTTGGAGGTCATGTTGTTGGACAAACGATGAACCTACAAGCTATGGAGAAGCGATGATGGGCCCGGATTCCGACAAATGGTTGGAGGCCATGAAATTCGAGATAGGATCCATGTATGAAAACCAAGTGTAGACTTTGGTAGGCTTGCTCGTTGGACGGCAGGTCGTTGAGTACAAATGGATCTTTAAAATGAAGACATACACTGATGGTGAATGTCACTATTTGTAAAGCTCGACTTGTTGCAAAGATGTTTGTGACAAGTTCAAGGAGTTGACTACGATGAGACTTTCTCACTCGTAGTGGTGCTAAAGTCTGTTGGAATTATGTTAGCAGTTGCTGTGTTTTCAATTATGAAATCTGGCAGATGGATGTCAAAACATCGTTTCCTTAACGGTTTACTTGAGGAAAGGTTGTATGTGATACAACCAGAAGGTTTTGTCAGGCCTAAGGATGCTAAAAGGTGTGCAAGATTCGGTGATCCTTCCATGGACTGAAGCAAGCATCTCGGAGTTGGAATATACGCTTTGATGAGGTGATCAAAGTTTTGATGTTTATACAAAGTTTACGAGAAACTTGTATTTGCAATAAAGTGAGTGGGAGCACTATAGAATTTCTGATAAGTATATGTGGATGACATATTGTTGATCAGAAATAATGTAGAGTTTCTGGAAAGCATAAAACGGTCATTTGGAAAGTGATTTTCAAAGGAAGACCTGGATGAAGCTACCTAATTGTTGAGCTTCAAAATCTATGGAGATAGATCAAGATGCTCGATGAGACTTTCAATGAGTGCATACCTTGACAAGATTTTGAAAGAGTTCAAAATGGATCAGTCAGAGAAAGAGTTCTCGCCTGATTTGTAAGGTGTGAAAGTTGAGTGAGACTCAAAGCTCGACAACGGCAGAAGAAAGAGAAAGGACGAATGTCGTCCCCTATGCCTTAGCCATAGGCTCTATATTATGCCATGCTGTGTATCGCACCTGTGTGTGCCTTGCCATGAGTCCGTCTGGGGGTACAAGAGTGAACCAGGAGTGGATCACTGGACAACGGTCAAGATTATCCTCAGTAACTAAGAGACTGAGGAGATGTTTCTCGATTATGGAGGTGATAAAGAGTTCGTCGTAAGGAGTTACGTCGATACAAGCTTTAACACTAATCCGGATGACTCGTAGTAGCAATCTGGATACGTATAGTGGAGCAGCCATTTGGAATAGTACCGAGCGGAGTGTGGTAGCAGTGTTTACAATTTGACATAGGTATTTGCAAAGTGCACACGGATCTGAATGTTATAGACCCGTTGACTATAAGACCTCTCTCAAATGCAAAGCATGATCGAGCCCCAGAACTCGTTGGGTGTTAGATTCATAACAATGCGAATCACATGGTGATGTGAACTAGATTATTGACTCTAGTGCAAGTGGGAGACTATTGGAAATATGCCCTAGAGGCAATAATAAATTAGTTATTATCATATTTCCTTGTTCATGATAATCGTTTATTATCCATGCTATAATTGTATTGATCGGAGACTTAGATGCATGTGTGGATACATAGACAAAACCATGTCCCTAGTATGCCTCTAGTAGACTAGCTCGTTGATCAAAAGATGGTTAAGGTTTCCTAGCCATGGACATGAGATGTCATTTGATAACAGGGTCACATCATTAGGAGAATGATGTGATGGACAAGACCCAAATTGCAAACGTAGCATATGATCGTGTCAGTTTATTGCTACTGTTTTCCGCATGTCAAGTATGTGTTCCTATGACCATGACATCATGCAACTCACAGATATCGGAGGAGTGCCTTGTGTGTATCAAACGTCGCAACGTAACTGGGTGACTATAAAGGTGCTCTACAGGTATCTCCGATGATGTTTGTTGAGTTGGCATGGATCGAGACTGGGATTTGTTACTCCGTGTGACGGAGAGGTATCTCGGGGCCCACTCGGTAATGCAACATCACAATAAGCCTTGCAAGCAATGTGACTAATTGTTAGTTGCGGGATCTTGTATTATGGAACGAGTAAAGAGACTTGCTGGTAACGAGGTTGAACTAGGTATGGAGATACCGACGATCGAATCTCGGGCAAGTAACATACCGAAGAACAAAGGGAACGTTATACGGGATTAACTGAATCCTTGACATAGAGGTTCGACCGATAAAGATCTTCTTAGAATATGTAAGAACCAATGTGGACGTCCAGGTCCCGCCATTGGTTATTGACCGTAGAGGTGTCTCGGTCATGTTTACATAGTTCTCGAACCCGCAGGGTCTGCACACTTAAGGTTCGGTGACGTTTCGGTAGTGTAGAGTTATGTATGGTGGTGACCGAAGTTTGTTCGGAGTCCCGGATGAGATCCCGGACGTCACGAGGAGCTCCGGAATGGTCCAGAGGTAAAGATTCATATATAGGAAGTCCCAGTTTGGTTTCCGGAAAAGTTTCGGGCTCATCGGTAGTGTACCAGGAGTGCCGGTAGTGTATCGGGAGTGCCGGTAGTGTACCGGGAGGCCTCCGGGAGGGGTATTTCGACCCCAAGAGGTCCATGGGCTGTGGGATAATAATAACCAGCCCTTATTGGGCTGGGAAAACAGCCACAAAGGCCCATGGCACAGGAGAGAAAGTCCTAAAGCAAAAAGTGGAAAATCAGCCAATAGGAGGCAATCCTACTCCAACTAGGATTGGAGGTGAAGTAGGATTGCTTCCCACCTCCTATTTCGGCCGACCCAAAGGCCTTGGATGCCTCTCCTCTCCTCTCCTCCTATATATACTAGTGGATTGGGTGGTTTTTGGACAGAATTTCTGGCCAGGTGCTACCCGTTACACCGGTGCATAGTTTCTCCTCTAGATCGGTTTTCTGCAGCGCTTAGGCGAAGCCCTGCCGGAATTGCTCCACCACCATCACCGGAGCGCCGTCACGCTGCCGGTGAACTCTCTCTCCTCTCCACCTCCTCTCGCTGGATCGAGACGGTGGAGATCGTCATCAAGCCGCACGTGTGCTGAACGCGGAGGTGTCGTCCGTTCAGCGCTAGATCGGAAGGACCGTGATCGAGATCGCGAGACGGTTCGTAATGTGATCACGGAACGGATCATGATGAGTTCATGGGACAGATCATGATCAAGATCGTGAGACGAATCGTGATGAGTTCGCGGGACGGATCATGATGTGTTCGCGGGACGGTTCGTGATTGGATCGCGGGACGCTCGGCGATTTGGATCGCGAAGAAGTTCGACTACACCAACCGCGTTTCTTAACGCTTCCCGCTTAGCGATCTACAAGGGTACGTAGATCCACTCTCCCTCTCGTAGATGCTCATCACCATGGATAGGTTTGCGTGTGCATAGGAAAACTTTTGTTTCCCATGCGACGTTCCCCAACATGTATGTGATACAACCAGAAGGTTTTGTCAGTCCTAAGGATGCTAAAAGGTGAGCAAGCTTCAGTGATCCTTCTATGGACTGAAGCAAGCATCTCGGAGTTGGAATATACACTTTGATGAGGTGATCAAAGTTTTTGTAGTTTATACAATGTTTACGAGAAACTTGTATTTACAATAAAGTGAGTGGGAGCACTATGGAATTTCTGATAAGTATATGTGGATGACATATTGTTGATCAGAAATAATGTAGAATTTCTGGAAAGCATGAACGGTTGTTTGAAAAGAGTTTTTCAAAGGAAGACCTGGATAAAGCTACCTAATTGTTGAGCATCAAGATCTATAGAGATAGATCAAGATGCTTGATGAGACTTTCAATGAGTACATACCTTGAGAAAGTTTTTGAAAGAGTTCAAAATGGATAAGTCAGAGAAAGAGTTCTCGCCTGATTTGTAAGGTGTGATGTTGAGTGAGACTCAAAGCTTGACAACGGGAGAAGAAAGAGAAAGGACGAATGTCGTCCTCTATGCCTTAGCCATGGGCTCTATATTATGCCATGCTGTGTATCGCACCAGGTGTGTGCCTTGCCATGAGTCAGTCAAGGGGTACAAAAGTGATCCAGGAGTGGATCACTGGACAGCGGTCAAGATTATCCTTAGTAACTAAAAGACTAAGGAGATGTTTCTCGATTATGGAGGTGATAAAGAGTTCATCATAAAGAGTTACGTCGATGCAAGCTTTAACACCAATCCGGATGACTCGTAGTAACAATCTGGATACATATAGTGGAGCAGCCATTTGGAATAGTACCAAGTGGAGTGTGGTAGCACTGTTTACAGTTTGACATAGAGATTTGCAAAGTACACTTGGATCTGAATGTCGCAGACCCGTTGACTATAAGACCTCTCTCACATGCAAAGCATGATCGAGCCCCAGAACTCATTGGGTGTTAGATTCATAACAATACGTATCACATGGTGATGTGAACTAGATTAATGACTCTAGTGCAAGTGGGAGACTGTTGGAAATATGCCCTAGAGGCAATAATAAATTGGTTATTATCATATTTCCTTGTTCATGATAATCGTTTATTATCCATGCTATAATTGTGTTGATCGGAAACTCAGATACATGTGTGGATACATAGACAACACCATGTCCCTAGTATGCCTCTAATGGACTAGCTCGTTGATCAAAGATGGCTGTGATTTTCTAGTCATGGACATGAGATGTCATTTGGTAATGGGATCGCATCATTAGGAGAATGATGTGATGGACAAGACCCAAACTACAAACGTAGCATATGATCGTGTCAGTTTATTGATACTGTTTTCTCCATGTCAAGTATCTGTTCCTATGACCATGAGATCATGCAACTCACTAACACCGGAGGAGTGCCTTGTGTGTATCAAACGTTGCAACGTAACTGGGTGACTATAAAGGTACTCTATAGGTATCTTTGAGGGTGTCTGTTGGGTTGGCATGGATCAAGACTAGGATTTGTTACTCCGTGTGACAGAGGTATCTCAGGGCCCACTCGGTAATACAACATCACAATAAGCCTTGCAAGCAATGTGACTAAGTGTTAGTCACGGGATCTTGTATTACGAAACGAGTAAAGAGACTTGCCAGTAACGAGGTTGAACTAGGTATGGAGATACCGACGATCGAATCTGAGGCAAGTAACATACCGAAGAACAAAGGGAACATCATACGGGATTAACTGAATCCTTGACATAGAGGTTCGACCGATAAAGATATTCGTAGAATATGTAGGAACCAATATGGGCATCTAGGTACCTCTATTGTTTATTGATCGTATAGGTGTCTCGGTCATGTCTACATAGTTCTCGAACCCGCAGGGTCTGCACACTTAAGGTTCGATGATGTTTCGGTAGTATAGAGTTATGCATGGTGATGACCGAAGGTTGTTCGGAGTCCCGTATGAGGTCCCGGACGTCACGAGGAGCTCCGGAATGGTCGGGAGGTAAAGATTGATATATAGGAAGTCCTATTTTGGTCGCCGGAAAAGTTTCGGGCTTATCGGTAGTGTACCGGGAGTGCCGATAGTGTACCGGGAGACCATCAGGTGGGGTATTTCGACCCAAGAGGCTACATGGGCTGTGGGAGAGTGAATACTAGCCCTTTGTGGGATGTTGGAAATCCCTCACAAGGCCCATGCGTCTTGGGAAGAAAATCCCAAAGGGAAAAAGGTGGAAAAAGGCCAAAAAAGGAGGAATCCTAGTCCTACTAGGATTGGAGGAGGAATCCTCCTCTTCTCCCACTTCGGCCGAACCAAGGAGGACTTGTCCCTTGCGCCAAGGCCTCTCCTTCCTCCCTCTTATACATACCAGAGGTTTTAGGGTTTTTGCACAGATTTTTCAGCCACGTGCTACCTGTTCCTCCAGTGCATAGTTTCTCCTCTAGATCGGATTTCTGCAGTGCTTAGGCGAAGCCCTGCCGGAATAGCTCCACCACCATCGCCGGAGCACCGTCACGCTACTGGAGAACTCTTCTACCTCTCCGCTCCCTCTTGCTGTATCAAGAAGGCGGAGATCGTCATCAAGCTGTACGTGTGCTGAATGCGGAGGTGCCGTCCGTTCGGCACTAGATCAGAAGGACCGTGATCAAGATCGCGAGACGGATCGTGATGAGATCGTGGGATGGATCATGATGAGTTCGCGGGATGGATCGTGATTGGATCGTGAGACGGATCATGATGAGATCGCGGGATGCTCGGTGATTTGGATCGCGAAGACGTTCGACTACACCAAACGCGTTTCTTAACGCTTCCCGCTTAGCGATCTACAAGGGTATGTAGATCCACTCTCCCTCTCATAGATGCTCATCACCATGGATAGATCTTGCATGCGCGTAGGAATTTTTTTCCCATGCAACGTTACCCAACAGAGAAGTGTGTAAATTCGTGACTGTGAAGGTATGTTATACGACCCCCTTCTCTTGCACTTGAAATGCTTAGAGTAGATGTAGTAGTATGCGTGATATGTGTAGATGGGAGTAAGTCTTGATAGTTGATACAAAGGTTTTGTTCTAGTAGCTGAAATGAATTTGTATCCTTTGACTTATTTAGTTTAGACAACTAAGACTTATCGTGGGACCATTTTGAAATAAAATGATGTTAACTAAGAATAACTATGCACAAGAAAAAGTCTTTCAAGACTTGGGAGTTGACAAATTGTAGTTGACAAATTTTAATAGACTTGCTAGCACTTGTCAATTAAATTATCTAGAGGAAATTAGTTCAAGGGTGAGTGAGATTATGCCAAGAATCTATGTTGTATCTCTCACATGGTGCTTCAGCATCTTGATGGTGATATGTCCCTGCTACTATATGCACATGTATGTGTGTAAATATGGCTTCATCACCTTTCTTGATGTTATGCCGAGGACTCCGCTAGACATTGAATGATCTACCAAGAGCGATAGCTCGGATTTCGGCTATGAGTTTGTTATCGTATGTAATGGCAACACTACAAACGAATGCTATTTGGCTTTCTCTTGAATGGGCATGTATGTGGTAAATAAAGGAGACTACCCAAAAGATCGTGAAAGAGACATCTTACTAAGTCCATAGTTCCCAAATGTTAGTCAACAACGAAAACCTATGCACGATCACTTATTTGGCATAATCCCATGACGTGACAATCAAAGTTCCAGCAAAAAATGCTTGAAATGAAGTCCTTGAGAGCCTAGAGGAGGAACTAATTAAGAGTGTGCCTATGAGCACTTGAGCATCATATTTTACTAGATGCTTTATACTCCCTAACTTATTTTTTGGCCGTATTCAAAGAAAACTCTTCCATGCGTTCCCAACAAGTAGGTGTTGTCTAGATTAAATAGAATATAGTGTTGCAAAGTTGTTTTATCTAGTAGATCGAGAACTTTGTGTTAATTATCTTTGCTTCACTAACACTTGCACTATAACCATGCCACCGCTATATCTATGCTAAGTTTTCAGGTCAAGAAGCAGAGGGCTATCTAGGTGTACCGATCGTAAGTGAACAAAAACCTTCTCATTATTTCGGTTTAAACAGTTGTGTTCCGTAAAATTTGGATTTCTCTGTATGTTGCTCGAGGACGGTCGAGTTTAAGTTTGGGGGAGTTGATGAGTTATATTTTTACACTCATCCCACCGTTGTTTAAACCGAGACACTTAATTTAAAAAGAGATATTTACTCCGATATTGCTACTAATAACTAATGAATGCAAATGATTCCCCAAATCCTCGCTTTAGTGTTTTCTCACATGAAATGGGCTAAAAGGGAATAAATCATGTATGGAAATGGAAAGGAAGGAAAAGGGAGGAAGAAAGAATCAACATGAGATGTCAACAAGAAGCCAGAGCAAAAGACAACGTTCCATATGGGCCAAAGCGCCCGTATGAGTGGTTGTTTGGCATGGATTTTGAGGCACATTGTCCACTGATAACCCACAAGTATAGAGGATCGCAACAGTTTTCGAGGGTAGAGTATTCAACCCAAATTTATTGATTCGACACAAGGGGAGCCAAAGAATATTCTCAAGTATTAGCAGCTGAGTTGTCAATTCAACCACACCTTAAAGACTTAATATCTGTAGGAAAATATTTAGTGGCAAAGTAGTATGGAAGTAACAGTAACGATGGCAAAAGTGACAGTAGCAGTTTTGTAGTGATTGTAACAATAGCAATGGAAAAGTAACTTAGCAAAGATCAATATGTAAAAAGCTCGTAGGCAATGGATCAGTGATGGATAATTATGTCGCATGGCATTCATCATGCAACAATTATAACCTAGGGTGACACAGAACTAGCTCCAATTCATCAATGTAATTTAGGCATGTATTCCGTATATAGTCATATGTGCTTGTGGAAAAGAACTTGCATGACATCTTTTGTCCTACCCTCCCGTGGTAGCGGGGTTCTAATGGAAACTAAAGGATATTAAGGCCTCCTTTTAATAAACAACCGAACCAAAGCATTAGCACTTAGTGAATACATGAACTCCTCAAACTATGGAAATCACTGGAAAGAATCCCAATTATTGTCACCTTGGGGTATGCGGATCATAACACATAATAGGTGTCTACAACTTGCAAGATAGAATCAAGAACACACACATACACATATATTCATGGAAACATAACAGGTTCAGATCTGAAATCATGGCACTCAGGCCCTAGTGACAAGCATTAAGCATAGCAAAGTCATAGAAACATCAATCTCAGAACATAGTGGATACCAGGGATCAAACCCTAACAAAAACTAATTCGATTACATGGTAAATCTCATCCAACCCATCACTATCGAGCAAGCCTACGATGGAATTACTCACGCACGGCGGTGAGCATCATGAAATTGGTGATGGAGGATGGTTGGTGATGACGACGACATCGATTTCCCCTCTCCAGAGCCCATAACGGACTCCAGATCCGCCCTCCCGAGGAAGAACAGGAGGTGGTGGCGGTTCCGTATCGTGAAACACAATGAACTCTTCTCTTCTTTTTTTTGCCACGGATGTGAATATATAGAATTGGAATTAGGGTCGGAGGAGGTCTATGGGACCCACAAGCCGCCAGGGCGCGCCCTAGGGGGCGCTGCCCCTGGCTTGTGGCCAATGGCTGGACCCCCTCTGGTTGATTCTTTTGCCAATATTTTTTATTAATTCCAAAATATTCTCCGTAAATTTTCAGGTCAATCCGAGAACTTTTATTTCTGCACAAAAATAACACCAAGGCAATTCTGCTGAAAACAACGTCAGTCCGGGTTAGTTCCATTCAAATCATGCAAATTAGAGTCCAAAACAAGGGCAAAAGAGTTTGGAAATGTAGATACGACGGAGACGTATCAACTCTCCCAAGCTTAACCCATTGCTTGTCCTCAAGCAGTTCAGTTGACAAACTGAAGTGACAAAGAAAAACTTTTACAAACTCTGTTTGATCTTGTTGTTGCAAATATGTATATCCAGCATTCAGGCTTTCAACAAAGATTATGAACTAACCATATTCATAATAACATTTAGGTCTCACATTTACTCATATCAATGGCATAATCAACTAGCAAGCAATAATAGTAAGTCTCGAATGACAACACTTTTTCAAAACAATCATGATATGATATAACAAAAGGGTATCTCGCTATCCCTTTCTAAGACCGCAAAACCTAAATGCAGAGCACCCCTGAAGATCAAGGACTGACTAGACATTGTAATTCATGGTAAAAGAGATCTAGTCATAGTCATACTCAATATCAATTAACAACAATGCATACAAATGACAGTGGTGCTCTTTAACTGGTGCTTTGTATAAGAGGATGATGACTAAACAGTAAAGTAAATAGATAGGCCCTTCGCAGAGGGAGACAGGGATTTGCAGAGGCGCTAGAGCTCGAGCTTTTAAAATAGAGATGAATAAATTTTTGAGCGGTATGCTTTCATTTTCAACATAACAACCAAGAGATCTCGGTATCTTCCATGCTAGATACATTACAGGTGGTTCCGAAACAGAATGATAAAGTTTTTACTCCCCCTCCACTAATCAAACACATTCCACGGCTAACCGAATCCACGGGTACCGTCCATACAAACAACAATCCCGAGGGAGTTTTGTTTCATTATATTTTGATTTGATTTTTGAGCATGGAACTAGATATTTCGAATACCAGCCACTTTCTCGTGAATGACAAGTGAATAAACACTCATCGTGAGAATAATCCACCCAGTATGGAAGATATTGACATCCCTAGTCACTATATGAGCGATTGGGGCATACAAAATAGAATATTATTTGAAGGTTTAGAGTTTGGCACATGCAATTTTACTTGGAACGACAGGTAAATACCACATATAGGTAGGTATGGTGGACTCATATGGAACAACTTTGGGTTTAAGGAAGTGGATGCATAAGAAGTATTCCCGCTTAGTACAAGTGAAGGCTAGCAAGAGACTGGGAAGCGACCAACTAGAGAGCGAAAACAGTCATAAACATGAATTGAGATTAACCAACATTGAATGCAAGCATGAGTAGGTATAAATAACCATGAACATAAATATCGTTGAGGCTATGTTGATTTTGTTTCAACTACATGTGTGAACATGTGCCAAGTCAAGCCACTTGAATCATTCAAAGGAGGATACCATCCTATCATACTACATCACAACCATTTGAAAATGCATGTTAGCACTCAAGACAAACCATTATACACTAGCTAATTAAGCATGGCATGACTAAATATAATCTCTAATTGTCATTGCAAACATGTTTCATCCATAATGAGCTAAATCCAGAACGATGAGCTAATCATATTTACAAAAAGAAAATATGTCGAGTTCATACCAGCTTTTCTCCATATCAATCACTTCATAATATATCATCATTATTGCCTTTCACTTGCATGGCCAAACGGTGTGAATAATAAGAGTGCACGTGCATTGGACTAAGCTGGAATCTGCAAACAATTATTTAAAGAAGAAGACAAGGTAATATGGGCTCTCTGTTAGATCAACAATAATGCATATGAGAGCCACTTAGCATTTTCATCTTGGTCTTCTCCTCTCGACCCAAAGAAAAGAATTTCAAAACAAGAACGAGAAAAAGTATTTACACGGGAAAGCTCCCCACAAGCAAAAGAAGAACGAGAAATCTTTTTGGGTTTTCTTTTAATACTACTACTAAACATACTAGAAAGTAAAACTAGAGCTATTTTTTTTGTTTTCTTAAGGTTTTTCTGACACACAAGAAAAAAGCAAGAAAAGGAAATAAACTAACATGGATAATACAATGAACGTAGGAGATATGCCCTAGAGGCAATAATAAATGTTATTGATTATCTCCCTGTTCATAATTAGGTTTATGTTTCATGCTATTAACTGCTATGGTTCTCGAGACTACAATAACCACGAGGCTTGAAGGAAGGCTCATATGCACGTACGGAATAATAAACAGTAAATTGTATTCCTAGTCTGGCCTCTAAGACTGGCTCAAGTATTGCATGATGATCCTGTTTTCCTGATCATGGGCATGGCTATGCCGGAAATTTTGAGGGCACAATGTTAGAAGAACATTTGTGTTGAATCGACCCGAATTGATGTTATGCTATGAGATACATTCGTCATAAGTTAATGGTTAATAACACAGAGAATTTAATATTTGCATAATTCCTTAGACCATGAGAGTATCGAGTTTCTTCATGCTTGCTTCATGAACTTTGGGGTTTGTTAAACGTCATCCGTAAATGGGTGGCTATTACGGCGGCTTACGGGTTCATGGAAAAGTATGTCAAGTAACTTGATAGCTCAAGATTGGGATTTTCTCCTCCGACGATGGAGAGATATCTCTAGGACCTCTTGTGTTACGACATCCATCATCGTCTGGCCAGACCCTTTGTGATTTGATCACGAGGATGCCGGAACACGAGAACGAGGAAAGAGAACAATACCGATAACGAGGTAACTGGCATAGTGGACAAGTTGTTGATCCACCGGAATGCCAACATGTCTCACCTCGAGTATTTGTAACATATCGTGAAGCAACAAGAATAGCACACGACAACTGGAGGTTCACACGAATATTCATTCGTGTGGGTATAGGGGTCAATTTGTGTGTCCACGGCTCTAATGTTGATCATTGATCGGAAGGGGTTCCGGGTCATGTCTATGCTTCACCGAACCTATAGGGTCACATGCTTAAGGGTCATCTATCTACTGAATACTAGACAGGGAGTCTGAGAGAAAATCACCAAAAAAGTTTCGGACACCGAAAAAGTTTCGGACACCGGAAAAGTTCCGCAGAGAGAACACCGGAACAGTTTCGGTGAAGCTGAAAAGTTGTTTCTGGGGATACCATTAAGTCAAATTGGTTTCGGCACATGCGTGATAATTCTTGGAGGGTGCCAGAATCATTCTGGAAACTTCTGGGAATTTTCTGGAAGAAAAACCGAAAATGTTTCGGAGCTGCCGGAACCGCTTCAGATGCTTTTCACAGATGAAAATCACTAATCCGGAATTGTTCTGGATCGCGTTGAAAATTATTTTAGTGGGGTACTGGAAATGTTCTAAGCCCACATAAATATTTTCAGCTCAACCGGATGCTTAAAAATGGCGTCGTGAATAGTGAAAGTGCTTTTTGGGAGAAAATATCTCGTGAATAGTGGAAACACTATTATGAATAGTGGGAAACACTATTGGGAGAAAATATCTCATGACTAGTGAAAACACTATTACGAAATAGTGGAAAACACTATTGTGAATAGTGGGAAACACTATTCATGAATAGTGGAATCACTATTATGAATATTGAAAATATCTGAGGGCATTTTGGTATTTTTACCATAGTCTGTGACCCTATAAATAGGGGTGATGAGGCAGCCCAAAAACTCACTCCGACTCTCATACAAATGCCATGCATGATCTGGCTCTCTCTCCCTCCTAGCGAAATAGTTTTGTAGAGGCGAAAGGCTGTCTGGGTTCCGGCAGGAACTAGTTCTGGACGGCGAAGCCCTACCGGATAGATGACATCGTATGTGTGCAACACTGTAGAGAGATCGTAGTTTCGGTCTTAGTTCGAGAGTGCCTCCCGAAGGGCTGTCCGTGTGACCGTCCGAGTTTTGGAGGTCCTCCCGAAGGGCTGTCTGAGTGACAGTCCAAGTTTCGGAGGTCCTCCCGAAGGGCTGTCTGCGACACCATCTGGGGGACTGTCCGACCGCCTCCTAGAGGGCTGTCCGCGGGGCAGATGAGGGTATACATCCTCGCGGTTGGGAGGTTGTAAATCCTATCTGCGGGGATCTGCACTGCCGATCGTCATCGACTCTACTTCCGCTGCGCTATGAGTCGGTAACGAAATAGATCAAACCTTGTATGCAGTCTCCATAGTGGTCCTGGGCTGGTGCGTAGGTCGGGAAATTTTTGTTTTCTGCTGCATTACCCTACAGTGGCATCAAGATCCGTGCTACGCGTAGATGCAGGTTGCGATCTAGAATACATAGAGATGTATGGGTGTTGCACAATATAATTAGGTAGTAGATGAGATCTATTACTGAAAATTATTTGTGCGGGTAGTAGATGAAATCTGTAACCCGATGTTCTTGTTGCTTCCCTGGAATTTGCGTAGTCCTGATCTTAACGACATGGTGGAATCTCACAAAGTTCTGGCAATCCGCGATCCTTTCATGCTGCTCCTGAGTATGCTGATTGACAGATCAACGAAGTGCTAACAGTTCTTTGGGTTCCACCATAGTTGAGAAAGATGGATGTTGTTTTGCAGACGAAAGGGCAATGCAGATGCGATCTGCACAGGGGTCACACGTATGACGAAGTTTAGTATGGGGCTCGAGATTTTATTATCTCGTGTTTCATACACCCTGGAAAGTTAATCTAGCAACTTGAATTATCATACTTGATGATGGACATTGGTAGATTTGGTTTGTTTCAAAACCTTAGAAGCCACGTAAAACAAGTTTTTGCATGAACCGATTAGAGGCGTCTAACTTGGTTTTGCAGGATGGTTTGCATGTGCATATGATGTGGTATAGCAATGCTCATATTAATTTTATTATGTATGAGATGACTATATGATGTAATTAACATGACTTGCGTGTCATGATTCGGCATGATGGTTGGAACCATATAAACTGTTAGAAGTATAACGGCAAAAGGAAAGAAAACTGAAATATCCAGCTCATGTATGAATGTCATACAAGTTTTTGATGTATAGAAGGCTGGTCAAAGATATAGTTCTTGGGAATTATTGTTAAACATGTTAATCACTAATTCTCGGGTATTGTGAGTTAATCAGAAAGATACCCGCTCGATTGCATTCTGTTGCAACTCGATGTAAGAACTTATATGGCCTGAAAGACTAGCCAGGGATGAGGTTTAGATACACGCAGGGAACATAGTAAATGTTACTATGCCTTCCATCGGTGTATTCCCTATGTATTAAGTTTCATAATTCATTTTTAGAGTTTCACACACTAGCCCTTTGCATAAGGTATCTCGCAAGAAGGTTGTTCATAAGAGAACTTTTTATGTTCGGTGTTATGAATAACATAAGGGCCATACTTTCATTATGAATGAGACGTATGTTATGAATATTGATAATAATACATTACGTCTGGGTTTACTTTTATAATTCATTTTAGAGTTTCATACACTCTAGCCCATTGCACAATGTTTGTTGCAAAAGAGTTGTTCATAAAAAACAACAATTGTTGTTTAGTATTATGAATAACATGAAGGGCCATGCTTCCATCCTAGATGGGATGTATGTTATGAATATTGATGGAAATATGATGCATCCACAACACTGATGCTAAATGTCGCAAGACTAAAATAATACCACATATGTGTGGCACTGCATTTGGTCACATTGGAGAAACCCGCATGGAAAATTCCATTATGATGGATTTTGAAGTCATTTGATTTTGAATCATCTGACACTTGCAACTTTCCTCCAAAAGGTGAACTAACTAAAATACCGTTCACAGGCCATAAGGAACGAGCAAAGAACTTATTGGTGATCATACATTTGATGTATGTAGTCCGATAAATGTTGTTCAAGTAGTGGATTTATATATCTTCAGAAATGACTCAAGTAGATATATGGATATTTACTTGATGAGATGTGAGTCTGGATCTTTTGAAATCATTCGAAAGGTTTTCAAAATGAAGAAGAAAATATTGTAACAAGAAAATTATGTTTCTACAGTTCGATTGTAGAAAGGAATATTTGAGTTACAAGTTTAGCGAATGTCTGATGAGTTGTGAAAGGGGTTTCATAACTTGCACCTCCCGGAACACCACTGTAGGTGGAAAGTCCGTGAAGATGTAGTCAAACCATTTATGACATGGTAAGATCAAAGATGACATAAATAGATTTGCCATTATCCCTTTTAAAGAGTAATGCTTTAGAGACTGTGGCTTTTACACTGAAAAGAGATCCATCAGGTCTGTTGAAATGACGCCATGGTATGGTATGCCCAACCATGTTATATCTTTTCTTAACATTTGGAATATGGGGCTTGTGTAAAAGGTTACAAACCTATTCCAAATCAGACAAGTGCTACTTTGTAAGGTTATCCCAAGTCATTGGGTATTCCCCCACCACTATACCGAGGCAAAGGATTTTGCCGCAAAAACGGTATGCTTTTAAAGAAAATAGTTCTTTCAAAAGGTGAGTGGGAGGACAGTGCAAATCGACGAGATAACCAATATCTTCGTCATCAGACAAAAGGAAAGAAACCTTGGAAGTGATTCCAGAGTTTCCTACTACGACTGATGCGGAAGTCTCTACAATAAAATGTATGGACTTCGGTCGAACTTGTAGGTGAACCACGTAGGAAAAGCTCGTGCATACCTATCAGGTGCGCAAACGAGATATTGTTGTTAGACAACAGTATACCTACAATACACAAGGAAGCGTTGATGGGCCCTGACTCCGGAATTGGCTAAATGTCAATACAATCCGAGATAGTTTCCAGATAAGTGATTCGAGATTAAAATCTTGATACACCTTTCGGAAGACTTAGAGTCTAAACGAATATTTATGGAACTAAAAACTGATATGAATAAAAATGTTTTATCCATAAATCTCGACTTGTTGAAAGAACAAGTTCAAGGAGTTGACTACGATGAGGTTGTTTCACCGTAGCGATGCTTAAGGTTGGTTCGGGTTGAACTAGCAATTAATACATATATCAATCATGAGATATGAAACATGGATGACAAAAGGATTTCCATCTGATGGAAATGAAACCTAGGACTTGTATGTGAAAAAGTCCAAAGTAATTTGTCGATCCAGAGGATGCTAGTAAGTATGCAAACTTCAGAGTTCCAACAATGGACATAACAGAGCAAAATGGAGTTGGAATCTTCGTGGTTTGATGAAATGGTCAAAAGGGTTTTTTGATTTCATCAATGGGTAACGAAGATGCTTGTGATTCAAGAAAGTAAGTGGGAGCATAATAATATTTGTAAAAACATTGTGTGCTTGACACATTGTTAATTGGAAATAAATTTCTTGACACGAATTAGGACTTCATTTGAAAATAATTTTGCGATGAAGTGCTTAGGCTAAATAGCCTCAATATTAGGCATGATGATCTATGGAGATAGATTTACCTAATGGGGCTAAGCAATGAATACATATTAACAAGGTGCTAAAACCTTTTAGCATTTAAAAACGCCAAGGAGTGATTCTTGCCGAAGTCACATGGAAAGAGTTTTTGCAAGACTCAGTGTCCCAAAACACTGACGAGTAAAATACATGATGGAGATTCCACACACTCTAGTGTTTGGATTAAATCATGTATTCCATGGTATGTAAAAACAACCAGATATGTCCGATACTCCCAAGTTGTTGCGAGTATAGATACCAAAGTGATCAAAGCACTGATCATGGGACAATAGTGAAAGATGTCATTAAGTACTAGAGTAGTGTTGATGACATGTTTTCTCGCAAGTAGAGATTATGAAGTGCTCGTTGTAAGTAATTACATCGATACAGTCTCAATCAATGCGCCATGCGATTTTCGATTTAAGTTAAGGGTTTTGTGTAATACACAATATGGTGGCACGGTAGTTGGAAATTGTTCCAAACAAGATACTGTGGTGAATTCTGTAACAAAGGTTAAGTATGTTGACGCTTTGGAAGCGACAAAGAAGTTGTTGAATCATATAGTTCATTCATGAACTTAGTATGGTTCCAAGATGGCTTTGGTCTATGAGACACTATTGCAGATAGTTGCTCCATAGCTCAGTCTGAGGAATCAGGTTTCGACCAATGATTCACACATATGCAAATCCAAGTTCACACAAAATACAAATTTTGTGATAGCGTGAAAATGCGAGGATATGCAAAGTTACACACGGAGCTGAAGGTGTCAGATCCGTTGGACATCAGGCTATACCACAAGCGAAGCATATTTTACACCAGTATGCCATATGTGTAAAGTGCATTAGCATTGACTAGATTATTGACTCTAGTGCAAGTGGGAGTCTATAGGAGATATGCCCTAGAGGCAATAATAAATGTTATTGATTATCTCCCTGTTCATAATTAGGTTTATGTTCCATGCTATAAACTGCTATGGTTCTCGAGTCTACAATAACCACGAAGCTTGAAGGAAAACTCATATGCACGTATGGAATAATAAATGGTAAATTGTATTCCTAGTCTGGCCTCTAAGACTGGCTCAAGTATTGCATGATGATCCTGTTTTCCTGATCATGGGCATGGTTATGCCGGCAATTTTGAGGGCACAATGTTAGAAGAACATTTGTGTTGAATCGACCCGAATTGATGTTATGCTATGAGATACATTCGTCATAAGTTAATGGTTAATAAGACAGAGAAGTTAATATTTGCATAATTCCTTAGACCGTGAGAGTATCGAGTTTCATCATGCTTGCTTCATGAACTTTGGGGTTTGTTAAACGTCATCCGTAAATGGGTGGCTATTACGGCGGCTTACGGGTTCATGGAAAAGTATGTCAAGTAACTTGATAGCTCAAGATTGGGATTTGCTCCTCCGACGATGGAAAGATATCTCTGGGCCCTCTCGGTGTTACGGCATCCATCATCGTCTAGCCAGACCCTTTGTGATTTGATCACGGGGATGCCGGAACACGGGAACGAGAAAAGAGAACAATACCGGTAACGAGGTAACTGGCATAGTGGACAAGTTGTTAATCCACGGGGATGCCAACATGTCTCACCTCGGGTATTTGTAACATATCGCGAAGCAACATGAATAGCACACGACAACTGGAGGTTCACTCGAATATTCATTTGTGTGGGTATAGGGGTCAATATGGGTGTCCACAGCTCCGATGTTGATCATTGAACGGAAGGGGTTCCGGGTCATGTCTATGCTTCACCGAACCTATAGGGTCACACGCTTAAGGGTCATCTATCTGCTGAATACTAGACAGGGAGTCTGAGAGAAAATCACCGAAAAAGTTTTGGACACCGGAAAAGTTCCGTAGAGAGAACACCGGAACAGTTTCGATGAAGCTGAAAAGTTGTTTCAGGGGATACCATTAAGTCAAATTGGTTTCGGCACATGCGTGATAATTCTTGGAGGGTGCCAGAATCATTCTGGAAACTTCTAGGAATTTTCTGGAAGAAAAACCGGAAATGTTCCGGAGCTGCCAGAACCGCTTCAGATGCTTTTCACAGATGAAAATCACTAATCCGGAATTGTTCCGGATCGCATTGAAAATTATTTTAGTGGGGTACTGGAAATGTTCTAAGCCCACGTAAATATTTTCAGCTCGACCGGATGCTGAAAAATGGCGTCGTGAATAGTGAAAGTGCTTTTTGGGAGAAAATATCTCGTGAATAGTGGAAACACTATTGGGAGAAAATATCTCATGACTAGTGAAAACACTATTACGAAATAGTGGAAAACACTATTGTGAATAGTGGGAAACACTATTTATGAATAGTGGAATCACTATTATGAATATTGAAAATATCAGAGGGCATTTTGGTATTTTTACCATAGTCTCTCACCCTATAAATAGGGGTGAGGAGGCAGCCCAAAAACTCACTCCGACTCTCATACAAATGCCATGCATGATCTGGCTCTCTCTCTCCCTCCTAGCGAAATAGTTTCGTAGAGGCGAAAGGCTGTCTGGGTTCCGGCAGGAACTAGTTCTGGACGGCGAAGCCCTGCCGGATAGATGACACCGTATGTGTGCAACACTGTAGAGAGATCGTATTTTCGGTCTTAGTTCGAGAGTGTCTCCCGAAGGGCTGTCCGTGTGACCGTCCGAGTTTTGGAGGTCCTCCCGAAGGGCTGTCCGAGTGACAGTCCAAGTTTTGGAGGTCCTCCCGAAGGGCTGTCTGCGACACCATCTGGGGGACTGTTCGATCGCCCCCGAAGGGCTGTCCGCGGGGCAGATGAGGGTATACATCCTCGCGGTTGGGAGGTTGTAAATCCTAGCTGCGGGGATCTGCACCGCCGATCATCATCAACTCTACTTCCGCTGCGCTATGAGTCGGTAACGAAATAGATCAAACCTTGTATGCAGTCTCCATAGTGGTCCTGGGTTGGTGCGTAGGTCGGGAAATTTTTGTTTTCTGCTGCGTTACCCAACAATGAAAAAGTATGAACACCGACAACTGGAATGAGTGTGTGAACATGAATGTAATGTCAGTGAGAAATACGTACTCCCCCAAGCTTAGGCTTTTGGCCTAAGTTGGTATATGGCCACGGCTGGCCTGGTGGATACCCAAAGTTATAGTCGGGTACGTACTGGGACGCGTCAGCTACTGCCCGAAGGGATGCAACATGGAGGCGAGCGTCCTCCACCTCTCTCTCATACTCGTTCGCCTCCTCTCCGCATGAACCATGAATTGATTCAACGGCCATTCGCAAGGCTGTACTTGAGCTTCTCTTGGTGGTTCAAGGTCCGGCTCATGTATCGCGAGACTTTGGTCTTCCTTCCTCGAGGAACCACCTTGGTATATCTTCCTAAACATTTCTTCCTCTGAAAAAATTCTGAAATTTTAGTAACTCAAAATAAAAGTGAACAAAACTCAACAAAATTCAAAGCAACCACTCCCGTAAGTGCCTAGAGGCTAAATCATGCATCAAAACTACTTGGGACCATACAAATTTAACATGCAAGCTCAAGAACAAGGTCACCACAACAGCGAAAATTTTCAATATATAAAGCACTAGAACAGAAACTAATTGGACCATTGGAGGAGTCACATACGGAAGAAAATCCCCCAAAACAGTTTTGCAAATGGAGCTTTGCACAAGGAGATCGAAAATGGCATCAAGATGAGCTAGGACACAGGTTTGAGCAATGGTGGGATTTTGTATGGAGGAGGACGGAGTGGATGGGTGCTGCAATAAGTGGGGGGGGGGCATGTGGGACCCACAAGACACCAGGGTGAGCTCTAGGGGGTGGGCACGCCCCTGGGCTTGTGGCCCCCTGGTGCAGCCCCCTGGTGTGTTCTCAGTGCCAAATATTCTTAAATATTCTATAAAAAACCATACTAAATTTCTAGGGCATTTGGAGAAATTTTATTTCTAGGTCATTTTTGTTGTTGTACGAATAATTCAAAAATCAGAAGTATAATAGTATTTTTGCTTTTTTTATTCTAAACAACAGAAAGTAAAAGTTGGGTACAGAAGGTTGTTCTTTCTAAATTCATCCATCTCATGCCCGTCAAAAGGAATTCATTAACAAGGTTGGTCAAGTCTTATTAACAAACTTCTTTCGAGTAACATGAAACTAAAGAATTTTCGAATAACACTAAGTTACCTCAACGGGGACATGCATGTCCCCTACCATGATTATTTCATATTTCTTCTTGACAGTAGGGAGAGGGAATTTAAAACCGCCAATAGCAATTGTTGGAACTAGATGATTCCCCGCGCGTTGCGGCGGGAACGTCTGCATATAAATTGTTGTAATTTTTTATATGGAATATTGAATATTTGAAGTTTGCAATTTAGTATTTCAAGGAAGATTTAATGATTTCACAAAAAGGAAGGACGAAAGGAATGAGTTGTCAAACAAAAAGTATGGGTGCCACTCAATTGATATACACAACTCGAGGAATTTTAGCTTCAATTGAAATCCAACTCGACTAATATCCACAATGATAAATATTGCATTGATCAAAACAATACAATGAATACTAAAGTAGCTACTAAATTAGTCCCCAAAGAGCCATTTTAAAATCATCACACCATTAATAACTGGATAAAAATTGCAAAAGGTAACTGAGAAAAAACGGAAGACGTACTATGGTGAAGATGTAATTAGAAGATAAAAATTCGACAGAGTTGTAGACTCTGAAATCTGAATAAACATGTTCAAAATTGATTTGGTGCCTCTGATATCTGAATAAACATGTTCCAACTTGGTACATAGTTCGTGGTTGAACCTCTGAAGAGGCAGTAATTCAGTGCATGTAGCTACTACACAGAGAAGGAAAAATGTTAGCATGGAGGGGATACATTGTGAAACAAATAAATAGAACATCAAGTTGTCTTGTGTTTATACATGGACTTGTCAATGACCGAAACCTATTGTCTGGGAACAGGAACATCAATCATCATTTCCGAACGTATGCAAGAGTGATCCTACAATTAAACCAACCAGTCATGAATTCACAATGCAACCTAGGCAAACAACTGGTCAAGCAAAAACATCATATGTTCGTATGCATAACTAAGCAGAACTACCACATCAAAATAATAGCCAAGGAGAATAGCTTACAACCATGTCTGTCAGCCATAGCGATGTCTGATGGGGATAATTGAATACGAATGGCAGAGGCAAGCATAATTGTAAACATCCTCTCTTTTTCCTCTCCCACAATACACCATGCTATTCGTCTCGCCTTGCTCCACACCACAACAAAGGTAGGAGGGATTGAGGGGCGTAGGATGGGTAGTGGCAAGATCTTTGATGACACTGATACGGTGTGGGGTGTGTACCGAGGGTACGTAGAGCCGGACAGGCGAAGCCGATGCGGACGATCATATATGGCTGGTCAGGCAAAGCCAATGAGGGGCATCGGGGAGGCGCTGCGGGTGCCGATGAAGCGTTGTGGGCATGCTATGGCGCAATCGAGGCGCGGCGTCGTGGGCTCGTGGCAGGACGATGTTGTAGCAAGGCACTAGTAAGGCGCATCGAGCGTGCAGCGGTGCCATCCAGGCCCGCGTCATGGCCGGCCGGGCGAACCGAACATTGGGCACCAGAGAGGCACTAGAGGAGTGTGGCGGCGTCTTGCAGGAACATCATCATGGTTGGGCAAAGATGATGTATGACACTACAGAGGCGTTGCGGGTGTGCGTCAACACTGTCAAGGCGCGACATCGATCTCCATCTCGGTGTGGTGATGAGGCTGCACAGCTTGGAGCTAGACGTGTCGATCAAACAACGGTGTTACGCATGCACCGTTCCTCTTTGACTACCTCATTACTGTAGTATATAGAAGATGGAAGAGCAAACAACTGAGGGCCGAGTGATCCTTTCCTGTGTCCCCTAAATAAAAGTGATAGTGGAAGAGCAAGCGATTGAGTAAATAAAAGTTGTGTCACATGATTTGTTGGACTTTTATTTTTTCTTGGATGGAATGGGTGGGACTTTTATTTTTTCTTGGATGGAATGGGTGGGACTTTTATTTTTTCTTGGATGGAATGGGTGGGACATGTGGGGTGACGTGGATGGCTTGCATGTCTAGATAAATTAGGTAGTGGGGATGAACTTCTTATGTATATAGGATTTCTCCAATAGAGTTGATACTATGAAGTTGAGGTTGTTTATTCGGAAAGTGCACCGTATGCTCATTACCATTAACATGAAAAGTGACATTGCCTTTGTTTCAATCAATAACAGCCCCTGCAGTGTTCACAAAGGGTTTACCAAGGATGATCGACATACTATCGTCCTCGGGAATATCAAGAATAACATGTCTGTTAAGATAGTAACGTTTGCAACCACAACAGCCACATCCTCGCAAATACCGATGGGTAAATCGGTTGATTTATCAGCCATTTGCAAAGAGATTTCAGTAGGTTTCAACTTATTCAAATCAAGTCTATGATATAAAGAGAAAGGCATAACACTAACATCGGCTCCCGAATCACATAAAGCGGTTTTAACATAGTTTCTTTTAATGGAGCATGGTATAGTTGGTATTCTCGGATCTCCTAATTTCTTTGGTACTCCATCCTTAAAAGTATAATTAGCAAGCATGGTGGAAATTTCAGCTTCTGGTATCTTTGTTTTATTAGTCACAATATCCTTCATATACTTAGCATAAGGAGACATTTCAGAATATCAGTCAAGCGCATACGCAAAAAGACAGGTCTAAGCATTTCAACAAAGCGCTCAAAATCTGCATCATCCTTTTTCTTGGATGGCTTAGGAGTAAAGGGCATGGGTTTCTGAACCCAAGGTTCTCTTTCTTTACCATGCTTCCTAGCAACAAAGTCTCTTTTATTCTTAGATTGTGGGTTATCAAGATCAACAACAGGTTTAATCTCCACATCATTATCATTACTAGGTTGAGCATCAACATGAACATCATCATTAACATTATCACCCAGTTCATGTTCATCACCAGGTTGTGTTTCAGCATCAGAAATAGAAATATCATTTGGGTTTTCATGTGTATCTATAACAGGTTCACCAGCAGCATGCAAAGTCCTATCATCATTCTTTTTTCCTTTTATTACTAGGACAACTAGGTGCATCCGTATTGATTCTCTAAGAATCTCTCTCAATTCTCTTAGGATGGCCCTCGGGATACAAAGGTTCCGGAGTCATTTTACCACCTCTAGTCACAACTCTAACAGAATGATCATTGTTCTTACCATTCATCTCATTAAGTCATTTTGTGCCTTAAGTACTTGTTCTACTTGAGTAGTTACCATGGAAGCATATTTACTAATAAGCTTAAGATCATTAACAGTTCTAGTCATATAATCACCTAAGCAATCAAACATGTGAGCATTATGTTTCAATTGTCTACTAACATAAGCATTGAAGGTTTCTTGTTTAACAATAAATTTATCAAATTCATCCAAGCATTGACTAGCAGACTTATTATAAGGAATATCACCTTCGTCAAATCTATAGAGAGAATTTACCTCCACTACCCGTGTCGAGTTATCAAGACCATGTATTTCTTCAATAGGTGGTAAATTCTTAACATCTTCAGATTTAATACCCTTTTCTTTCATAGATTTCTTTGCCTCCTGCATATTTTCAGGACTGAGAAATAGAATACCTGTTTTCTTCGGAGTTGGCTTTGGAAGTGGTTCGGGGATGGTCCAATCATTATCATTGCTCAATATATTATTCAATAGTAGTTCTACTTGTTCAACCGTTCATTCCCTGAAAACACAACCAACACAAGTATCTAGGTGGTCCCTAGAAGCATTGGTTAGTCCATTATAAAAGATATCAAGTATTTCGTTTTTTGAGAGGATGATCAGGCAAAGCATTAAGTAATTGGATAAGCCTCCCCCAAGCTTGTGGGAGACTCTCTTCTTCAATTTGCACAAAGTTAAATATTTCCTGTAAGGCAACTTGTTTCTTATGAGCAGGAAAATATTTTTAGAGAAGTAATATATCATATCCCAGGGACCACGCACACAACCAGGAGCAAGGGATTTAAACTATATCTTAGCATCACCCTTTAATGAGAAAGGAAACAACTTAAGAATATAGTAGTAGCAAACTTTTTTCTCATGAGCGAATAGGGTGGCTATGTCATTCAATTTAGTAAGATGTGCCACAACAGTTTCAGATTCATTACCATGGAAAGGATCAAATTCAACCAAAGTAATTAACTCAGGATCGACAGAGAATTCATAATCCTTATTAGTAACAAAGATAGGTGAAGTATAACAAACTTAGGATCATATTGCATTCTAGCATTCAAATATTTTGCATAGTAATTTCTTAAGATCGTCTCTATCTTTACAAGCAAGAAAGTCCCTAGCTACTTCTCCATCCATAACAAAACCCTCAAGTATAACTGTCAATTCATATCTAGGAGAGCTAGGTCTAACAGGGGTGTGAAAGTGTTCGGTTTCAATAATTTCATCAGTTTTAGAAACATCATCAGTTTCAGTGATCTCATTCTCTCTAACCCTAGCAAGTTGTTCATCAAGAAATTCACCCAAAGGCACAATATTATCAAGCATAGCAGAAGTGGCATCATCAATTACTTGCGACATATAAGAAGTACTAGCAGGTGGTGGTGTCGCAAATTTACTCATAACAGAAGGTGAATCAAGTGCAGAGCTAGATGGCAGTTCCTTACATGTCCTCATAGTTGAGGGATAGATGTTGGTTTTAGCATCTTTCAAATTCTTTGTAGTGAACAACAGATATAAATCCCAAGTGACTCAGAGAATAAAGCTATGCTCCTCGGCAACGGCGCCTGAAATAGGTCTTGATAACCCACAAGTATAGGGGATCGCAATAGTTTTCGAGGGTAGAGTATTCAACCAAAATTTATTGATTCGTCACAAGGGGAGCCAAAGAATATTCTCAAGTATTAGCATCTGAGTTGTCAATTCAACCACACCTGAAAGACTTAATAACTGCAGCAAAATATTTAGTGGCAAAGTGAAAGCACATTTGCTCCCTTGGTGGTTTTGGTAATTAATAACAACATATAAGTCATTGAACTAATGTTTCCACCAAGTATATTTCAGGAAATTTCAATGATGGGAATGGCTAAAGGATTGTGGAATTACCCCAAGATTTAAGGAAATAGGTTGGCCAAGCTTCAAGCAAAGAGGACTCTACATTTTACATTTGTAAGAAATCACTTTGAGTCTATAGGAAAGCCAATACTATTAAAAGGGGGTAAAGTTTGATGGTGAACAATATGCTCAAATGTGCACAAGTGACAGTCACCAAAACATCCACATACTCTCCCACCAAAGTCTGTCCTTAGCCAAATATTCCAAATCGGTGCAACCAACATTCCTATCCCGGTGCCACCGAGTTCCAAACCCTAGACAGACTCAGCCAAACCCTAACACTTCGGTGCAGTCGACCCTGCACTCGGTGCCACCGAGTTGGGTTGCCAACTTCCTATTATGCAAGTTCTCATTTTCGGTCCAACCGAGAATGGTGAACCGGCGTCACCGAGATTGGTAAATCTGACCGTTGGTCACCTTGTCGGTTCAACCAAGAGTTATATATCGGTCCATCCAAGATTCAAAATTTGCCACTTTTTGTCACTTCGGTACCACCGAGATTTACACATCGGTGTCACCGAGACTGACTTATTGTGTGTAACGGTTGGATTTTTGGAGAAGCCTATATATACCCCTTCACCACCACCCACTCGAAAGAGAAGCACCCAAAACTATTCCATACCTATCCTACTCAGTTTTCTAAGAGAGAACCACCTACCCTTGTGTTGAGGTCAAGATCTTCCACTCCAACCATATGGATCTTGATTTCTAGCCTCCCCAAGTTGCTTTCCACCAATCCCATCTCTTCTACCAAGACAAATCTGTGTGAGAGAGATTGTGTGTTGAGGAGTCTATCATCTTGAAGCACAAGAGCAAGGAGTTCATCATCATTACCAAGCCTATTACCTTTTGGAGGGTGGTGCCTCCTAGATTGGTTAGGTGTCGCTTGGGAGCCTCCTAATTCGTGTTGTGGAGTGAACCAACAAGTTTGTAAGGGGAAGGAGATTGCCTACTTCGTGAAGATCTACCCATAGTGAGGCTAGTCCTTCGTGGACGGAAGCCGCATGGAATAGTCAAGGTTGCTTCTTCAGGAACCCTCCGTAGATAGAGTCCTCCATGGACTCTCGCGACCGTTACCCTCCATGGGTTGAAGACTCCATGAATGTGGACGTACAATAGCACCACCTATCGTAACCACGGGAAAAATCATCGTGTCATCACTTGTGTTTGCATTCCTAACCCTCTCTTTACTTACATGTGCAATGTCTTTACTTTCCGCTGCTATACTCTTAGACATGCATGTGTAGGGTGTTACTTGATATGCTATGAATGCTAAAACTTGCCATGAACTAAAATTGGGAAAAAGGCAAAACTTTTATTTGGTCAAGTAGTCTAATCACCCCCTCTAGACCTACTTTCGATCCTACAAGTGGTATCAGAGCTTTGGTCTCCATTGCATTGGTTTCACAACCTAGGAGAGTATGGCATCTAGTGAGGGAAATTATCACTGTAGAGGTCCGTACTTTGATGGCACTAATTTTGCTCGTTGGAAGCATAAAATGAAAATGCATTTGCTTGGTCATAATCCTGCCGTTTGGGTTGTTGTTCGTGTTGGCTTGCAAGGTGAATTCTTTGCGGATGTAAAGGAACCGGATCATGAAGCATCTGCGGATGAATTGAAGATGTTGCAACTCAATGCTCAAGCATGTGACATTAACTTCAACTACCTATGCTCTGAAGAATTCAACAAAATCAGCCGCCTTGAACATGCAAAAGATATTTGGGATACTTTGGTTGATATGCACGAAGGAACTGTGTCCGTGAGAGAATCCAAGTTAGATGTTCTTCAAGGTCAACTTGACAAGTTCAAGATGAAGGATGGTGAAGGAGTCGCTGAAATGTACTCTAGGCTAGCTCTGATCACCAATGAGATTGCCGACTTAGGAAGCGAATAAATGACTGACAAGTTCATCATCAAGAAGATACTTCGAGCTTTGGATGAGAGATATGACACCGTTTGCACATTGATCCAAATGATGC
Source organism: Hordeum marinum (assembly GCA_022496015.1). Classification (NCBI taxonomy): domain Eukaryota; kingdom Viridiplantae; phylum Streptophyta; class Magnoliopsida; order Poales; family Poaceae; genus Hordeum; species Hordeum marinum. Next base: position 470,951,496 of record CM039673.1, on the reverse strand, counting down.
CCAACTACAAAGATCTCAAACCAACGGAAGTGACTGGTAGAATTGTTGCTCATGAAATGACACTCAAACACCAGGAAGACCTTCATCACAAGTCTAGCGGTGCTTACAAAGTCACAAGTGATGCTCCCGCTACCTCGAGCGACAACCTTGTCACAAATGAAGAGATAAGCCTCATGGTCAAGAAATTCAACAAGTTCTACAAGAATAGAAGCAAAGATCGTAGCTCTAACTCATGATATGAAGAGAAGCATTCGTCAAGTCGTGATCGAAACTGCTACAATTATGGGAAGCCCGGACACTACTCAAATGAGTGCATGACTCCCTACAAACGAAGAGAAGAGTCACCAAGAAGACGAAGCTCAAGAGATGAATCACCTCGAAGAGAGATAAGGAGTAGAGATGATCGTTATGAACAAAGACCCTCAAGGAGAATTAGGGACTCGGAGAAGAAGGACAAGTACACCAAGAGCTACTCAGGAAGAAAGCATGAATCTCATGTTGGTGAATGGGTTTCCAGCTCCGACTCCGACAACCACTCCGAGAGAAGCTATCACTCCAACTCCGACTATAGTCAAGATGATGGTGTTGTCGGAATTGCACTAGTGACAACCAACTCCTATGACCTATTTGATTGTCCAAATTAAGGTGGAAGTTGCTTCATGGCTAAAGGCCCCAAGGTATCACACCCCGAATATCTTGATTTCGATAGTGATGAAGATGACTTGCTTTGCGATGATGACTTGCTATGTGATAAAACTAGTGATGTTAATCATAATGAACTTGACATTTCTCATACTACTCAAGATAAGTCAGTTGACGATGATAAGATGAAAATAGAAGAACTAGCTAAATAACTCAACACTATTAAGCTAGCTCATGAATGTACTCTTGAAGATCATAGAGAGCTTGTAAGAACTCATGAGAAGCTACGCTTCGAGAAGCTCAATTTGGAGCAAGAACATGAATTTCTTAAAGCTACCAATGACGATCTCCGAAAGAAGACTTCATCTTATATTTCCAAACGACTACTCCTATCTACATTTATGCCGCAAGTCAAATCTAAGCAACTAGTAACAAAGGAAAGAAAGGTTCTTCATCTAGTAGCAACAATAAAAATGCTAAATCCAATGATGTTTCTCCTAGTAGTTCTATTGATTCCACTAATGATGATTCTCTTAGCCAAGTTAACCTTGATCAAGAAAATGCTTTATTGAAAGGAATTATAGAGAAAGGTATCTACAGGAGTCTTGAAGGTTACAAACAATTTTATGAGATTGTACGCAAGCACGGAGGATACCGAAAGAATCGTGTTGTTGGCTACTTCAACGCTAATGGAGTTGAATGGGAAGATGGTCAATATCCCAATCCCACATTTGTTCCTCAAAAGGAGAAGTATGAAAATACTCTTCCCAAGGGGACAAACACTCAAGATGACCTTCCACCACAAGACACCAAGCTCAAGGGAAAGAACAAGCTCCAAGAGGACTTTGACTCTTATGAAGATGAATCCCAAGCTTTGGTGAAGTGGGTTCCCAAGGGTACTACAAGCTCAACTTATCCAAGTACTACTTCAACACCAAGGATCCCCATCAAGTTGATGTGGATTCCCAAGAAGAACAACTAGAGAGTTCTTGAGGGGTGACTCTGTTGGAAATATGCCCTAGAGGCAATAATAAATTAGTTATTATCATATTTCCTTGTTCATGATAATCGTTTATTATCCATGCTATAATTGTATTGATCGGAGACTTAAATGCATGTGTGGATACATAGACAAAACCATGTCCCTAGTATGCCTCTAATGGACTAGCTCGTTGATCAAAGGATGGTTAAGGTTTCCTAGCCATGGACATGAGATGTCATTTGATAACGGGATCACATCATTAGGAGAATGATGTGATGGATAAGACCCAAACTACAAACATAGCATATGATCGTGTCAGTTTATTGCTACTGTTTTCTGCATGTGAAGTATATGTTCCTATGACCATGAGATCATGCAACTCACGGATATAGGAGGAGTGCCTTGTGTGTATCAAACGTCGCAACGTAACTGGGTGACTATAAAGGTGCTCTACAGGTATCTCCGATGGTGTATGTTGAGTTGGCATGGATCGAGACTAGGATTTGTTACTCCGTGTGACGGAGAGGTATCTCAGGGCCCACTCGGTAATACAACATCACAATGAGCCTTGCAAGCAATGTGACTAATTGTTAGTTGCGGGATCTTGTATTATGGAATGAGTAAAGAGACTTGCCGGTAACGAGGTTGAACTAGGTATGGAGATACCGACGATCGAATCTCGGGCAAGTAACATACCGAAGAACAAAGGGAACGTTATACGAGATTAACTGAATCCTTGACATAGAGGTTTGACCGATAAAGATCTTCGTAGAATATGCAGGAACCAATGTGGACGTCCAGGTCCCAACATTGGTTATTGACTGTAGAGGTGTCTCGGTCATGTCTACATAGTTCTCGAACCCGCAGGGTCTGCACACTTAAGGTTCAGTGACGTTTCGGTAGTGTAGAGTTATGTATGGTGGTGACCGAAGGTTGTTAGGAGTCCCGGATGAGATCCCGGACATCACGAGGAGCTCTGGAATGGTCCGGAGGTAAAGATTCATATATAGGAAGTCCCAGTTTGGTTTCCGGAAAAGTTTCGGGCTCATCGGTAGTGTACAGGGAGTATCGATAGTGTACCGGGAGTGCCGGTAGTGTACCGGGGGACCTCCGGGAGGGGTATTTCGACCCCAAGAGGTCCATGGGCTGTGGGAGAATAATAACCAGCCCTTAGTGGGCTGGGAAAACAGCCACAAAGGCCCATGGCGCAGGAGAGAAAGTCCTAAAGCAAAAAGTGGAAAATCAGCCAATAGGAGGCAATCCTACTCCAACTAGGATTGGAGGTGAAGTAGGATTGCTCCCACCTCCTATTTCGGCCGACCCAAAGGCCTTGGATGCCTCTCCTCTCCTCTCCTCCTATATATACTAGTGGATTGGGTGGTTTTTGGACAGAATTTCCGGCCACGTGCTACCCGTTCCACCGGTGCATAGTTTCTCCTCTAGATCGTAGTTCCGCAGCGCATAGGCGAAGCCCTGCCGGAATTGCTCCACCACCATCACCGGAGCGCCGTCACGCTGCCGATGAACTCTCTCTCCTCTCCACCTCCTCTTGCTGGATCGAGACGGTGGAGATCGTCATCAAGCTGCACGTGTGCTGAACGCGGAGGTGCCGTCCGTTCGGCGCTAGATTGGAAGGACCGTGATCGAGATCGCGAGACGGTTCGTGATGTGATCACGGAACGGATCGTGATGAGTTCGCGGGACAGATCATGATCAAGATTGTGAGACGGATCGTGATGAGTTCACGAGACGGATCATGATGTGTTCGCGGGACGGTTCGTGATTGGATCGCGGGACGCTCGGCGATTTGGATCGCGAAGAAGTTCGACTACACCAACCGCGTTTCTTAACGCTTCCCGCTTAGCGATCTACAAGGGTACGTAGATCCACTCTCCCTCTCGTAGATGCTCATCACCATGGATAGGTTTGCGTGTGCGTAGGAATTTTTTTGTTTCCCATGCGACGTTCCCCAACAGTGGCATCATGAGCTAGGTTGATGGTTCGATGAGATCTCGAGTAGAACACAAAAGGTTTGTGGGCGTTGATGCTTGGATTGCTTCCTCCCTTGGTCGGATTTTGGTTCAGCGGGATTGTGAGATGAAGCGGCCCGGACCAACATTACTCGTACGCTTACGAGAGACCGGTTCCCTTGATGCAACTTGTTGCTTAGATGGCTTGCGGGTGACAGTTTCTCTCACTTTAGTTGGATCGGATCCGACAAAGGCGGTCCTTGAGAATGTTGAAAATCAATCTATGTATCACCATTGTGGTTTATGCGTAGGTGAGAATCGTTCTTGCTAGATACCCGTAGCAGCCACGTAAAACTTGCAACAACAATTAGAGGACGTCTAATTGTTTTTGCAGGGTATGTTGTGATATGATATGGCCAATTACATGATGTGATATATGTGATGTATGAGATGATCATGTGATGTATAGATTATCACGACTTGCATGTCGATGAGTACGGCAACCGGTAGGAGCCATAGGGTTGTCTTTAATTATTGTATGACCTGCGTGTCAATCATTAAGCGCTATGTAATGCTTTACATTATCGCTACGGTAGCAATAGTAGTAGAAGCATGCAGGGCGTGACAACCCCGATGGCGACACGTTGATGGAGATCATGGTGTCATGCCGGTGACGATGGAGATCATGCCGGTGCTTTCTAGATGGAGATCAAAAGCACAAGTTCATGGCCATATCATGTCACTTATGATTTGCATGTGATGTTAATCCTTTTTATGCACCTTGTTTTGCTTAGGACGACGGTAGCATTATAAGGTGATCCCTCACTTAATTTCAAGATAAATTGTGTTCTCCCTGAGTGTGCACCGTTGCGAAAGTTCGTCGTGTTGAGACACCACGTGATGATCGGGTGTAATAGACTCTATGTTCACATACAACGGGTGCAAGCCAGATTTGCACGCGCAGAACACTCGGGTTAAACTTGACGAGCCTAGCATGTACAGACATGGCCTCAGAACACAAGAGACCGAAAGGTCGAGCATGAGTCATATAGTGGATATGATCAACATAATGATGTTCACCATTGAAGCCACCTTAACTCACGTGATGATCGGACTTGAGTTGGTGAATTTGGATCATGTATCACTCGAATGACCCGAGGGATGTCAATTTGAGTGGGAGTTCTTAAGTAATATGATTAATTGAACTCATTATCATGAACATAGTCAAAGTGTCTTTGCAAATTATGTTGTAGATTACTAGCTCGCGTTGTAGCTCCCTTGTATTTTTATATGTTCCTAGAGAAATAGAGTTGAAAGATGTTGGTAGCAATATTGCGGACTGGGTCCGTGATCTGAGGATTGTCCTCATTGCTGCACAGAAGGCTTATGTCCTTAATGCACCGCTCGGTGCGCCACCCCCTCTAGCGTCGTCTATAGATGTTGTGAACATCTGTCAGGCACGTTTCGATGACTACTTGATAGTTTAGTGCGTCATGCATTACGGCTTAGAATTGAGGCTCGGAAACGTTTTGAACGTCACGGAACATATGAGATGTTCTAGGAGCAGAGATTGTGATCTCAGGCTCGTGCCTGTGTTGCGAGATATGAGATCTCCAACAAGATTCTTTGCCTGTAAGATGAAGGAGAATAGCTCAATCGTTGAGCATGTACTCAGATTGTCTGGGTACTACAATCGCTTGAATCAAGTGGGAGTTGATCTTCCAGATAAGATAGAGATTGATATAGTTCTCCAAGTCACTGTCACTAAAGCTACTAGAACTTAGTGATGAACTATAATACACCAGGGATAGAAGTATTGATCCCTGAGCTGTTCGCGATGTTTGACACCGCGAAGGTAGAAATCAAGAAGGAGCGTCAAGTGTTGATGGTTAATCAAACCACTAGTTTCGAAAAGGGCAAGAGCAAGGAGGGAAACTTCATGGATAGCAAGTCAGTTGCTGCTCCAGTGAAGCAACCCAAAGTTGAACTCAAACCCGAGACTAAGTGCTTCTATTATGAGGTGAGAGGTCGCTGAAGCGGAACAACCCTAGATACTTGATAGATAAGAAGGCTGGCAACATCGACAGAAGTATATTTGATATACGAGTTATTGATGTGTACCTTGCTAGTACTCTTAGTAGCACCTGGGTATTGGATACCGGTTCGGTTGCTAAATGTTAGTAACTCGAAATAAAAGCTACGGAATAAACGGAGAACTAGCTAAGGGTGAGGTGACGATATGTGTTGGAAGTGTTTCCAAGGTTGATGTGATCAACATCGCACGCTCTCTCTACCTACAGGATTAGTGATGAACCTAAATAAATGTTATTTGGTGTTTTGCGTTGAGCATGAACATGATTAGATCATGTTTATTGCAATACGGTTATTCATTTAAGTTAGAGAATAATGGTTATTCTGTTTACATGAATAATACCTTCAATGGTCATGCACCCAATGAGAATGGTTTGTTGAAATCTTGATCGTAGTATTACACATGTTCATAACATTGATGTCACAAGACACAAAGTTAATAATGATAGTACCACATACTTGTGGCACTGCCGCTAAATGTCATATTGGTATAAAGCGCATGTAGAAACTCCATGCTGATGGATATTTGGACTCATTCGATTTCGAATTGGTTGAGACATGCGAACCATGCCTCTTGGGCAAGATGACTAAAGGACCCCGTTGGATGGAGCGGGCAAGTGATTCATTGGAAATGATACATGTTGATGTATGCAATCTAGTGAGTCTTGTAGCGTGCAGTGGATATCGTTATTTTCTTACCTTCACTGATGATTTGAGTAGATATAGTGTATATTTACTTAATGAAACACAAGTCTGAATCGTTTGAAAGGTTCAAGCAAATTCAGAGTGAAGTTTAAAGATCATCGTGACAAGAAGATAAAAATGACTGCGATATGATTGTGGAGGTGAATATCTGAGTCACGAGTTTGGCATACAACTTAAGACAATGTGAAAGTTGTTTCACAACTAAACGCCACCTGGAACACCATAGTGTGATGGTGTGTCCGAACATCATAGTTATGCTCTATTGGACATGGTGCGTAATATGATGTCTCTTGTCGTTTTACTACTATAATTTTGGGGTTATGCATTAGAGACAACTACATTCACTTTAAATAGGGCACCATATAAATCCATTGAGATGACACCATGTGAATTATGGTTTGATAGAAACCTAAGCTGTCATTTCTTAATACTTGGGGCTGCGACACTTGTGTGGAAAATGTTTTCACCTAATGTGGTCGAACCCAAGGCGGACAAATGCATCTTCATAGAATACCCTAAGATCAGTTGGGTGAACCTTCTATCTCAGATCCAAGTGCAAAGTGTTTGTTACTAAAACGGATCCTTTCTCGAGGAAAAGTTTCTCTCGAAAGAATTAAGTGGGAGGAAGATAGAACTTGATGAGGTTGTTTAAACTTTGTTCAACCAGAGAGTAGCGCAGCGCAGGATGTTGTTTCTGTGAAGCCTACGTTAGTTGAAGAGGAAGTTAATGATGATGATCATGAAGCTTCAGGATCAAGTTACTGTCGAACTTCGTAGGTCGACAAGGATGTGTACTGCTCCTAAGCGGTACGACAACCCTGTCTTGGAGGTCATGTTGTTGGACAACCGATGAACCTACGAGCTATGGAGAAGCGATGATGGGCCCGGATTCCGACAAATGGTTGGAGGCCATGAAATCCGAGATAGGATCCATGTATGAAAACCAAGTGTAGACTTTGGTAGACTTGCTCGTTGGACGGCAGGTCATTGAGTACAAATGGATCTTTAAAATGAAGACATACACTGATGGTGAATGTCACTATTTGTAAAGCTCGACTTGTTGCAAAGATGTTTGTGACAAGTTCAAGGAGTTGACTACGATGATACTTTCTCACTCGTAGTGGTGCTAAAGTCTGTTGGAATTATGTTAGCAGTTGCTGTGTTTTCAATTATGAAATCTGGCAGATGGATGTCAAAACATCGTTTCCTTAACGGTTTACTTGAGGAAAGGTTGTATGTGATACAACCAGAAGGTTTTGTCAGGCCTAAGGATGCTAAAAGGTGTGCAAGCTTCGGTGATCCTTCCATGGACTGAAGCAAGCATCTCGGAGTTGGAATATATGCTTTGATGAGGTGATCAAAGTTTTGATGTTTATACAAAGTTTACGAGAAACTTGTATTTGCAATAAAGTGAGTGGGAGCACTATAGAATTTCTGATAAGTATATGTGGATGACATATTGTTGATCAGAAATAATGTAGAGTTTCTGGAAAGCATAAAACGGTCATTTGGAAAGTGATTTTCAAAGGAAGACCTAGATAAAGCTACCTAATTGTTGAGCATCAAACTCTATAGAGATAGATCAAGATGCTTGATGAGACTTTCAATGAGTGTATACCTTGACAAGATTTTGAAAGAGTTCAAAATGGATCAGCCAGAGAAATAGTTCTCGTCTGATTTGTAAGGTGTGAAGTTGAGTGAGACTCAAAGCTCGACAACGGCAGAAGAAAGAGAAAGGACGAACGTCGTCCCCTATGCCTTATCCATAGGCTCTATATTATGCCATGCCGTGTACCACACCTATGTGTGCCTTGCCATGAGTCTGTCAAGGGGTACAAGAGTGGTCCAGGAGTGGATCACTGGACAGCGGTCGGAATTATCCTTAGTAACCAGAGGACTAAGGAAATGTTTCTTGATTGTGGAGGTGATAAAGAGTTCGTCATAAAGAGTTACGTCGATGCAAGCTTTAACACCTATCCGGATGACTAGTAGTAGCAATCTGGATACGTATAGTGGAGCAGCCATTTGGAAATAGTACCAAGTGGAGTGTGGTAGCAGTGTTTACGGTTTGACATAGAGATTTGCAAAGTACACACGGATCTGAATATCGCCGACCCGTTGACTATAAGACCTCTCTCACATGCAAAGCATGATCGAGCCCCAAAACTCATTGGGTGTTAGATTCATAACAATGCGAATCACATGGTGATGTGAACTAGATTATTGACTCTAGTGCAAGTGGGAGACTGTTGGAAATATGCCCTAGAGGCAATAATTAATTAGTTATTATCATATTTCCTTGTTCATGATAATCGTTTATTATCCATGCTATAATTGTATTGATCGGAGACTTAAATGCATGTTTGGATACATAGACAAAACCATGTCCCTAGTATGCCTCTAATGGACTAGCTCGTTGATCAAAGGATGGTTAAGGTTTCCTAGCCATGGACATGAGATGTCATTTGATAACGGGATCACATCATTAGGAGGATGATGTGATGGATAAGACCCAAACTACAAACATAGCATATGATCATGTCAGTTTATTGCTACTGTTTTCTGCATGTGAAGTATATGTTCCTATGACCATGAGATCATGCAACTCACGGATATCGGAGGAGTGCCTTGTGTGTATCAAACGTCGCAACGTAACTGGGTGACTATAAAGGTGCTCTACAGGTATCTCCGATGGTGTATGTTGAGTTGGCATGGATCGAGACTGGGATTTGTTACTCCGTGTGACGGAGAGGTATCTCAGGGCCCACTCGGTAATACAACATCACAATGAGCCTTGCAAGCAATGTGACTAATTGTTAGTTGCGGGATCTTGTATTATGGAATGAGTAAAGAGACTTGCCGGTAACGAGGTTGAACTAGGTATGGAGATACCGACGATCGAATCTCGGGCAAGTAACATACCGAAGAACAAAGGGAACGTTATACGGGATTAACTGAATCCTTGACATAGAGGTTCGACCGATAAAGATCTTCATAGAATATGTAGGAACCAATGTGGACGTCCAGGTCCCGCCATTGGTTATTGACTGTAGAGGTGTCTCGGTCATGTCTACATAGTTTTCGAACCCGTAGGGTCTGCACACTTAAGGTTCGGTGACGTTTCGGTAGTGTAGAGTTATGTATGGTGGTGACCGAAGGTTGTTCGGAGTCCCAGATGAGACCCCGGACGTCACGAGGAGCTCCGGAATGGTCCGGAGGTAAAGATTCATATATAGGAAGTCCCAGTTTGGTTTCCGGAAAAGTTTCGGGCTCATCGGTAGTGTACCGGGAGTATCGGTAGTGTACCGGGAGTGCCGGTAGTGTACCGGGGGACCTCCGGGAGGGGTATTTCGACCCCAAGAGGTCCATGGGCTGTGGGAGAATAATAACCATCCCTTAGTGGGCTGGGAAAACAGCCACAAAGGCCCATGGCACAGGAGAGAAAGTCCTAAAGCAAAAAGTGGAAAATCAGCCAATAGGAGGCAATCCTACTCCAACTAGGATTGGAGGTGAAGTAGGATTGCTCCCACCTCCTATTTCGGCTGACCCAAAGGCCTTGGCTGCCTCTCCTCTCCTCTCCTCCTATATATACTAGTGGATTGGGTGGTTTTTGGACAGAATTTCCGGCCACGTGCTACCCGTTCCACCGGTGCATAGTTTCTCCTCTAGATCGTAGTTCCGCAGCGCTTAGGCGAAGCCCTGCCGGAATTGCTCCACCACCATCACCGGAGCGCCGTCACTCTGCCGGTGAACTCTCTCTCCTCTCCACCTCCGCTCGCTGGATCGAGACGGTGGAGATCGTCATCAAGCTGCATGTAGGCTGAACGCGGAGGTGCCGTCCGTTCGGCGCTAGATCGGAAGGACCGTGATCGAGATCGCGAGACGGTTCGTGATGTGATCACGGAACGGATCGTGATGAGTTCGCGGGACAGATCGTGATCAAGATCGTGAGACGGATCGTGATGAGTTCACGGGACGGATCATGATGTGTTCGCGGGACGGTTCGTGATTGGATCGCGGGACGCTCGGTGATTTGGATCGCGAAGAAGTTCGACTACACCAACCGCGTTTCTTAACGCTTCCCGCTTAGCGATCTACAAGGGTACGTAGATCCACTCTCCATCTCGTAGATGCTCATCACCATGGATAGGTTTGCGTGTGCGTAGGAAATTTTTTGTTTCCCATGCGATGTTCCCCAACAGACTCCGCCAATGATATTCACTCATAGTCATTATTGGCAAGATCTATTTGCAATCAACGTCAACCCTATGCAATAGATTAAGGAGTCACACATTCCCTCAAAGGTAATCAAGGGACAAGGTAATCAACAAATCAATGGATATCATCACACATGCTTTGCACTCCATGTCCATAGATATCCTTGTATTTGTCTCTTGTGTGTTGGGACTAACCCATGTAGGTGAGAAGAGTAAGGAAACAACAAGGATGCTCCCAACTCTTGGTGATCTTCATCAACCTTGAGTATCCATCACTACCTCACCAACATGAAGTCTTCATCGACAAAACCCAAGGTTAGTTTATCCCTCTTATGGGGGGATGTCACATCAAGGGGGAGCTTTACTCTAAGACTTGAGTCAACGCATCTCTTAGTATGTGACAAACATTAAAAGCTTTATGTGAAAGTGGTAACACCACTTGTGCTGAAACGATGAGTATGACCTATGATCAAGTATTCTTACTTGGCTCCTAAGTCAAATACTCATATATAGATGACTTCGTCATCGCCCAAGTGCTTGTTAGATGCTAGAGTATATGTGCATGTTTGCCATGATTTCATTTGACATCTTATTGTGTGAGCATGTTGGTCTGCATTTTTTTCTCATTCGAGGATATCCAATTGTTGCTATTTGGCTTTTAATTTATCTTTTGCCAATTGGATATACAAGAATGCCTAGGACCACTTCTTTATCTATCTATGCTTTCTCACCTCATACTCTATTCATGCTGCATCACAAAATTTGAACACGTGCTTTTTGATCCCTCTGTGTGTGGAGCACTAGGAGTTCCGTACCGACAAGGACTGACCATTAAAACCTCTCGAGTGCATCTCGGTGGAACCAACCACAAAATCTTGGTCTCATTGATTGCCTAGGGTTGATTTGGTTTTTCAATCTCGGTACAACCGATTCCATTTTCTCGGTTACACCGAGTGTCCCTGTCAACTGACAGTTGAGGCACTCGGTGACACCAAAAACTTAGAATCGGTGTCACCGATAGTGGTGGGTATATAACTCTGGACCCCGACGCTTTTGAAATTCCATCTTCAAATGCCGTGCTCCAAAACCCTAAGCTGCCGCTCTGAAGACCCCTGGTCGTTGCCTTTGTCTCCCTGCGCTCCTCCGCCGCTGGGAATCGCCGTCACCGACGAAATCCACTCCCTCATCGCCGCCATAGAGGATCCGTGCCAAGTTAGGGTACGGATTCGATCTCTATTGCACTCCATGTCCGATTCTTGCATAGTAGATCCTTGTTATTCATTGATACACCCTTTGCAGATGTTCCTCTCCTCTCAAATGCCACAAATATCGCGATAGATGAATTTTCTAGGGTTTTGCCGTCCGCCCGATACATCTCGGTGGAACCAAAACAAAAATATCAGTCTTACTGATATGCTTTTCTGTGAGGTTGAGAACTGACTCGGTGGAACCGAGTTGCTCTTCTTAGTCTGACCGAGAAGGATGCCAAGTTTCGGTTAGAGAGTCAGTCAGTCTCGGCCCCACCAAAATTTCTGTTTCGGCTGCACCGATATCTATTTGACATAATGCAAAAGTCTTGAAAATTCGTTGCTCAAATTTCAAAAACCAGCCTCATTTTGTGATGACTCGTCTTCTTCTGCTCTCCTATACTCTATTCATAGGGTCAGTATGTCAGGCTGAGAGGACAGTCAGAATGTGGCAGAGCAGGGAGTTGATATGAGTTCTAGAACAAGCCCATAAGCCAGTTCTTTCTTAGATCTAGGCACCCCCATCTCTCATGGGTTGCCTAAGGCTGCTACGAGAACCAGGAAGAAACTCAACTCTGATGAAGAAGATTCAGATTTCATTCCTGAGGAGATACTTGCTAAAAAGCAAGAAAAGGCTGTAAAGAAGTCAGCAACTGAAGCTACATCCTCTCGAAGAGTTGTCAGCAAAGTCTATGCTCCTACTGAAACCTTCAAGGCACATGAAAGTGCAAGAGCCACTGTGTCAGTTGAGGTCCCCAAGAAAGCTATGCCTAAGAAGGCAGGGGTGACGAAGTCCAAGAAGATGATTGTCCATGTTATTGGCAGGCCTACCTCTATGTTTGAAGATCCAGAGGAGGCTGCTGGTGCTGCTGTTGAGGAGGAGGAGGAAGAGCATGTTGAGATAGTCCCTTCCAAGAAGAAAGCCAAGAAGCTCATGGCTGATGCTATGCCAAAGATTGGCACCTCCAAGAGCACCAAGCCTACAACTAAGAAGGCTGCTGCGCAGAAGTCCAAGAGGACTACTAGGGACATTCCTGCTTCAGAGAAGAACAAAGGTACTACCTCTAGAATGGAAGATGATGAGGACTTGACTACCTTGATGAAGCTCAGACCACATCTTCCACTGCACGATGCCAGTCACCTAGTTGCTGAAGACATGAAGAAGTGGAAAGACTCAGGCTTGAGAGCCTGGAGAGCCATAGATCCTTATGCTCAGAGGAGGAAGACTGCTGTTGACTACATGTTTTACACCAGAGAGCAACATGATTTCTATGAGACCGTTCTGCTTGACAAGAGACCAACTAATAGAGACATGAGGTACGTCGATTGGAAGTTCATCAAAGACAATGTGGACTACTTCCCAAGTGTCCAAGACAACTTCCGTTGCATTGGTCTGGACAAATTCATTGGCAGAGAGCTTACTGCATGGAACGACGAGATGATCATACAATTCTACTCCACTGCTCACTTCTATAGAGATGGTAGAATTGTATGGATGACAGAAGGTGCTAGATATGAATCCACTGTAGGGGAATGGGATGCTCTACTGGAAGTTCCAGAAGCTTAGGAAGGAGATTGGGATGTATACTCTGAACCCAAGGCAAGTCACAATGCCATGAAAGACATGTATATTCCTATCCCCGCAGACAAGGTGCAATCACACAAGCTAGGATCCATCTATTATCTGCAAGCAGGCCTCTGGACTATCAACACTATTCTCAGACATACCTTGATGCCCAAGTCTGGAGATGACAAGATGATCCGAGGCTACTCCATCAACATGCTGATCCACCTTGACAGGAACACCAGGATTAGAGTAATGGATCTGATTGTTGAGACAATCAAGAGGGTTGCTGCTGACCAGAAGCGCTCATGCTGTTATGCACCCTACATCCAGTTGCTTATCAACTCTGAGTTGGAGAAGCACATTTTTGCTCTTGATCGCCCACACCTGCCCCTACAGCTAGAGTTCGAAGACAACGTTGTGGTGATGAACCCAGATCATCCCACATGTGCTACAACATAAGCAGAGGCAGAAGCTGTTCGAGCCGCTAGTGCTCAAGCCCCCAAATCCAGGAACGAGCAAATGGATCTTCTGATCACATCTGTCCAAGGCATGCAAAAAGATATCAAAGGGATTCTGGAGAACCAGAACAGCCTTGTGAGGATCTTTGAGTCGAGGATCAAAGTGCTTGGTGACAAAGTGGACAAGGTTACAAAGACAGTGATAGAGCTCCAGAAGGAAGTTGACTTCATGCACATTCCCCGGGTCTCCACTACCTCTTCTTCTTCTTCTGATGATGTTGATGAGGAAGGATCACCTCTCAGGCCGGGCACCTAGTTCTTCACTCAGACCAGATCGACAATAGTGCCTGCTCCAGAATCGAGGCCCTCTTCATCAGCTCCAGCTACTATCAGCTCAGCTCCTGCTCCATCAGCTTCAGTTCCACCAGTGTCTACTCCATCTCCATCCACGACATCTGCAGAGATCTTCACCGATGCCATGCTCTCGACTCCTTCATCGACAACCGGAGGAGACCAGCCCAAGAACGCTTAGATAGATACCTTTGAACTTTTTGGTAACTTGTTGCCATAGGGGGAGAAGTGTATATAGATCATTAGGCTTCGAGAGAGAGAGAGCGTTTGGTATTTTTTTGCCTTTTTCAAAACAATTGCTTTTGTTTACCGTGATACTCTTTTGTTTTGCTTGATACACGCTTGATGATGTTTGATCATATGCTTTGATCTGTGATGCTACCATTTCCTATCATCTTAAATGCTTATGTGATGATCATTCATCTTTGGTTGATTGTGTTGTGCTATAATATTCATTCCAATTACTCTCGCACACCACCAAGTGGTATGTGACATGTAAGAAGTGACCCATGTACCTAATAGATTGTGCATTTGCATTCAAACGCAAATTCAAAAATAATGCAGAAATTTAGGGGGAGCTCTTTCTTTTCACGTACTTCTCAAAGCGACGACTATATTCATTGTTTGTATCTTTGTCCAAGCTTTGATCTATATGTTGTCATCAATTACCAAAAAGGGGGAGATTGAAAGCAGATTTGCTCCCTTGGTGGTTTTGGTAATTAATAACAACATATAAGTCATTGAACTAATGTTTCCACCAAGTATATTTCAGGAAAGTTCAATGATGGGAATGGCTAAAGGATTGTGGAATTACCCAAGATTCAAGGAAATAGGTTGGCCAAGCTTCAAGCAAAGAGGACTCTGCCTTTTACATTTGTGAGAAATCACTTTGAGTCTATAGGAAAGCCAATACTATTCAAAGGGGGTAAAGTTTGATGGTGAACAATATGCTCAAACGTGCACAAGTGACAGTCACCAAAACATCCACATACTCTCCCACCAAAGTCTATCCTTATCCAAATATGCCAAATCAGTGCAACCAACATTCCTATCCCGGTGCCACCGAGTTCCAAACCCTAGACAGACTCAGCCAAACCCTAACACTTCGGTGCAGCTGACTCTGCACTCGGTGCCACCTAGTTGGGTTGCCAACTTCCTGTTACGCAAGTTCTCATTTTCAGTCTGACTGAGAATCGTGAATCGGTGTCACCGAGATTGGTAAATCTGACCGTTGGTCACCTTGTTGGTGCAACCAAGAGTTATATATCGGTCCATCCGAGATTCAAAAGTTGCCACTTTTTGTCACGTCGGCACCATCGAGATTTACACATCGGTGTTATCGAGATTGACTTATTGTGTGTAACGGTTGGATTTTGGAGAAGCCTATATATATACCCCTTCACCACCACCCACTCAAAAGAGAAGCACTCAGAACTATTCCATACCTATCCTACTCAGTTTTCTGAGAGAGAACCACCTACCCTTGTGTTGAGGTCAAGATCTTCCACTCCAACCATATGGATCTTGATTTCTAGCCTCCCCAAGTTTCTTTCCACCAATCCCATCCATTCTACCAAGCCAAATCTGTGTGAGAGAGATTGTGTGTTGAGGAGTCTATCATCTTGAAGCACAAGAGCAAGGAGTTCATCGTCATTACCGAGCCTATTACCTTTTGGAGGGTTGTGCCTCCTAGATTGGTTAGGTGACGCTTGGGAGCCTCCTACTTCGTGTTGTGGAGTGAACCAAGAAGTTTGTAAGGGCAAGGACATCGCCTACTTCATGAAGATCTACCCATAGCGAGGCTAGTCCTTCGTGTACGGAAGCCGCATGTAATAGTCAAGGTTGCTTCTGCGTGGAACCCTCCGTGGGTAGAGCCCTTCGTGGACTCTCGCGACTGTTACCCTCCGTGGGTTGAACACTCCATGAACGTGATTGTACGATAGCACCACCTATCGGTACCACGGGAAAAATCATCATGTCATCACTTGTCTTTGCATTCCTAACCCTCTCTTTACTTACATGTGCAATGTCTTTACTTTCCGCTGCTATACTCTTAGACATGCATGTGTAGGGTGTTACTTGATATGCTATGAATGCTAAAACTTGCCATGAACTAAAATTGGGAAAAGGCAAAACTTTTATTTGGTCAAGTAGTCTAATCACCCCCATCTATACCTACTTTTGATCCTACAGAAAGTAGTATGGAAGTAACAGTAACGATGGCAAAAGTGACAGTAGCAGTTTTATAGTGATTGTAACAGTAGCAACGGAAAAGTAACTTAGCAAAGATCAATATGTGAAAAGCTCGTAGGCAATGGATCAGTGATGGATAATTATCTCGGATAGCATTCATCATGCAATAGTTATAACCTAGGGTGACACAGAACTAGCTCCAATTCATCAATGTAATGTAGGCATGCATTTCGTATATAGTCATACATGCTTATGGAAAAGAACTTGCATGACATCTTTTGTCCCACCCTTCCGTGGCAGCGGGGTCCTAATGGAAACTAAGGGATATTAAGTCCTCCTTTTAATAGAGAACCGTACCAAAGCATTATCACTTAGTGAATACATGAACTGCTCAAACTATGGTAATCACCGGAAAGAATCCCAATTATTGTCACCTTGGGGTATGTGGATCATAACACATAATAGGTTTCTACAACTTGCAAGATAGGATCAAGAACACATATATATTCATGGAAACATAACAGGTTCAGATCTGAAATCATGGCACTCAGGCCCTAGTGACAAGCATTAAGCATAGCAAAGTCATAGCAACATCAATCTCAGAACATAGTGGATACTAGGGATCAAACCCTAACAAAAACTAACTCGATTACATGGTAAATATCATCCAACCCATCATCGTCCAGCAAGCCTACAATGTAGTTACTCACGCACGATGGTGAGCTTTATGAAATTGGTGATGGAGGATTGATGGTGATGACGACAGCGTCGATTTCCCCTCTCCGGAGCCCAAAACAGACTCCAGATTTTCCCTCCCGAGGAAGAACAGGAGGTGGCAGCGGCTCCGTATCGTGAAACGCGATGAACTCTTCTCTTCTATTTTTTCCTCCATGAATGTGAATATATAGAGTTGGAATTAGGGTCGGAGGAGGACTGTGGGACCCACAAGCCGCTAGGGCGCGCCCCTGGCTTGTGGCCAATGGGTGGACCCCCTCTGGTTGATTCTTTCACCAATGTTTTTTATTAATTCCAAAAATATACTCTGTAAATTTCAAGTTCAATCCGAGAACTTTTATTTCTGCACAAAAATAACACCAAGGCAATTATGCTGAAAACAGCGCCAGTCCGGGTTAGTTCCATTCAAATCATGCAAATTAGAGTCCAAAACAAGGGCAAAAGAGTTTGGAAAAGTAGATACGATGGAGACATATCATCCACTTGAACAACTTTTTGAAATGGGACCCCATCAAAATGTCAACAAAACGTCGAGCATAGAAGCTAGAGCCTCAGCATTATCATTATGGACAAACCCTAGCCGCCGCCATTTCCATCTCCATAACCAACTCCACCATCACCATAGTTCTCTTGCATCTGCTAGTTCATACTTGTAATCGTGCATCATAGAAGACATCCATTCTAAGACATATTACAATCAGTCAACCAGTTAATCTCAAGATGTGTTCTTCAATGTTTTCTTCTTGTGATCTGATCTCCATGTGTGAGTAATTCAGCAAGGTATGGATTGAGGCATGCGCCTTACAACCCAAAGTATTTGTTGAGGGGGTCAATGGAAGTCTTGTACATAACATCCCATATTTGTTGAA
The DNA here is from genome assembly GCA_022496015.1 of Hordeum marinum. NCBI lineage: Eukaryota > Viridiplantae > Streptophyta > Magnoliopsida > Poales > Poaceae > Hordeum > Hordeum marinum. Next base: position 470,933,469 of record CM039673.1, on the reverse strand, counting down.
TAAAATTGTTTCGTGAAGTGTCGCTTGTCTTGTCTATGATCTTCGTCCCTACAGGTACCCAAGATCATGGAGATCGAACACCTATGAGGTTGGGAGGAAGGAGACTGTGAAGTGTTATACCGAACACTGGTGACAGTAAGGTTTTGTAGGGTAACATGGATCCTATCCTTAGGGATAAATGAGGTGTAGTCATTAAACACTCAATGCTCTTGTCTGATTTCATTGTGTTACTTATCGAGGCAACCCCGCAAGACAGATAGGTCCTTCGATAGGACAATTGATTCTACATGTAGGACTCGTGCTGATCAATACGTTATTTGGACACCCTCCACTCTAATATGAAACAAACACATCTTGATAGGTGACTTCCCGAGCACAAATTAATATCTTATTTGATCCCAATGCAAATACATGGTTATAAGCATTAAGACCTCAACCCTTACCTCTTTTTATTATAAGTATTTGAATAACTATTTTCATGCTGATCTAGTTAAATGCTACATTTCACACTTTAAAAAAGCTTGCTAGAGGCAATCACTTCAAGGGAATCTTACTCTCGTGGGTTCGATAACCCAGGGTCACATCTTGGGAAATAGGTGCAGGATATTCTTTCATGTTCCTATATCGGAGCAATAAAAGGGAGATATCAAATCCTACATTTCTAATAGTGAAAAGTGCTTCTACTATCGATTATTTTTAAAGACATGATTAGTTTCAAAATTTACACACTCTGGAATACATCAATGTAAACATGTACGCATTTTTCAGAATTTATGAAAACAACAAAATACGTTTTTCATTTTTTTAAAATGACCTCCATGCAGGTCGCTCGCCATTGGAATTCTTTGAGATCCCCTCCTCATTATCTTTCTCAGGATTGTTTCGTGTCCATGAGCACCCACCGCTGCCTCCCCTGCTATAATCCAGAAAATCCTATGTGTACGATGCAAAAAACACTAAGCAAAACATGATGCAAAATGAAATCATCAAGATTCCATGATGCACCACCGAAGGGAAGGATACACGCTAGAGAAGATGATATGAAAAATATATTTGGTGGATGGTGGCGATCAAAGTAATCACATCTCACATTTGTAGCATGTGGTTTTTTAGTATTGTAACATGTGTTAGATATTCCTATGTCTTGAGCATCCGTCTTTGTACTTTAAGCCAAAAAGTAAGGTATGTTTGGTAGAGCCTCAACTTTGGCCATTGCTCATTGTAAATTTATCACCCTACACAAACTTATTATTTGTTACATCACACATCCTACAAAAGTTGTAAGATTTTTCTTATTCAACACTCTTTTTTGTAGTAACAAATTCTGGGGAATAGGTAACAAAACCCACTGGTATATCCCTCTTTCTGACAGGCATCAACACATATATGCTTCTTGCATGGCAAAGTGCTATAGGTCCTGCACCCATAAAAGCACATATGGGCTTCCAAGCCTACAAAAAATAATAATATGGTGTACATAAAAATTAGATCCTACATTGTTCCACATAGAAACAAGAATAGAATTAAGTATCATGGATTGCAAATTTCACAGATGAGTGGCAAATTTATAAAAGATGCAGTGAGGAAGTGTCATCTTCTTCATGTGAAATTTGCAGGCACACTTACCAGGAACTAATAGAAGAGGCATGAGAAATAGCATGCATAATAGGCTTGGAACCTTGATGACTCCCATGTTTTCAAAAAACAACCAGGAAAGAAAGCATGGAAGAGATGCACATAAAAATGGGTCATGTATATATATACCATATAACCTAGAAAGATAAGACCTAAAAAGTCAAAGATGCATGGAACCCATTCAGAAAGAAGATATGAACCACCAAATTTATGGAGTATAATAATGTAGTCATTTTAACTTCTAGCTGCATGCTTCAATTCTGATACTTTGTCTACAATATATGGTTCTATCAGCATGGAACTCATTATGAAATAAGATATGCACCACCATATTTATGGAGTATGATAATATATGCATTTAACTTCTACATATTGAATGTGTTGCACATGTTCATATACATTTGCTACATATACTTCATTAATATGAACTACTCATCACAATAAGCATGATCGATTCTCTGAGTAAATTCTTCAGTGTTTACATTCATCATCAACCAAGATGAATGATTGTGGTCAATGTTGAATAGCTTATAAATCCAATCAATCCCTCCAAGACCCATGTTTCTTGTTAAATCCTTTTGCTCTACACTAAGTCCCTCAAACAATTAATGCAGATCCCTCGTTACAGAAGTTACTTGTTCTTTGGAACTACAAGCACCAACCGAATCTTTGCTTATACTAGCACCAACATTGAATGTGAGATCCTTGACCAGGTCTATTGAATTTGAACTACCGATGAAGTTTTCATGTTTCAAATCATAGTCCTCGACCTTGTCTTTGCATCTATTAGGACCATGCATTTTCTAGAAATTACAACGTATACCCTACAACTACTCAATATGGACTACAGTCAAAAATAAAATACATGATTAAGAACATACAGTTTACCTGAGATGCATATGGATCCTTTGTCCCGCACTCTTAGAGATGATCCTTCCTCTTCCTCTCATCCTCCTCTAAGCTTTCCTTTTTAAGTTCCAATATGGCAAAACACCACGGTGAAAACACTTATGCTGGAACTCCGTTAAATTTCATATAGTTTTTCACCCCATAGAAAGGCCTAAAACTGCCAACTGCTCGAGTCTTACCTTTTTGTTAACACTACTTTTCTTGTTATATTTTTTGTTACCACTACTAATAACCTCTTGTGAGTGTTTTTTCTCAAGTATGTAAAATTTGAATCGCAATGATCGTTTTGCACTGTATAATCTTCTAAATTTAAAAGAAGTCAAGTGGTACACATATATTTACCTCTTAAACAGAAAATACTATCACTTTCTTAACTATCTGGTTTATTGTTGTTTGGATTTGAAATGCACTAGAACTAATGTTGCATGATCGTGTTTATCTAAGTTAATACCAAACAATTTGTAAGTAATATGTAACTTAGCTAAAAACAAACAAAAAACTAAGTGGTGTTTTCCATACTTTCAATTACCGCGCTTGATTGGACCAAATTGGTGACCGATTAGGCTGGCTTAATTTTGATTTTTCTATGGTGACTGAGAACGCATGCATGCGATAGGCCCCAAGGCTGCTGTTTTTCCATTGGTATATGTCAGACCAATGGATTACGGGGTATCCAGGACCGTACCATCGAGACATTCTACGGAGGTGCCATGGTGAGCAAGGAGCAAGGACAGTGATGGACGGGGTTTAGAAAGACCGCTTGGGACATTTTCCCTCTTAGGAAGGCCCCTAGGGAGGCTATCCTAGGTGCCCCACATGGGATGGGAGAAGGAGTTATGTCTAGCAGAAAGGCAGGATGTACCTACGGACGACACATGGAGAGTAATTCATAAGGTTTGACTTTGGGTGGCCTGCTAAGGACGTCATGTCCTTCGATGATCATCAATATTGTCGCGGTATAGCCCGCGTGAGCACACCACACAACTGCACTATAGCATGCTATAGGCGATAGGGGGTACCTTTGATGTACGAAGGTGAAGGGAGATATTCTCTCCCTTCCACCGCATCCCTCTCTCGCTTCCCGTTGTATAAATAGATGAAGATCAGGACCGCACAAGGGGTTGATTCTTTCACCTTATAGCAAACACATTCTATCTCTCTACCATTGCAATGCAACAAAGCAAGAGTAGGGTATTAAGCGACCTGGGTAGTTCTTTGTGTTCATCCGTAGTTCATCCAGCACATTTCATCCATGACTTAGGATTGTTGTACGTGTACAGTCCCTGGCCGAACTCTCAAAGGGCTGTTGCTCACAACTCATATGTAGGTTCTTAGGGGCTGTTTGGTTTGTGCTAGTGTTTGCCTTGCCAATTGTTGGCTTGCCAAATAATTGGCGCTTGATTTCCTAACCCACGCCTTGCCAAAAAGTTAGTTGAAAACCGAACTAGAGCTGCCGTGGAGCCATGGGCGCACCAATTATTTGGTCACCATCCCAATGATCACCCATGTCTAGTCAAAGTCCAATATTTTGGCAGGGCTTCTTAGGGCAATGAACTAAACAACCCCTTAGAAAGCGACATTTGGCGTGCCATGTAGGGGATTGAGACGTCTAGCTCTCGCATCGGCACCAACCTCATCGACCACTCTTCTTGGAACCTTGAGCACAGTTTGGTTCATGGCATCGAGATGCTCTTGTCCATCCATGGCCCCAATTAGCAGTTGGAAAGCATGTTCTTTGGCACGGCGCCGACTATAGGAGGAGGCTAATGCTTCCTAGCAGGTATCGCCCCCTCAGACTCCTCCTCCTCCTCCCCCTTTGCTGGGGTAGGAGGCCGACCACCCTATCCATGGTCATGAGGAGGATGTGGGGCAAGACGAGGGAGGAGGACAACAGGTCATGACTTTTGCAGCGTTCGTGACCGAGCTGTCGCCCCCCATGGTAGGAAGGGCAAACTCACATTTTGATTGTTCCATCGGCGACCATGGCCCATACCGTCTAGGCATCTACAAACCGGCAACAACATTGATGGTGGCGTGTGAACACCAGCAGTACCCGCCACCGGAGGACAAACGCGGCCCCTCACTCATGCTGATCACATATCTACTTGGCATTGGTGGTCAGGTGCAGCCGCGTTCACGGACACCATCACATCAACTCCATGAGTGATCACATGCCCTGGAGCACATGCCGCCCCCACAACACCTTGGAGATCGCGAACCGCGACAAGCCCGACAAATATGTGGCCTCCTTCCCTGGGGCGGATAAGGAGCGGCGACCACCGGCACGACACCCGACAAAGTACCCCCGCATGGCCATAGAGTGTTGACAGGAATGACATGACAAATTCTTCCAAGTAATACTGGAGGTAAGGTGCCCCACACAGGGCACCGTGGGCGCCCGAGCTGTCGATGGCTCTATATTTTACGCATTTTTACATCTCTATATTATGCATGGTTATCGACTTTTGCACTTACCATTGTGATCATTGCACATTTAGTGCTTTATTCGGTTTTTATTAGTTTTCTTTGTTTTTTTGTATCTATAGGCGCATTGGATAAACCTAGGACCAAGCACAATGAAAGAATTAATGATGGGTTCAATATGGACACACCCCGAGGGCAGACTTAGCTAATTCGAAGGTCGGAAAAAGCAATTCTTCAAAAGTTGTCCAAATCAAGATCTAATACCGTAAATGGATTGTCACCGTTTATATGAATCCAACGAGTCCAAAAACGCAAAATTCCGAGTTCGTATGAAAAAATGCCGACCGTTTTCCCGAACAGAGCAAAAGATGGCCTTTTGAACGACCGCGCACGGTCGTTTCGGCTGTCATTTGACATCCACACAACACCAAAAGTTGCCTCTCATGACGGGATTCTTCATTGATTTCGTGCCCAATTGTTTCCACGGTATCCTTGTCTCATAATGAAGGGATTGGGAGAAGATAAGGCTCATCTTGAGCCCTTGGATGACCACATCAACGGAGGAGATACTAGGAGGCATTCATATAAACACCATCAACCCTAGCCGCCGCCACATTCTCATTCATTCATTCACACAGTCGTCCACCATCTCCATTGTTGTTCCAATACCACCTCATAGAAAATAGAAGGGCCAAGCCAAGAGGAGGAAGAGAAGGCGCCCTCACCACGCATGCCGACCTTTGCAGTCTTCATCAGCGGTGCCGCCACCATCTTCATCTCCACCACCGATGCAGCCGCCATCACCATCTCCACCACCATGATCCTCTCCTCCATCGGCTTCATGCCGACTTGTAACTTGCCCTCTCCCTCTATGATGTTTCATTAGTTGTCTTAGTTCTTGAAGAATTGGATGAACCCTTGCATGATTGGTAGCTTGTTGGATAAGCGATCCAATATTCTCTTTATATGTATTGCGTTGATTTTCTCATGGTGTTGTGAAGGCCGCCCACATAGCATTAGCCACTTATGGACTTGAAGTTATTTATATTTGTGATAACGGTAGTTGTGGACGGTAGGTAGTTACATTACCTATTCTTACTTCCTCCCTGATCATTGCAATAGTTATTAGTGGAGAACCATAGAACTTAATGTCATGAAAACATGGAGTTCACTCCCCTTAATCAACGTTGTGATAACCTGAGTGGGGAAGCACGTTTGTGGCACAATTTTACGTGGTAACCTTAGTGAGGATGCATACTCTAATGGCTCCGCCTACGTGAGATCATATACAAGTGGCTTAGTAATACAACTAGAAAGCCATGTCTATCATGTGTCGTTAGCATCATATTTATGGTGATGACTCTAACTCCCTTTAGAAGGTTTACTACTCAAGCACCATTTCACCTTGGTTAGTCTCTTCATTTTTTGTCTTTTATATTTTGTTTTTAGCAACACCTCTCTCTCAAATTATGAGGTCATTACTCTCGAGTTCAGCTTTCGCTTGAGGACAAGCGAGGTCTAAGCATGGGGGAGTTGATACGTCCATTCTGCATCATGATTTCTTATTCATATTTATGTTATTCTTGTCCATTATACCCTATTACCATACAATCTTATGCCCTTTCTCTTTGAATATGCAAGGTACATCACAAAGAGGGAATTATCTGGAAACTGGAATTCTGGACCGGAAAACCGAGAAAAAGGCAGAAAAATCACTAGACTCCAAATGACCTGAAACTTCACGGGGAATTTTAATTGAATATATATGGGCGAAAAATTGTAGCGACCCGACCCAAAACAGTAAACTCTCCGTGTCTCCTTCATACTTGGTCATCCAATCCATCCTAGGATCACATTCAATCCTTGTGACTCTAAGACGATGAGGTCGATGGGGAATACATGGTTTCCAATGTTGAGATTCAATGCGTGGCAACCTATCCCTGCCGTCATCATGCCTCATGGGGAACTGACCTTAATGGGCTTTCTAAGGGTTCTAGTGGGCAAACCGTACTTTTCCACAACTACCCTTGATATGAAAGAATGAGTTGCACCAGAATCAAAAAGTACCAATACTGGACGTGAATGTAATAAAAACTTACCAACCACAGTCTTGGGATGATCATAGACTTCCTCCACATCAATTTGGTTCACCTGAGCACGAGGAAAAGGATTGGGCTCCTTAGCTGATGAGTTTTCGTTGTCGTTTCCATTTCACTGCTTGTTCTGGGGACATTCAGTGGCATAGTGCCCTGTCTTCTGGCACTTGAAGCAGGTGATATGGCTCAGATCCTTCTAAGCTGGAGCGGGACAGTGCTGACTGCCATTGCCATTTCCTTTGCCATTCTTGAAGTCGCCATTGTTAGGATGATTATTCCCATTTACTTCATGGTCGTGGCCTCCATAGTTGTGCTCGACACGAGTGTGTCCTTCATACTTGCTGAATCCCGATCCGGTATTCCCTGAATACAGGGAGTAACGAGGCTTCTGCTGAGCTCCAGAGCTATACTTCCCCTATCCATTCTTCCTCTTGCGGTTCTCGATCTGTTGCTGCCTTCTCTCCAATATGAGGGCCTTGTCTACCAGCTCCTGGTAGTTGTTGAAAGTAGCCACCATCAGTTGAATGCGCAACTCATCGTTGAGTCCTTCCAGGAATTTCTCCTATTTGGCTGCATCATCAGCCACATCTCCTGGTGCATAGCGAGCCAACATGTTAAACTCATCCACATATTGGGCCACAGAGCGATTCCCCTGGCGTAAGTTGCGAAACTCATGCTTCTTCAGACTCATGGCTCCAGCTGAGACAAGAGCTGGTGCAGATTGTCAAGGACGTAAGGATTGCCCTGCCAACCATCATCGAGACTCCTATCGTGTCTTTCCTAGCAGATGCTTGCTACAGGATTAAGGTGCACATCCTCGGAAGGAGCTTCGGAAATCTCATAGATCCCATCGACATCAAGTTTGTTGCACCCACCTGGATTCTCGGGAGGGACATGCCGATTCACTATGCACTTGGACGTATCAAGGAGGCATACAAAGGCTGTCCTATTTCACCAAGCCTTGAGATGATCTCTTACAGAGGTGCTGTAGGAGAACATTTCTCCGTGTGTGGTTTTGGGTAATTGATGACAATCCCTATGGACTAATGGTTGCCTTGAGTTATATTTGTTCGCAGGTACTTCTTGGAGTCCATCTTTTGGTTTCAAGGAGTTTATATGGTGACCAAGGTGGTATTCATGGTTTATCCAAAGATTGGTCATGTGGGAGTTGAGCTTATTGCAAGCATGTCTTGAAGAAGAAGATTGTGTAAGCATTCATGTTTACCTTCAAGACATCATCTTTATGAAGAGAGAAGCTAAGATACAAGGTTAATCAAGACTAAGTCAAAAAGTGAATCAAGTTGATCAACACACAAAGCGTACAAGATGTACCTAGAGGGATCAAGTGATCCCACGGTGTGGTAAGCATTGTCCATTACGCTTTGTGTACTAACCCATGGTCTACGTGAGAGTTCTTTGTGGGGTTAGTTACATTTCCATGGGCTTGCATCAAGAGGCAGATCCCATACATCCCATGGAAGATGACATCAAGTGGAGATCGTCATCAAGGTTGCGATGTGAAAGCTCAAGTGAAGCATCACAGAGAGATCATGCTTGAGGCTCGCTGTTCATTGTGGTGACAATGTACTTGTGAATATGTGCCGAAGAGTGTCTCACCCATAGTGGAGTATGGGGGAGCAATCATCTAGTCTTGATCAAGCCAACACTATCAAGAAAGTTGGTCCATCTTGAGGAAGTCAAGATCGTCATCATCTAGCTCAAGTGGACTATGCACAAGGCTAAGGTTTGACCTTCATAGGATTTTCTATTTTATCGGTCTCATGGTGGTAGTTGAGAGACCGGGTTATAGAATCGATTGCCGTACTATCAAGGGGGGCTCTCAAGTGAGTAGCTTGATCGTATCATTCGTTGAGAGCTCAAACCATTGCATTCTTGGCATCATCATCTTTCATGGTTCTTTGTTGGCTTTTATCTATGTGGGTTCTTGAGCTTGTGGTTGTCTTCATGACAAGCTCTAGTATATCAAAAAACGGATTTCATATGCTTCGTCTATTGCGTTTTCGGTGTTGGAGGTTTTACCGGTCTTATTCGAGGAAGGGTTCTCACCATTTTCTTATTGGATTTTTCTCATTTGCTTCTTATTGATATTTCAATCAAGATTGTGTTAGCCCATGTCGTTAGCTTTCCAACAAACTTTGTTTCGTTGAATTCAGAGTCCGTTTGCAAAAGTTGTGGCAGTTTTGGTGTTCTTAAAAGGCTGCAGCAGTACTACCGGGGCTAAAGCGGATGTAATTTTTTACTACCGCTCCGGAGCGGTACTACGGCGGAACCAAGAGCGGTACTACCGCTCCGAACCAAAATCTCGTGTTTTCTCCACCGATGGTAGGCACGGATGTATTTTTTTAGTACCGATCGCAGCAGTAGTACCGCTACCCTTTGCGGTAGTACCGCTATCCCTAGCGGTAGTACCGTGAGGATGAGCGGTAGTACTGCTCCGGCGGTTCTACTGGCCTTTTGCCTCCTCGCTGTTGTTTTTCATATGGCTACTAACTCCCTAGCGGTAGTACCGATCCTTGGAGTGGTAGTACCGCTCTGTGCGGGCTGTGAGGATAACGGTTGGATTTTTCCCCACCTATAAAAGGTTACCTCGGAGCCACAGTCCGTTGTGGTGAAGCTTCGTGGTGTCGTTGGGAGCCTCCAATTAAGTTGTGGAGATTGCTCCAACCTAGTTTGTACGGGTTCGGTGACCGCCCTCAAGGGTCCCTTAGTGGAATCATGACATCTTGCATTGTGCGAGGGCGTGAGGAGATTACGGTGGCCTTAGTGGCATCTTGGGGAGTATTGTGCCTCCACACTACTCCGAATAGAGATTAGCATCCGCAAGGGTGTGAACTTCGGGATACATCATCGTCTCTGCGTGCCTTGGTTATTTCTTACCCGAGCCCCTTTACTTATGCACTTTACCTTGTGATAGCCATATTGTTTCTTGTTATATATCTTGCTATCACTTAGTTGTATATCTTTATTAGCATAAGTTGTTGGTGCACATATGTGAGCCTAGTTGTTTTAGGTTTTGTGCTTGACTAATTAAACGATAGTTTTATTCCGCATTTGTTCAAGCCTGAACCGTAATTATTTTGAAGCACCTATTCACCCACCTCTAGGCGACATCCATGTCCTTTAAATTGGCATCAGAGTTAGGTCTCTCATTATTAGGTTTAACAACCTAGAGAGTAAGGATGTCGACTAGGGGATTAGGATTCCCTGACACTCTTAGTTTCAATGGCACAAATTTTGATGTTTGGTTAATTTGCATGCTTAATCTCTTTAGGATCATGGACACAAATTTAGAGCGAATTGTAGATATGTGTTTTTCTCCTCCAAAGGATTCTCAACACATATCTTTAGAGGATGAGAAAAACTCTTATCTCAATGCTCAAGCTTCTAATGTGCTTTTTGATGCTTTGAGCAATGTATTTATATTTCAACTCATGCCATTCTGGGATGCTCATGAGTTGTGGACAAAGCTTCAATATAAATATGGTGTGTCCAAGATTTGTAGGGATGATTGTTCTCCCTCCACCTCCAGTCGTGTTGTCTTCTCAACTTCATCTACTTCACCTACATGTGGATTTCCACAAGGTAATTATATGGTGAGTAGTGATGATCATTGTAATGATGATAATGGGCTTATTGTTGATAATTCTTCTTCACTATCTTATTGCAATGCTTCATCTTTGGACTTTAACACCTCATGCACTTTAAATGTTTCACATGCTTGTGTTGATAGTCCTTGCATATCATGTACAAATTGCTTGACTAAATCTCATGATGATATGCTTGCTATATCTTGTTGCCATGATAAAAATGTTTCTATTTCCTTGAGTTGTTGTGCTAACAATGTAGAGGAAACCCAACACTCCATGGAACAAGATGTGGTCTTGAATGGTGCTTCAAGGGATCCTACATCATCATCTATTATTTCTCAGTTTTGCCTTATGGCTAAGGCTTTAAAGGTATCTCCTACTTTGAATCCCAATATATCTCATGATGATGATGTTGATAATGCGGATAATCATGAAGAGTGTGATAATGTTGCTTCCTTAAAAATTAAGGGAGAAATGATTTTTAAAGCTCTTCATAAGAATAAACTTGCTCGTTCCAACTTCATGGAAATCATGTCTATTGCCATTGAGGGCAAGAAATATATTGAGGATTTGGAATCTCATCTTGAGGAGCATGAGGCCACCATTGAGAAAATGGAAGGTCATGAGCATGATTACACTAATGAGATCGCGGAGCTATCTCAAGCTCTTGAAAATGAACAAACCACCAAGGAATCTCTTGAGGAGACCTTTGCTCTAGAATTATCTAGATTAAAGGAATCCCATGAAAGAGCTCTCAAGGTGGCTAATGAGTTTAGAACTAAAAATGATAAGCTTGAAGTTGCACATGCTAAACTCCTTGAGGACTTTGAGCACCTATAAAATGGCTCAAGGGTCATTAAGAGTTTTCTCATTGAACTAACCGAGTCTCATGCTCAACTTGAAGCTTCATATGCTAAAGAGCTTGCCATGTTGGCTTCTACTTGTGTTGTTAATAATGATGCTTGTGCTACTAACTCTATTTCTTGTGAAGCATCCATATTAAAGGAGAATGGAGCTAAGGGCTCAACTTGAGTTGCTATCTAGCAATTATGGGAAATTGGAAGAAAGTCATGAAAAGCTTTCTAGCTCTCATGGCGATCTTCTAGTATCGCATAATGTGCTAAAGATAGCTCATGAGGCTAGTACTACTAAGGTAACATCTACTGAGCCTCATGTGGACATTAGCACTACATCTAGTAGAAATGCTTTATTTCCATGTGCTAGTCCTCGTAGTTCATCTACTCATAATGTTGGTACATCTTGTGATGAATTACTATCCTTGCCTTGTTGCTCTAACGATGAAGCGTATACTTCCTCTAGCAGTTGTGTTGATTCTAACCATGTAGAGGAAATCAATGAGCTCAAGGCCCAAGTCACTTCTTTGAAGAAAGACTTGGAAAAGAGTCATGAAGGGAAGTCCACACTCAACAATATCTTGAGTGTGCAAAAATTCCCAAATGACAAATGTGGACTTGGATTCAACTCCAAGAAGAAGATGTCCACGAAGTACACGAAGAAGGGCCAAGAACACGTCAAGAATACGATCAAGATTATTTTCTTCAAGTGCAAAATAGAAGGGCACCATGTAAGATCTTGCCCATTCAAGAAGAAGCCTCAAAGTATCAAGCAACAAGGTAAGTGTCCACAAGCTCGATCGCATGCTCAACCACAAGTTGAAGAAAGACCTCTTCCCAAGAATACCCAAGTAATCTCTCCTCAAGTTGAGAAATCAATTGAGAAGAAAGTAAAGGGTAGATGTTGCTACTTATGTCGTGAGAAGGGTCACTTGGCTTCTTCTTGCACGAAAGGTAACTTATCCAACCCAATCATTATTGATGATATCTATTCTCTTGGGAAGGATAAGGTTGGCAATGTGTTCGCCAAGTTTGTTGGTACTCAAAGTGGTGTCAAGAAAATAACCATTTGGGTAGCCAAGCCTATTGTGACTACGCTCTTAGGACCCAACTTGGTTGGGGACCAACAAGCTCAAACTTGATCAATAGGTATTGTTGGAGGGCATTGGTGACGTGGCTACATTATGAAGAACTGAGGGTTCTCCATCATTCATATTGTCACAAGCCAAGTCATGTGGATGATCAAGTGTCTATCATATCCAATGTTCCTCTTTGCGATAACTTGTACTTAAATTGAATACATTGTTAGTTAGTTGCCCCTTTGCATGTTGTGGTTTTGTACCTTGCATATGTTTGTACATGTTGTGCTTCCTATTTGTTTATCTTAAGAAATCAAGTATGTATGATGGGTTGCACATCATGTATGTGTGAGTCTTGTGTAGAGCCTTTTTGCATCATGCTTGTATCTAGTTGGCTCTTTGTGAGAGATTAATGGATTATCCTATTTCGGGGGAGTGATGTGCTTTATGCACTTCACGACCCTAAAAATTTGTGTTCATGAGGAATACCACTTAGTATTGATATTACAATATTATCTAGCTTATATTTGGTATGTCTTCTCATGAGAAATTCAAATTCTAAATGGTCCATTAATTATCTCTTGTTGGATTTCATTTGCCACTTGTTATTAACGTTGGGTTACCACATTATGGGGGAGTAATATGCTATGTGCATATTACAAGCCCAAAGAATGTGTACATTTGAGATATTGCCACTTAGATTTGATATTACAATTTATCGTTTCCTAGGTGGCATGCTAGCTCTACAAGTGTCATTTGCTTGTGATTGAGGAGTAAAGATGATGTTGGATCTATTTGCAATTTACTAATGGGAATTATTTCCAAATACTTCTTGTCCTTGACAATTGGTATTCCTTTTAAGTGGTAGAGATTGCTAATCATCTTTACATAGGATTTTATTTATCGTTTGTCTTCCTTGCCTCTTATGGATCTTTTTGAGCATGCCTAGTGTTTCTATATATATAGGGAAAGTGATGATCCCATCGTGTGCATTTTGTATTCAAATGCAAATTGTATATAATGCACATCTCTTGGGGGAGGTATCCTATTTTCTGTAGAACACTCTCTTTATGTGTTCATCATAAAATCTGTTGATCTTCATCAAGTGTGTGTTGGTGGGAGGCAAGCCTTCCCTCCATGGTGCTTTGTGCCATCATGAAAATTTGCGGAGGGTTTGGTTTGTTTGGAACCTAGCTCTATTTTGGGAACTTGATACCTCTTGTTTTCCTTCAATTGGTATATTGTTTCCTTCTATTTGGCATGTGTCAATGGATATCTCATTCCTTGATGTATCTTTTAGTTGGTATCCGCCAAGTGATAATTTTCCGTTTGGTATATTATTTTCACTTGATACCATATCTTTTGGTATCTTAGCAACTGTGTGTTGATTTGATTCTTGAAAGCCTTGAGGATGCATATTTTCTACATGTACTTTCGTTGGCATGTTCTCTTTGCTTGACCCAGTATATAGGGGAGACTCCACTATGACATAAATTGGCTAAAGTGTGCATGAAATTCAATTTCATATCTATATGCACATATTTATGTGGAGTTTTTTCCTATGTATTGTTGGTCCACTAAATTTTTGGTCCCAATGAGTTTGGGCACCACTTTGTTTGTGGTGTTGTTCTAGGAACAATTGGAGATACATTGGACACTCGAATCGCTTACAAAGAATGTGTTGACACCATGTGCTTATTGGAGCCATACTAGGATGATCGATGAACCATTGTCTACTACATCATCCAATGCTATCTCGGTAACAAGTATCTACTTAATGCATACATTTCTTGCATTCAACCTTTTGTAGGTTGCATCATGACATGAAGTTCTTGATTCATTCTTGTGATACTTGTTTCCTTTCTCAAAGCATCCCAACGATGATCTCTTGTTGCTAGTTGTGATGTATTTGATGTTCGTATGCTGGGAGTTCATTTATGTACAATAAGAAAATACTAGGACATGTGCTATGCTTTCAAGCAAAGATATTATTGGTATATTTATGACTTCCTATTGGATATCTTGTCCATTCCTTCTTGTAACTATTTCATCTGTACATCATTCTTTGTGGATATATCATCATGGTTGTCCTCTACCTAGAATCTTATACACATGAGACAAGTTACATCTCTAGTTGATATCCTCTTTTCTTTCACTTCCACCATTGCATTCCCTTTTTTATTTCCTTGGTGGTTTCGTGAAAGAATTTGTGTTGAGTGCGGATCTTATATCCTTGCATCTTGATGCACTCTTTGGTGGTAAAGATTATTTTCCTCATGCTTGTCTTCACGAGGGTTTTGCCATCTTGATTGGTATCCCTCCTCTTGACAAGGCTATTATTTCCTATCTTCACTAGGGTTTGTCACAAGCTTTGGTTTTTATTTTTCTCTTAGTAAGCTTGTGAACCTAGTAGCTAGTTGTTTGTGTGTGGGAAGGATATGTCTTCCACTTTATGTCTCATTTCATCAAGACTATGCTGATGCTTAATGCTCATCCTTATATTAGTCCTCTCAAGTGCTTTGCCATGACTCACACACATCATTTTGGTTGACCTTATTCTTTAACCTCTTCTACCTGTTGCTCAACACTAGTAGAATGTTGATCTGTAGTCCCAGTCGGGATGGGCCTTTAGTACCGGTTCCCCAACCGGTACTAAAGGGTCGGGACTAAAGGTCCATACCTTTAGTACCGGTTGGACCACGGATGTCGGTACCCCGATCCTAAGCCATAAGAATGCAGCCCGTAACACATCACATCACTTTGTGGTCTCACGCACGGTTATCTCCATGGCTGCCACCTTACCTGGGCCGAGACCATTTGCATCTTTTAACTCACGTATGTGAATGTGTCGCTAGTATTCAAATGTCAAAGAACCCGGGCCGACATGACTAGTCGTAGAACCAAAGTGGCACATCCATACAGGGACATGCACACGTAACCCAACAATGCAGGTATCGATCTATAGCGTGTGTAGACGAGTCATAGAAAGCTACAAGGACTCCATTACGCCGTGTGACATAAATGTCATCACTGCACGTAGACGAGTCGTAGCAGGCTACAGGGACTCCATTACACTGCGAGACATTTCCCCGAAGGGACAGACACAACAGCAAAGAAGGATACATGCCGGTCAATCAATGTGTCCGGAGTAGTAGCAAGCTACCAAGGCTCGGTGGAAGCACAATGAGGCATTTCCCCGTAAAGAGTACTACTAAAGGCACACAACTAGGTGTCGGATCCCATACATACCGTTGCACATCACACGTATGCACGACATGCCCGATATGCATAGATACAACTATGGCATCACAACATAACCATACAACATTACAACATTTACTTAGAAGGCTCGGAAGAGCCAATACAATAAGATGTTACTCACAAGACCAACATTCAGAGCATTCAAACAAGCAAGCGGAAGTGAAACATGTCTGGGTACAGACATGTACAAAAGTGGCTGGAGGACCCTGAAAAGCTACAACGACCCTACCAAAGGAACCAGACCTCTATCTAGGATTCCCAAGCTAATCCAGTCAACATCGAACTTCACGTCGAAAATACCACTAACGGGACTGACGTCTCTTCTTCAAAAACATAAATTACGCAAAGGTGACTACAAGAGTACTCAGCAAAAATTACATCAGAACTAACTACATATGCATCCGTATCAATGAAGGGGGTTGTGGAGTTTAATGCAGCAAGCCATCTTTGACTCTTGGCTAACCTATACTATGACTACAAGTGATTTCTTTGAGGTGGGATAGCGCACACGAGTCCACATATTCACCAATCAATACACCACTATGGATCCACTTCCGTCTCCCTACGAGAAGGCCATCCATAGCAGTCACGCTTATCTTGCGCATGTTAGAGTATCCACTTCAAGTTTTCTATGAACCACATAAGTTCTCCAAGTAGTCCATATCCGAGGACGCGGCTTTTCGAACAGATTATTTCACCCTACAGGGGTATACTTCTTCACACATGCTCTCGCCACTTATCACCATATGCACTTCATGCATCTCGGCAACCTTCAAGCGGAAGCACTAGCATGGGCGTCGACCATGACCGTCAACCACACCAGACCCTAGTCCAGGTTTATCACCTATTTTAGACTGAACCTACATGGAAGTCCGACCGAAGTTTCCGCTATGGTGTCAAACGATGTGCGCAGGGTTCCCAAGCCCGCCGTTCGGGTGCCACTTGGTAAACCGTGCCACTATGCCTATACTGCATCACAGTCCACCCGGTCGGGCAGCGCTATGCATGGCCGCCAACACTTTTCCTACAAACACTATAAACTAGTTGCAACTCCTGAACAGAGGTCTAGGCGATTAATAAGCCGAGAGGGGTCGAGTTACCGGAACCCAATGTGTGGTAGTAACTGTCTTGGATCACAGACACATAACTCAGTTCTTAAGGTCGGTCCCAATGAGACAACCCGCCATGTACTCCTACATGGCCTCTCATCGCTACCTTTACCAAATCGTGTTCACACACTTAGCTCTCACACAGTAGAACATGAAAACCACCATTCTGATTCATCGCCCAGATGGATCAGGTCCGACCCGACACGACTCTAAGCATAGCAGGCACAGTAAGTAAGCAAGCATGGACGAGTAAGCACAACAAGGCTCAAGCAGCTACTACTCATGCTAAGTGGTTTCAACTATTTACTGTGGCAAAGACATGTCATGCAAAGAAATGGGTTCAACTACCGAGAATAGGTAACAGTTGAATCATTGTTGTCCTAATGCAATAAAAGAGAGCAGGAGCGAGAGAGTGGGTTCATATCAGTATGCTCAAGGGGGTTTGCTTGCCTGACGGTCCTGAAGATAATACTTTTCTTCATTAGTGTCAACGGTCACATCGTCGGAACCATCGTCTACCGAGAGGGAACACCACCGGTAAAACAAGAAAGGAACACATTCAATGCAATGCAACAATCATGATGCATGAAATGGCATGTTAAAGTACTAAATTGACCTAGTGCTATAGGTAGTCATATTAAGTGAAGTGGAATTCAAATATATACTAAATTCCAACCCCAACACTTATTTATTAAATTATCCTAATCATGAAATGTCCTACTTGGTGATGTTAACTTGTTCAAACATGCATGATCATGGCATAAACAGATTCATTGGATTTTTCTGATCATTTTTCATATATAAATTATTTTCATCTGACTTACAGATTATTTTCTATGATTTTTAGAAGTTTTAAATATTTTTTGAAAATATTAAATCATTTATTGATTTATTTTAACTCTAGAGATTCTTTACTGCATCAGCATGATGTCATAGTGACATCAGCATGTCAAAGGCATCAGCTCAGGTCAAACCTGGTAGCTGCGCCCCACCTGTCAATGACATAGTTAATAATAGAGTTTTAAATTAATCTAACTATTAAATTAAAAGGGTCGGGCCCATATGTCAGTGGCTAATTAAGTTAATTAAACAAATTAGTTATTTTAATCTAACCCAAAGTTTAAGCAAGGGCTGCGCCCACCTGTCCGTGTCTCTAGGGGTGGTCAAAACCGGTCAGAGGGTTCAAACCCGCCGGCGGCTCAACGCCGGTGAGGTCCGAGACGACAGAGCGGCTCTGAAATGGCCCTCCGGTGGTCATTCGAGCAGCAGAGGCCACCTACAAGACGCTCAGGCTCGCGCGGATCCAGTGGAGCGCAGGGGAGGTCGTGAGGTATCCGAATTTGTGGCCCGTGACGAGGTACGCGACGATGATGACTCGGTCATGCATGAACGCGAGGCTACAGGGCATGAGCGAGCTGGTTCGGGACCTCTATGGCGTCTATGGAGCTCCACGAGCGCGTTGCTGAGCTCGTACACATTGGTGGCGGACCACAGCAGCGACAACAACGACAACTGCGATGGCCAGTGTTCGGCCAAGGCAGGGAGGCTAGCTAGAGAGCGCGCACGAGGGCAAGAGGTTAGGGGAAAGGGGGAGAAGCTCACTGCGAATCAGCCAGCGATCTCATCGGGCTCGGGGACAGCAAAGGCTGGCGAAAATCCGTGGCGGCCGGCGGCTTTCGGGCGGCGAGGGGGAGAGAGCAGAGAGCAGGAGGAGGGAGAATGAGCTCGGGGGGAAGAGAGGGAGACTCTAGGCGTCTCCAAGCGAGGAGATAGACTCGGGGGAGGCCGAGAGGTGGCAAGTAGGAGGTGGCCACGCCCCCTGTGCGTGCGCCATGCCCCCGTCCTCCTGGCAGAGGAGGAAGATGACCTCCTCGCCCTTGGGCTGGGCCTCTTCTCACTAGGTAAAGCCAAGGTAACTATTTCCCTTTTTTGTTTTTCTATTTTGTTTCATTTTGTTTTGATTTGATTTCAACATCTAATAATTTTATAAACCCTTCTGAAAATATTTGTGTGGTCTGTTATAACATATTCAGAACCACTTACCAACTTTCAGAATTGTTGGATCAATATTTCTATAATTAGTAAATATAATCCAATGCAAATAATTGTTTGGTTGATTCATAAGCCCAATATAAAATGTTTCTATGATTCTAAAAATATTGGTTTAGGTTTCCCCTCTTGCCAGTATTTTCACAAAAGAATAGGAACATTTTCTTGGAGTTATTTGAGGAAATTTTATGTTGGTCATTTTCAAAACTTTGCTGATTTATTAAATTTTCCAAAATGTTTGTGAAAATATAGTTCACCCCTGGCATGTTGTTGCCAACATTTATCACAGAGGGGGAACATTTTTAGAGAGCATTTTGAATCATTGAAATTTCAGTTGTTGGAATTTTGTTTATTCAATGAGGTTCTAGGGTTTGACATCCCCATTTCAAATTCAGTTGAATTTAAACATGATGCCATGATGCACAAAGCAGAGCCATACAATGTCTAGCTAGGGCTGTGACAACTCACCCCCACTAAACAAGAATCTCGTCCCGAGATTCAAGCATAGGGTAAGAGGACAGGAGGGAACACAATACTAACACAATCTTCATGATCCAGTTGCCCTTCTTGAAGATGTTGATTCATTGCATCATGCTGATCTTGACACCTTTGCCTTTGGGATCTTGATCCAACAGAAAGACAACATGGATAGAAAGCTCTTCAAGAATCGATCTTTACGAAGATCGAGCAACTCATGATCAACTCGTAGAATGAGATGTGATAACATCTCTTGAGCTGAGACACAAAAACACACATTGAGAATAAAGAATGAGGCAGATGACGGAGGTTCAATTGGTAGGCAACAATTCCACGCTAAAGCAGATGGTGAAGAGGTTTGAAAGTAACGAGGAGTTAGTTGCCCTTCATACCATAACGGGCACCTTAGGGAAGGTGACTTGTAAGATTATTCCCTAAGTGGCAAAAAGAATTACTTTTGATACATATATCATTGAGAGTCTTCATACCAGCCTAAGGCAATTCACAAACGAACGTCCAAAGGAATTGAAAGAATGGTATACTCAGATCAGAGGGAAACTAGTGTTATAAAACAATTCGGCAACAGAAGGCACTTTCCAGGTAAAACCGAGAGTATAACCCAGTGTCCGAGCATGCTCTTAAGAACTTGAGCATTTCCATATTCATCAGGGTTTTTACCAACATCCGTGCCAAGGATCCTGGCAACACCTCATACTACCATGATGAATAATGATGGAGGATGTAGATGCAAAGGAAGACAACACTTTCTCAGATTTCACCTTGGCTATACCAAGGGAGCAAAATCTGGATGATCGATCGAGAGACATTTAGCACTCCGCTTCTAATGTTCTCCTTGATGAAGTAGCATAACCCAATTATAGGTAACGTTTGGTATCTAAAACATCAAGTAAAGGTCGGACTTCGGAATCTCAAAGGGTCCATGAGAAACAACTTCCAAAAAGTCATATGAAAACCTCACGGGGAAGTGGCTAAGGTTGCTGATTCAAGATATTATAGTAATAGGTCTTCCAGCAGGTGTGTTAGCCACAACATCACTTTACTGGTTACAGCAAGACCAATATTATAATTCTTGGGAAACTTCCAACCATCATATCTACCTGAGATTCAGATATGGTTGGTGTCATGATATTCCAGATTCAGCATGTCTGAAAGTGAAAGGTTGCAACACAAATCAAAGAGATGACGTTGCAAGATTCTCGGGAAATGAACTGCGGAAGCCAACTCCAAAACGTGAGCTGGATTGCAAGACACATGTGAACACGCTGTCCAGAACATGCATGACTACATGGACTTACAACAAAACACTACCGAGTTCTGGATGGAACCATCATTGGAGGTAGGAAAGTATTGTGCACGTCTGCCAGGGCCCTTCAGGAGTAACACTTAACTTCTTTTCCTTAAACAAATCAATCAGTGGCTTGGTGTGCTAGGGATTGCATGTGGAATGGATATGATCAGTCTACCAAACCATAGAATACTTTGCACGTGCATGATTGACTTGGGATGATTCCAAGAAACAAATCAACTTTTCTCAAGTTTACGACGACAACTTGCATCAACTGCACGTGAACTTAGAGGAAGTCACTTCTTAGACCTAACATATACTTCACGAACGAAACATGAAGATATGCCTACAAAGTTTCCAACACCAGCTTAATGTCCATCATGAGTCATGGAATAGACGAGAATGTTGCCGATGAGCTTAACAACAATTCATCGAGGTATCCAAATGGATGGAATTCCACAACTATGAGAACAAGGTGATAGCATTGGTCAGACCAAAAGATATAATGGTGTATGCTCAAGGATACATCCATGAGTAAAACAATATTAGGAAGATCTTTGGTTCTGATTTTGATTTGACAATAGCCCATACTCAAATCAAAGGTTGAACAAGACAATAGATGCAACAATTGATCACAAGGATTAATTGATGAAGATATCATCTTTCTTCAACACCCACACAAGATATCCCTTTGGAAATAACTAAGTTAGGCAAAGCTTTTATCTTTCAACTCTCCAAGTTGTTGTTTATCTTAACCAACTAGTTCAGGGGTATCCAACATGGATTCTTGGAGAAGGGATGGTTTATAGAAAACCCATCTTGATCACGAGCCCAACATAACGGTCAAGGAACACCTTGGTAATACTCCCGAGAAGATATTCGGAAAATCACGATCCCTGATATGTTATCACGCTCAAGAACAATCTTGCTTTTCAAGGCAAGACGATATGATCAACAGAGTGAAGGATTGACGCAATCCTAACTCATTGACTGAAAAGTGCACCATGGGAAATGGACTAGGTAGCACGATCATTCTTAGTATGACAATTCAATGACCATCACACCAAGAGTGAGATTATTTTCCATTAACTACCAAACAACAAAGTTGCTAGGAGTATCAATTTCACACATCACGATTCACTTGTCGGTGTTCTGGTTTCAACAACACAGATACCGGGGAATGAATGATGATGGCGAGAAGTATCACTACATCAAGATTTCATAAGAGGGAGTGCAGTTCTCATGATAATCTTGACATGAAGAGGGTAATACCTCAAGGTAGAACAGAGCAAAAGCTGGATTGGCATTTTGATCTGTGGAATACATCTGCTTTCACCCAATCCGAGAAATGAATGAGGTACGGGATTTTGCTTCTCCTAGTCATTCTAGAATAGAATGGCTTGACAGACCACAAGAATAGTCGACATCGATAAGACAATGCATGACATACCCTTGACTATCCACTGATAGCTGAAGGTCAAAATAAAATTGAAGAAGGGAAACTCAAGAGCACCTGATTTTTCCTGAGTTTTAGATGCATGGATTGAATATATCAAACGGAGTTCAACATGTTTCTTCCAGATAATCCATGCAGAAATGAAAGAATTGGCAGACTCACAACTATGAAATGGAGGACTCATCACGAGCACTCTTGTTGTGATATTTTGTTCACAAAGAACTTCTGCCATTCATGGTATTGGAAGAATGACATACCACAAACCTTGAGGACTATAACAAGGTTACTAATATCCTAAAGGAATGAGCAAATACTATCAACGGGAATGAGCAGAATGATCCTTGGGTTCAAGAACCCAGATACAGAATACCTATTGACTAAGTAGCATCACAACATGCTTTTGATAATGATGGCCAGAATTATCACACTGGAAACAAAAGACGCAATTAGACTATTGGGTGGTTCACTAAAACAACATGGTTTCCTAAACACCTTCATCAAACACGTCGAGGTAATAGAGCACCTCAACTCAACAATTAGTGTGCTTTGTCTGGCCTGAAAGACATTGACTCAAGACGAAAGAGTTTTGCAATTGCATCAGATAATTTAGAAACCTTGGATAACTCGGACAACATAACGACTGTACGGGCATGAAATATGAGGCAACCTGCAAAACAAAACTGACAACAAGATATTGAATTCTTATGGAGACACTGATCCAGGAAGACAACAACTTTCCTATAGGTCTCCAGCATGGTAACTTGTCCTCCTAATAGATAGATGAGAAGGCCTAGTTCTTAATCCCCGTAGAAAAGAAGAGGATGACTCAGAATTAGAATGACACAAGGAAAGGAGTAAAAAGAGCCTTACGTTCCCTTCCACAATCAATTCCCTTATATAACTAAACCAGTTCTAGACTCAACATCGACCAGTTTGGCTTGGTAATCCTACAGGAAGTCAAGCTCTGATACCAAAGCTGTCGGGACCCTGATCCTAAGCCATAAGAATCTAGCCTGTAACACATCACATCACTTTGCGGTCTCACGCACGGTTACCTCCATTGCTGTCATCTTACCTGGGTCGGGACCGTTTGCGTATTTTGACTCATGTATGTGAATGTGTCGCTAGCATTCAAATGTCAAAGAACCCGGGCCGACATGACTAGTCATAGAACCAAAGTGGTACATCCGTACAGGGACAAGCATACGTAACCCAGCAATGTAGGTGTCGATCTCTAGCGTGTGTAGATGAGTCATAGCAAGCTACAAGGACTCCATTACGCCGTGGGACATATATGTCATGACTGCATGTAGACGAGTCGTAGCAGGCTACAGGGACTCCATTACACTGTGAGACATTTCCCCGAAGGGACAGACACAACAGCAAAGAAGAATACATACCAGTCAATCAATGTGTCCGGAGTAGTAGCAAGCTACCAAGGCTCGATGGAAGCACAAAGAGGCATTCCCCGTAAAGAGTACTACTAAAGACACACAACTAGGTGTCGGATCCCATACATACCGTTGCACATCACACGTATGCACGACATGCCCGATATGCATAGATACAACTATGGCAACACAACATAACCATACAACATTACAACATTTACTTAGAAGGCTCGGAAGAGCCAATACAATAAGATGTTACAAACAGGGGTCACAAGACCCAATATTCAGAGCATTCGAACTAGCAAGCGGAAGTTAAACATGTTTGGGTGCAGACATCTACAAAAGTGGCTGGAGGAGCCTAAAAAGCTACAACGACCCTACCAAAGGAACCAGACCTCTGTTTGGGATTCCCAAGCTAATCCGGTCAACATCAAACTTCACATCGAAAATACCACCAATGGGACTAACGTCTCTTTTGCAAAAACATAAATTACGCAAACGTGAGTACAAGAGTACTCAACAAGACTTACATCAGAACTAACTACATATGCATCAGTATCAATGAAGGGGGTTGTGGAGTTTAATGCAGCAAGCCAGCTTTGACTCTTGGCTAACCTATACTACGACTACAAGTGATTTCTTTGAGGTGGGATAGCGCACACGAGTCCACATATTCACCAATCAATACACCACTATGGATGCACTTCTGTCTCCCTACGAGAAGGCCATCCATAGCACTCACACTTATCTTGCGCATGTTAGAGTATCCACTTCAAGTTTTCTATGAACCACATAAGTTCTCCAAGTAGTCCATATCCGAGGACGCGACTATTCGAACATATTATTTCACCCTGCAGGGGTATACTTCTTGACACATGCTCTCGCCACTTATCACCATACGCACTTCATGCATCTCGGTAACCTTCAAGCGGAAGCACTAGCGTGGGCATCGGCCACGACCGTCAACCACACAAGACCCTAGTCCAGGTTTATCGCATATTTGAGACTGAACCCGCATGAAAGTCTGGCCGAAGTTTCCACTACGGCCTCAAACGATGTGCACAGGGTTCCCAAGCCCACTGTTTGGGTGCCACTTGGTACACCGTGCCACTATGCCTATACCGCATCACAGTCCACTCCGTCGGGCAGTGCTATGCACGGCCGCAACCACTTTTCCTACAAACACCAGAAACTAGTTGCAACTCCTGGACAAAGGTCTAGGTGATTAATAAGCCGAGAGGGGTCGAGTTACCGGAACCCAATGTGTGGTAGTAATTGTCTTGGATCACAAACACAGAACTTAGTTCTTAAGGTCGGTCCCAATGAGACAACCCGCCATGTACTCCTACATGGCCTCTCATCGCTACCTTTACCAAATCGTGTTCACACACTTAGCTCTCACATAGTAGAACATGAACACCGCCATTTCGATTCATCACCCAGATGGATCAGACCCGACCCGACATGACTCTAAGCATAGCAGGCACAGTAAGTAAGCAAGAATGGACGAGTAAGCACAACAAGGCTCAAGCAGTTGCTACTCATGCTAAGTGGTTTCATCTATTTACTGTGGCGACATGTCATGCAAAGGAATGGGTTCAACTACCGAGAACAGGTAACAGTTGAATCATTGTTGTCGTAATGCAATAAAAGAGAGAAGGAGTGGGAGAGTGGGTTCATATCAGTATGCTCAAGGGGGTTGGCTTGCCTGACAGTCCTGAAGATAATACTTCTCTTCATTAGTGTCAACGGTCACATCATCGGAACCATCGTCTACCGAGAGGGAACACCACCAGTAAAACAAGAAAGGAACACATTCATAGTGACATCATCATGTCAAAGACATCAGCTCAGGTCAAACCTGGTAGCTGGACCCCACCTGTCAATGACATAGTTAATAATAGAGTTTTAAATTAATCTAACTATTAAATTAAAAGGGTCGGGCCCATATGTCAGTGGCTAATTAAGTTAATTAAAAAATTAGTTATTTTAATCTAACCCAAAGTTTAAGCAGGGGCTGGGCCCACCTGTCCGTGTCTCTAGGGGTGGTCAAAACCAGCCAGAGGGGTCAAACCCACCGGCGGCTCAACGCCGACGAGGTTCGAGACGACAGAGCGGCTCGTAAATGGATTTCCGGTGGTCATTCGAGTAGTTGAGGCGACTTACGGGACGCTCAGGCTCGCGTGCATCCAGCGGAGCGCACGGGAGGTCGTGAGGTTGCCGGATTTGTGGCCGGCGACGAGGTACGCAACGGCGACGACTCAGTCATGCATGAACGCGAGGCTACAAGGCATGAGCGAGCTGGTTTGGGACCTCTATGGCGTCTATGGAGCTCCATGAGCTTGTTCCCGAGCTCTTACTCGTCGGTGGCGGACCATAGCGGTGACAACAACGACAACTGCGGCGGTCGGAGTTTGGCCATGGCAGGGGGCTAGCTAGAGGGCGCACGCGAGGGCGAGAGGGTAGGGGAAAGGGGGAGAAGCTCACTACGAATCAGCCATCAACCTCATTGGGCTCGGGGACGGCAGAGGCTGGCGAATCGGTGGCGAAAATCCATGGCGGCCGGTGGCTTTCTGGCGGTGAGGGGGAGAGAGTAGAGAGCAGGAGGAGGGAGAATGAGCTCGGGGGGGGGGGGGGGGAGGAGGGAGCCTATGGGCGTCTCCAGGCTAGGATATAGACTCGGGGGAGGCCGGGAGGTGGCAAGCAGGAGGTGGCCGCTCCCCCTGTGCATGCGCCACGCCCCCGTCCTCCTGGCAGAGGAGGAAGATGACCTCCTCATCCCTGGGCTGGGCCTCTTCTCACTAGGTAAAGCGTAGGTAACTATTTCCCCTTTTTTGTTTTTCTATTTTGTTTCATTTTGTTTTGATTTGATTTCAACATCTAATAATTTTATAAACCCTTCTGAAAATATTTGTGTGGTCTGTTAGAACATATTCAGAACCACTTACCAACTTTCAGAATTGTTGGATCAATATTTCTATAATTAGTAAATATAATCCAATGCAAATAATTGTTTGCTTGATTCATAAGCCCAATATCAAATGTTTCTATGATTCTAAAAATATTGGTTTAGGTTTGCCCTCTTGCCAATATTTTCACAAAAGAACAAGAACATTTTCTTGGAATTATTTGAGAAATTTTATGTTGGTCATTTTCAAAACTTTGCTGATTTATTAAATTTTCCAAAATGTTTGTGAAAATATAGTTCACCCCTGGCATGTTGTTACCAACATTTATCAGAGAGGGGGGAACATTTTTAGAGAGCATTTTGAATCATTGAAAATTCAATTGTTGGAATTTTGTTTATTCAGTGAGGTGCTAGGGTTTGACATCCCCATTTCAAATTCAGTTGAATTTAAACATGATGCCATGATGCACAAAGCAGAGCCATACAATGTAGCTAGGGCTGTGACAACAGACCAATACTAAAGACCCACCACGTGGCTGCCTGCATGGGCTGGTGGTGGAGGACCTTTAGTGCCGGTTGGTATCACAGACCAATACTAAAGTGTTCTGTTTTTTTGTTTTAGCTTTTAATTAGGTTTTAGTTTTGCTCTCTATTTATTGTGTTTTCCATTCATTTCAAATTTATTTTACGGTGCTACATACTGTCAACATTACACAAGTTGATGCATATATATGTAATATAATATACAATATCTCATACACAGTATATATACAAATGGAATTACACATCCATATATATCTGGACTTATAAATTAAGGCCCAAAACCCGTCCGGGACTAGCTAGCTAGTGCTCCGGATAAAATCTCAGTTTTCTACTACTGATTTGCTGACATTATTGAGGCGGCGGTAAGTAATAGTGCTCTCAATTTACATCAATGACATGTCGAAGAAGAAATGCCGCAAATTCCTCTTGAAGTGCTACAAAGCGTTTCTCGGGTGAGAGCTTCGACATCATCTGCCAAACGTGGAGTTGTCTTTCACATGCTCCTCTTCGACGTATACGGCCTTCGGTCTGGATGCGAATGTTCTCGCAGAGGAAGTATCCACATAAATTTGTCCCTTGTGGCTACTTCACGCACTTTGCAAAACAATAGAATTCAATAAGATAATTAATAATCAAGCAAATAATGGTATTGAAACTAGAATTAAAGAGATGCGCGGACCTAGTCGTACTACTTAATTACCTGCATCTTTTTCCACTTCAGCTTCGGTTTCCATTGACGACCGTGATGGTTTTTTCTATCATCTTTTTCCAAACACTACGCGACAAAGAAAAAGAATGAAAGAGTTATTATAATTAATTTTGATATCAGGAAATAATGAAAGAAAGCGAGGTCGATAAAGATTGAAATTACCGTTCTATCATAAAATACAAGTCCACGTATGATTGTGTAGCGACCTGACTCAAAACGAGTCAAGCCTGTGTGTGTTCTATGCCATCCTTAAATCAGTATGCTGGCACACACAGTACATCAATGTATATATCAAAGTGCAATCACATGTAATTAACGTAAAACTGATATATACCTTAAAATCTCAGCGGAAACAGTCAACGGGAGTGGAGTCCCAATAAACACCAACGGCAGGTTGAGTGTAGACCGTAACCCTGAATCGTACTCTTACCCATCGTAGAGCTTATCTACAACATAAGACGTTGTAGCCGTGTAGGTCAGTACATTGAATGTACCGGCAAGATCACCATAGTACAGCAGAAGATAATGACTCTTCTATATGCAATAGGGCTTTGTGGCTCTATATCTCAGTTTTTGCATAAAAGCTGATTTTTCTTTTCTTTTCCTACAAAAAAGGAATATCAGGAGTTTTCACTACAGAGTTACCTAACATGACATGGTTCTGCCAACCGATGTCTTATAGCCCACAAGTATCATAAGTTGCCCACAATTAATTATCAGTCCAGTGTTGAAGTTCAGAGATAGATCCAAGTCGAGAGGCTCAAATTGTCCGTAACCGTGGACACGGCTAATCGATTAGGTTTAACTCTGTAGAGTGTTGTGTACTTTACCCACAAGATTCGTTCCCTCCTGCTAAGTCCTCGCACTGCATGGTGTTTGAGAACAGGATGAACGAAACATGGTCTTTCAGAGTGTTTCCCTGACTACTGTCAGTGCCCATCCATTCCTAACATCGACTACATCTCGTAGCACTGCCCAGCCAGAGTCACAACAAAGATCAACCAAGCCAGAGCCCATATGACTTATGGCTACACAGGTAAGCTTCCGGGCATGAAGTATTCATCCGTCTCTTTGAGTCTGGATGAAGCTTTCGGCAAGATGTCATGGCGCTTCTCCATGCATCCCCGCCATCCACTAGTTACTCTAGTGATGCCCAATCAACCATCCTTCACCCAGTAGTGTGTATTGAAAACTTGTTCCGCGAGTCTCGAAGTATTGAGGTCTTGAAGATGCAGGACTTGATGATGCCTTCATGAAGTTGTCGTCTTGACGTAGAGTCCTCCTTCTCACACCGCTCACAAACACTCATACCAGACCCCACCTACTTTAGCATAGCAGGATATAACTAGCGTTCCCGGGGCTTTAGTAACAAGTGGTGGGTTCCTACCTCATGCATTCTACTCAACTACAAGAATTTCAATAACACTACTGGAGGGATTTGTTGAATGATGTCACTACATGCAATAAAACATAGGTATGAAATAGATGGTCAAAGTGAAACTTGCTTGTACTGTTGATGAAGAAATAATTATCGCTCTCAGAAATAACTTGATAGACTATTCGTCACTCTCTGAGGGAATCTATATAGTCAAAGATTGCATTCATATAAGAAATCATACTAGCAATCAATCTAACACACAAGAATAACACAGGAGTAAACACCAAAGGGTTGTGATCAAGGAAATACTTAAGACAAAAGTTAAAACAACAAAACTTCATCAACACAACCAAGTGTTGGTTTTCTCTACAAATAATCCTATTTTCAAATAGTAACAAAACAAAAACAAAGCAACTATAACAAAAGTATTTTAGTAAATATTTTACTTAGCAAAAAGAATTACTTTTGAAGAACAACTAAAAATTATGAAAACAACACTCTAAACAACATAGGTTTTTGCCTAATAAATTTAACAACCAGAAAAACAAAAATATTAAAACAACAGAAACAAAATATGTAACAACTAAATTAACAGAAAGTAAAATTTTATAAAACAAATTTTATTAAAGGTATTTTTCAAATAGCAAATCAAATTAGAAAATGGAAATCAATTACAAGTTATAATTAACTAGAATTGATTTTCATGCAATCTACTAATAAAATAGTATTTGTTTGAAGGGCTACTGTTATCTAGCAAAATCCTTTTAAAAAATCTATCAACTAATATAAAATAAATAAATTTAAAACAATTTTAAAACAAAAGAAATATAACTAAACCTAAAAAGAACTAAAACAGAATCTGTTTTGCATGAAACCCTAATTTAAGCTATTCTAAAAATTCTCAAATTATACCTACTTTTAACTAATGTCACTAGTGACAAGTAGCACAAAGAATCAACTCAAAATAAAATTTTAAACTCAAGATATTCAGAAAATAAGATTTGAATCCAATCTGTTTAAATTCAAATTTAAATTATTCAAATATGGTCAAACTTTATATCTACAGAAACTAGATGAAATTTTTGACATGTTGCAAAAAGAATTAATAAAAAAATCTAAATATTCTAAAAGATACGACAAAAACAAAAACAGAAACTATTCTGTTTTCTAAAACAAAAACAGAAAAAGAAAAGAACTAACTAACGGAGAGGGGGTACACATGGCGCTATTCTATTGGACGAAGGGTGTGCGTGAGCGAGGGTTTCGAGCGGATGACCGATACCTAACGGAAAACGCTTCGGCGTATTAAAACTTCTAATCTGGATCGTTGGATCCAGATCTAACGGTCTAAGGAGGGGTGGGGTGCTTACATGGGGGGTTGTCGGCGATGGAGCTTCTCCGACGAGACCGAGGTGGCAAGGTCGATGGGGACGGCGTTGCGGTGTTCGGGGACGGCGTCCGAGGGGTCCTGTCGACGGCGGTGGACCTCCGGTGTCCATTGGTGGTGAAGGTGGGGTGTGGGGGCGAAGGGGGCGACAACCACGAGCTCCGGGAGCGGCGAGGGTCTTCGGGTGGTCGTCGGCGTGGGTGCTCTGGTGGGTCTGGGGTTCAGGCAAGGGTACTGGGAGGTGCGCGCGAGCGAGGGGGAGCGGTTGGTGGACTCGGGAGCGGCAGGGGTGTCGGGGTGGAGCGGCACGAGTTCGAGGAGCTTCGGTGGTGGCCGGAGCTCCGGCGAGTGATTAAGATGGCGAGAGGGCACGAGGGAGGAGGTTTCGGAGGGGAATGGGGTGCGGCGAGGCAGGGCGTTTATATAGGGGCCTCGGGGAAGGAAAGGGGAGAGAGATCTGGCGTCGATGGATCGCCGGCGAGGTAAGGAAGGAGGGAGGAGACAAAGGAGGGAGGCGAGCGCGGGATTAGTGGGATCGGACGGTGGGGTCCGCACGTCAGAGAGAGAGGGAGAGGGCGCGGCATCGGTGGCCGATTCGAAGGAGGTGGGCCTCAGTGGACTTTCCTAATAAAAACCATTTTCCTTTTATAAAATAACAGAGAAGGAAACTAACTTGATGGCAATCAATTCATTACCAAAAATAAAGATTTATATATAAAAATGACCAGCGGAATAAATGCAATTTAATGAACATTTTTCCACGGCCAAAATAAATACTTTAGAAAAAATTATTTTATTGAAAATGCCTAAATGGCTTTTAATTCTTTTTGGAATAAACTTTCAAATAACTCCGTGGGTTTTAGGGTTCAAACACTTCACAAAAATGACCCTGGTGTGGAGTGTCATGTTACTCCTCTCAAAACTTGTCAAGGGTATTTGAATGCTTTCAAATTTCAAATTGGAATTCAAAAATGAAAAGAACTCTATTTCAAATGCTTTCAAATTCACTCCTCAAATATTTTTATATTGAAGAAGTCATGTCATCTTCTCTCACTAATTTGAAAAGTTTTAATTTGAAATCAAACACAAAGGGGAAAGTCATTTTATTCCCTCTCATTCAAAAGTTTTCAAAAAGTTTCAAATTTCACTCAATTTAATCACTCAAGCAAACAAACAATCATTCTAATATTTATTATAACATTCCAAAATTTGGGATGTTACAAACCTACCACACTTAAAATGAATCTCGTCCTCGAGATTCGGAAAGGGCTAGAAAGAAAGGTTATGGTTTGGGGTCTTCTAACAAATCCTTTGTCCTGGAAGTGTGGGGTCTACCACACTTAAAATGAGAGTTACTGGTCCTTCAAAAGTCATGGCGATCCTGTGAGTGCATCTGTCTCTTCACATACTTCACGATAGCTCCTTCGGTGAAGCTCTCCCGTTTAAATCAAAACCTTGTGTTCTCATAACAACAATGCACTTTCCTTTGATACTGGGTCTTCTTAGCTGACAGGTCTCGCGTTCATTCTAAGTAACCTATCGAAGATCTCAAGGTGGTCTACCATTTGTGGGTATCCTGTAGTGAAATGGGGCATGGCTTCATTCCTCGCCGCAAAATTCCTACGTGTGATAGCAACTGCCATGTACAAGGGGTTTTCTTCATACCATTCTACTGCTTAAAGAAAAGCTTCAAAAGAAATGTCGTCTCTTTACTATGGGTAAGTCACTCAGATTTACCATTCCGAATAGCAAGAGAAATGATAAAAGTAAGTCATCATGGTGATCAATACATGCCGCACTGAAATCATTACCTTGTATAAGGTTTGGTGAATCTCATATGTTAACACTTGGGCTTCCTCACAAGCGTTGCAGAAATTTCTCTTGTCAATGAACGAAGTTCGGATAAATCCATTGATTCTGCAAGCTGAGCAAAAACATCTATTGTTTCTTCACATCTCTCAGGCTTTCGGATACTCCTAAGGAAAATGTTTGCTGATCCAACCACAACTTCTTGTTTCATGATCTTTGGGCAACCTTTATGAAACCATGAGGTCCATCCTTGATACAGGTTCTATTCCTTGAATATGTTTTTCCTTTCCATTGGTCTGTTTAACCTTGGGTATGGTTTCATCACAATCATTTCTTTTCCCAATATTCCAGCTTCAAAAGCACTTTGTCACAAAGGTTATCATCCACATAGTTTGATATGGTACAACATTCTCTTCACCTGTATTCACTTATCCAAACTCCTTAACAGGTATCGTACTTTCTTTATTCATTCGTTGATGTGGTTACTACCACACTTAAAATTAAATGTACACATGCCTACATAGGCCATATTATTTTCTCATATCCTTGAAAATGGTCGGAGGTCTTTGTTCTTGGGGTAACAACTCATCATGTCACCATAAATTCCATTGACTCATGAATTTATTACAAACTCTGAGACTTCCGTTACAAAATAATCTCATGAAAACCAGAGTGCTTCATGATAGAGTTATTGCCATCTTCAAAACTTAAGTGCTCCATTCTAGTTTTCTTCTCATATTCAATCCTTTGTTACATCCTCAATCACTTCTTAAAACTTCTAAAAAGCACTTTATTACAAATGCTGCCATCCACAAAGTTTTGGTATGGTCCAGCATCACTCCCAACTTTATTCATTTATCCCCCCTTGGAGATACTTTAGTACGACTAGAAGTTTGCGATGTGCTCCTTGAAATCATCCATCTTGTGCTTGACCAGGGTGGACATGAGCTTCATCTCCATCATCTCCGTATGCACCTTATGCAGGTATTCCTAAGTATGACGGAGTCTTGTTTCAAGTATTTCTCCAATATGACGTATGGCTTCCATGGCAGCTTCACGAACAACGTCAAAGAAAATTGCTCGTGGTACACGAGATATGAAAAAGTATTGTCCCATAGTCTTTGGGCAAACTCCTTTCACACGGTGGAGGTGTACCTCCATATACCAGAGTTCCACTCCATTCTCCACGAATGGGTAGCCTTTGTAGACTGCATCTCCTTCCAGATGGATGTGCTTCATCATATCCTTCAGGATCCTTGGGTAATCATGATCACTAGTCAGGGTCATGATCGTCTCCGGGCCCTTGAGGAAAGACTCATAAAGGGTGGTCATCTGCAGGGGTCAGAAAAGGGTACTCAAAATTAAGATATGTTTCTTCTTGGGTAAGCATCCAAACCAAGCTTCTAACTCATTTCCCAACATCTCATAGAGTATTTTCATCCTTAAAACCATTGGGTTATCCATTTACCATAGTCTATCATATCCTTGTACTTTAGCAAAATCCCAGTTTATGCATTGACAACTCATTTTCATCCATGTTTTGAATCCAATCTTCTACTTCCAGCTGGGTCATTGGTCCAGAGAATTCAAGTCCAGCTTCATTCACCATCTATTGGGTCTAAGGTTTTGGGGATGAGATGCGAGAGAGAGGTAGAGAAGGGATACAAACAACTCAAAGACACAAAACATCAAACTCAAGTTCACACATTCATAAAGTTCAAACAAACTATAGTATCGCCACCCACATAAAGTTGGTGTGGTCGATCACTCAAATCGTAAAAACGTTTATCCTTTATTCTCTCATGGTGGGGCAACTACTAGGCTAGTCTATATCATGTCTTCGTCTTCAGTGCGCTTCTTCTGGTCATGCTTAATATTCTCAAGTTCTTCTACCAGATTTTCCCTGTCGATGCGGAGTTTCCGGTGTCGTCCCTGTAGTTCCAGGAGTTGGTTCTTGAGCTTCTGAATTTCAACGTCTCCAGCATGAGCCATGGCTTGAGTGTTCTTCAAGTCTTGACGAAGCTTCTGAATTTCAGGATCATGTTCCTTCAGATTGGCTACCTTCAGCTTCTCAACCTTGAGGTTCTAACGAAGGGCTTCGTTCTAAAATAACTCTGAGAGAAGGTCCATTTGAAGGTTCTTGATGTAGTGCTCCAGTTCTTGATTGTACACAAGTATGGGTGAAAACTTCATCTTATGTTCGCCGGTCAAGTCGATGAGTGCTCCATCAGGCTTCGGCCATCTAAGCCTTCCAAAGTAGTGGTTGCACAACTCAGCACGATGATGATAGCTCAAACGTGCGATGGCATCATGGATGGCAGTGTTCATGCCCATCTCACATTCATGGCTCAATGTGCCATAGTTGATGTCTTCAGTCTTGGGGTCTCCTTCACGTCCAAAAACTTTAATTTTGATGCCCCAGAATCCAGACTTCCTCTTAGTCGCCTTGATCTCAGGTATAGGCAGCTTCACCATCTGCACTAGCTCCATGAGGAATGAGGTTCCGAGAACATCTTGGTAGTCCTCTCTTTTGTTCCGGGTGTAGTTCTCCATCTATAGATTGAAACAGGGAGGGTTCAGTAAAGATTTTAGCAGTTACGAGAGTAGTGAAAACAAAAGTTGTTCCTATCAAGGTCTTCCTATTTCTAATCCATTTCCTAGGGTCATGTCCTACCATCAACATGTGCTCTGATACCATTTTCTGTAGCGACCCGACTAAAAACGAGTCAAGCCTCTGTGTGTTTTGTGCCATCCTTGGATCAGTATGCTGGCACACACAGTACATCAATGTATATATCAAAGTGAAATCACATGTAATTAACGTAAAACTGATATATACCTTAAAATCTTAGCGGAAACAGGCAACGGGAGTGGAGTCCCAATAAACACCAACGGCAGGTTGAGTGTAGACCGTAACCCTGAATCGTAGTCTTACCCGTCGTAGAGCTTATCTGCAACATAAGACGTTGCAGCCGTGTAGGTCAGTACATTGAATGTACCGGCAAGATCACCATAGTAGAGCAGAAGATAATGACTATTCTATATGAAATAGGGTTTTGTGGCTCTGTATCTAAGTTTTTGCATAAAACCTGATTTTTCTTTTCTTTTCCTACAACAAAGGAATATCAGGAGTTTTCACTATAGAGTTACCTAACATGACATGGTTCAACCAACCGATGTCTTATAGCCCACAAGTATCATAAGTTGCCCACAATTAATTATCAGTCCAGTGTTGAGAGTTCAGAGATAGATCCAAGTCCAGAGGCTCAAATTGTCTGTAACCATGGACACGGCTAATCGATTAGGTTTAACTTTGTAGAGTGTTGTGTACTTTACCCACAAGATTCATTCCCTCCTGGTAAGTCCTCGCACTGCATGGTGTTTGAGAACAGGACGAACAAAACATGGTCTTTTAGAGTGTTTCCCTGACTACTATCAGTGCCCATCCATTCCTAACGTCGACTACATCTCGTAGCACTGCCCAGCCAGAGTCACAACAAAGATCAACCAAGCCAGAGCCCATAATGACTTGTGGCTACACAGGTAAGCTTCCGGGCATGAAGTATTCATCCATCTCTTTGAGTCATGGTGAAGCTTTCCGCAAGATGTCATGGCGCTTCTCCATGCATCCCGACCATCCACTAGTTACTCTAGTGATGCCCAATCAACCATCCTTCACCCAGTAGTGTGTATTGAGAACTTGTTCATCGAGTCTCGAAGTATTGAGGCCTTGAAGATGCATGACTTGATGATGCCTTCATGAAGTTGTAGTCTTGATGTAGAGTCCTCCTTCTCACACCACTCACGAACACTCATACCAGACCCCGTCTACTTTAGCATAGCAGGATATAACTAGCATTCCCGGGGCTTTAGTAACAAGTGGTGGGTTCCTACCTCATGCATTCTACTCAACTACAAGAATTTCAATAACACTACTGGAGGGATTTGTTGAATGATGTCACTACATGCAATAAAACATAGGTATGAAATAGATGGTCAAAGTGAAACTTGCCTGTACTGTTGATGAAGAAATAATTATCGCTCTCAGAAATAACTTGATAGACTATTCGTCACTCTCCGAGGGAATCTATATAGTCAAAGATTGCATTCATATAAGATATCATACTAGCAATCAATTCTAACACACAAGAATAACACAGGAGTAAACACCAAAGGGTTGTGATGAAGGAAATACTTAAGACAAAAATTAAAACAACAAAACTTCATCAACACAACCAAGTGTTGGTTTTCTCTACAAATAATCCTATTTTCAAATAGTAACAAAACAAAAACAAAGCAACTATAACAAAAGTATTTTAGTAAATATTTTACTGAGCAAAAATAATTACTTTTGAAGAACAACTAAAAATTATAAAAACAACACTCTAAACAACATAGGTTTTTGCCTAATAAACTTAACAACTAGAAAAACAAAAATATGAAAACAATAGAAACAAAATATGTAACAACTAAATTAACATAAAGTAAAATTTTATAAAACAAATTTTATGAAAGGTATTTTTCAAATAGCAAATGAAATTAGCAAATGGAAATCAATTACAAGTTATAATTAACTAGAATTGATTTTCATGCAATCAACTAATAAAATAGTATTTGTTTGAAGGGCTACAGTTATCTAACAGAAAACTTTTTATAAATCTATCAACTAATATAAAATAAATAAATTTAAAACAATTTTAAAACAAAAGAAATATAACTAAACCTAAAAAGAACTAAAACAGAATCTGTTTTGCATGAAACCCTAATTTAAACTATTCTAAAAATTCTCAAATTATACCTACTGTTAACTAAAGTCACTAGTGACAAGTAGCAAAAAGAATCAACTCAAAATAAATTTTTAAACTCAAGATATTCAGAAAATAAGATTTGAATCAAATCTGTTTAAATTCAACTTTAAGTTATTCAAATATTGTCAAACTTTATATCTACAGAAACTAGATGAAATTTGTGACATGTTGTAAAAAGAATTAATCAAAAACTCTAAATATTCTAAAAGATACAACAAAAACAAAAACAAAAACTATTCTGTTTTCTAAACAAAAACAGAAAAAGAAAAGGACTAACTAACGGACAGGGGGTACACGTGGCGCTATTCTATTGGACGAATGGTGTGTGTGAGCGAGGGTTTTGGGCGGACAGCCGATACCTAACAGAAAACGCTTCGGCGTATTAAAACTTCTCATCTGGATCGTTGGATCCAGATCCAACGGTCTAAGGAGGGGTGGGGTGCTTACATGGGGGGTCGCCGGTGATGGAGCTTCTCCGACGCGGCCGAGGCGGAAAGGTCGACGGGGACGGCGTTGCGGTGTTCGGGGATGGCGTCCGCGGGGTCCTGTCGACGGCGGCAGACCTCCGGCGTCCGTTGGTGGTGACGGTGGGGTGTGAGGGCGAAGGGGGCGACGGCCACGAGCTCCCGGAGCGACGAAGGTCTTCGGGTGGTCATCGGCGTGGGTGCTCTGGTGGGTCTAGGGTTCAGGCGAGGGTTCTGGGAGGTGCGCGCGACCGAGGGGGAGCGCTTGGTGGGCTCGGGAGGTGGCGGGGGTGTCGGGGTGGAGCGGCACGAGCTCGAGGAGCTTCGGTGGTGGCCGGAGCTCCGACAAGTGATTATGATGGCAAGAGGGCACGGGGGAGGAGGTTTCGGAGGGGAATGGGGTGCGGCGAGGCAGGGCGTTTATATAGGGGCCTCAAGGGGCTCAGGGAAGGAAAGGGGAGAGAGATCCGACGTGGATGGATCGCCGGCGAGGTAAGGAATGAGGGAGGAGACAGAGGAGGGAGGCGAGCGCGGGATTAGTGGGATCGGACGGTGGGGTCCGCACGTCAGAGAGAGAGAGGGAGAGGGCGCGACGTTGGTGGCCGATTCGAAGGAGGTGGGCCTCGGTGGACTTTCCTAATAAAAACCGTTTTCCTTTTATAAAATAACAAAGAAGGAAACTAACTTTATGGCCATCAAATCGATTCCAAAAATAAAGATTTATATATAAAAATGACCAGGGGAATAAATGCAATTTAATGGACATTTTTCCACGGCCAAAATAAATACTATAGAAAAACTATTTTCAGAAAATGCCTAAATGGCTTTTAATTCTTTTTGAAATAAACTTTCAAATAACCCCTTGGGTTTTAGGGTTCAAACACTTCACAAAATTGACCCTGGTGTGGAGTGTCATGTTACTCCTCTCAAAACTTGTCAAGGGTATTTGAATGCTTTCAAATTTCAAATTGGAATTCAAAAATGAATAGAACTCTAATTCAAATGCTTTCAAATTCACTCCTCAAATCTTTTCATATTGAAGAAGTCATGTCATCTTCTCTCACTGATTTGAAAAGTTTTAATTTGAAATCAAACACAAAGGGGAAAGTCATTTTATTCCCTCTCATTCAAAAGTTTTCAAAAAGTTTCAAATTTCACTCAATTTAATCACTCAAGCAAACAAACAATCATTCAAATATTTATTATAACAATCCAAAATTTGGGATGTTACAAACCTACCACACTTAAAATGAATCTCGTACTCGAGATTCGGAAAGGGCTAGAAAGAAAGGTTATGGTTTGGGGTCTTCTAACAAATCCTTTGTCCTGGAAGTGTGGGGTCTACCACATTTAAAATGAGAGTTACTGGTCCTTGAAAAGTCATGCCGATCCTGTGGGTGCATCTGTCTCTTCACATACTTCACGATAGCTCCTTCAGTGATGCTCTTCTGTTTAAATCAAAACCTTGTGTTCTCATAACAACAATGCACTTTCCTCCGATACTGGGTCTTCTTAGCTGACAGGTCTCGCGTTCATTCTAAGTAACCTATCGAAGATCTCAAGGTGGTCTACCATTTGTTGGTATCCTGCAGTGAAATGGGGAATGGCTTCATTCCGCACTGCAAAATTCCTACGTGTGACAGCAACTGCCATGTACAAGGGGTTTTCTTCATACCATTCTAAGGCTTAAACAAAAGCTTCAAAAGAAACGTCGTCTCTTTACTATGGGTAAGTCACTCAGATTTACCATTCCGAATAGCAAGAGAAATGAGAAAAGTAATTCATCATGGTGATCAATCCATGCTGCACTGAAATCATTACCTTGTATAAGGTTTGGTGAATCTTGTATGTTAACACTTGGGCTTCCTCACAAGCATTGTAGAAATTTCTCTTGTCAACGAATGAAGTTCGGATAAATCCATTGATTCTGCAAGCTGAGCAAAAACATCTATTGTTTCTTCACATCTCTCAGGCTTTCGGATACTCCTAAGGAAAATGTTTGCTGATCCAATCACAACTCTTGTTTCATGATCTTTGGGCAACCTTTATGAAACCATGAGGTCCATCCTTGATACAGGTTCTATTCCTTGAATATGTTTTTTCCTTTCCATTGGTCTGTTTAACCTTGGGTATGGTTTCATCACAATCATTCCTTTTCCCAATATTCCAGCTTCAAAAGCACTTTGTCACAGAGGTTATCATCCACATAGTTTGATATGGTACACCATTCTCTTCACCGGTATTCACTCATCCAAACTCCTTAACAGGTATCGTACTTTCTTTATTCATTCGTCGATGTGGTTACTACCACACTTAAAATGAAATGTACACATGCCTGCATAGGCCATATTTTCTCATATCCTTGAAAATGGTCGGAGGTCTTTGTTCTCGGGGTAACAACTCATCATGTCACCATAAATTCCATTGACTCATGAATTTATTACAAACTCTGAGACTTCCGTTACAAAATAATCTCATGAAAACAAGAGTGCTTCATGATACAGCTATTGCCATCTTCAAAACTTAACTACTCCATTCTAGCTTTCTTCTCATATTCAATCCTTTGTTACATCCTCAATCCTTTGAACAAGTCCATCCGTGAGGATAATATTTAGGAGGATATAATGGTCTCTGCTTAGAAGTTTATATAATTATGCAGACATGCATATAACTCATCAACTACACTTGACAACGAGCTAGTAAGCAAAAATAGAATTTGTAGTATACAAGAGAGTAAACACTCACCCCATGTTGTAAGGAAATATTATTGTAGATTTGGTATTCATTAGTGCCTCTAGAAAATTTTCCAAGATATCTTCTGTGTCCTTGGCATAATGTTTTACCACGTGACCATGAACGGTACTTGGGTCGATGAACCCAATGTCATCGATTCCCTCTTGTTTCAATTCCCACATCTTCAATCTGCATAATAGCATAGAAAAGAACATATATAGTGAGGATAAGCCAAAGAACGATATCTTAGCTAGAGACTTAAATTATTAAAGATATAAATCACTTACA
The DNA here is from genome assembly GCA_022496015.1 of Hordeum marinum. Lineage (NCBI taxonomy): Eukaryota > Viridiplantae > Streptophyta > Magnoliopsida > Poales > Poaceae > Hordeum > Hordeum marinum. The sequence continues at coordinate 470,892,788 of CM039673.1, read as the reverse complement.
GACAATAGCAACTGATGAGAGTTTTGTCGATAGAGTCCATGTGGTATAATTGGAAAAGTTCTGAGAATTCAAGACATATGTCACATCCATTGACGTAATGCTCTTTCCTTACTTTGACCATGACCGCCGTCTCCCCTCGCTTTGCTTCACCCAGGTACCAATCATGCAACTGTCGCATCACAGTTGGTAGTTCCTTGTACTGCTCGGGTGTGACAAGTGGTTTTCCGACGGCATATTGCATCGCGTACTCATCTGCACCATACCCGTGGATTTCCTTGGTGCCAAGGATTTGGTCAAGAGTGAGACCTGCAGCCTCTACTTCTTTGAGGTCGATTGGGTTGCCTTGCACGTCGACTACTTGGATCGATTGCTTGCTTGGATTGGTACTCACCTTGAGCGGAGAGATCGATTTCTTGGATTGTTCTCCGAGCCGGGGAACTGTTTTCCCGCCAGTAGTACCACCTGTCGTTGATGTCGTGCTTCCCGACTTCTTCCTTGGGCTGGGTCGACTTCTTTGCTCACTTGCCTTCTGAATCTGTCGCTCATAGTGTGTCGGCATACGCTCCACATATGCCGGGGGTCGATCAATAAAGTGTTCCATAAAGTGCTCTTGGATTTCCTTGGGTATTACCTCCTTTGGCGGCACGGTCTTCTTCGCAAAAAAGGCTTTCACTTGGCGATCACTTTCAATTTTGGTTTCCTCTGGTGTCATGTCATAAGGCAGCTTCATTTTGGCCAGAGGCTCGGTTTTCTTCTTTGCTTTCTTCCAAAGAGGACTCTTGATGGCCTTCCTCTTTTGGGAGCCCTGCTGGCGGGACCGCTGCCGGGGTGGAGTCGGCTCACGCGGCGGAGATCGATATCGATGATATGGAATTGCGTCGTGCTCTGTCCCGAGGTTGGGTGGACTCGCGCTGGGATCCATATCGAAGTGGGATGGCTTTCGAGGTGGGGAGGACTGCTGGCGAGGTGGGGAGGACTGCTGGCGCTGTGATGCCTCTGGATGGGATCCCTTGCGCTGGACATCGATACTCGGAGGAGCCGGTGGCCTTAGCGCTGAGTGTGGAAAGACGATGCAGTCCTTACTCTATAAAATGAGACCACGACCGGCTTCTGCCAGTGTGGACTCCCCTTCACCTCCAGGGATGTCAAGGAATAGTTCATCATATCCTGGCTCTATTGCGTCCACCGCGACACGAGCATACCCAGCTGGAACCGGATTGAAATGCCAAAGAACATCAGGTGTATTTGGTAAAGCATAGCCAGTCGCGACCCACATGGGTATGTTCTTCATTTTATGGATTAGCTCACAAGATGTCTTCTCGATGATATCATCCACGAGGGTGTGACCCAGCGGTGCCCTCGTGGAACCCACGCTGCTTTTCGACAGTGTAGATGGGACGGGTTCCGATGCCTCCTGCTGCGAAGTTTCCCTTTGCTAGGTTAGTACCTGTATCTGCAGCTACTGCTGCTCGTACTTCTATTCCAACTTTGAAAGTCGGTCTGCTTCCACCTTCTTTTTCTCGAACGGCTTTTATAACTGTTCTTCCATCCCGCAAACCCCTCGTACCACGGAACAACGCCCATGCCTCGTGTTCGTCCTCCGTATTCGGGATTCCCGAGGGCGCCTGTAAGCTTGTCGTTCTCTCTATCGGGGTGAAACTGTCCTTCTTGGGAAGCTTTTATTGCTTCAATCAACTCATCTAATGCATGCTTCAGACTGGCCAGTACAATAATCTTCCCTGTTGCTGGGTCCAACTTCCCCCCATGCGCAAAAAACCAATTCCTGCACCTCCGGGGCCAGTTGAAGGTTACTGGAGTGATCCCTTCGGCATGCATCTTATTCTCTAATGCATCCCACTTAGGAAGGGCTGACTTGTATCCACCTATCCCTAGTTTATGGTGATACTTTTTTTTCTCCGCATTTATCTTATTCTTTGCCGACTTCTCCATAGCAGCTTCCGATGTCTTGTACTCGATAAATGCGTCCTAGTGATTCCTTACCTTCTCGTATATTCCTCTGAATTTGGGTGCCTTCTAGCCTCTAGCGTTGTACTCGATCCATAATCTTTTCTTCCAAGTCTGGAACGTGCCGGCCATCTTATGGAGAGCAAACTCCTTGACTTTGTCCCTTTGGCGCTCTGAGAGAGAATCTGGTAGTATGAAATGCTCCATGAGATCTCGCCAAAGGGCATCTTTAATTCTTGTATCGACATAATTCAGTCTTGGTTTTGGGTTGTTTGGTTGAATCCATTCTTGCATTGTGATCGGGACTCCATCCCTAACAACCATTCCGCATTGACACATAAATGTCTTGGCATTGGCTTCAGGGTGAGTCGGTGTGCCATCATGTTTGAAAGCATCAAGATTGAGCTTTACGTTGCCATCCAATATTTTGGCACTGTCTCGTACCTTTCTACTAGATTGGCTCGATCCGGAGGGCTGATAATTAAAAGAATTTTTTTGTTAATATATATATATACAAATCAATTAATACACATGTAATGATCACCAGAGGCTAATATGTGTATATACCTCGCCGGACATTGTTAGTTGTTCCGGATTTTGGAACATAAGTTGTTCTTCCTCGGCCTCACATCCATCACCGTAATCGTTTAGATATTGTGAGCTGTCATCATCATGTGATTCCCCCAAAAGGTCCGCTGGGTTTTCGGAGGAGCGTATCATGTCGAAGATGTCTTCTTCATGAGCTCTACCGGTATTGTCCATAGCTTAATAACTAATCCATAATAATATTGATAAAACAAATTAGTATTCAAATTAGCATGCATTCAAGAAGCAAAATAATTGATAGTTAATTATAATGCATCATCGAATACATATATAGTAGTTCTTATAAAAGATCTCATCTCATAATCTTGGATAATTGTTAATACATTGGCTAATCCATCGATCTAGATAATACATCATAACAATACATATATAGTAGCTAAAATATCGATCTAGCTAGAACCCTAGCGCCCGACGGATATCGAGGCGGGCGGTGGACACCTAAAGAGAAGGAACCATCACAGGAACATAGCTCCAGTGAGATCCCTAAAGAATTTGCCAGGTATTGTCAGACCTGGCCTCCAAAGCTGCCATGTAGCGACGGACATGCTCATTCTCCTTGCTGACATGGTACTGTATCACCTCCGCATGGGACTCAAGCCTCCGAATCGTCCGTGGCCCATGCGTCCGCCACCACAGAACCTCCGGGTCGACGATGGGCTGGCTCCTCACCAAGATGCGCCGCCCGGAAGGCAGCACCTCCCAGTACCAGCCCGGCAGAGCCCAGTCCCGGACAGGTCCCCTCGGCTCAAGCAAGTGACCTCCTCCATCGACTCAACGATGAGGATGCGGGATCGGCATTGTCGACGTCGAGAAGAAACACTTAATTATGAAAAAAAACTTAGCAAAATTAACACTTAGCATCTAACAAATTAAATAACACTTAACAAATTAAATAACACTTAGCATCTAACAAAATTAACAAAATTAACACATACCCTAATAACCTAAGAACCTAACTAACTAACTAACTAAACTAACCTAACTAACTAAACTAACTAAACTAACCTGATGACCTAACTAACTAACTAACTAACTAAACTAACCTAACTAACTAAAATAACCTAAGAACCTAACTAACTAACTAAACTAACCTAACTAATTAACTAATTAACTAACCTAACTAATTAACCTAAACTAACCTAAACTAGCCTAAGAACCTAATAAACTAACCTAAACTAACCTAATAAACTAACCTAAACTAACCTAATAAACTAACCTAAACTAACCTAAGAACCTAACTAATTAACCTAAACTAACCTAAACTAACCTAAGAACCTAACTAATTAACCTAAACTAACCTAATTAAGAACCTAATAAACTAACCTAAACTAACCTAATAAACTAACATAAACTAACCTAATAAACTAACCTAAACTAACCTAAGAACCTAACTAATTAACCTAAACTAACCTAAGCACCTAAATAATTAACCTAAACTAACCTAAACTAACCTAAGAACCTAACTAATTAACTAACTAAAAACAGGAAAAAGGTGGGGGTGACCGGGCACTCACCGGAGCCAGAGTTGGGTGGGGGCTGCCGGGGCGGTGGGCGTCGGGGCGGCACGCGGCGTCAGGGCACCGGGGTTGGGGCGTCGGGCTCATGGCGGCGGGCAGCGGCAACGGTGGATTCCGGCAGCCTGGCGGCGCAAATAAGCTTCTCCCGGTGCGTGGCTCGCACTCTGAAGGGAGTGATTTGATGAAACTTTTCATAATCTTCTAACATGTGTGTCTTGTCCTCCACTCCCACAATGTTTCTTTTCCCTGAAAGAACTATGTGGCGCTTTGGCTCATCGTATGATGCATTCGCTTCCTTATCTTTTTCTCTCATCGGTTTGCTAGACATGTCCTTCACATAGAAAACCTGAGCCACATCACTGGCTAGAACGAATGAGTCGTGTGTGTACCCAAGATTGTTGAGATCCACTGTTGCCATTCCGTACTACGGGTCTACCTGTACCCTGCCTCCAGTATATTTGACCCATTTGCACCGAAACAAAGGGACCTTAAGATCAGGTCCATAGTCAAGTTCCCATATCTTCTCTATGTAACCATAATATGTGTCTTGAAAGTTGGTTGCATCATAGCGGACACCACTGTTTGGGTTGGTGCTATTTTTATCTTGGGCGATCGTGTAAAATGTATTCCCATTTAACTCGTACCATTTGAAAGTCGTTACAGTCGAACTTGGTGTCTTCGCCAACTAGTACAGTTCATCTGGAATATCGTTGTCATTGATGAGCTTGTTTGCAACCAACCGGCGAAAGTTTCCATGTGTTTACGTTCAATCTAGGGGTCAGACTGCTCCGGGTTCTTGGACCGTAAAATATCCTTGTGTTCTTCGATATATGGAGTCACCGAGGTGGAATTTTGTAGAACCGTGTAGTGTTCTTGAGTGAAAGAATGCCCGTCCATATTTAGTGCTTCTTTCTTTCCTAGTGTGCCTTTTCCACCCAGTCTCCCCTCATGCCGCAATTTAGGAAGACCAATCGGCTTAATGTCAGGAACAAAGTCAACACAAAACTCAATAACCTCCTTTGTTCCATATCCCTTGGCGATGCTTACTTCTGGCCTAGCAAGGTTATGAATATATTTCTTTAAGACTCCCATGAACCTCTCGAAGGGGAACATATTGTGTAGAAATACAGGACCTAGAATGTTAATCTCTTCGACTAGGTGAACAAGAATGTGCATCATAATATTGAAGAAGGATGGAGGGAACACCAACTCGAAACAGACAAGACATTGGACCAGGTCATTCTGTCACCTTGGTAGGATTTCTGGATCGATCACCTTCTGAGAAATTGCATTGAGGAATGCGCATAGCTTCACAATGGCTAATCGAACATTTTCCGGTAGAAGCCCTCTAAGTGCAACCGGAAGTAATTGTGTCATAATCACGTGGCAGGCATGAGACTTTAGATTTTGAAATTTTTTCTCTGCCATATTTATTATTCCCTTTATATTCGACGAGAAGCCAGACGGGACCTTGATACTGAGCGGTCATTCAAAAAAGATTTCCTTCTCTTCTTTCGTAAGAGCCTAGCTGGCAGGACCTTGATACTGCTTTGGGGGCATGCCGTCTTTTTCGTTAATTCTTTGCTTGTCCTCCCGTGCCTCCGGTGCATCTTTTCTCTTTCCATACACGCCCAAGAAGCCTAACAGGTTCACACAAAGATTCTTCGTCACGTGCATCATGTCGATTGCATTGCGGACCTCTAGGGCTTTCCAATATTCAAGTTCCCAAAATATAGACTTCTTCTTCCACATGGGTGTGTGTCCGTTGGTGTCATTCGGAACAGATTGTCCACCAGGACCCTTTCCAAAGATTACATGTAAATCCTTGGCCATATCAAATATATATTCACCAGTACAGAGGCCAAGCTTCTTTCGGTTATCTGGCTCACCTTTGAAATGGTTGCCTGCCTTTCTTAAGATATGCTTGATCGGTAGAAATCGACGATGTCCCAGGTACACATTCTTCTTACATTTATCCAAATATATACTTTCAGTATCATCTAAACAGTGCATAAATGCATTGTATCCCTTGTTTGTATGTCCTGAAAGGTTACTAAGAGGAGGCCAATCATTGATGGTTACAAACAACAACGCTTGTAGGTCAATTTCCTTCTATGTGTGCGGATCCCACACACGTACACCTGGTTTTTTCCACAACTGTAGAAGTTCATCAACTAGTGGCCTTAGGTATACATCAATGTCATTGCCGGGTTTCTTAGGGCCTTGGATGAGCACTGACATCATAATGAACTTCTGCTTCATGCACAAACAAGGAGGAAGGTTGTAGATACATAGAGTCATGGGCCAGGTGCTGTGACTGGAGCTCTGCTCCCCAAAAGGATTCATGTCGTCTGTACTAAGACCAAACCATAAGTTCGTTGCGTTAGCTACAAAGTCCTCGAACTCCCTCTCAATTTTTCTCCACTACGACCCATCAACGGGTGCTCTCAACATCCCGTCTTTCTTACGTTCTTCTTTGTGCCATCGCAACAACTTGGCATGCTCTTTGTTTTGGAACAAACATTTCAACCGTGGTATTATAGGAGCATACCACATCACCTTGGCAAGAACCCTCTTCCTGTGGCGTTTGCCCTCCACATCACCAGGGTCATCGTGGTGGATCTTATAGCATAGTGCACCGCATACCAGGCATGCATCCAAATTCTCGTACTCCTCACCACGGCAGATGATGCAGTCATTAGGGCATGCATGTATCTTCTGCACCTCTAATCCTAGAGGGCAAACAACCTTCTTTGCTTCATACGTACTTTCAGGCAATTCGTTATCCTTTGGAAGCATCTTCTTTATCATTATCAGCAATTCTTGAAATCCCTTGTCAGTTACACCATTTTTTGCCTTCCATTGCAGCAATTCCAGCGTGGTACCCAGCTTTTTCTGGTCATATTCACAATTTGGATACAATAATTTCTTGTGATCCTCTAACATGCATTTCAACTTCAACCTCTCCTTGTCACTTTTGCAGTTTCTCTTTGCATCAGCAATGACCCGACCTAAATCATCAGCGGGCTCATCTAATGCCTCTTCTTCAGCTTCCCCCATTGATGCCTCTTCTTCAGTTTCCCCCATTGTTGTATCGGCAAAAGGATAGTTGTCATCATCCTCTTCTTCTTCATTGTCTTCCATTATAACCCCTCTTTCTCTGTGCTTGGTCCAACAGCTATAACCGGACATGAAACCGGACTTTAACAGGTGGTAGTGAAGGGTTTTTGAGCTAGAGTAATTCCTATCATTCTTATAGTCACGACATGGACAACACATGAAACCATTCTGCTTGTTTGCCTCAGCCACACGAATAAAATCATGCAGGCCATTAAGAAACCCTTGACTTAGTCGGTCATCGTACATCCATTGCCAGATTATGTTCACTACACAACATCGAAGTGACCAAATTAATATAACTTCATCATCACATTACAACCAAAGTAGAGCTAGCAGTGACCAAAATGTTATTACTGCAAATAATAGATACTTATAGTTCATACATACATCTCATAAAACAACATACAACTATCTAAAACATGTAAATGCAACAACAAATGCGATCATAATCGCAACTAAGGTAACAATTGAGCCAACGGCATAATCATACCAAGCCTCTTTATCAATGGCATATTTTCTAATCTTTCTAAGCTTCAAGCAATTCCAGCCATCTTGTTCTTGTGATCATCGACGATATCGGCAACATGCAACTCCAATCCCATCTTCTCATCTTCAGTTCTTTTCAATTTTTCTTTCAAATGATCAATTTCTTTTTCAGCTTGTGTTAATTTCTCGAGCAGGATTGCATAGTCGGTTGGAATTTCTGGTTCAACTACTTCCTATAGATAAAAACATCTACGTCAATTTGGTGGCATAATTAATTGTCATAGACATTAGATGATGTGTGAAATAGTTATAGAAGATAATGACATACCACATCTGAATCATAGACTGGACGAGGGCTAACGTGGGCGGATACCATAATCATGACACTATAGAATAACTAACAATAATACAAGTAAGTAAATCGTACACGTAGCTATCTAAATTATACAAGCAATTTTTTAACAAAAAGGTTTTAAGAAGAACAAGAGGATCACCAAGGTGGCCGGTGCCGTGACGAGACGGTGTGGACGATCGACGGTGGTTAGGACGGGGATGGGAAGGCACCAAATAAACCACACCTACACATATGCAACCTAACAAGTTAATTTGAGATCAAATTGCATATAAATCAAATAAACTCCCACATAATGATCAATCCTCCAAAACCTAGCTAAAACCCACAAATCACATATCTTTGAGCATACCACAAGCTAATCTAGCAATGAGAGATGAAGGAGCAAAGTTGCTAACCTTTATGAACACTTGGATAGATGGGGTGCCTTTAAATCTTGACAAATCCTTGGCAAATTGCAGGATGAGCTTCGAGCAAGAAGAAGAATAGGGGAGAAAACAGAGAAATGAGAGCCCCTTCGATCGGCTGCGGACGAAGCGTATATGTAGGAAGTCTTTAGTACCGGCTGGTGACACCAACCGCTACTAAAGGTTGCCCTTTAGTATCGGTTGGTGTCACCAACCGCTACTAAAGATGCACGCGGGGCCCAAGTCTAACCAAAAGCCTGCCACACCCCCTTTAGTACCGGCTCGTGACACGAACCGGTACTAAAGATCCCTCACGAGCCGGTACTAAAGGTTGCCCCGCTCCTAGCTGTTGGAGCTGGCACGAACCGGGACTAATACCATCTTTAGTACCGTATCGTAACCAGACCATGACTAATGCTTGGGACGAAAGGTCTGTTTTCTACTAGTGCAACCATATGTTTGGTGCAAGTACTATGCTTATTGGCTTATCTACTTGCTTGCACTTTGTTGTGTGTTTATATTGATTTTTGGGTGAGTCATGATCCTATTTTATGCACTTACATTCAAATTCAAAAATTCTTAATTGTACACAAATCATGGGGAGCTCCTCTAGTTTCTTTATAAACACTCTTTTGACCATATCATATTATGTTTTATTCATTTGGCTCGTAGGTCCATGTGATTGATTGTTCGAATTAGTATCTTTTGATTGCTTGCTTCACTCCGGTGTATGTTTTTGTGCCATACGATCCTTTTTGCAATCTTTGGATTCTCAATATAGTTTGTCTTTCTCCAACTACTTATCATTGGATTTGTGTATTTCTTTGAACACATATTTTGAGAAATACAAACCTTTTGGAGGAACACCTATTATATTGGCTTTCTAAGCTTTTCGCCCATTTTAGCAATCGATGCCAATGGGGGAGAAGTTTAGAGAGTTTAGTTTGGAAAGCTTAGAGAGTTTTGCTTTTATTGCTTAAGCATTTGCATCTCACATCCATGCATTGCTTTGCATTTGTGTGTGCTTGGTTGTGCTCATTTCCTTGTATAAACTCTCTTAAAAGTGGTTGTCATCAATTACCAAAATGGGGGAGATTGTAAGAGCACATTTCTCCGTGTGTGGTTTTGGGTAATTGATGACAATCCCTATGGACTAATGGTTGCCTTGAGTTATATTTGAAGGATTTGTCCGTAGGTACTTCTTGGAGTCCATCTGTTGGTTTCAAGGAGTTTATATGGTGACCAAGGTGGTATTCAAGGTTTATCCAAAGATTGGTCATGTGGGAGTTGAGCTTATTGCAAGCATGTCTTGAAGAAGAAGATTGTGTAAGCATTAATTTTCACCTTCAAGAAATTATCTTTATGAAGAGAGAAGCTAAGATACAAGGTTGATCAAGACTAAGTCAAAAAGTGAATCAAGTTGATCAACACACAAAGCGTACAAGATGTATCGAGAGGGATCAAGTGATCCCATGGTGTGGTAAGTGTTGGAAATATGCCCTAGAGGCAATAAATAAAGTGTTTATTATTATATTTCCTTGTTCATGATAATTGTTTACTGTCCATGCTATAATTGTATTGATTGGAAACACATTACATGTGTGGGTAAATAGACAACACTTTGTCCCTAGTATGCCTCTAGTGAACTAGCTCGTTAATCAAGCTTAGATCGGATTTCTGCAGTGCTTAGGCGAAGCCTTGCCAGAATAGCTCCACCACCATCACCGGAGCACCGTCACGCTGCCGGAGAACTCTTCTTCCTCTCCTCTCCCTCCTGCTAGATTAAGACGACCGAGATCGTCATCAAGCTGCACGTGTGCTGAACGCGAAGGTGCCGTCCGTTCGGCGCTAGATCGGAAGGACCGTGATAAAGTTCACGGGACGGATCATGATCAAGTTCGCAGGACGGGTCGTGATTGGATCGCGGGACAGATCATGATTGGATCGCGGGACGCTCGGCGATTTGGATCGCGAAGACGTTTGACTACACCAACTGCGTTTCTTAACGCTTCCTGCTTAGCGATCTACAAGGGTATGTAGATCCACTCTCCCTCTCGTAGATGCTCATCACTATGGATAGGTCTTGCGTGAACATAGGAATTTTTTTGTTTCCCATGCAACGTTCCCCTACAGTGGCATCATGAGCTAGGTCTATGTGTATATGAGATCTCGAGTAGAACACAAAGAGTTTGTGGGCGTTGATGCTTAGATTGCTTCCTCCCTTGGTCATGTTTTGATTCAGCGGTATTGTGAGATGAAGCGGCCCGGACCAACATTACTCGTAAGCTTACGAGAGACCGGTTCCCTCAAACGCAACTTGTTGCATAGATGGCTTGCAGGTGCCAGTTTCTCTCACTTTAGTTGGATCGGATTCGACAAAGGCAGTCCTTGAGAAGGTTGAAAAGCAACTAGCGTATCACCGTTGTGGTTTTTGCGTAGATGAGAATTGTTCTTGCTAGATACCTGTAGCAGCCACGTAAAACATGCAACAACAATTAGAGGATGTCTAACTTGTTTTTGCGGGGTATGTTGTGATGTGATATGGCCAAATACATGATGTGATATATGTGATGTATGAGATGATCATGTGTTGTATAGAATATCACGACTTGCATGTCGATGAGTACGGCAACCGGCAGGAGCAATAGGGTTGTCTTTAATTATTTTATGACCTGCGTGTCAATCATTAAGCGCTATGTAATCCTTTACTTTATCGCTAAACGATAGCAATAGTAGTAGAAGCATGTTGGGCACGACAACCCCGATGCTGACACGTTGATGGAGATCATGGTGTCGTGCCGGTGACGATGGAGATCATGTTGGTGCTTTCAAGATGGAGATAAAAGCACAAGTTCATGGCCATATCATGTCACTTATGATTTGCATGTGATGTTAACCCTTTTATGCACCTTGTTTTGCTTAGGACGATGGTAGCATTATAAGGTGATCCCTCATTTAAATTTCAAGATGAATTGTGTTCTCCCCGAGTGTGCACCGTTGCGAAAGTTCGTTGTGTTGAGACACCACGTGATGATCGGGTGTGATAGACTCTACGTTCACATACAACGGGTGCAAGCCAGTGTTGCACATGCAGAACACTCGGGTTAAACTTGATGAGCCTAGCATGTACAGACATGGCCTTGGAACACAAGAGACCGAAAGGTCGAACATGAGTGATATAGTAGATATGATCAACATGATGATGTTCACCATTGAAGCCACCTCAACTCATGTGATGATCGGACTTGCGTTGGTGAATTTGGATCATGTGACACTCAGATGACCTGAGGGATGTCAATTTGAGTGGGAGCTTTAGTAATTTGATTAACTAAACTCATTATCTTAAACAATAGTCTAAGCAACCTTCGCATATTTATGTTGTAGATCAATGGCTCGCGCAGTAGCACCCCTGAATTTTAATGCGTTCCTAGAGAAAGCTAAGTTGAAAGATGACGGAAGTAACTTTGTTGACTAGGCCCATAATCTGAGGATTATCCTCATGGCTTCCCAGAAATCATATGTCCTTGATGCACCGCTTGGTGACCAACCAGAAGACATGACCTCCGAAGACGTTAAGAATGCTTGGGAGGCACGTTCTGGAGATTACTCAATAGTTCAGTGTGCAATATTGTATGTCTTAGAACCGGAACTTCAAAGACGTTTTGAATGTCATGGAGCATATGAGATGTTCCAGGAGTTGAAGTTTATCTTTCAGAAGAATGCCCGGATCGAGATGTATGAGACCTCCGACAAGTTCTATGCTTGCCAGATGGAGGAGAACGGGTCTATCAGTGAACATATACCCAGAATGTCTGGGTATGCGACTCGTCTAGCGGAGTTGGGAATTGCCCTTCCGCCAGAGGTGATCACTGACAGAGTTCTTCAATCACTGCCACCTAGTTACAAGAGCTTTGTGATGAACTATAACATGCACAGGATGAACAAGTCAGTCGCTGAGTCTGAAATCCAGAAAGAACATCAAGTGTTCATGGTCAATAAAACCACTAGTTTCAAGAAGAATGGCAAGGGCAAGGGCAAGGAGGGTAAAACCAAGAAGGATGGCAAAGCAGTTGCTACTCCTGTAAAGAAGCCCAAGCATGGACCTAAGCCAGAAACTGAGTGCTTTCGTTGCGAGGGGACTGGTCATTGGAAGCAAAACTGCCCCTAGTACCTGGCTGACAAGAAGGCGGCCAACGACAAACAAGGTATATATGATATACATGTTATTGATGTGTACCTTACCAGCTCTCGTTGTAGTGCTTGGGTATTTGATACCGGTTCGGTTGCTCACATTTGCAACTCAAAGCAGGACCTACGGAATAGATGAAGGCTGGCAAAGGATGAAGTGACGATGTGCGTGGGAAATAGTTCCAAGGTTGATGTGATCACCGTCGGCACGCTCTCTCTTCAATTACCATAGGGATTAGTGATGAACCTGAATAATTGTTATTTAGTGCCTGTGTTAAGCATGAACATTATATCTGGATCTTGTTTATTGCGAGACGGTTACTCATTTAAATCAGAGAATAAAGGTTGTTCTATTTATATGAGTAATATGTTTTATGGTCATGCACCCAATGTGAGGGGTTTATTCGTATTGAATCCTGATAGTGATGACACACATGTTCATAACATTGATGCCAAAAGATGTAGAGTTGATAATCATAGTACCACTTTCTTGTGGCACTGCTGTTTAGGTCAAATTGGTGTAAAACACATGAGGAAGCTCCATGCTGATGGACTTTTCGAGTCACTTAATTTTGAATCACTTGACACATGTGAACCATGCCTCATGGGCAAGATGACTAAAACGCCGTTCTCAGGAACAATGGAACGAGCGAGTGACTTATTGGAAATCATACATACTGATGTGTGCGGTACGATGAATGTTACAGCGCGTGGTGGATATCATTATTTCCTCACCTTCAACGATGACTTAAGTAGATATGGGCATATTTACTTAATGAAACGCAAGTCTAAAACGTTTGATAAGTTCAAGCAATTTTAGAGTGAAGTTGAGAATCATCGTAACAAGAAGATTAAATTCCTGCGATCTGATCGAGGAGGTGAATATCTGAGTTATGAGTTTGGCAGTCACTTAAGACAATGTGGAATTGTTTCACAGTTGACACCGCCCGGAACACCACAGCGTAATGGTGTGTCAAACCGTCATAATCGAACCTTATTAGATATGGTGCGACCTATGATGTCTTTTGCTGATTTGCCACTATCGTTTTGGGGTTATGCATTAGAGACAGCTGCATTCACTTTAAATAGGGCACCATCAAAATCCATTGAGACGACGCCATATGAACTATGGTTTGGCAAGAGGCCAAAGTTGTCATTTCTTAAAGTTTGGGGATGTGATGCCTATGTCAAAAAGCTTCAGCCTGAAAAGCTGGAACCCAAAGCGGATAAATGCGTCTTCATAGGATACCCGAAAGAGACAGTCGGGTATACCTTCTATCTCAGATCCGAAGGCAAAGTGTTTGTCGCTAAGAACGGAACATTTCTTGAGAAAGAGTTTCTCTCGAAAGAATTGAGTGGGAGGAAAATAGAGCTTGATGAGGTTATTGAACCTTTACTTCAACCAGAAAGTAGCGCAGCGTAGAAAGATGTTTCTGTGGAACCTACGACGGTAGAAGAGGAAGTTAATGATGATGATCATGAAGCTTTGGGTCAAGCTACTATTGAACCTCGTAGGTCGACAAGGGCGCGTACTACTCCTGAGTGGTAGGGCAACCCTGTCTTGGAGGTCATGTTGTTGGACAACAATGAACCTACAAGCTATGGAGGAGCAGTGATGGGCCCGGATTCCAAAAAATGGTTAAAGGCCATGAAATCCGAGATGGGATCCATGTATGAAAACAAAGTATGGACTTTGGAAGTATTACCTGAAGGGCGAAAGGCCATTCAGAACAAATGGATCTTTAAGAAGAAGATAGACGCGGACGGTAATGTCACCGTCTATAAAGCTCGACTTGTGGCAAAGGGTTTTTCACAAATTCAAGGAGTTGACTACGATGAGACCTTCTCACCCGTAGCGATGCTTAAGTCTATCAGAATCATGTTGGCAATAGCTGCTTATTTTGACTATGAAATTTGGCAGATGGATGTCAAAATAGCGTTCCTCAACGGTTTCCTTGAGGAAGAGTTGTATATGATGCAACCAGAAGGTTTTGTCGATCCAGAGAATGCTGACAAAGTTTGCAAACTCTAGCGATCCATTTATGGGCTGGTGCAAGCATCTTGGAGTTGGAATAAGCGCTTTGATGAGGTGATCAAAGCGTTTGAGTTTATACCAGTTTATGGAGAAGCTTGTATTTACAAGAAAGTGAGTGGGAGCTCTATAGCGTTTCTAGTATTATATGTGGATGACATATTGCTAATTGGAAACAATATAGAAATGCTAGGAAGCGTGAAGGAATATTTGAACAAGAGTTTTTCAATGAAGGACCTAGGAGAAGCTGCTTTCATATCAGGCATTAAGATCTATAGAGATAGATCGAGGCGCTTAATAGCACTTTCACAGAGCACATACCTCGATAAAGTTTTGAGGAAGTTCAAAATGGATCAGTCCAAGAAGGGGTTCTTGCTTGTGTTACAAGGTATGAAGTTGAGTAAGACTCAATGCCGAGTGACTGCAGAAAATAGAGAAAAGATGAGTGTCATCCCCTATGCTTCAGCCATAGGCTCTATCATGTATGCAATGCTGTGCACAAGACCCAATGTCAGCCTTGCCATAAGTATGGCCGGAAGGTTTCAAAGTGATCCTATAATGGAGCACTGGACAGTAGTCAAGAATATCCTTAAGTACCTGAACAGGACTAAGGAAATGTTTCTCGTTTATGGAGGTGATGAAGAGCTCGTCGTAAAGGGTTACGTCGATGCAAGCTTTGACACTGATCCGGATGACTCTAAGTCACAAACCGGATACGTATTTATTCTCAACGGGGGAGCGGTAAGCTGGTGCAGTTCCAAGCAAAGCATGGTAGCCGATTCTACATGCGAAGCGGAGTACATCGCAACCTCGAAGGCGGTGAAGGAAGGTGTCTGGATGAAGCAGTTCATGACAGATCTTGGAGTAGTACCTAGTGCACTGAATCCAATGAACCTGTTCTGTGATAAAACTGGTGCCATTGCTCTGTCCAAGGAACCAAGGTTTCACAAGAGGACCAGGCGCATAAAGCGACGGTTCAATTCCATCCGCGATTACATCGAGGAGAAGGACATAAATATCTGCAAAGTGCACATGGATCTGAATGTTGCAGACCTGTTGACGAAACCTCTTCCAAGGGCTAAACATGATCAACACCAGAACTGCATGGGTGTTTGATTCATTACAATGTAAATCACATAGTGATGTGAACTAGATTATTGACTCTAGTGCAAGTGGGAGACTGTTGGAAATATGCCCTAGTGGCAATAAATAAAGTGTTTATTATTATATTTCCTTGTTCATGATAACCGTTTATTGTCCATGCTATAATTGTATTGATTGGAAACACATTACATGTGTGGGTAAATAGACAACACTTTGTCCCTAGTATGCCTCTAGTGAACTAGCTCGTTAATCAAAGATGGTCAAGGTTTCCTAGTGATTGACATGTGATGTCATTTGATAATGGGATCACATCATTAGGAGAATGATGTGATGGACAAGACCCAAACTACAAATGTAGCATATGATCGTGTTAGTTTATTGCTACTGTTTTCTGCATGTCAAGTATATGTTCCTATGACCATGAGATCATGTAACTCACGGACACCGGAGGAGTGCCTTGCGTGTATCAAATGTCGCAACATAACTGGGTGACTATAAAGGTGCTCTACAGGTATCTCCGAGGGTGTCTGTTGAGTTGGCATGGATCAAGACTGGGATTTGTTACTCCGTGTGACGGAGAGGTATCTCAGGGCCCACTCGGTAATACAACATCACAATAAGCCTTGCAAGCAATGTGACTAAATGTTAGTCACGGGATCTATATTATGGAACGAGTAAAGAGACTTGCCGGTAACGAGGTTGAACTAGGTATGAAGATACCGACGATCGAATATCGGGCAAGTAACATACCGAAGAACAAAGGGAATATCATACGGGATTAACTGAATCCTTGACATAGAGGTTCTACCGATAAAGATCTTCATAGGATATGTAGGAACCAGTATGGGCATCTAGGTCCCGCTATTGGTTATTGACCGTAGAGGTATCTCGGTCATGTCTACATAGTTCTCGAACCCGCAGGGTCTGCACACTTAAGGTTTGGTGACGTTTTGGTAGTATAGAGTTATGTATGGTGGTGACCTAAGGTTGTTTGGAGTCCCGGATGAGATCCCGGACGTCATGAGGAGCTCCGGAATGGTCCGGAGGTAAAGATTGATATATAGGAAGTCCCATTTTGGTCACCGGAAAAGTTTTGGGCTAACCGGTAATGTACCGGGAGTGATGGTAGTGTACCGGGAGACCACCGGGAGGGGTATTTCGACCCAAGAGGCTTCATGGGCTGTGGGAGAGTAAATACCAGCCCTTTGTGGGATAAAGCCCAAAGGGAAAAAGGTTGAAAAAGGCAAAAAAAGGAGGAATCCTAGTCCTACTAGGATTGGAGGAGGAGTCCTCCTCTCCTCCCCACTTCGGCCGAACCAAAGGAGGCTTGGCCCTTGCGCCAAGCCTCTCCTCCCTCCCTCCTATATATACTAGAGGATTTTAGGGTTTTGGCACAAAATTTTCAGCCACATGCTACCCGTTCCTCCAGTGCATAGTTTCTCCTCTAGATCGGATTTCTGCAGTGCTTAGGTGAAGCCCTATCGGAATAGCTCCACCACCATCGCCGGAGCGCCGTCACGCTGCTGGAGAACTCTTATTCCTCTACGCTCCCTCTTGATGGATCAAGACGACGGAGATCGTCATCAAGCTGCACGTGTGCTGAACGCGGAGGTGCCGTCCGTCCGGCGCTAGATCGGAAGGACCGTGATCAAGTTCGCGGGACGAATCGTGATCAAGTTTGCGGGACGGATCATGATTGGATCGCGGGACGGATCGTGATTGTATCGCGGGACACTTGGCAATTTGGATCGCGAAGACCTTCGACTACACCAACCGCGTTTCTTAACGCTTCCCGCTTAGTGATCTACAAGGGTATGTAGATCCACTCTCCCCCTCGTAGATGCTCATCACCATGGATATGTCTTGCGTGAACGTAGGAATTTTTTTGTTTCCCATGGAACGTTCCCTACAGTAAGCATTGTCCATTATGCATTGTGTACTAACCCATGGTCTATGTGAGAGTTCTTTGTGGGGTTAGGCATATTTCCATGGGCTTGCATCAAGAGGCAGATCCCATAAATCCCATGGAAGATGACATCAAGTGGATATCATCATCAAGGTTGCGATGTGCAATCTCAAGTGAAGCATCACGGAGAGATCATGCTTGAGGCTTGCCGTTCATTGTGGTGACAATGTACTTGTGAAGATGTGTCGAAGAGTGGATCACCCATAATGGAGTATGGTGGAGCAATCATCTAGTCTTCATCAAGACAACGCTATAAAGAAAGGTGGTCCATCTTGAGGAAGTCAAGATTGTCATCATCTAGCTCAAGTGGACTATGCGCAAGGCTAAGTTTTGACCTTCATAGGGTTTTCTATTTTACCGGTCTCATGGTGGTAGTTGAGAGACCGGGTTATAGAATCGACTGTCGTACTATCAAGGGGGGCTCTCAAGTGAGTAGCTTGATCGTATTGTTCGTTGAGAGCTCAAACCATTGCATTCTTGGCATCATCCTCTTTCTTGGTTCTTTGTTTTCTTTTCTCTATGTGGGTTCTTGATATTGTGGTTATCTTGTGACAAGCTCTAGTATATCGAAAACGGATTTCATATGCTTCGTCTATTGCGTTTTTGGTGTTGAAGGTTTTACCGGTCTTATTGGAGGAAGGGTTCTCACCATTTTCTTATGGCCTTTTTCTCATTTTCTTCTTATTGATATTTCAATCAATATTGTGTTATCCCATGTCGTTAGCTTTCCAACAAACTTTGTTTCGTTGAATACGGAGTCCGTTTGCAAAAGTTGTGGCAGTTTTGGTGTTCTTAAAAGGCTGCAGTGGTACTACTGCGGCTAGAGCGGATGTAATTTTTTACTACTGCTCCGAAGCGGTACTACCGCGGCTCCAAGAGCGGTACTACCACTCTGGAAAAAATCTCGTGTTTTGTCCACCGTTGGTAGGCACGGATGTATTTTTTCAGTACCGCTCGCAAGCAGTAATACCGCTACCCTTTGCAGTAGTACCGCTATCCCTAGCGGTAGTACCATGAGGACGAGCGGTAGTACTGCTCCGGCGGTTCTACTGGCCTTTTGCCTCCTCTCTATTGTTTTTCATATGGCTACTACCTCCCTAGTGGTAGTACCGCTCTATGCGGGTTGTGAGGATAATTGTTGGATTTTCCCCACCTATAAAAGGGGGCCTTCTTCCCCAACGGACCTTATCCTTTGAGCTCGTGTTTCCCCCCATTGTTGACCCTCTTTGATCTTTCTATCTCTCAATCCCTCCAATGATTCTTGCTCCTTTTTGAGGGAAAAGAGAGAGGAGATCTAGATCCACATTTCCACCAATCACTTTCTCCTCTATGTGAGGGGAACCCCTTGGATCTAGATCTTGGAGTTCTTCGTGTTCTTTTTTGTTCTTCCTCTCACTTTCCTCATAGCATTAGTTGTTGTGGTGGGATTTGGGAGAGAAGGACTTGGGAACTCCGTGTGCTCTTCCCATTGCATTTGGTGCATAGGTTTGAGTTCTTCACGGTGATACGTGGAAGTGAAGTTTGCGAAGCTTATTACTCTTGGGTGTTTGTGCACCCTAGAGCTTGTTCCTCTTGGGTGCCTTGGCGCCCTAGACGGCTCGTGTTGTCTCAGAGCTCAATCATTGTGGTGCAAAGCTCCAGGCAACCGCCAAGGTCTCCAATTAGGTTGTGGAGATTGCCCCGAGCATTTGAGGTTACCTCGGAGCCACAGTCCGTTATGGTGAAGCTTCGTGGTGTCGTTGGGAGCCTCCAATTAAGTTCTAGAGATTTCCCCAACCTAGTTTGTACGGGTTCGGTGACCGCCCTCAAGGGTCCCTTAGTGGAATCACGACATCTTGCATTGTGCAAGGGCATGAGGAGATTACAATGGCCTTAGTGACATCTTGGGGAGCATTGTGCCTCCACACCGCTCCGAACGGATATTAGCATCCGCAAGGGTGTGAAATTCGGGATACATCATCGTCTCCGCGTGCCTTAGTTATTTCTTACCCGAGCCCCTTTACTTATGCACTTTACTTTGTGATAGCCATATTTTTTCTTGTTATATATCTTGCTATAACTTAGTTGTATATCTTGCTTAGAATAAGTTGTTGGTGCACATATATGAGCCTAGTTGTTTTAGGTTTTGTGCTTGACTAATTAAATGATAGTTTTATTCCGCATTTGTTCAAGCCTAAACCATAATTACTTTGAAGCACCTATTCACCCCCTCTAGGCGACATCCACGTCCTTTCAATTGGTATCAGAGTTAGGTCTCTCATTATTAGGTTTAACAACCTAGAGAGTAAGGATGTCGACTAGGGTATTAGGATTCTCTGACACTCTTAGTTTCAATGGCACAAATTTTGATGTTTGGGTAATTCGCATGCTTAATATTTTAGGGTCATGGACACAAATTTACAGCGAATTGTAGATATGTGTTTTTCTCCTCCAAAGGATTCTCAACACATATCTTTAGAGGATGAGAAAAACTCTTATCTCAATGCTCAAGCTTCTAATGTGCTTTTTGATGCTTTGAGCAATGTAGTTATATTTCAACTCATGCCATTCCGGGATGCTCATGAGTTGTGGACAAAGCTTCAAGATAAATATGGTGTGTCCAAGATTTGTAGGGATGATTGTTCTCCCTCCACCTCCGGTCGTGTTGTCTTCTCAACTTCATCTACTTCACCTAAATGTGGATTTCCACAAGGTAATTATATGGTGAGTAGTGATGATCATTGTAATGATGATAATGGGCTTATTGTTTATAATTATTCTTCACTATCTTATTGCAATGCTTCATCTTTGGACTTTAACACCTGGAGCACTTTAAATGTTTCACATGCTTGTGTTGATAGTCCTTGCATATCATGTACAAATTGCTTGACTAAATCTCATGATGATATGCTTGCTATATCTTGTTGCCATGATAAAAATGTTTCTATTTCCTCGAGTTGTTGTGCTAACTATGAGTTGAGCACCACCGAAGGAGGACGCACCACCATGGACTTTTGCGGAGAACTTTAGTCATGACCGCAGTGTATCTTTTATTTTCTCGTTAAAACATAGGTTGATGTTTCATTTTGTCATGGGAATTTTATCTCGAGTGTGAACCTTTTGAGTTGAATGAATGAGTGTTTGGTGTGTTAATGTTCGTTGCATTGCATATGGGTAGTGAATTTTCTCTTTAGACCCTTGTTCTATTCTTATTTCTCATCACTCTAAAACACCAGATGCCTTAGAGACGTGACCCCGGAACCAACTTTCCCCCGAAGCCCACCCAACTCATCCAGCAGGAGAATACCCTGATGCAACTAGTGATATAGAACCCGAGCAACAATAAAAACAACCATCCACCCTAGGCCGACAACCTCACCCGTTTTCTGAGGCTGAATCCACCGACCTTCTCTAGCAGCACTGAGGCCATTGTGGAAGATGACTGGCTCCGCAAGATGGATAGGGAACTTATCACCGCTGGATGCACTGAGGCTAATAAAGTGCATTTTGTCGCGCATCAACTTGAAGGCCCAGCAGCTTCTTGGTGGGAGAACTACACCACCACATATCCCATTGCCGGTGTGACTTGGGAGCAATTCATGTAGGCTTTCCTCACTGCTCATATATCAGCTGGAGCCATGAGTCTGAAGAAGCGTGAGTTCCGTAACTTACGCCAGGGGAATCACTTTGTGGCCCAATATGTGGATGAGTTCAACATGTTGGCTCGCTATGCACCAGGAGATGTGGCTGATGATGCAGCCAAACAGGAGAAATTCCTGGAAGGACTCAATGATGAGTTGAGCATTCAAGTGATGGTGGCTACTTTCAATAGCTACTAGGAGCTGGTAGACAAGGCCCTCGTCTTGGGGGGAAAGCAGCAACAGATCAAGAACCGCAAGAGGAAGAATGGATAGGGCAAGTATAGCTCTGGAGCTTAGCAGAAGCCCAGCTTCTCCCCGTATTCCGAAAATACCGGATCAGGATCCGACAAGTATGGAGGACACACCCATTCCATGCACAACCATGGAGGCCACAACCATGGAGGAAATGGGAATAATCATACCAACAATGGCAACTTCAAGAATGGCAATGGAAATGGCAATGGAAATGACAATGGAAGTCATCACCATCCCGCTCCAGCTCAGAAGGATCTGAGCCATATCACATGCTTCAAGTGCCAGAAGACGGGGCACTATGCCATTGAATGTCCCCAGAACAAGCAGGGAAATGAAACGACAACGACAACTATCAGCTAAGAAGCCCAATCCTTTTCCCCATGCTCAGGTGAACCACATTGATGTGGAGGAAGTCTATGATCAGCCCGAGACCGTGGTTGGTAAGTTTTTATTGCATTCACATCCAGTATTGGTACTTTTGATTTTGGTGCAACTCGTTCTTTCATATCAAGGGTAGTTATGGAAAAGTATGGTTTGCCCACTAGAACCCTGAGATAGCCCATTAATGTTAGTTCCCCAGGAGGCATGATGACGACAGGGTTAGGATGCCATGCATTGAACCTCAACATTGAAAACCATGTATTCCCCACCGACCTCATCGTCTTAGAGTCACACGGATTGGATGTGAGCCTAGGCATGGATTGGATGACCAAGTATGAAGGGGACACAGAGACTTGACCGTTTCGGGTTGGGTCGCTACAATTTTTGGCCCATAAATTCACATATATTCAATTAAAATTCCCTGTGAAGTTTCATGTCATTTGGAGTCTGGTGTTTTTTCTGCCTTTTTCTTCGTTTTTTGGTCCAGAATTCCATTTTCTAGATAATTCCCTCTTTGTGATGTACCTTGCATATTCAGAGAGAAAGGGCATAAGATTTTCTGATAATAGGGAATGATGGACAAAAATAACATAAATATGAATAAGAAGTCATGATGCAGAATGGACGTATCAACTCCCCCATGCTTAGACCTCGCTTGTCCTCAAGCGAAAGCCGAACTCGAGAATAATGACCACATAATTTGAGAGAGGTGTCGATAAAAACAGAATACGAACATGGGAGCATCATGAATATCATTATAGCAGCAAGTATTTCATCATATAACTTATCATAAGCAAGTAAAGATCTCTTCACAATTATTGAAGTATGAAGCATAAACCTTATTGACGACCAATAAATGATGCTTTTATTCATGGTGATAATCATAATTCATTATATTCAAGAGAATAGTCTATATAAGAGCTTTCATGGTAGCAAACCCACATACTCAACTATCATTTAGTCATCTATGATTGTTGACACTTCATTGCATATTTTTTGAGCTAAAGTTTTTGCCGGACACATAGGAAGATAGGGGCTTCCTTTGCCACCCAACTTATTTACCTCAAGTATAATGTCAACAATAATTAATCATGATTCCATTCAACCGGATATATATACTTGGATCTTTCCTCAACATGTGATGCTTGCCACTAAGAGAGTTTATAACTTGAAAAAGGGGAAATATTATTGACCCTTGGGTAGAAGTAAAAACTTTATGAAAGTGAGGATTAGGCCCTTCATAGTGGGAAGCATAGGTTGGCATGCGTTTTTATTTGATTATATGTGCAATCTCTTAATGCAAAGGAACTTCACTTTATATTGCCCCTTGCGATAGCAAACTTTATTATGCACCCTGTCGATTTTATTTCTTCACCATCACAAGATCGTACAAAGCTTATTTTCCTTTTGAATAAAATATCATACATGTTTAAATGCAATATTTATTGCTTATGCACCAATGACAACTTACTTGAAGGATCTTATTCAATCCATAGGTAGGTAAGGTGGACTCTTTCAAAAAGAAACTGGGTTCAAGGGGTTATGGTACGGAAATTTTGGTTAGCAAAAGTTCAAAAGGAAGCATCACATGTTAAAGGATCCATGCCTATATAACTTCTATGCAAATGTAAGCAATCGTGACCATTAGTTTGTCTTCCATGTCCAACCTCAACACTTGATCACTATTTAATATTTGGTGAGGGTTCGTAATCATAGATGATGTCGAAGATAGTATATTTGTATGTGGATCTTATCCTCTCTATCATAATCATGCCTATATTATAACAATGACTAAGTCTATGTTTGTTCTATTCCCAACTATTTTCATAGTGCACACTTCCCTTTTATGTGAAGTCATTACTTCCCAATGGACAAGCATATGATCTTTACTATTCTTTTTTATTGTCATGCTATGATGATTGGTGCAAGAGAGCAAAGCACATGAAATCAACTAATCTTTATTATATAACTCTCACACTCGATTACAAGGATAGGTAAAACTCAAAGAAAAATTCTAAGCAAAGAAAATCTAAACTAAAATAAAAGATGACGGTGGAAAGTGATGGTGATACGATACCGGGGCACCTCCCTTAAGCTTGGAACAAGCTAGGGGTTGTGCCCATACCCATGTACTCAAGTGTTCTTTGGTGATGGTGGGGGAAATGGAGTAGTGGTGCCCTTCTTCTCTAGCTTGCGCGTGAGGATGAATTTTTCCTCCCTTAAATCGTCGTTTTCTTGTTCGAGCTTCAAAATCCTTTTGCATAAATTGCGTTGCTTTCCTACAGAAAAAAAGATAGGATAATTTGGATCTTAGATTTGTTTACTCCATTAGGGAGGCTTGACTTCTTGAACTCCACATGCATATCTCCAGGTTGAGGAAGCAGATCTTCATCTTCATCTGAACTAGCGTTTGGACCGACGTCTTCTGTTTCCTCCAGATCGGAGTCTCCCTCCTCTTCTGTGTACCATAGGTAGGGGTAAATATCCCCAAAATCTTTGCACTAGTGCAGTGACATGCTATACAAATGGTTTTAACCCCTTTTCGTGATGTAGTTCCAAACCATCACCTTGCATGTGTGGGTGATAGGGGGGTCCACCCCACACGACACCGCAAACCCGTTGGCGATAGTGGCCAACAAACGCAAACGATCTGCAAATATAATCGTGTGTGGTGCAGGAACAGTTCGCACACATAATCTTTTGGGCATATGTGTGGGATTTGGGATCAATCACACACATCCAAGACAAGTGAAACACGTCTAATTTCCCATGGAAAACAAACGGAGTTTGACCTTTGACCATTTGCGGAATGTTACCTAATCCACACGGGACATTGTAGACACTATGATATCTTAATCATCACACACGAGATTTCTTTGGGAACCGTGTACCATGTATAACATCATCGGCCATGTTTCGTGAAAAATGTATGCGTGGGATCGTCTTTGCATCGGGCACGGTTTCCTGTTGGATCACGTTTGAGATACGATGCTATTGCAAACGATTGAGTAGCTCCTACGCTCATGTACAAGTGTTGGAAACCATTTGCGATTTCTTATGTATCACCGACATTTAAGATTTTATCTCGTGTGCTTTTCCTGTGGATCACAGAGGGTTGCGCTATGAGTTGCCTGTGCTTTCCGTTCTGGACCGCACACGCTTAGTTGCTTGAACCGTGTGCGCTGAAATTGCCAGGTTATTATCAAATATCGCATTTAATTCACCCTACAAATAGCAAATTTGCCACAATATGAAATCGACAAATAGTATCCACATGAAGAACATTCATCATAATTTGCCACAATATGCAATTGAACGAATAATATCCACAAGCAAAGGATTCATCATAATTCACGACAATATGCAATTGATAAAATGCTAGCTAAATTCCATAGTTGTTAAACCAACATATCCAATACATAATCATAGTGTATGAAATACGAAGACATGATCACATGGAAAATAATGCATCCATGTGTATATGTTTAGCTGATAACACTATATGAATGCTCACTTATTTTTAGGAGATTTGAATCCGGAAATCTTTGACGTATTTAGAGGGCTTGATATAGTGTTTCACAAAGAAGGTGTTGATAAATTTCCTAACAGACTACAATTCATCAACGGCGAGCAGTTCAGAAGTCATCGGTTCGAAGATCAGCAACATGAATTTTAGATCAGAATGTGACATACGCGTGGAGTAGAAGATAGTAATTAAGAATAAGACTTAATGGTTTTATCCTGTTAGCATCGACACCACATTTATCATGTATGCATAATTTCATCGTGTGTGCACAAACATAGTAACCACATCGGCTGGTCCCTTGTTGGTGAGGGCACTGGAACTTTTTGTACAATATTAATCATGTATTTTCCCTGTTAGGAACAACCTAACCAGTGTAAGTTTTTTCTATGGAGAGAAATATAAAGAGGTTTACTTAGAAACTTGAACATCTGACTAGCATTTTATGAAAATAACGGATTTCGTTGTCTTACCCGAGAAACGATCAAGTGCCGCAGAGGTAGTTGGCACGGTCGAACCTTACCCCCCCCTAAAGTTATGTTCTTTGACAATACACTACAAATGAAGATGAATTTTCACACACTCAATTCTGGAACCAGATATGAACACAACACATTAAGATCAAATAATTCAATACCTGTCCACGAAATCCTAAAGATGACTCAGATCCTGAGGCACATTTGACTCTTTGAGAGAATCCATGTACTAAACTGTGTTGCGTTTTGGAACATTGACCACCAAGATCCAGTGACCTGTACAATTTAAGAAAACCATGAACGTACAAACTATGTCTAAAACTAAAAGACGATCAATGTATGCGTGGTTGTATATTTAACTTACTCTTCATAATATGGCCACATGAAGAATTCTCCTATCTATAAGTTGAATATGATCTTGGCGACATAATCAATGGAAGCCGTACGTGAGTCATTATCTTATAACAAAATGTCGTTTGCCAAATAAGGATCTATGAAATACGCATGCACCCTTGATGTTCTCTACGTCATCAATCCCCTGAGAGGAATACAATACAGTTAACTTTTTTTGTTATTTACAGCCTTATATGGAGAAGTTGATCAGAGTTTGTGAAGTACTTACAACATCAAGCATTTGAAAAGAGTGGCAGCAAGCTCATCGAAGTTGAAGAAGAGATGGAAGTCCGCGAATTCCACACTGATGGTACCTAGAACGTGAGAGAAATGCCAGTTGCGTACTGCAATTCCACAATGTTATAATCTTCTCCTCTTGACAGTAGTCCATGCAATATTTATGTAACTTGCGACAACTGGAACTGCACTCATCAAAGTATTCGCCAACAAGAAATGGCTGGCCATGCTTGTACTTGCGTGCTTCAAATGGGTCTTCATTAGAACCGGGATTACATGGGTCTTCACCGGCCATGCCATGGTTCTATTCGAAGAGTCTTTTCTGCTTGAAGAGTCTTCGTAGTAGGATGCTCTAGTACTCGACCCTCCTCTGTTTATGTCATGTGTAATAACAAATTGCCAATTTTACGAGGAAGCTAAACATAAATGTAATAGTCTTTGTAGTACAGGACGCACAATTATAATGTTGGAATGAAAACAAATTAATAATGACAACTATGTACATTCTGCTATCAAACATTCCAATCTGTTGAAACCTACAGTCTTGCACAATGTTTTTTTCACTAAGTCCGAGAATCTGTTTATTTCAGATTGCCATGTGGTGTTGATGCTAGCCATGTTTCTGTGCATAATTTGACCTTGCTTGTGCTAAATGAAATGAAGTGCTTCATGTGTATTACCTTGAAGTAAATTTTCATGCAATGATAACTCATGTCGCATATAGTTTTCTTGCTGTCAATATGCCTTCAGGTTAAAACTATGACAATGTCTTAATCATATCTGGAATCAAATAGCACACAGGAAGTCTGAATCACACCTAATATAACAATTGTTTTCTAACAAGGAGACTTAGGCTTACCTTCTTTGCACATCACAGAAACTCCCTCCCACTGTAATATTCAAAAGCTCGCAACTTCACGGATTGAAATTGATGTTGACCATGAATAGGCAGGTCTTTAGCTACCCCTCTCTATTCGTTGGAAGTGATTGTCCTAGGGAGCTACAAGAGAAATAAATGGTGCAAATGGACCTGCCGCTTTAAAATCCCCAATTCTAAAACAAAATGCTAAGCCTAGTTGAGCCAAAGAGAAGAGAGACGAATACCTGGCTGGTGAGAGCACTAGTAGAAAACATGCCATTAGTCCTGGTTGGGAAAGGCCTTTTGTAGGACCGAAAGTACGTCTAGAGGGGGGTGATTAGACTACTTGACCAAATATATTTTTTGCCTTTTCCAAAATTTTAGTGTTTGCAGTTTTATCATTCATGGCAAGTCAAGTACACCCTACACATGCATGTCTAAGAGTATAGTAGCGGAAAATAACAACAAGCATGAGTAGAAGGGATAGGGTAGGAAGATAAAACACAATTGTAGACATGATGATTTTTCCCATGGTTCCGATAGGTGGTGCTACCGTACATCCATGTTTATGGAGTCTTCAAACCACAGAGGGTAACGGTCGTGAGAGTCCACGGAGGGCTCCACTCATAAGGGTCCACGAAGTAGCAACCTTGACTATTCCATAACGGCTTCCGTCCATGAACGACTAGCCTCACTATAGGTAGATCTTCATGAAGTAGGCGATCTCCTTGCCCGTACAAACTTCTTGGTTCAACTCCACAACACGAAGTAGGAGGCTCCCAAGAGACACCTAACCAATCTAGGAGGCACCACCCTCCAAAAGGTAATAGGCTTGGTAATGATGATGAACTCCTTGCTCTTGTGCTTCAATATGATAGACTCCTCAACACACAATCACTCTCTCACAAATTTGGCTTGGTAGAAGAGATGGTATTGGTGGAAAGCAACTTGGGGAGGCTAGAAATCAAGATCCATATGATTGGAGTGGAAGATCTTGACCTCAACACAAGGGTAGGTGGTTCTCTCTCAGAAAATCTGATAGGATAGGTATGGAATAGTCCTCAGTGCTTCTCCGTTGAGTAGGTGGTGGTGAAGGGGTATATATAGGCATCCCCAAAAATCCAACCGTTACACACAAAATGACCAACTCAGTGACACCGATGTGTTAATCTGGGTGGTACCGAAGTGACCAAAAGGTGGCAACTTTTGAATCTCGGTGGGACCGATATAGGAAACTCGGTTGCACCGATAAGGTGACCAACGGTCAGATTGCCATTCTCGGTGATGCCGATCCAATAATCTCGGTGGGACCGATATTGTGAATTTGCATAACAGAAAGTTGGCAACCTAAACTCGGTGGCACTGGTATGGAATCGGTTGCACCGAAGTGGCTAGGGTTTTGCTGAGTCTGTCTGAGGTTGAGAATCGTTGGCACCGGGATGGAAATGTTGGTTGCACCGATTTTGAATATTTGGCTTTGGACAGACTTTGGTGGGAGAGTTTGTGGGTGTTTTTGGTGACTATCACTTGTGCACGTATGAGCATTTTTTTCACCAACAAGATCTTACCCCCTTTTAATAGTATTGGCTTTCCTATGGACTCAAAGTGATTTCTCACAAATATAAAATGTAGTATCCTCTTGCATGAAGCTTTGCCAACCTATTTCCTTGCATCTAAGGGTATTCCACAATCTCCACAATCCTTTTGCCAATCCTATCAATGAACATTTCCTGAAATATACGTGGTGGAAACATTAGTTCAATGACTTATATGTTGTTATAAATTACCAAAACCACCAAGGGAGCAAATGTGCTTTGATCTTTAGTCCCGGTTCCCCAAACTGGGACTAAAGTATAAAGACTAAAGGGTCCAAGCCTTTAGTCCCGGTTGTCTATGAACCGGGACTAAACCCTGGCCACGTGGTCGGCAGCGCGCGCCAGGGCATGGGGACCTTTGGTCCTGGTTGGCAACACCAACTGGGACTAAAGGTTTAGGGGTTTAGGGGTTTAGGGTTTATTGTTTATTTTTCCTTTTCATTTTATGTTTCCATTTAATTTCTTTTCATTTCAAACATATTTTACGCTACTACATACTATACACGTTATGCATATATAACAGAATTTCTCGTAGAACCGATCATATATCATAAAATTTATCGTACAAGCAATCATATATCATATAATTTCTCGTATGACCACATGCATATACATATATGTATACAATTTGGTACATACAATCTCTCGTACAATTTGCAGATCATTTGCGGATCGTGTAATGGTATTCTCCGCCGGGAGATATGACCCGCCGAAGCAAAAATCCCGCAATTTTCTCTTGAATTGTTCGTATGCGGTCCATTGGTAGGAGCTTATCCTACGTCTCATGCATCTTTAAATAAGGAGATCAATATGAATATGAATATTAGTTGTGTGTATATGTATTAGATCATGATAAAAATATATGAATGGTGTTTACGTATGTCGGCATTCTGGAAACGGAGGTACCCAGACCTGCCTTCCTGCAGCTCAGGGCATGGCCCACTTCATCGGCCAAACACGGCAGGGCGTGGCCTCACTCAAGACAAGGCTCTCACGAGGGCCCCGACCTCACGAGGAGGAGCGGCATCTGGACCAGCAAGGGATGGGCCTCCTCAGGCCCCCTCCAGAGCGGCAGAGATCTCCATGCAAGGCCCGGCCTCAGGAGTCAAGGGTGACGCAAGGAAGGACAGGCAGGCGCCAGCGTGCTAGACGGTGCAGTTTCCCCTTTGGTGCAAAGGGGACGGAGACATACGCGGGTTCCCAAAGAACCCCCAAAGGTTTCCATTTCGGTGTAACAAGACCGCAACCACCCGCCCTGCAAGGCGGATCTCATCGCTGAGCACATCCCTGCGCCGTCGATAGCTACTTTGCAGGCGAGCATGTACTCCTGCCCCCCTTCAAAATTGGCCGTTGGTGGATCCCTTACCGCCATTTCAATAAGGGAAGAGGACCCGAGCCACCGCTTAAATAGAGGGTAGGTTGCAACATAGAGGGGGACCCCCGAATCCATCCCACCACTCATCCATCACCGAGTCACAGAGGACCTCGAACACCTTTAAGGGAGCCCTCACGAGGCTCTAAAACATCGTACTAGTTCATCCACCTCACCTCCTCGAGAGGCAATCCACCAAAGTAGGAGTAGGGTACTATGCTTCGAAGCGGCCCGAACCTGGGTAAACTGTCGTGTTCATCTTCTTCCTCGTCATCATGTGAGTTTGTTGTTGTGTTCATCGAGTAGCAAGCTAGGTTGGGCGAGGCTGCAGGGGATCTTCGCACACACCCCTGTGTTCGAATCTTAAGGGTTTTGCGGAGCCCGGAATCCGACATTTGGTGCGCCAGGTAGGGGGAGTGTTGATGTGTTCTCCAAGCTTCACTACTCCGATGGCCGACACTCAACAAGCTTCTCCCGGCCGTGGCGGGTCAGCTTCCATAAACCCCGCCGCGGCCGTCGAAGGCCGACCGAGCAGTCAGTACCAAGTCACCAACATCGCTTCCACTGTCACCACCTCTCCCGTCGCTCAAGCACACGGTGGGCGACCGGCGCCCCCGGCCCCGGCGGCGCGCCGCACCTACGTGGGAGACCTCAACGCACACGATGCACTACTGCTATCAAGCGAGATACTTCACCAACAACCAGTGCACGGGGGCTTCGACTCATGGGCCGATCACATCACGGAGATGGTTACCATCACGCACAAGGCCATCTCCCCTCACTCTGCTTCAAGGCCATAGGCGTCGGGTGCCTGAGGCTCGCATGCCGCGCACGCTCCCCAGCCTACCGACAGGGGGACCCCTCCAGCGTCGGACGGGTCTGAGCGGGGCACGCCGCACACTATGTTCCCCCTCCTACAAATCCCGGTGACAGGTTTCGGGGCGCAGCCCGACCATGCCCACCGGGCGCATGGGGAGAACGATGGGGCACCCCGCGCGCACACCGATGTGCATCTCATTGACGTAGGTGGCCCTCAGCAGCCTAGGTTGACCAGGCGAGAGCGCGCCATCTGGCACAGTGAGCAGGCGACGCAGGCATCCGGACAAACAAGCAACAGCGGCGAAGGCGCATCAAGTTGTCAGGGGAGCAGTCCACACCAGGAGACGCGCGGTGTCGGTGTCAAAATCGGTGGATCTCGTGTAGGGGGTCCCGAACTTTGAGACTAGGATCGACGGTAACAGGAGACGAAGGGGACACAAGTTTACCCAAGTTCGGGCCCTCCAATGGAGGTAATACCCTACGCCCTCCTTGATTATATTAATGGTGTAAGGGGTTACAGAGTTGATCTACCTCGAGATCGTATGTCTAACCCTAGATGAGTTGTCCTATGTCTATACCCTAAAACCCTCCGGCTTATATAGGTACCAAGGAGGCCTAGGGTTTACACATGGTCGGTTACATGCCGAAGGGATTGTAGGGAGACGTAGTAGTAAATCAAAAAATTTACTACGTGTTCACCAAGATCCATCTATGGAGAAACCAGCAAAGAGTGGGAAGAGTGCATCTTCATACCTTTGAGGATCGCAAAGCAGAAGCATTACTAGAACGTAGTTGGTGGAGTCGTACTCGCAGCGATTCAGATCGCGGTGGAATCCGATCTAAGCGCCGAACAACGGCGCCTCCGTGTTTAACACACGTGCAGCCCGGCGACGTCTCCTACGCCTTGATCCAACAAGGAGGAAGGAGAGGTTGAGGGAGAGCTCCGGCAGCACGACGGCATGGTGACGGTGGAGCTGCATGGTACTCTGGCAGGGCTTCGCCAAGCACTACGGAGGACGAGGAGGAGGTGGGGTAGGGCTGTGCCGAGAGAGAGAGAGAGATTCGTGTCTTTGGCAGCCCCAAACCCTCCACTATATATAAGAAGAGAGGGAGGAGGGTGCGCACCCCTAGGGTTCCCACCCTAGGGTGGTGAAGCCTCCCACCAAGGCCCTAGAGTGGGCTGGTGTGCCTCCCACCAAGGCCCAAGGCGTAGCAAGGGTGAGAAGGGGGCAAACTCAAGCGCAAATGGACCCTAAGGCCCACCCTAGGGCGCCTAGGGCTGCCGCACCCTCTCCGAACAACCTTCGGTAACCACGTACACTAATTGCCTATAACCTAGCGTCATCGAACCTTAAGTGTGTAGAGCCTACGGGTTCGGGAGGCACGTAGACATGACCGAGACACCTCTCTGGTAAATAACTAACAACGGTTTCTGGATACCCATGTTGGATCTCACATCCTCCATGATGATCTCATCGGATGAATCACGATGTCGGGGATTCAATTAATCCCGTATACAATTCCCTTGATCTACTGGTATGATACTTGCCCGATATTCGATCATTGGTATCCCTATACCTTGTTCAATCCCGTTACCGGCAAGTCTCTTTACTCGTTCCGTAACACATCATCCCGTGTGTCGTGGTTTTATCACGGTAGATGTCCGGGTGAAAGGACTTTGGTTCGAGGCCATCGCCAATGAGGTGGACTCAAAGGGGTTAATTGGGACGAAAGACACGGGTTTACCCAGGTTCGGCCCCTCAAATCGAGGTAACAGCCTACGTCCTGCTTGTGCTTGTATTACTTGCATATCGATTACAAGGGGCTAAAAGCTTGACCTAGTTCTCGATTGCCTCCTCTCTATGTCACCCCGGGTATGCCTTTATATAAGAGGTCAGAACATCCGGGTCGTTACAATTGCTAACCGAGTCTCTCTCTCTCTATCTTCTTGCCCAAGCCGTCTGTGAGTCGGCTTGCACGCCCGGGTCATCTCGGTCCGGGTCGTCGTATGGCCCACACCATGAACCGCCTATCTTCCTGGGCCACTTTACATTACGACTCACCTTTGGGCTGGTTCACGAGCCAATATCATGACCCGGAGCCTGTTCGGCGGGTCATATCCCTAACATTAGGCCCCAGGTTGAACTGAGCTCGCTCACTTCATCCTTCTCTTCCACTTTTGGCGAGCCGCCCGGAAATGAACCGGCATGACGTCATGAGATCTGCTGATGTGTCACCAAATCTTTCACTTAACTGTCGTCCCGAGAATCGAGGCGTCCGCCTCGGTCGAACGGTGTCATCGCCTGGATTTTTGCGCCTTCCTTAACCCCCTTTTAAATATGACCCGTGCGGGTAGGGGTTTCTATTATCCCGCCCGTGCCTCTATTTCTTTGTCTTCTTCCTGTCGCCGCCCCAGCGCCTTCGAGCTCTATGTTGACGCCGTCCGTACATCGTCCCCGACCTTGGCCGCTACATCACCCTGAACGTTCCAGAGATCCAACCGCCTCTGCCGCACCGTCTCCGGTAAGCTTTCCTGCTCCATACATGGTCACCGCCGTAGTAGGGTTTTCACCGGTTCTCCGCCGCCGTCGTTTAGGCTCCAACACCGTTACCGCCAGCACATTACAACGCCGCTAACATCTTTAGGATGTGCTTTTGCTCCGCCGCCGCACGCGGGCCGGTCGCGCGTAAGGCACGGGCCTCGATGGCCCCAGTCTGTTTTCTTTTTCCTCCGCTGTTCATCGCTAGGTTAGAAATAAAATTCATTTTCTCTGCTTTTGTAGATCCATAGATATAGTGACATCTTGCAGAATCTGTTTTTAGGACTTAGTCGATTTTTCGATCTTCCTTTTCCCTGTTGAGTCGCCGAACTCCTCCGGCTCTTACCAGCCGGGTCTTCAACTTTATCCGTAGAGCCCTTAAACTTTTAAGCCGTCAAAAATATTTTCTTGCGCTCCGAATCATGACGCCTTTTATCTTGCACAACCCTTAAGCCGTCAACATGTCTCGTGCGTCCAACTCATGCAACTGGGTTGGGTCATGCATTACGGAGGACTTTTTGTCGGACTTTGTTCACGCGGGTACTCTTCCTCCTAAGGAAGTCATTAGCTGGTGGGTCCCAGGTGATGAGACGCGGCCCAAATCTCAAGAAGGTGAAGTGGTGGTGTTCTCTGACCATATTGAACGAGGGTTCGTGCCTCCCGGCTCCAAATTCTTTTGGGACGTCCTTCACTGTTATAAGCTTCACCCGCAAGACTTGGCCCCCAATTCCGTCTCAAACATATGTAATTTCCAAGTGCTCTGTGAAGCCTACCTTCAAATCAAGCCATCAGTGGGACTCTTTCGGGAATTCTTTTATGCTAACCGGCAAACTGAAGTGAAAGCCGGCCCGAGCTTAGAACTTGGAGGCATATCCATCCAACAGCGTAGGGATATCATCTTTCCAGCTACATAGATGCCGAGTCACCCCAAGGACTGGAACAGGACCTGGTTCTATTATAAGGACACCTCCCTTGAGAACAAGTGTCCTTTGTCGGGTTATCATCCTTCCCGGCTCACAACAATATCAGAACTTCCTGGCCGGCTACCAGCTTTAGAACGCGCAAAATATGAGCCGGCTCATGCCAAAATCAAGGCTCTCATGGCCAACGGCTTAATCGGGCTGGACCTGATCCGCTGCTGGATTTCATGGCGGATTATGCCTTTGAGCCATAGAAGCCGGCTCATGTGCGAATACAAAGGCAAGTATGACAGCTCCTTATGCTTCAGCCGATCTTCGTTGACAGAGAGCGACATTACCCTCGCCATCCGGAGTCTTGTCCATGAAGCTTCCGGATCATGTAGCGAAATTGGCCTGGCGCCTTTCAGTGCTAAGAATCCGGCTCCCGACGTAAGTTTAATCTCTTCCCTTCCGTCTCTCAGACGTTGTTTGCATTTTGCTAATTTGGTATTCACTCTTCGGGTCATCCTTATAGGACGACTCAGAATTCTGGAAGAGGGAATATGTTGCCCCTCCGAAAAAATCCAGGAAGAAGGTCCCAACCAAGAAGGCTAAAAAACATGTCCCGCAAGATAATTTGTTTGACCCGCCACCATCATCCAGCTCAGAGGTAAAGTTTCAACTCTCTTGCTTGATCTTTTACCTTCATATTTTAACACTTACTTTACTCACAGGATGAAGTGGAGACCAGCCGTGCTAATGCTCCTGAGGTAAATTACTTTTCCTCCGGCTCAGAATGTTTCATCCCCCGAAAGTCGCGGCGGGTTATCAGAAAATTCCTCTTTCTCATCCTCTTGCTTATCTGGCTTTCGTTTTCCTCTTAAAAAAGCAACAGTAAATCGAGCGTCCACAGACTCGAAGCACCGGCTCTACCGAGCTCATGTCCGGGTTGCCAAATTCTTCGGCTCCGAAGAAACGCCCTGCCGAGGTTTGAACCCTTTCTTTTCCTTTATCTTTGCCTTTGTAAACTTGATACTCTCTTCACTTTTCTATTTTACTTTTGCAGAAAACTCCTTCCTCCGATGACTCTTCGGAGTCAATCATACCACCGCCTAAGATTAATCCACTGTAAGCATCTTGATGGCCGGTTGTTACTATGATTAGCAATATCTTCAACCGCTGATTCTTCTTCTTTTTTGCAGTGCTCAAGCTAAACGTCGCAAGGCCAACAAGCCCTCCTCTGGCCCAGCTATTGAGGAACCGGAGCCCAAGCAGCCGGAAGAAACTCAACCGGAAGAAAACCCGCCGTCTGCCTCTGCTGAACCGGCCGCTGAAGATGTTATCATGGAGAGTCCTCCAAGGGCTCCTTCTAAGCCGGCAACTCCTGCCAAGACCCCTGACACCCCGGATGTTGTTATCATCGGTTTTGACCATCAAACGCCTCCAGCTCATGTGTTAACCAAACATACAGAGCCGGTTGAAGCTTCAAAGAAAGTGAACTTCGACTCTTCATGCGAGAAGATGACCGTTGAAGAGCTATACGCTGGGTACATAAATCGGTTCACCACCAGCCGGGACTTTGAACTTCGGTTGATCTCTTCCATGAAGACAAAATATGAGGTAATTTTCCTTCTTTACTATATCCTTTCTTAGTCCCCAAGATCCGGCTTAACGTATCATCATTGAGCCGGATCTTTTTGTGACCTCTTGCAGAGATTGTCATTCCTTTAACTTTGTACTGTAAGTAAAGGGAACTGCCAATCGTAGCCCCCAAGGGTCGTCTCAGATTACATTTGAGCCGAGCCTATAATGTAGATAACTTGAAGATGTAATCGTAGCCCCCAAGGGCCGGCTCAATCTTGATCAAGTTGAGTCGGTGCTTCCATTATTAGCATATTGAAGAGCCATTATATAGCCCCCAATTTTCGGATCAACTTTGAAGGAAATGAACCGGAACTACATACTTGCAAGATTAAATAGACATTAGCCCCCAAGTGTCAAATATATTACTTGCAATCTGTTTGAGACATGTATTTGCTTTTAACACCCGTCTTGCATTTTGGCGGCTTATCCTGTATTTTGATGTTTTATAGGAAGCTTTGAAGGAAATCGGGTCTCAGCTGACGGATTTGAAGGCCAACTTGGCAGCTCAGCAAGAAGCTCAAAGTATCGCGGACGAAAAATGCCGGCTTCTCGCAGAAGAACTGGCTAGTGTTACCGCCGAGCTCACCTCTTTAAAAGAGACGGCTGAATCTGAAAAGGCCGCCTTAACCA
This sequence comes from Hordeum marinum, assembly GCA_022496015.1. NCBI lineage: Eukaryota > Viridiplantae > Streptophyta > Magnoliopsida > Poales > Poaceae > Hordeum > Hordeum marinum. The sequence goes on along the minus strand of CM039673.1, from coordinate 470,855,802 downwards.
AACGGGCGGACTATGCTGAACAGCGGGTTATAGCATATTACGAACTTCAAGGCCTGAAACAGCATATTACGAAGATGTTAGCCGCCCTATTTGGTAAGCTTCCTTGTTCACTTTGTCCTTTTTAGCATTGCTAGTAAGAAAACTGGCGGCTCATTATTTTTATCCGACTCATCCAGGTACCAGGAGCCGGCAGTTGGCCTCTGATAGCCTTCTGCCATTGAAGGCCATTTACACTTTTGCAGAGCAGCTATACTGTGGCGCCATCTTCACCATCAAGAGCGTGCAGTACAAGGAGAAGATCCCCACTGCTCTGAAAGGGGTCTTGGAACTCTTCTCAACAATGCCGAAGCAGATTGAAGAGCTCAAGAAGTCCGCCTTCCGCCAAGGAGTCGTCGCTGGTTTGAGCCGGGCTCTTGCCTTTGCTCCTGAGCTAACGCTGGCTAAAATGATGGATGGCTCTCCGTCTAAAAGAGATGACGGCTTAGATTTCACCGAGGAAGATTATACCCGGTGTGTCAAAGAGCCATGCTACTTGGCCTCTGTTTTGGCGGATGAAGCTGATTTGAAGACCTATCAGGCGGCTTACGATGCAGAAGAGAAGAGAATCTGCGGGACGCTCTATGAGTGGAAAGATCTGACACCCGCCCGCAGTAAGGATCTCTTTCCTTGTGAGCTTGACGCGTCTCCATTCCTTGAGGGGTCATTTGCTGCTCTGGATGACTGTAATTGGGACTTGGGCAATCTTCAGATAAAGCCAGCAGAAGACCCGGAGCAGGATGAGCCGCCAACAACTAAATTGTAATCTCTTAGCCTTTCTGAGCATAGATTTTATGTAATGACCTGCCGTGGGCGGCTGACAATGCTTTTGCTCTTTCTGAGAGTATCTTTTGTAATAGAGTAACCATGACTCTGCCACTTGGTGGCCATATATATTTGCACCTTTCTGTGTTTTGATGTGTTGCCGACTCTACCTTTGAAATTTTCTAATGAGGGGCCTATCCTTTAAGACGCCATTCCTTTCTCCAGAATATTACAGCCGGATAATCTCTTTGAGACCTTCAATTTTGTTGACCGAAGCCACATGGCTCCGGCTTTCATCAGACGGAGTTATTAAAGAGCCGGTTGTCTTTTAGGATAATGTAAGCTATACCTGATGGTAAGAAGCCTCTATCGACAACTGCGGCTATTGATGAACCAGAACCTTTGTGGAGAGTTCGGCTGTGTAGCCCCCAAGTGTCGGGTAGTTTCGCCTGCGGCAACCCGGGACTTACAATTGCTCAGCTTGGACAAGCCGGCATGATACCATATGTGATGATGATCTTTCCTTCCTCAGAAACTCATATGACGGACCTTCTACGTGGATCCGAACAGTTTAAACTCATACCAGTTCAGGGTCTCTGTCGAGATTGGCCGTCAATTATTTGAACCGGCTCAGGGTCTCTAGGCGAGATTGGCCGTCAATTTCTTGAACCGGCTCAGGGTCTCTAGGCGAGATTGACTGGTAAGAGTATAGTGAAAATCGGCTGTCAATGGGAGATGTAAGCTATACCTCAAGGCAAGAAGCCTCCATCGACAACCGTGGCCAATAATTAGCCTGAGACGACATAAAGTCGGCTGTTTGAAAGGAGAAGTATGCTATACCTGAAGGTAAGAAGCCTCTTTCAACGGCTACAGTTGATAAGCAACTGGATTTTGGCGTAAACGCCGGTTGTTAGGGTGAGATAAGCGAACCCGTCGGTAAGAAGCCCCTTCGACAACCGCGGTTAATAAGTAACCGGAAGTGGCATAAAGCCGGCCATTAGGGTGAGATAAGCGATACCCGTCGGTAAGAAGCCCCCTTCGATGGCCGCAGTTGATAAGCAACTAGAATTTGGTATACATGCTGTTGTGTTAGGGCACTGTAAGCTATACCAAAAGGTAAGAAGCCTCCGTTAACAATCAGCGCTTAATGTAACCAAACTAGGCATAAAGCCAACTGTGCAAGGGACAAGTAAGCTATATCCGGAGGCAAGAAGCCTCCTTGCAACAGTTTAGAGACAGCCGACTGTGCAAAGGATAAGTAAGCTATACCCGAAGGCAAGAAGCCTCTTTGCAACAACGTTAAATAAGGCATACGGCCGAAAGGTAGATCAGTTGTTTTAACGGTGAACGACCCTCTTCAACTCGAGCTTTTTGAGCCGAAAGATTTTATCTTGATCGTACAAAGGTATACATAAGAGCAGAGGCCTCAGTCTTGTGTGAGGATGCTAGATTTTACTCATGTGCTCATGATATATACAATGATAGCGGGTTTCAACCCCTGCTAAGTAAAGTACGGTCGCACATGTGCGACATTCCAGGGCCGCAACGTCTCTTGTCCCGCGGTTTCCGACTCATCTCTGACATCCATGAGGTAATATGATCCATTGTTAAGGTTCCTGCTGACCACAGAAGGCCCCTCCCATGGTGGAGATAACTTATGCATTCCAGATTGGTCTTGAATCAACCGGAGCACCAGGTCACCTTCCTGAAACGTCAGGGTCTTTACCCTGCGGCTATGACAGCGTCGCAGGTCTTGTTGATAAATTGCCGATCTGGCTGCTGCTAACTCTTGTGCTTCATCCAAGGCGTCCAACGCATCCTGGCGGGCTACCTCATTGTCCGTCTCAACATAAGCAGCCACCCTTGGTGAATCGTGCCGGATGTCACTGGGTAGAACCGCCTTAGCACCGTACACCATGAAGAAAGGTGTAAAACCTTTAGATCTGTTAGCTGTAGTTCTGATGCTCCATAAGACGGAAGGCAATTCCTCAACCCAACATCCGGGTGTCCGTTTCAAAGGAACCATGAGCCGTGGCTTGACACCTCTCAAAATTTCCTGATTGACTCGCTCTGCCTGACCATTAGACTGTGGATGTGCCACGACTGAAACATCAAGCCGTATATGCTCTTTCTCACAGAACGTTTTCATAGCTCCTTTGGATAAATTTGTCCCATTGTCTGTAATAATACCGTGTGGGTAACCAAAGCGATAAATCAGCTTCTTAACAAATTGAACCGCTGTAGCTGCGTCGCATTTACTGACCGGCTCTGCCTCTATCCACTTAGTAAATTTATCAACCGCCACCAGAAGGTTCATCTTCTTATCCTTGGATCGCTTGAAAGGTCCTACCATATCAAGACCCCAGACCACAAACGGCCAAGTGATTGGTATCATCCTCAATTCTTGAGCTAGAACGTGAGCGCGCCGGCCAAATTTCTAACAGCCGTCACACTTGCGAACTAGGTCCTCTGCATCCTTGTGAGCCGTCGGCCAGAAAAACCCATGTCGAAAGGCTTTAGCCACCAAAGATTTTGACCCGGCGTGATGCCCACAGTCGCCAGCATGAATTTCACTTAATATTTACCGGCCCTCCTCTGGCGAGATGCAGCGCTGAAAGACACCCGTCACACTACACTTATGTAACTCACCATTGATAACCGTCATAGACTTAGAATGGCGAGTGATCTTCCTGGCCAGATCGTCCTCTTGAGGTAACTCGCCGCGTGTTAGATACGCCAAATAAGGAATAGTCCAATCTGGGGTAGCATGCAGAGCCGCCACCAGTTCCGCCTCCCGGTCAGGAATAGCTAGATCCTCCTCAGAAGGTATCTTGATAGTCGGATGATACAATACATCTAGAAAACATTAGGTGGTACCGGCTTTCGTTGTGAACCTAACCGTGACAAGGCATCAGCCGCCTCATTCCCACGATGATCAATGTGATCCACCTGGTACCCCTTGAAGTGACCAGCAATGATATCCACCACCTGCCGGTAAGCCGCCATCCGCGGATCCTTTGAATCCCAAGTGCCCGAAACTTGGTGAGCCACCAGATCTGAGTCGCCTAAACACCTGACCCGGCTTAAGTTCATCTCTTTAGCAACTTTGAGACCGTGGAGCAGTGCTTCATACTCAGCTGCATTATTAGTACAAGGGAACATTAACCGGAGCACATAACAAAACTTGTCACCCTTGGGGGAGGTGAGAACAACTCCTGCCCCAGACCCTTCTAGCTGCTTGGATCCATCAAAGTGTATAGTATAATATGTGTTATCCGGCTTCTCTTCAGGGGCTTGACATTCAGTCCAATCATTTATGAAATCCACCAAAGCTTGAGACTTAATTGTTGTACGAGGAACATACTTGACATCAAAAGGACTCAGCTCTAAGGCCCACTTGGAAATCCTTCCTATAGCCTCTCTATTTTGAATGATATCCCCCAACGGCGCAGAACTGACCACTGTTATTTGGTGCCCCAAAAAGTAATGCTTTAACTTGCGATTGGCCATGAAAACTCCGTATACTAACTTCTGCCAATGCGGATACCTCTGTTTAGACTCTGCAAAACTTCACTGATGTAATAAGCCGGCCTTTGCACAGGGTACTCCTTCCCTGCCTCCTTGCGCTCAACCACAATTGCTACGCTAACCGCTCTGTTGTTAGCCGCTACATACAGGAGCAAAGGCTCTTTCTCAACCAGAGCGCCTAACACTGGCGGCTCAGTCAACTGCTTTTAAGAGCTTCAAGTGCTTCAGTCGCTTCTGCGCTCCATTTAAACTTGTCTGTTTTCTTCATCATCTGGTATAAAGGAATAGCTTTCTCTCCAAGCCGGCTTATGAAGCGGCTCAACGCAGCAATCCTCCCTGCAAGGCACTGAACGTCATTAATACACGTCGGCTCACCCAAAGAAGTGACGGCTTTAATCTTATCTGGGTTAGCTTCAATGCCCCGCTTAGAGACCAAGGAACCCAAAAGCTTTCCTGCTGGAACACCAAAGACACACTTTGCCGGGTTAAGCATCATCTTGTAGACCCGGAGATTGTCAAAGGTTTCTTTCAAATCCTCCAAAAAGAGTTTCCTTTTTTCTGGATTTAACCACGATGTCGTCTACATAAGCATGGACATTTCGGCAAATCTGACTATGGAGGCAATTCTGCACACAACGTTGGTAAGTCGCCTAGGCACTCTTGAGCACGAAGGGCATGGAGACATAGCAGAATGCGCCAAAAGGTGTAATGAACGGCGTCTTCTCCTGATCCTTTACTACCATCTTGATCTGATGATACCCTGAATAAGCATCCAGGAAGCATAAACTTTCGCATCCGGCTGTTGCATCAATAATTTGATCGATACGAGGGAGTGCAAAAGGGTCAGCCGGGCAAGCCTTGTTAAGGTCCATGTAATCTATGCACATGCGCCACGTGCCGTTCTTTTTTAGCACTAGCACTGGGTTAGCCAACCACTCCGGGTGAAAAACTTCCACTATAAAGCCTGCGGCCAACAGCCGAGCAACTTCCTCCCCAATAGCTTTACGTCTCTCTTCGTTGAACCGCCATAGAAACTGTTTGATTGGCTTAAACTTTGGATCCACATTAAGATTGTGCTCAGCGAACTCTCTCGGCACACCCGGCATGCAGAAGGCTTCCATGCAAAGATGTCCCGATTCTCACGGATGAATTCGATGAGCGCGCTTTCCTATTTGGGATCCATGTGAGCCCCAATGATGAACTGCTTAGATGAATCATCCAGATTGAAGTCTACTGCCTTGGTATCATCCGCTGAAAACTTGAGTGGCGGCTCAACTTCTGTGGTAGGCTTCTTGAGTGGGGTCATGTCCTCCGGATCAACATTCTCTTTGTAAAATTTCAGTTCCTCCTGAGCACAACTAGACTCTGCATAAGCCGCATCTCCTTCTTCACACTCAAGAGCCATTTTCCTATTACCGTGAACGGTAATTGTGCCATTTAAGCCGAGCATTTTAAGTTGCAGATAAACATAACAAGGCCTAGCCATAAATTTAGCATAAGCCGGCCTCCCAAATAGCGCATTATAGGGACTTTTGATTTTGACCACCTCGAACCACAAAGACTCCACCCTGTAATTATGCTCATCACCAAAAGCTACTTCCAATGATGTCCGGCCTACCGGGTATGCTGATTTACCCGGGACCACACCATGAAAGACAGTGGAGGAGGGTTTGAGATCCTTGTCAAGCAACTTCATTCGCCGGAAAGTGTCATAGTAAAGGATGTTGATGCTACTACCTCCGTCCATGAGCACTTTATTCACCATATAGCCATTCACTTGAGAAGCCACAACTAGAGCCAGCCGACCCGGATTATCCACCCGCGGCGGGTGATCCTCCCTGCTCCACATTATATCATATTCAGACCACGACAAATATCGCGAGAGAGCCGGAGCAACCGTATTAACTGCTCGCCTCCGCAACTTCTCGTCTCGCTTACTGTGACCGGTCGTGAATACATGATACTGCCCAGAACTGAGCTGCTTCGGGTTACTCTGAAACCCGGACTGATTATGCTGCTGTTGACTGTTGTTATTGCCGTTGTTGCCAGGATGTTGTTGGTGCTCCCCTTGGTTATTCTGACCCGGATGCCCGTTTCCTGAACCGCCGGCACCGAATCCAGCTCCTGACCCGCCATGTCCTGAGCCACTGGGCAAGCCACCGCCCTGGTTATTGCATGGTTGGGAATGCTGGTTTTTGAACCTCTGCATGATAAACAACCACCCCACACATGTAACGCCGGCTTGTCGGGCATGCTGTGCTCCGGACAAGGCTTCCTAAGCGCCTCCTCTAAATTAAAGGGCCCCTATTCCTTGGCCTGAATCTTCCACCCCCCTTGGGACGATTCTGTCCTGTGTTGGTATTCGCCACCAGATCGGATCCGCCATCAATGTTCTTCCGCTTATTCTGATTCCCATTGTTCGCAAAACCCTTTCCTTGATTGTTTTTCTTCGCTTGATTGGCCTTCTCATCATCCGAACCCGGATCCTTTGTGTTATCTGAGTCGGCATACTTTGTCAAGGCCGTCATGAGCTCTCCCATATCCTGACGCGTGCACTTGAGCCGGTCGAGCTTCTGCTTCAATGGAATGAAATGACAATTCTTTTCAAAGATAAGCATCGCTTGAGCCGCTGTGATCTGCTCTAAAGAAGGAATAATGGTCGACACCCGCCGGACCCAATGATGGGCCGACTCATTCTCCTGTTGAACACAGTGGTCCAGATCGACAATAGTCATAGGCTGCTTACAGGTCCCCTAGAAATTCTTAATAAACTTTGCTCTCAGCTCCGCCCATGAGCTTATCATGTTGGGTGGCAGACCTTTTAGCCATGTACGGGCCAGACCTTCAAGCATCATGATGAAGTATTTCGTGCATACGACCTCACTGACATCCAGCATCTCCATGGCCAGTTCGTAACTTTCAACCCACGCCTCCGGGGGTAGATCAGCTGTATAGTTCGGAACCTTTCGAGGTCCCTTAAAGTCTTTGGGCAGCTGTTCACTCCTCCGAGCCGGAGTTAAACATGGCACCCCTACAGCTCTGGTACTAGCTACTCCCATTGACACGGAAAGCGTCGGCTCTGGATGGGCTGTAGCTACCTTCGCCTCTCGCCTGTCTCCCGGCTGGCCCATGATGGCCTGCGCATCCTGAGCCGCCCTATTATCCTCCGGTGGTCCACGACGCGGGTGACTGCTGGAACACGCCGGTGACTTATAACACCGGCTGAAACTTCGACTGGGGAGGGGGGGTAGATTGAACCCGGCTCCAGCTATGAGTATACTTCTCCTGTTGGGCCATGGCCGTCTGTAAATATCCAATGGCGTTCCGCACCTCCTCCGCAAAGGGTGCCTCATCTGGGATGGGGATCGTCTCAAGCCGGGTGGCCGCTGCTACCATGTTCTCGGCCGGGTTAGAATAATGACCCGCCAGTGTCGGAAAAGCCCTGGGAGAGATTTGGTTATGTTGGGGTGGATGAGTCGCCGGGCGCTCCATTGGGCGGCTCTCTGGCACACCCATAACCCGCCCCGCACCAGGGGTGTTAAAAAGGTTCCTCGCTTCGTAATGTTCTGGTAGACGGGATTGATGCCTCCTCTGGTGCACCGCGGCCACTGACCTTTGCTCTAGCTCCAGTCGGAAAGCGTCTGCCTTGATACGCTCCGCCTCTTCCTCCATCTGGGCTTTCAGCTCGTCCATCCTTTGTCGTTCCTCTGCCATCCGGCCCTTGATCCGTGCCATCTCTAGATTCCTGACTGCTTGATTATCCGGGGTTACCTCTATGGCCATGAGAGCTATAAGTTCGTCCATCAATTCCACTAGAACCTGAGCCGGCGGCGGCGGGCTATCGCCTGCTGCGGCGGTTCCCGCAGCCGTGTCACCGGCAGCTGAGGTTGATCCTGTCATGAATACCACCGCGTAAACCGGGGGGCTCATAACATCCGTCTCAATGCCTTCTACCTTAGAATAGTCGTCGTAGTAGCCCCCAAGGCCACCATTGCTGAGCCGATACACTGATTCTGTCTCCCCACTGGAAGACTCATCTACCGAGCAAACGAGAGTTCCCTGTGACCCTGACGGTTCCAGATCTAAGCCTTGAGTGAAGCCCACGAGAACATGGTTCTGACCCAGACAGGCACGGGCAGATTGTGTACCACGCGCAGATTGGAGACGCCGAGCCGACTCGACGATGTTGGTGCAGACGTCCGGCCCGGGTGTAGATCCATTAACCCTTCCGATGAAAACCTGGATCCCGCCGAACCAAACCCGGAATCCATACTCCACAGAACTAGCATCGAGCCCCCAGCCGGCGTCGTCGATGTAGAGCCGGCCGCGGCGACTCTTGCTCATCCTTCCAACCACATATCCTTCGAGCCCTGGGAGAGAGCCCTTTGATAACTCAACATCATCAAGCGCTAGCCCCACGGTGGGCGCCAACTGTCGTGGTTTTATCACGGCAGATGTCCGGGTGAACGGACTTTGGTTCGAGGCCATCGCCAATGAGGTGGATTCAAAGGGGTTAATTGGGACGAAAAACACGGGTTTACCCAGGTTCGGCCCCTCAAATCGAGGTAACAGCCTACGTCCTGCTTGTGCTTGTATTACTTGTGTATCGATTACAAGGGGCTAAAAGCTTGACCTAGTTCTTGATTGCCTCCTCTCTAAGTCACCCCAGGTATGCCTTTATATAAGAGGTCAGAACATCCGGGTCGTCACAATTGCTAACCGAGTCTCTCTCTATCTTCTTGCCCAAGCCGTCTGTGAGTCGGCTTGCACGCCCGGGTCTTCTCGATCCGGGTCGTCATACGGCCCACACCATGAACAACCTATCTTCCTGGGCCAATTAACATTACGACTCACCTTTGGGCCGGTTCACGAGCCAATATCATCACCCGGAGCCTATTCGGCGGGTCATATCCCCAACATTAGGCCCCAGGTTGAACTGAGCTCGCTAACTCCTTAGTCACATTGAGCTCGTTATGATGATGTCTTACCAAGTGGGCCTAGAGATACCTATCCGTCAGACGGAGTGACAAATCCTAGTCTTTATTCGTGCCAACCCAACAGACACTTTTGGAGATACCCTTAGTGTACCTTTATAGCCACCCAGTTATGTTGTGACGTTTGGCACACCCAAAGTATTCCTACAGTATTCCGGAGTTGCACAATCTCATGGTCTAAGGAAACGATACTTGATATTAGAAAAGCTTTAGAAGACGAACTACATGATCTTGTGCTATGCTTAGGGTTGGGTCTTGTCCATCACATCATTCCCCTAATGATGTGATCCCATTATTAACGACATCCAATGTCCATGGTCATGAAACCATGACCATCTATTAATCAACAAGCTAGCCAACTAGAGGCTCACTAGGGACATGTTGTGGTCTATGTATTCATACATGCATGATGGTTTCCGGTTAACACAATTATAGCATGAACAATAGACAATCATCATGAACAAGGAAATACAGTAATAACCATTTTATTATTGCCTCTAGGGCATATTTCCAACAGTCTCCCACTTGCACTAGAGTCAATAATCTAGTTACATTGTGATGAATCTAACACCCATAGAGTTTTGGTGTACCGTTGATCATGTTTCTCTTGTGAGAGAGGTTTAGTCAACGGATTTGCGACATTCAGATCCGTATGTACTTTACAAATATCTATATCTCCTTCCTGAATGTAATCATGAATGGAGTTGAAGCGGTGTCTGATGTGTCGTGTCTGCTTGTGAAACCTGGGCTCCTTGGCAAGGGCAATAGCTCCAGTGTTGTCACAGAATAGAGTCATCGGGCCCGACACATTGGGAATCACTCCTAGGTCGGTGATCAACTCCTTCATCCAGACTCCTTCCTTTGCTGCTTTTGAAGCAGCTATGTACTCCGCTTCACATGTAGATGCCACCACGACGATTTGCTTGCTGCTACAGCAGTTGACTGCCCCTCTGTTCAAAATATACACGTATCCGGTTTGTAACTTGGAGTCATCCGGATCTGTGTCGAAGCTAGCATCGACTTAACCCTTTACGACGAGCTCTTCGGCTCCTCCATATACGAGAAACATGTCCTTCGTCCTTTTCAGGTACTTCAGGATATTCTTGACCGCTGTCCAATGTTCCGCTCCGGGATCACTTTGGTACCTCCCTACCATACTTATGGCAAGGTTCACATCAGGTATGGTACACAGCATGGCATACATAATAGAGCCTATGGTTGAAGCATAGGGGATGACACTCATCTCTAATCTATCCTTTGTCGTGGTCGGGCATTGTGTCGTACTCAATATCACACCCTGTAACACAGGCAAGAACCCCTTCTTGGACTGATCCATATTGAACTTCTTCAATATCTTGTCAAGGTATGTGCTCTGTGAAAGACCTATGAGGCGTCTCGATCTATCTCTATAGATCTTGATGCCTAATATGTAAGCAGCTTCTCCAAGGTCCTTCATTGAAAAACACTTATTCAAGTAGGCCTTTACGCTTTCCAAAAGTTCTATATCATTTCCCATCAACAATATGTCATCCACATATAATATGAGAAATGCTACAAAGCTCCCACTCACTTTCTTGTAAATACAGGGTTCTCCATAAACCTGTATAAACCCAAACGCTTTAATCACCTCATTAAAGCGAATGTTCCAACTCCGAGATGCTTGCACCAGCCCATAGATGGACCGCTGGAGCTTGCATACCTTGTTAGCATTCTTAGGATCGACAAAACCTTCCGGCTACATCATATACATTTCTTCCTTAAGGAAGCCATTCAGGAATGCCGTTTTGACGTCCATTTGCCAGATCTCATAATCATAAAATGCGGCAATTGCTAACATGATTCAGACGGACTTTAGCATCACTACGGGTGAGAAGGTCTCATCGTAGTCAACTCCTTGAACTTGCCGATCACCCTTAGCGACAAGCCGAGCCTTATAAACGGTCACATTACCATCCGCGTTAGTCTTCTTCTTAAAGATCCATTTATTTTCTATGGCTTGCTTATCATCAGGCAAGTCCACCAAAGTCCATACTTTGTTCTCATACATGGATCCTATCTCGGATTTCATGGCTTCAAGCCATTTGTTGGAATCTGGGCCCGCCATCGCTTCTTTATAGTTCGAAGGTTCACCGTTGTCCAACAACATGATCTCTAGGACAGGGTTGCCGTACCACTCTGGTGCGGAACGTGTCCTAGTGGACCTTCGAATAGCAACTTGATCTGAAGTTTCATGATCATCATCGTTAACTTCCTCTCCAGCCGCTACAGGCTCCACAACTTCCTGTGCTGTGCTACTCTCCGGTTCGAGTGGAGGTACAATTACCTCATCAAGTTCTATTTTCCTCCCATTTACTTCTTTCGACAGAAACTTTTTCTCTAGAAAGGATCCATTCTTGGCAAAAAAAGACTTTGCCTTCGGATCTGAGGTAGAAGGTATACCCAATAGTTTCTTTGGGGTATCCTATGAAGACGCACTTTTCCGCTTTGGGTTTGAGCTTCTCAGGTTGAAGTTTCTTCACATAAGCATCACATCCCCAAACTTTTAGAAACGACAGCTTAGGTGTCTTTCCAAACCATAATTCATACGGTGTCGTCTCAACGGACTTTGACAATGCCCTATTTAAAGTGAATGCGACAGTCTCTAATGTATATCCCCAAAATGATAGCGGTATGTCGGTAAGGGACATCATAGATCGCACCATATCCAATAGTGTGCGATTACAACATTCAGACACACCGTTTCGCTGATGTGTGCCAGGCGGCGTGAGTTGTGAAACAATTCCACATTTCCTTAGGTGCGTGCCAAACTCGGCACTTAAATATTCTCCGCCACGATCAGATCGTAGGTACTTTATTTTCCTGTCACGTTGATTCTCTACCTCACTATGAAATTCCTTGAACTTTTCAAAGGTTTTAGACTTGTGTTTCATTAAGTAGACATACCCATATATGCTCAAGTCATCAGTGAGGGTGAGAACATAACGGTAGCCACCGCGAGCCTCAACGCTCATTGGACCGCATACATCGGTATGTATTATCTCCAACGAGTCAGTTGGTCGCTCCATTGTTCTAGAGAATGGAGTCTTGGTCATCTTGCCCATGAGGCATGGTTCACACGGGTGAAATGATTCAAAATCAAGAGACTCCAAAATTCCATCAACATGGAGTTTCTGCATGCGTTTGACACCAATATGACCAAGGAGGCAGTGCCACATGTAAGTGGGACTATCGTTATCAAGCTTACATCTTTTTGTACTCACACTATGGACATGTGTAACGTCACGTTCAAGATTCATCAAAAATAAACCATTGACCAGCGGGGCATGACCATAACACATTTCTCTCATATAAATAGATCAACCATTATTCTCAGATTTAAACGAGTATCCATCTCGCATCAAACGAAATCCAGATACAATGTTCATGCTCAAAGTTGGTACTAAATAACAATTATTGAGGTTTAAAACTAACCCCGAAGGTAGATGTAGAGGTAGCGTGCCGACGGCGATCACATCGACCTTGGAACCATTCCTGACGCGCATCATCACCTCGTCCTTTGCCAGCCTCCGTTTATTCCGCAGCTCCTGCTTGGAGTTACAAATGTGAGCAACTGCACTAGTATCAAATACCCAGGAGCTACTACGAGCATTGGTAAGGTACACATCAATAACAAGTATATCACATATACCTTTAACGTTGTCGGCCTTCTTATGTGCTAAGTACTTGGGGCAGTTCCGATTCCAGTGACCGGTACCCTGGCAATAAAAGCACTCAGTCTCAGGCTTGGGACCATTCTTGTTCTTCTTCCCGTCAACTTTCTTACCGAGCACGACAACTGCTTTGCCGTCCTTCTTGAAGTTCTTCTTACATTTGCCTTTCTTGAAACTAGTGGTCTTATTCACCATCAACAATTGATGCTCCTTTTTGACCTTGTCCTCCGCTGATTTTAGCATCGAGTACAACTCAGGAATGGACTTCTCCATACCCTGCATGTTGTAGTTCATCACAAAGCTCTTGTAGCTAGGTGGAAGTGACTGGAGGATTCTGTCAATGATCGAGTCATCCGGAAGACTAACTCCCAGCTGAGTCAAGCGGTTGTGCAACCCAGACATTTTGAGTATGTGCTCACTGACAGAACTATTTTCCTCCATCTTACAACTGAAGAACTTGTCGGAGATATCATATCTATCGACCCGGGCATGAGCTTGGAAAACCAGTTTCAGCTCTTGGAACATCTCATATGATCTGTGTTGCTCAAAACGCTTTTGGAGCCCCGATTCTAAACTGTAAAGCATGCCACACTGAACCAGGGAGTAATCATCACAGCATGACTGCCAAGCGTTCCTAACATCTTGGTCTGCCAGAAAAATGGGTGGGTCACCTAGCGGTGCATCAAGGACATACAATCTCTTGGAAGCTACGAGGATAATCCTCAAGCTATGGACCCAATCTGCATAGTTGCTTCCATCATCTTTCAGCTTGGTTTTCTCTAGGAACGCGTTGAAGTTGAGGGTGACATTAGCGTTGGCCATTGTATCTACAGTATAGATTGTAAAGACAATTTTAGACTGAGTTCATGATAATTAAGTTCACATAATCAAATTATTTAATGAACTCCCACTTAGATAGACATCTCTCTAGTCATCCAAGTGACACATGATCCACGTCAACTAGCCTGTGTCTGGTCATCACATGAGACGAACTAGTCATCAATGGTGAACATCTCCATGTTGATCGTATGTTCTATACGACTCATGTTCGACCTTTCGGTCTCCCGTGTTCCGAGGCCATGTCTATACATGCTAGGCTCGTCAAGTCAACCTAAGTGTATTGCGTGTGTAAATCTGGCTTACACCTGTTGTATGCGAACGTTAGAACCTATCACACCCGATCATCACGTGGTGCTTCGGAACAACGATCCTTAGCAACGGTGCACAGTTAGGGTGAACATATTTCTTGAAATTTTAGTGAGAAATCATCTTATTTAGCTACCGACATTCTAAGCAAATAAGATGTAAACATGATAAACATCACATGGAATCAATATAGTGACATGATATGGGCAATATCATCTTGCTCCTTAGATCTCCATCTTCGGGGCACCATGATCATCACTGTCACTGGCACAACACCATGATCTCCATCATCATGATCTCCATCATCGAGTCTTCGTGAAGTTGTCTCGCCAACTATTACTTCTGCTACTATGGCTAACGATTAGCAATAAAGTAAAGTAATTACATGGCGTTTATGATTGACACGCAGGTCATACATTAAAATAAGATAACTCCTATGGCTCCTGCCGGTTGTGATACTCATCGACATGCAAGTCATGAATCCTATTACAAGAACATGATCAATCTCATACATCACAATGCATCACATCACATCCTTTGTCCATATCACATCACAAGGCATATGCTACAAAAACAAGTTAGACGTCCTCTAATTTGTAGTTGCAAGTTTTTACGTGGCTGCTATAGGTTTCTAGCAAGAACGTTTCTTACCTACGCCAAAACCACAACGTGATATGTCAATTGCTATTTACCCTTCATAAGGACCATTTTCATCGAACCCTTCATAAGGTAGGAGAGACAGCCACCCGCTAGCCACCTTATGCAACAAGTGCATGTCAGGCGGTGGAACCGGTCTCACGTAAGCGTACGTGTAAAGTTGGTCCGGGCCGCTTCATCCCACAATACCGCCGAATCAAGATAAGACTAGTAACGGTAAGTAAATTAACAAGATCGACGCCCACAACAACTTGTGTTCTACTCGTGCATAGATTCTACGCATAAACCTGGCTCTGATACCACTGTAGGGAGACGTAGTAGTAAATCAAAAAAATTCCTACGTGTTCACCAAGATCCATCTATGGACAAACTAGCAACGAGTGGGAAGAGTGCACCTTCATACCTTTGAAGATTGCAAAGCGGAAGCGTTACTAGAACACGGTTGGTGGAGTTGTACTCGCAGCGATTCAGATCGCGGTGGAATCCGATCTAAGCGCCGAACAACGGCGCCTCCGCGTTCAACACTCGTGCAGCCCGATGACGTCTCCTATGCTTGATCCAGCAAGGAGGAAGGAGAGGTTGAAGGAGAGCTCTAGCAGCACGACGGCGTGGTGACGAAGGAGCTGCGTGGTACTCCGGCAGGGTTTCGGCAGGCACTACGAAGGACGAGGAGGAGGAGGGGTAGGGCTGCGCTGAGAGAGAGATTTGTGTCTTTGGCAGCCCCAAACCCTCCACTATATATAGGAAGAGAGGGAGAAGGGTACGCACCCCTAGGGTTCCCACCCTAGGGTGGTGCGGCAGCCCTAGATGGGATCTGGCCGGCAACCAAGAGGGAAAAGGGGTGCGGCATCCCAAGGCGCCCTAGGGTGCGCCTTAGGGCCCATCTGTGCTAGGGTTTGCCCCCTTCTCACCCTTGCTGCGCCTTGGGCTTTGGTGGGAGGTGCACAAGCCCACTATAGGGCTGGTCCCTTCCCACTCTCGGCCCATGCAGCCCTCTGGTGCCGGTGGCCCCACTTGGTGGACCCCCGGAACCCTTCCGGTGGTCCCGGTACGCTACCGGTGATGCCCGAAACACTTCCGTGACCAAAACCTCACTTCCTATATATGAATCTTTACCTCCGGACCATTCCGAAACTCCTTGTGATGTCCGAGATCTCATCCGAGACTCCGAACAACCTTCGGTAACCACGTACACTATTTCCCTATAACCCTAGCGTCATCGAACCTTAAGTGTGGAGACCCTACGGGTTCGGGAGGCACGTAGACATGACCGAGACACCTCTCCGGTCAATAACTAAAAGCGGGATCTGGATACCCATGTTGGCTCCCACATGCTCCTCGATGATCTCATCGGATGAACCATGTGTTGGAAATATGCCCTAGAGGCAATAAATAAAGTGTTTATTATTGTATATCCTTGTTCATGATAATCGTTTATTATCCATGCTATAATTTTATTAATTGGAAACATGGATACATGTGTGGATACATAGACAAACACAATGTCCCTAGTATGCCTCTAGTGAACTAGCTCGTTGATTGAAAGATGGTTAAGGTTTCCTAGCCATGGACATGAGATGTCATTTGATAACGGGATCACATCATTAGGAGAATGATGGATGGACAAGCCCCAAACTACAAACGTAGCTTATGATCGTGTCAGTTTATTGCTACTGTTTTCTGCATGTCAAGTATATGTTCCTATGACCATGAGATCATGCAACTCATAGATATCGGAGGAGTACCTTGTGTGTATCAAACGTCGCAACGTAACTGGGTGACTATAAAGGTGCTCTACAGGTGTCTCCGAGGGTGTCTATTGAGTTGGCATGGATCAAGACTGGGATTTGTTACTCCGTGTGACGGAGAGGTATCTCAGGGCCCACTCGGTAATACAACATCACAATAAGCCTTGCAAGCAATGTGACTAAGTGTTGGTCACGAGATATTGTATTACGGAAGGAGTAAAGAGACTTGCCAGTAATGAGGTTAACCTAGGTATGGAGATACCGACGATCGAATCTCGGGCAAGGGAACATCATACAGGATTAACTGAATCCTTGACATAGAGGTTCGACCGATAAAGATCTTCGTAGAATATGTAGGAACCAATGTGGACATCCAGGTCCCGCCATTGGTTATTGACCGTAGAGGTGTCTCGGTCATGTCTACATAGTTCTCGAACCCGCAGGGTCTACACACTTAAGGTTTTGTGACGTTTCGGTAGTATAGGGTCATGTATGGTGGTGACCGAAGTTTGTTCGGAGTCCCGTATGATATCCTGGACGTCATGAGGAGCTCCGGAATGGTCCGGAGGTAAATATTCATATATAGGAAGTCCTGGTTTGGTCGCCGGAAAAGTTTCGGGCATATCGGTAGTGTACCGGGAGTGCCGGTAGTGTACCGGGAGACCTCCGGGAGGAGTATTTCGACCCAAGAGGCTTTATGGGCTGTGGGAGAGTGAATATCAGCCCTTACTGGGCTGGTGGAAACTCCCACACAAGACCCAAGTAGCTGGAGAAGAAAACCAAAAAGGAAAAAGATGGAAAAAGGCAAAAAGGAAAAAAAAGGATGAATCCTAATCCTACTAGGAGTGGAGGAGGTGGACTCCTCCTCTCCTAGTTCGGCTGAAGCCTAGGAGGCTTGGAGGCCAAGCTGCCTCCTCTCCTCCTCTCCTCCTATATATACTGGTGGTATTGAGGCTTTTTGCACTAGATTTTCAGCCACGTGCTACTCGTTCCTCCAGTGCATAGTTTCTCCTCCAGATCGGTTTTCTGCAGTGCTTAGGCGAAGCCCTACCAGAATTGCTCCACCACCATCGCCAGAGCGCCGTCAGGCTGCCGGAAAACTCTTCTTCCTCTCCACTCCTTCTTGCTGGATCAAGACGGTGGAGATCGTCATCAAGCTGTACGTGTGCTGAACGCGGAGGTGCCGTCCGTTCGGTGCTAGATCGGAAGGATCGTGATCAAGTTCGTGAGACGGATCGTGATCAAGTTCGTGGGACGGATCATGATCGGATCGTGGGACGGATTGTGATTGGATCATGGGACGAATCGTGATTGGATCGCGGGACGCACGGCGATTTGTATCGCGAAGACGTTCGACTACACCAACCGTGTTTCTTAACGCTTCCCGCTTAGCGATCTACAAGG
This sequence comes from Hordeum marinum, assembly GCA_022496015.1. Lineage (NCBI taxonomy): Eukaryota > Viridiplantae > Streptophyta > Magnoliopsida > Poales > Poaceae > Hordeum > Hordeum marinum. The sequence goes on along the minus strand of CM039673.1, from coordinate 470,837,814 downwards.
GTATGCAGATCCACTCTCCCTCTCGTAGATGCTCATCACCATGGACAGATCTTCGTGCACCTAGGAAATTTTTTGTTTCCCATGCAACGTTCCCCAAGAGTGGCATCATGAGCTAGGTCTATGTGTAGATGAGATCTCGAGTAGAACACAAAAGGTTTGTGGGCGTTGATGCTTAGATTGCTTCTTCCCTTGGTCGAATTTTGGTTCAGCGGTATTGTGATATGAAGCGGCCCAGACCAACATTACTCGTACGCTTACGAGAGACCGCTTCCCTCGATGTAACTTGTTGCCTAGATGGCTTGCGGGTGGCAGTTTCTCTCACTTTAGTTGGATCGGATTAGACAAAGGCGGTCCTTGAGAAGGTTGAAAAGCAAATTATGTATCACCGTTGTGGTTTATGCGTAGGTGAGAATCGTTCTTTCTAGAAACCCGTAGCAGCCACGTAAAACATGCAACAACAATTAGAGGATGTCTAACTTGTTTTTGCAAGGTATGTCGTGATGTGATATGGCCAATTACATGATGTGATATATGTGATGTATGAGAGGATCATGTGATGTATAGAATTTCACGACTTGCATGTCGATGAGTACGGCAACCAGCAGGAGCCATAGGGTTGTCTTTAATTATTGTATGACCTGCGTGTCAATCATTAAGCGCTATGTAATGCTTTACTTTATCGCTAAACGGTAGCAATAGTAGTAGAAGCATGCAGGGCGTGACAACCCCGATGGCGACACATTGATGGAGATCAAGATGATGGAGATCATGGTGTCGTGTCGGTGACAATGAAGATCATGCTGGTGCTTTCAAGATGGAGATCTAAAGCACAAGTTGATGGCCATATCATGTCACTTATGAATTGCATGTGATGTTAATCCTTTTATGCACCTTGTTATGCTTAGTACGACGGTAGCATTATAAGGTGATCCCTCACTTAAATTTCAAGATAAAATTGTGTTCTCCCCGAGTGTGCACCGTTTCGAAAGTTCGTCGTGTTGAGACACCACGTGATGATCGGGTGTGCTAGACTCTACGTTCACATACAACGGGTGCAAGCCAGTGTTGCACACGCAGAACACTCGGGTTAAACTTGATGAGCCTAGCATGTACAGACATGGCCTCGGAACACAAGAGACCGAAAGGTCGAACATGAGTCATATAGTAGATATGATCAACATAATGATGTTCACCATTGAAGCCACCTCAACTCACGTGATGATCGGACTTGAGTTGGTGGATTTGGATCATGTGACACTCAGATGACCTGAGGGATGTCAATTTGAGTGGGAGCTTTAGTAATTTGATTAACTAAACTCATTATCTTGAACAATAGTCTAAGTGAACTTTGCATATTTATGTTGTAGATCAATGGCTCGCGCAGTAGCACCCCTGAATTTTAATGCGTTCCTAGAGAAAGCTAAACTGAAAGATGATGGAAGTAACTTTGTTGACTGGGCCCATAATCTGAGGATTATCCTCACGGCTTCCCAGAAATCATATGTCCTTGATGCACCGCTTGGTGACCAACCAGAAGGCATGACCTCCGAAGACGTTAACAACGCTTGGGAGGCACGTACTAGAGATTACTCAATTGTTCTGTGTGCAATATTGTATGGCTTAGAACCGGGACTTCAAAGACATTTTGAACGTCATGGAGCATATGAGATGTTCCAGGAGTTGAAGTTTATCTTTTAGAAGAACGCCCGGATCGAGAGGTATGAAACCTCCGATAAGTTCTATGCTTGCAAGATGGAGGAGAACGGGTCTATCAGTGAAAATATACTCAGAATGTCTGTGTATTCAACTCGTCTAGCGGAGTTGGGAATTGCCCTTCCGCCAGAGGCGATCACTGACAGAGTTCTTCAATCACTGCCACCTAGTTACAAGAGCTTTGTGATGAACTATAACATGCACGGGATGAACAAGTCAGTCGCCGAGCTGTTGGCGATGCTAAAAGTCGCTGAGTCTGAAATCCAGAAAGAACATCAAGTGTTGATGGTCAATAAAACCACTAGTTTCAAGAAAAATGGCAAAGTCAAGGGCAAGGGCAAGAAGGGTAAAACCAAGAGGGATGGCAAAGCAGTTGCTACTCCTGCAAAGAAGCCCAAGCATGGACCCAAGCCAGAAACTGAGTGCTTTCATTGCAAAGGAACTGGTCATTAGAAGTGGAACTGCCCCAAGTACCTGGCTGACAAGAAGGCGGCCAACGACAAACAAGGTATATATGATATACATGTTATTGATGTGTACCTTACTAGCTCTCGTAGTAGTGCCTGGGTATTTGATACCGGTTCGGTTGCTCACATTTGCAACTCAAAACAGGAACTACGGAATAAACAAAGGCTCGCAAAGGACGAAGTGGCGATGCGCGTGGGAAATGGTTCCAAGGTTGATATGATCGCCGTCGGCACGCCCTCTCTTCGATTACCATCGGGATTAGTGATGAACCTGAATAATTGTTATTTTGTGCCTGCATTAAGCATGAACATTATATCTGGATCTTGTTTATTGCGAGACGGTTACTCATTTACATCAGAGAATAAAGGTTGTTCTATTTATATGAGTAATATCTTTTATGGTCATGCACCCAATTTTAGGGGTTTATTCATATTGAGTCTTGATAGTGATGACACACATGTTCATTACATTGATGCCAAAAGATGTTGAATTGATAATGATAGTACCACTTTCTTGTGGCACTGCCGTTTAGGTCATATTGGTGTAAAACGCATGAGGAAGCTCCATGCTGATGGACTTTTGGAGTCACTTGATTTTGAAATACTTGACACATGTGAACCATGCCTCATGGGCAAGATGACTAAAACACCATTCTCTGGAACAATGGAACGAGCGAGTGACTTATTGGAAATCATACACACTGATGTGTGCGGTCCAATGAATGCGCATGGTGGATATCGTTATTTTCTCACCTTCACTGATGACTTAAGTAGATATGGGTATATTTACTTAATGAAACATAAGTCTGAAATGTTTGAAAAGTTCAAGCAATTTCAGAGTGAAGTTGAGAATCATCGTAACAAGAAGATTATGTGCGATCTGATCGAGGAGGTGAATATATGAGTTATGAGTTTGGCAGTCACTTAAGACAGTGTGGAATTGTTCCACAGTTGACACCGCCCGGAACATCACAGCGTAATGGTGTGTCCGAACGTCGTAAACGAACCTTATTAGATATGGTGCATTCTATGATGTCTCTTGCTGATTTGCCACTATCGTTTTGGGGTTATGCATTAGAGACAACTGCATTCACTTTAAATAGGGCACCATCAAAATCCGTTGAGACAATGCCATATGAACTGTGGTTTGGCAAGAAGCCAAAGTTGTCGTTTCTTAAAGTTTGGGGATGTGATGCTTATGTCAAAAAGCTTCAGCCTGAAAAGCTGGAACCCAAAGCGGAGAAATGCGTCTTCATAGGATACCCGAAAGAGACAGTCGGGTATACCTTCTATCTCAGATCCGAAGGCAAAGTGTTTGTCGCTAAAAACGGAACATTTCTTTAGAAAGAGTTTCTCTCGAAAGAATTGAGTGGGAGGAAATAGAGCTTGATGAGGTTATTGAACCTTTACTTCAACCAGAAAGTAGCGCAGTGCAGAAAGATGTTTCTGTGGAACCTACGACGGTAGAATAGGAAGTTAATGATGATGATCATGAAGCTTCGGATCAAGCAGCTATTGAACCTCGTAGGTCGACAAGGCCGCGTACTACCCCTGAGTGGTACGGCAACCCTGTCTTGGAGGTCATGTTGTTGGACAACAATGAACCTACGAGCTATGGAGGAGCAGTGATGGGCCCGGATTCCGAGAAATGGTTAGAGGCCATGAAATCCGAGATGGGATCCATGTATGAAAACAAAGTATGGACTTTGTAAGTATTACCTGAAGGGCGAAAGGCCATTCAGAACAAATGGATCTTTGAGAAGAAAACAGACGCGGATGGTAATGTCACCATCTATAAAGCTCGATTTGTGGCAAAGGGTTTTTCACAAGTTCAAGGAGTTGACTATGATGAGACTTTCTCACCTGTAGCGATGCTTAAGTCTGTCAGAATCATGTTAGCAATAGCTGCCTATTTCGACTATGAAATTTGGCAGATGGATGTAAAACCAGCGTTCCTCAACGGGTTCCTTGAGGAAGAGTTGTATATGATGCAACCCGAAGGTTTTGTCGATCCAGAGAATGCTAACAAAGTTTGCAAACTCCAGCGATCCATTTATGGACTAGTGCAAGCATCTCGGAGGTGGAATAAGCGCTTTGATGAGGTGATCAAAGCATTTGAGTTTATACAAGTTTACGGAGAAGCTTCTATTTACAAGAAAGTGAGTGGGAGCTCTATAGCGTTTCTAGTATTATATCGGATGACATATTACTGATTGGAAACAATATAGAAATGCTGGAAAGCATGAAGGAATATTTGAACAAGAGTTTTTCAATGAAGGATCGTGATTGGATCGCGGGACGCACGGCGATTTGGATCGCGAAGACGTTCGACTACACCAACCGCGTTTCTTAACGCTTCCCTCTTAGCAATCTACAAGGGTATCTAGATCCACTCTCCCTCTCGTAGATGCTCATTACCATGGATAGATCTTCGTGTGTATAGGAAATTTTTTGTTTCCCATGCAACATTCCCCAACACCATGATGTCGGGGATTCAATCAATCTCGTATACAGTTCCCTTTGTCTACCGGTATGATACTTGCCCGAGATTCGATCGTCGGTATCCCTATACCTTGTTCAATCTCGTTACCGGCAAGTCTCTTTACTCAATCCGTAACACATCATCCCGTGGCTAACTCCTTAGTCACATTGAGCTCATTATGATGATGTCTTACCGAGTGGGCCCAAAGATACATCTCCGTCACACGGAGTGACAAATCCCAGTCTTGATTCGTGCCAACCCAACAGACACTTTAGGAGATACCCGTAGTGTACCTTTATAGCCACCCAGTTACGTTGTGACGTTTGGCACACCCAAAGTATTCCTAAAGTATCCGGGAGTTGCACAATCTCATGGTCTAAGGAAACGATACTTGACATTAGAAAAGCTTTAGCAGACGAACTACACGATCTTGTGCTATGCTTAGGATTGGTTCTTGTCCATCACATAATTCTCCTAATGATGTGATCCTGTTATCAACGACATCCAATGTCCATGGTCATGAAACCGTGACCATCTATTGATCAATGAGCTAGACAACTAGAGGCTCACTAGGGACATGATGTGGTCTGTGTATTCACACATGCATTATGGTTTCCGGTTAACACAATTATAACATGAACAATAGACAATCATCATGAAGAAGGAAATACAATAATAACCATTTTATTATTTGTCTCTAGGGCCTATTTACCACATCACAAATGTGGAGCGCAAGCCGTGCTCCTCGAAGCTTCCATCCTGGAAACTGGGCCTTCAAATCATCCAGTGTTCGGTAAGTAGCCCATATAATCCGGCCCATACCAATAGGCTGGTTATCCGAGGACCCCCTAATCCGGGACTCCCTCATGCGGCCCACCCAACGATGGTGGCAGAGGTAAGCAACTTCACTCCGAGGCTCGGCGCAAGAGGGTCTGCGAGCGACGCGCACAGGGCGGCTTCCCTCCACCGCTAGGAGGAACTGCCCCTAGCGCATCGACGGGCGGCTCAGGAGGAGGACCAAGCAGTTATGTGGAACCCTTCATACCATCCTATGTCATACCGCCTGGAGGAGAGGTGGAGTAGGCGACCGCGACAAGCGTCGACACCTCCCAAGAGTAAGGGGCTCCCTGGGCGTCCTCCCCAAGACGGGCCTAAGGGCTCCCATCGGCGGAGCACCAGGCCTGGGCGGAGCGAGCGAGAGAGCGCCCCTGGGCCCGTGGGGCGCGGTGCAAGCCGGCACCCCCGTGGGCAAGCGACGCTGGGCCAAGCCCCTAGGCCTCGAGAGCAAAGGCCTGGGGGGAGCAGCAAGAAAAAAGCAGCATGGGCCACCCATGACAACTACAGCGCCGACATGGCCTCGGGAGGATGGGCCTCTTGAGACCCTCAGGGCCTTGTCCATGGGGTGCATGAGTGCCTCACTAGGCATTCTTCACCTACTAAACACCCTTACGGCCATGCAGATGCATCGTTCCCATGTTTGGGCCTCGGGAGCGCAATCCTGTGGTCGCACGGGGAATGATGCATTCGGGTTAGGGTTGTAAGGGCGCACAACCGGGCAGAAATGCACGGGCTGATCCTCGATGGAGTTGAGAGCCTCCAGGCCGTGTGCTAGGGGCTTGCCCATCTATCTACAGCCATGACACTCTCACGTAATAATGAGCAGGCTGTATACACCCGGAGCCCTGCCCCCTGAGGACGCAAAGGGGTTCCTCCCATGCAATGTGGCAGCCACATCCCAGAGCTGGTGGAGAAGATAACACTACCCATAATTGGCTATGCCCATGCACTGTGGATGCCCTACGCTCAGTGTTGGGGGAATACGAAGGATAGTCTAGGGGCCGGACGTGGCATTTGCTTGCTTCTTTTTGGTGTTCAAGATGCCATTTTTTGGAATGAAGTCTGAGAATTTCGAAACTTCATATTTTTTTAAAAAGGGTGCGGGAACTTTTCTCTCTGTGTTTCCTCGTTTAGACAGACTTGAAATCTCTCTTTCTGAATGGTGTTTCACAAGGAGCCAAATGCTCCGCGCCACCCCGAGGCGCCACTGAGCTGGATGGCGAGGACCTGCCGCCTCACGTGCATGCAACTTTCAGCTGTCGACCCCCACTCGGGGGCTCCGACTACAACACGAAAACACAGCCTAGAGTATCGGGAGGCCCAGGGCCTCCTTAGGCGGCACCCAGAGGAACGGAATGGGGGATCGCTCGAGCCTCAAAGGGGGCTCCTGAGAAGCACGCCTCAGAAGCCTTACCAGTCATAAGGCCACTCGGCCCCCTGATGTCGTCCTTGGTTTCCGGTCGGCATCAGGAGTGTCGAAGCCTCGCCCTGTTAAGTGTGTCCTCGGTTTCTGGTCGTACCTAATGGTGGTGGGGAAATGCACGGGACTGGGACCTATCGACGTAGAGAGGTTTGAGCGTTGAAAAGGGGCCCCCTAAGCAGCATGCCTCAGGAGCCTTACCGGTTATATAGCCACTCACCCCCTTGGTGTCGTACTTGGTGATCCAGGTCGGCACCGAGGGTGTTGGGGATTGACCCCGCGGCTACGTCCCTCCGGGCATAAGCCGCGGTGGTCTGTAAATGGGCGGGACTGGGACCTACAGACGCAGAGTGCCAAAAGGGCCCCAGACCATTCAGCAGGCAGGGAGGAAGTATCCCGGACGGAGCCATGGCTCGATGGAATGGCCCCATCATGCCTCGCAATGGACAAGATCACCGAAGTCATACACAGCTAAGTACACTATCGAACCAATTAGGAACCTCTCGGCCTAATAACGACTCCGAGGACGGAATAAGGATTACACACACTAATGTAAGGATGCAGGAACTACGGTCACCACGCGTGGCTGCCGGGGACCTTAAGGGATGAAGCAACAAGGAAGAGAACACACGGGGGTGGTGGTGGGGGGAGGTCGATCACGAAGAGCCGCAAGGCCCAAGGCCCGATAGGAACGATGGTAGCGAGTCATCCCTCGAGGGGGAGAGCCTCGCAAGAGCCCTACTAGTGGTTGATCTAGGGACGCATCGATGGCGACGCCAACCTACGTTGCGGCCAACGAGCGGCCAGCAGATCGAGGAAGAAAAGCAAGATGGAAAAGGTAACATGCAAAAGATTAATGTCCAACAAGGCAGAGTTCTTCTTCAAGCATTATAGAAACCGGTAAGGGGGAATAGAGGACGCCTAGGAGGAGAAGTCACCGTCGTTGCCCGCGCCGTCGGCCGACTCGGTGTCGGTGTCGTCCTTCTCACTAGAGGCAGGCACCTGGATGAACCGCTCCACCATGGCCTTCACGTGCGGGCGCACCATGTCCCTGAGGGGGCGCTAGAGCCCGTCAGGCACCGGCTCCCCGACACGTCGGAGGTCGAGCTGCGGGACGAGATGGCGGAGGTTGGAGAAGACGAGCATCAAGGCAACATCTAGAAGGTTGCGCGCGTCGGACATGCTGTCCGTGTCCACACGGGAGACGCCGGTCTCCAACGCCTCCACCACCTTCTTGAAGAAATCAAGGTAGCCCCCGTCACTGCGCTTGTTCGGCAGTGCGGGAGCGCCCAAAACAAACTGGCTCACTGTGCCGTCCGCGCGGCCGATGATGCCCCAGAACTGCTTGGCATGCTGGAACTCCAGCAGCCTGGCATGCACCGCCTCCTCCTTGGCGGCCTGTATGGCGTCCAGCGCCTCCTGGACCTGGGTCTGGAAGGATGCCAGCTCTGCCCGGGCCTCAGCCTTGCCCCGAAGGGCGGCTTGGAAGGCGTCCTCGGTGGTGGTCAGTCGGGCCTGCAACGTCTCCACTTCCTCTTGAAGCTCGCCAAGCTTGCACTTCTTGTCCACAGGCGCTTGGAAGGAGGAGGAAATCATGCTGGAGAAGTTGGGTAGGAGAACCAGAGAAGGGGGAGGCGGTAGAATACTTACTCATCGACTAGGGCCCAGCACCGGCGAACCTGTGCCGACCCTGAGGGACCCCCCCCCACCGCCTCCAGAGGAGGACGAGGTTGCCGGAGGAGCCGTGCGCTTCCCAACGCCCGCACTGCTTCCTTCAGGCGCCATGAAGGACAAGAAGATGGGAAGGAAAGAGGGTTTTTTGTCGGCGGAGCAAAGGAAACAAGGAAAAGCCTAAAGACTACAATGCCCCCCCTTGCCATGGCCGGTGCAGATTTATAGGCGTAACCGCAGCCACGAGGCGTCGTGGGAGAGCAGGTGTCGCATGCCTCTCGGGCGGCATGGGGCGGTTCGGTTAATGCAGTACCATCCACCTCGCCTCTCCTGCCATCTGAAGGGTCACATCCGCGCGACCCGAGGGGTAGGGACTCGAAGCAATGGAAGCATTCAATGGGAAGCAATGATGGCTGGCGCTACACCCGGGCATCATGTCAATTTGACTGGGAGCGGTTCCGGACGCCGTCGGGGATCGGAGGAGACGCTGCCGGGGCATTCGACATGTGCAGGGCCTGGACCGCAAGCGTTTGGGGCCTACAACGCTTCTGGCCATCCTGCAGGCTTCGCCCGTAAGCCAACTCGAGTGCGCCTTGGGCCCAGGGGCTACTATCGGCATTCTGGGAACATGGGTACCCGGACCTGCCTGCCTGCGGCCCAGGGCATGGCCCACTTCATCGACCAAACATGGCTGGGCATGGCCCCACTCAAGACAAGACCCTCGCGAGGAGGAGCGACGTCTGGACATGGAAGGGATGCGCCTCCTCAGGCCCCCTCTAGAGCAACGGAGATCTCCATGCAAGGCCTGACCTTGGGAGTCAAGGGTGACGCAAGGAAGGATAGGCAGGCGCTAGCGCGCCAGACTGGTGCAAAGGGGACATAGACGTAGGCAGGTTCCAAAAGCACCCCAAAGGTTTCCATTCCAGTGTAACAAGACCATAACCACCGACCCCGCAGGGCGGATGTCATCGCTGAGCACATCCCTGCGCCGTCGATAGCTAGTTTGCAGGGGAAGACCGTCTATGGACAGGGCGAGCACGTACTCCTGTCCCCCTTCAAAATTGGTCATTGTGAGATCCCTTCCTGCCATTGCGATAAGGGAAGAGGACTTGAGCCACCGCTATAAATAGAGGGTAGGTTGCACCGTAGAGGGGGACCCCCAAATCCATCCCACCACTCATCCATCACCGAGCCACAGAGGGCCTCGAACACCTTGAAGGGATCCCTCACGAGGCTCTAAAACACTATACTAGTTCATCCACCTCACCTCATCGAGAGGAAATCCACCAAAGCAGGAGTAGGGTATTACGCTTCGTAGCGGCCCGAACCTGGGTAAACTGTCGTGTTCATCTTCTTCCTCGTCATCGTGCGAGGTTGTTGTTGTGTTCAATGAGTAGCGAGCTAGGTTGGGCGAGGCTGCAGGGGATCTTCGCACACGCCCCTCTGTTCGAATCTTAAGGGTTCTACGGAGCCCGGAATCCGACAACATACCCAAAGATCTCTTACACTCTTGCTGCTTTCGGTCGTAAAGCGAAAGTTCTCGCAAACATAATATGCATATATATTAGTCCCCTGTGCCTGCCTCAGGCACTTTACGAGAATAGAATTCAATCAGATAATAATGAAGCATCACAATGGTATTGAAACTAGAATTTAAGCGATGCGCGGATGTAGCTAGTACTACTTAATTACCCTGGGCTTTCGCCATCTCAACTCCGGTTTCCATTCACCGGTGACCTCTTTGATGAAATGTTTCCAAACCCTTCCAAGCAAACAAAATGAATAAAGGAGTTATTAATTAATTGATATCAGGAAATGAACTAATAAAGAAGCCGACATAGTGCATCAATGATTGAAATTACCTTTCGAGCAACGAATGCAAGCTTATGTAATCTTTAGGGTCTTTACTTAGCGAGTCTAGTACTTCAACAGTTCCATCATCAACTCTAATGATTAGAAGGATCTAGTGGTAGTTGCGCACATGATTTGTATAAGCAAACATGCATAACTCATCAACTAAACTTAACATCGAATATATATGTATAAGCAAAAATAGAATTTGTAGTACAAGACAATAACACTCACTAGAAGTTCCAAGGTAAAAGTATTTCTAGTTTGTACTTTAGGGCCTTCAAAAACCTTAGAAGCATTTTCTCTGTGTCTTTAGGGTTCCTTCTCAACACTTCTTCATTAACGGTATTTGGGTTAATGAACCCAATGCCATAGACTCTAGCTCTTTTCAATTCAAAAATCTTCATTCTGCATAATACCACACAAAATAATATAGTGAGTATAATAACAGTCAATGAACGAGCTGAGCTAGAGACTTAAATTACAGATATAAATCACTTACATACAATAGCAACCAACAATAGATTTGTCATGTGCTTTTTGATTGAATAACTGAAAAAATTCTTCATTTTCAATCCAAAAATCTTTTTCATGGATGTAATGCTCTTTCTCGACTTTCACCATGAGGCTCTCTTGCCTGTCCTTTACTTCTCTCATGTACCAGTCATGCAATTTGTACATTTGCATTGTTAGAAGCTTCTCGTTATCAGGACTGACCAAAGGTTTCCCGAGGACATATTGCCATTCTATTTCCTTCGGTCCAACGATGGAAATTCCTCGATCTCTAGGAGTTGTTCAACGGTGATACCGAGCAATCTAGCATTCTCTATATCAGCGTCGGTTATTACTACGTTATTGGCACTCACCTTGAGCGGGCTGATCGATTGGACTGCCTGTTCTCCGAGCTGGGGAACAGTTTTCCCACATTTATTGCTACCGCTCGACTTCTGTCTTTTGTGGGATTCATAGGACTTGGTAATACAACGTTCATAGTCTAATACCGGCCTTTTCTCTGCCGATTGAGCTGCATCAATAAAGTGTTGTACAACCTCGTCAGGTACTTTCTCCTTTGGCGGCGGGGGCGGTTTTGATGCAAAATGAACCTTCAATTCGCTAGCCACTTGTACATCGAGTTCCTCATGAGTCACATCGTAAGCTAACGTCTTTTCGGTAGGAGGCTCGGGTTTGCTCTTTTGTGTTCTCTTCCGCTTTGGAGACGGCAGCTATCGATATCGTGGACGATTCGCGCTAGGCTCTGTCTCGGGGTGGGATGGACTATGCTGACGTGGTGGTGATTGATATCGCGGACTTGCCATGCGCTCCGTCTCGGGGTGGGATGGATTCGGCTGGCGCGGCGGAGATGGATATGGTAGACTCACCATGCGCTCCATCTTGGGGAGGGTTGGAGTCTGCTGATGCGATGGACTTGGAGGAGGAGTTGGTGGCCTTGGCTCGAGTTTGGAAACACGATGCATTCCTTTTTCCACACAATGATACCGTGTATGGCTTCTCCTAGTGTTAGCCCCCCTAGACCTCCAGTGTGATCAAGCTCTAGTGTATCATATCCCGACAGAACTTGATCCACCCTGACACGACCGTAGCCAGGTGGAATCGGATTGCCATGGATGAGTGCTTCAGGTGCATTCGGTAAAGCAAAGCCATGCGCCATCTTCATGGATATGTTCTTGAGTTTCATGTGTACCTCACAAGGTGTCGACTCTAGGATATCATACACGGGGTAGAGAGCCAGAAGTGCATCATCGTGTGGGACCCCTGTGGAGCCCATGCTGCTTTTCAACATAGATGATGGAATGGTACCATCCAATGCTAGATCTGGTTGCTGCTACTGCTGAGATACACCTTGCTGGCTAAGTTTGTTGATTTGCTCTTGCAGCATGTTATATTTGCGTCTGAAGTCCTGAATCCGATCTACTTCATGCTTATTCTTTGTGTCATGACTTCTGTAGCCGTCGTCCCAATCCACAAACCCCAGAAGCCACAGAACCATGCCTTTGCCTTGTGTTCGTCCTGGGTGTTCAAGATTCTTGAGGGTGCGCGAAAGCTCGGCCTTCTCTCTCTCAGGATCGTACACACCCGCTCGAGCTTCTGCTATTGCTTTAACTAACTTGTCCATGGCTGCTTTAAGCCTTGACTGTTCAAGAGCCTCCCCTATCTTTGTGTCCAACTTTCCCCATGTGCATAAAACCAAGTCCTGCACCTCTTGAGCCAAGTCTCTATTACTGGAGTGACCCCTGCAGCCTTCATGTTTCTCTTAGATTCATCCCACTTAGGCAACCCAAACTTGTAGCCGCCTGACCCCAGACGATGGTGCCACGTTTTTTGTCGGCATTTATCTTGTTTATTCTCGACCGTTCCTTAGCTACTTGTGATTCCTTGAACTTCACAAATTCGTCCCGGTCAGTTGCTAACTTCACATATTCTCTTTGAATTCTGGGGTCTTCCTTCCGTTTTTCACGTAACTTTTCCATAATATTTTCTTCCAAGACTGGAATTGTGTGGCCATCTTCTTAAGAGTACACTTCTTGACTTTCTCCCGTTGGACATCTGTGAGACCCTCTGGTAGGGTGATATGTTTCATGAGCGTCTTCCATAGCAGATTTTTTGCTCTTTCGCTGACAAAAGAAACTGCTTTGGTATCTTTTGGCTGATTCCATTCTTGAACAGTGATCGGGATTTGGTCCCTAACGATAACTCGACATTGACGTATAAATTTCTCCACATTCTCTTTTGGAGCAATCGGTTCACCATCTGCTCTGACTTGATTGATTTTAAAATTTACACCTTGTTTCAACTTTTTTGTCGGGCCACGTTTAACCCTTGTAGAAGATTCCCTCAATCCGGAGGGCTAAAAGGAAGAAAGATTTGTTAATATATACAAATCAATTAATACATCTGATGATCACCAAAGGGCAAATTAATACCTCGCCAGACTCTATTAAATGGACAAAAATTTCTTCACCATCGTCATTGTTGCTGATTCGCCCTCCTCTCTTGGTTGTTCTTCCTCAATTCCCTCACCGGATGGGTTAAGGTACTGTGAGCCGTCATCTACTTCATTCTCTTCATTTTTGGAGCGTATCAGGTCATACATGGCATTCTCTTAATCATGGTCTGTGTCTCTACCGTCCATAGCTTAACTAATCCAGAACAAAAAAAATAGAATGCATTAAATAAGCGGAACTGGAGATATGCAAATCAATACAAGGCAATACAACAATACTATCATTTAATACCACTAATACATCATCAAATAGTATCACTAATACATCATCGAATATAATATCACTAATGCAGATCTAGTTGACATCTCGCGGTGCAGGCGGTGGACACCCAAAGATAAGGAACTATGACATGATCATAGCTCGGGTGTGATACCTGAAGAACCTGCCAGGTATTGGAGAACCTAGCGTCCAAGACAGTCATGTAGCGCCAGACGTGCTCGTCCTCCTCGTTGACACGATGACGTACCACCTCCACGGGGGCCGACTCCCTCTGCATCGAGAGTGGTCCACGCGACCGCCACCAAATAACCTCCGAGTCGATGACGGGACCCTCATTCCTCACCAAGCTCCGTGCTCGTGTCACACCCTGTGTTTGTATCACCTTGCTATGCTTGGATTGATAAAATTTGGATCCAACTAAAACTTTTTCATTGCTTGTGCTTGTTTGGTTTGTTGCTTGTTTGCTTGTTGATTGTGGGTTGTGGCACTCCTAGATTATATTCCTCTTCTTATTCACCTTCCTTGCCCCAAAGTTCTCGCCCAATGATCATGCCATGTGAATAGTACCCAAAACTATTTTTATCAAATTTTATTTTGACCAAAAAGGATTTATCCAATTTAGGTTTTCAAAAACCTCTGTATTGAGGTTTGCACTGCAAGTCCTCAAATTGGGTGGATTCTTCTTCCCCAAAATCTTTACTTCAAACCTACTACATATATGACTTCCCAAAACCACCAAATATTAAATTTAAAGATTATTTTTATATTTTATTTAAAGTTTTTTTTCTCAAGACCAGAAATGGTTTTCATAGGAAAAATATATTTAATTGCCTTCAAAATATTTGAGAAAATTTAGGGAAACTCGGTGGACATATATTTTCCATATATATGAGTTTCAACACAAGGGCATGTTCAAATGATGGGCAAAACCCCTCAAAACCCTTTATGTTCAAATCAAAATTTTGGAATATTTCTATAAGAAATATTCTCAATAAATTCCTATAAAATTTCAGCAAGTTAACACTATTATGGGTGATGATCTTGCAAAGTTTCATCTCAATCCAAGTTGATTTGGTTCATCAAACCATCCCGAAACCCTTCCTGTCCAGATTCAAATTTGAACAACTTTACATTGTGAAGTTTCTCCCCTTGACCCCAAACTTTGTGGACATGCTCTAATTACCAAATAATGATGATACAATAAGTGGGGAATCAAGGGTAAAAGCTTAGCATGACTAGATCTACAGAAATCTGATTCTCTTAGTTTCTAGGGTTCACAAAGTTGCCATTATCAACTTTGCTAATTTGAGCTCAAACCTGGTGATCAGGCCTATTTTTACCTAACTCTTGACCCTGTTATATATCTCAGTAAGTTGGTAAACTTATCTTTCCCAAAACCGCATCAAACACCTTCCGGTGAAATGGTAAGTCTTTGTTTTCACCCCCTTCCTCTATTTCCCTTGCCTCCAAACTTTTACCACCCCCTTCTGGCAGTGCCCAAGCACCTCCAGTAAAAATCCCAAGTCCTCAATCCACTGGGAGGTGGGGTAAAAACCTCATTTTTACCCCTGGACAGCCCTGGCAGAGCTTTCTCTTCCCTATCCCCTTACTCTATTCCTCTCCTGAATCATCCAAGACTCTTTTCTCTTATCCTAGAGGCCCTAGATCCCACTAGACACTCTTGGCCATGCACAAGATGCCGTTGGCATCCCGTGGCATGCCAAACGCGCGCTTTGGAGCACGCTACAGTGCTGACAGGCATTGTAGCCGTTGCCCACTACATGGCCCCGACCACCTCGAGCGCCCCCCTCTCGCCAGATGGCCGATCTCGGTGTCGGCACCACGCCACCTTGTCGGGCCCCTCCTCTCTCTCCCTCCTCTAGCCCTCCTCGCACGCGCCGCGGCCGCCCGAGCCAACCAACCGCGGGGCTCGCATGCGCACGCTTCCCCGCCTCTCTCTCCTCTCCCCCTCGGCCTAGACCAGCCCCAGGAACACCGTAGACTCGCCCTCGCCCCGTCTGATCGACCCTGGCCCCGGCCCCGAGCTCACCAGCACACCCGAGCTCGGTGGACCACCAGGCGCCTATAAAAGAGCCTCCTGGGGCCCTCTCTTCCCCTGGTCTCTCTCTCCACTCCCCAGCAACCTCCCTGTGCCCCCTAGAGAGCCCCAGATGCCTCTGTGCTCGGGATCGAGCCGAGGACCGCCGCGGCCATCTCACCGTCGATCTCCGGGTACCACCCCTCTCCGGCCCCCATTCCTATCCTATTGGGTTCCCCTCAGCTCCCTGACCTATTCCCCTCCCTTTCCCCCCTTCATTCGGTGTGTAGGGCGACCGGCATGTCCTCCTCCCGAAGCTCCTCCACCGCGGCCATATCCCCATCGGTGACTCCGCCCACCTCCGACCGCCCTTGCACCTCCAGGAGACCGGCGGCTCGGCGTAGAGCCCGTCCTCACCTCCAGCTCCCCTCGTCGTGCCTCATTCCGCTACCGGTGAGCCTCTCCCCCCTCTGCCCCGAGGTGGGAGAAGGATTCGATAGGTGGGACCCACCTGTCGGCCTCTCTCTCCCTCTCCCGCGCTCTCTCTCCCCCTCACGGTCGCTGACAGCCGGGCCTCGCACGTCAGGTTTAAATTTGGCCATGCGTGAGGCCGACTGGCTGGCCAGCTGGGCCGGCCTAGCCACTGACCGCCTCTGGCCCCGCGTCCAGCTCAATAAAAATCCCATGACAATATTTCTTCCACCTAAATTCTTGGAATATTCCCTAGGATTTATTGGTGCCACTTGTAAAAATATTTGAAAACCTTTTATACACTGTTTTATTTTAAAACCCCTATTTGGCAAATATCAGCCCCTGTTTAAAATGTTTTTGAAAACCTTTTTAACTTCAAAACCCTAGACAAATATTTTTGTATAGTTTCTTGTATTTATTAGAGTAGAGTAACATTTTTAATGTTAGCTTGAGTGCTCTGTTTTTGTGTGATGCTTATTTTCATCGCTTTTATTCACGACAATAGATTGCGTTGTTGACAAAGAAGTTGGACCCGAAGACTTCGAAGACCGCGAAGACTTTGTTGAGCCAGGCAAGCAACCCTTTGACCATGTTAAGAAAAAAAATTCATGCATGACATATAGCACTTGTTGTTTTGATGATTGATCACGATGCGGAGTTTCCCCTTCGGTGGGTTGCCTCCGATACTCTTAGCGTTGACACTTGCATCGTTCATGACCCTACCACCTTATGAGGGTTATGTGGGTGGGTGTAGATAGGATGCTAATAGTTGCTATGCAAGTGGGATGGGATTTATGCATAGTGATGGGAAGGAAGAAATGATTTCAAAGATTTCTCAAAAACCCCATAGGGTGTCACTAATGCCCGAGGGAGATGATGATGAGTCGGGTGATCACTTGAGAAAGAAGTGGTGTACCAGAGCAAGTGAGTCACTGTGGTTTTCCAAAACGGATTGGTGTAAGTTGCGACCGTTATTGCAACCTTACATGTACAACCACGATACCACTTATGGGACGGGGCTTTGTTGATTACCTTCGTGGGTACTGGCAAGGAGCCCGCATTACTAGTGGCGGGAGTGGCATGGTCACTCTCGATACAGGGTCGTATCGGTATGTACGATCATGTGTTGTCTTCACATGCACTGGGCACACCATTGGTCCCCTCATGGATGGTACGATCTGGAGCGAGGCTCGTGTGATGTACATCGTGAGGGCTGGACACCAATCGAGTGGAGTCTTTGTTTAGTATCGCTTGGGGAAAGGAATTGTTCAGGTACTTACCTCGGGCATGTGATGTACCGTGAGTCGTGGATGGCACGGAAGTTTCCCGAGTCTTGTGGGTAAAGTGTGCAACTTCTGTAGAGTGTAAAACTATTCGAATAGCCGTGTCCACAGTCAAGGACAGTTGGATGACCGCTCTTGTGCTACGTCCAAACGTTTTCACAACTGGTGTGAGTGTGTTGGAGACAAAGATGGTACTTGAACTAAGTCTAATGACTTAGCATGACAAATGAACATGAGATGTTCAACCCCTGCTTATGATGATATCTATAACTTGCTCATATGGATATCTGCCAAACTGTTCGTGCATGCTTACTTACTTACTTGATCATGCCATTGCATTAAAAAATTGGCTTTACCCAAATTACCTACTTAGTGCTACATCATGCATCTTTATACCTTGTTCCACAACCTGGGTTTCTTGCGAGTACATTCAATGTACTCATTGGTTTGCCACTGGTTATTTAATTGGCCAGGCATGGAAGAACAAGAGTATGTTGAAGAGTTCATTAGAGATGAACATGCGAACTAAGATGCTTCCCAGTCAGAATGCATGTAGGTTTAAGGCTAATGGCATGGGTTCATGCTTTGATCAAGATCTCCCCTGCTTGTTCTATTTAAGTATTTGGCCCTCGTGGACCTATCTATGTAAGACTAGACCTTCGTGGTCTTTATTTGCGTAAGACGTTAAGTGTGGATGTAAGACTCTTGTTATCCAGCTTCTGTGTGTTCAGTGAGTATTGATCTCTGGGATCACTGTACACGTGCATTCGGTGATCACGACTTATGAGTCGGGGTCCCCACAGCCTCGAAAGGCAACACCTCCCAGTGCCAGCCCGACGGAGCCCAGTCCTGGATATGGCGCCTCTCAAGCAGGCTGTTGCCACCGAGTCGACGACGCGGATACTGGCCAGGCATCGTCGACTCAATGGCTATGCTATGCAACTAAACATTTAAACATCTAAACATCATATATCTGCCAATATAAAAATAACTACAACTTACATACGTATACATAGTACATATCCATTTAACAACTACATATACATCTACATATACATCTAAACATCTAAAGTCAAATTAACTACAACTTACAAATGTGTAAATAGTACATATCCATTTAACAACTACGTATACATCTACATATACATCTAAACATCTAAAGTCAAATTAACTACAACTTGCATACGTATACATAGTACATATCCATTTAACAACTACATATACATCTACATACTAAGCATCTACATACATAGTACATATATACATACATTCATTAAGCATCTAAAAATGAAAACATAATTAATTATAAGGAAGAGGAAGAGAGCTCACCAGCTGGGATCGTCGGGGCGGAGGGAGGCAAGGAGAATGCCGGAGACGGAGGAGCGGCACCAGAGTTGGAGGAGGATGCCGGAGAGGAAGGAGCGGTGCTGGAGATGGAGGAGGATGCCGAATGAGGTGAGGAGCGATGCCGACATGGGCTTGGGCTGCCGTGGCGGCACGTGGAGGAGCGGTGACGGCACATGGAGGAGGAGAGCGGCAGCGGCGCATGGGCAGAGCGGCCGGACGATGACGTCGATCGAGGGCGTGGACGGGGCAGCCTGGCGGCATCGTCGAAGCGGGTGAAGACGGACTGATTTGGGGGAGGAAGAAGTTGTTGTTATATAGAAAGGACCTTTAGTCCCGGTTGGTGGCTCCACCCGGGACTAAAGCCCCTTTAGTCCTGGTTAGTCCCGGTTGGTGATACCAACCAGGACTAAAGGTCCTCCCTTTTGTCCCGGTTGGTGATGCCAACCAGGCCTAAGGAGGCCTTTTCGGCGGCCCAAATTCATGCGGGAAGGGACCTTTAGTCCCGGTTGGTGATAGCAACTGGTACTAAAGGTCTATTTTATTTTTTTTATTTTTTTATATTTAGTCCCGGCTTTGGTGTGAGTTTAGTCCCACCTGGCTAGTTGAGGAGCACGACGACCAGCTTATAAGCCCCGCGCATAAGAGATGCAGCACGAGCCTCTCTCAAACCGAACATGTGCCTACTATGTCATTGTTACTAAAGTGAAAATAGATGCTCTTATAGAGAAAATTCAACCTAAATTCAAAGTGCTAGTAAATTCAAAGTGTCGGTTAACTAGCACTTTGAATTTAGGTTGATCTTTCTCTATAAGAACATCTATTTCCATTTTTGCTATTTTTTATGTTATTTTTTTGCATATTAAAAGTTCTTAACCCGGGCCTAAAGAGGCCTTTTCGCCGGCCCAAATTCGCGCGGGAAGGGACCTTTAGTCCCGCTTGGTGATACCAACCGGTACTAAAGGTCTATTTTCTCTTTTTTGTTTTTTTACATTTGAGATAACTAGTTTTATATTTGCAATAACTATTAGAATATTTATAGCTTTTTATTGAATATTTTTTGCTTTAGGTCAAAACAATTACAAACTTTCTATTAGTGCCAGTAGTGTACAAATTTAAATAGTTTAAATTCGAATTCTTTTGAAATTTTTGTGAATCACTAGTTTGTGAACAACTTTAGTTTAAAAATAGATTTTTAGTGATTGTTTAATATTAGTATATTTTATCATTATGTTAAAATTTGGAATTTTTAGGATATTTAAATAGGTGTTTTAATCAAAACAAGATTCTTTTTAACTTTTTTTAGTTTTATGCCTTCATTTGTTTTAATCAAAATCACTATTAATGAAATCTGAAAAGGTTGAAACTTGGCATGGTATCATCATTTAACCACATAGCAAGTGGTAAAAAGTTGAGAGGGCTACGACAAAAACTGGATGCACTTCGTGTACAAACTGGACCATCTCCTTCGAAGTATGAGGGTTTCTGACGAAAACTCATATGTTACAAAGGCATTTCATTTTTTTAAATTATTTCAACTCCAATTTTTTGTGCATTCAATATGAACCATTCTAAGCCACATCCTCCAATTTCAACCCTTTCTAACTTCATTTGCTATTTTTCATCCATTTAATGAATTGTTTTGAGCCAAATGGCCCTGAAATTAAAAAGGACCACAATTGAACTCTAAACATTTTGAAACTTGGCATGGTATCGTAATTTCACCCACATAGCATGTGATAAAAAGTTGTGAGGGTTACGGAAAAGATTGGATGCACTTCGTGTACAAACTCGACCATCTCCTTCGAAGTATGAGGGTTTCGAACAAAAACTCATCTGTTACAAAGGCATTTCATTTTTTAAACTTATTTCAACTCTAGACTTTTGTGCATTCAATATGAACCATTCTAAGCCACATCCTCAAATTTCAACCCTTTCTAACTTCATTTGCTATTTGCATCCATTTAATGAATTGTTTTGAGCTAAATGACCCTGAAATTAAAAAGCACCACAAATGAACTCTGAAAAGGTTGAAACTTGTCATGGTATCATCATTTCACCCACATAGCATGTGCTAAAAAGTTGAGAGGGTTACAACAAAAAATGGATACACTTCGTGTACAAAACTGGACCATCTCGGCTACTCACTAGAGAAGAAAAGTGATGATGGTGCAACCAATCACATCCTAGAGTGGGATCCTGGGGTATAAAAATTTGTCTTCACGTGTGTCCCTTGATTATTGCACCATAAACATGGACCGTCTTCATCGTTTAACAGGATGCTTGGGTCGGTCTTCACTACGAAGGGAGGAATTTCATCAAACTTTTAATAATCTTTTGACATGTTTGTCTTGTCCTCCACTCCCATAATCTTTTGACATGTCTGGCTCATCGTATGATGTATGTGCTTTCTTATCTTTACTTTTTCTCGGTTTGGTAGACATGTCCTTCACATAGAAAACTTGTGCCACATCATTGGTTAGAACGAATGGTTCGTGTGTGTGCCCAAAATTATTGAGATCCACTATTGTCATTTCGTATTGGAGGTCTACCATTACCCCTCATCCAGTCAGATTGGACCATTTGCACTGGAACAAAGGGACCTTCAAATCACCTCCATAGTCAAGTTCCCATATCTCCTCTATGTAACCATAACATGTGTCCTTATCCTTGGTGTTTGCCGCATCGCCAAAGCGAACACCACTGTTTTGGTTGGTGCTCTTTTTATCTTGGGCGATCATGTGAATGTATTCCCATTTATCTCATGCCCTTGGAAAGTCAATATAGTCAAAGATGGTCTCTTGGCCAACAAGTACAAGTCATCTTCAACATTGTCGTCATTCATGAGATGTGTTCGCAACCAACCGCCGAAAGCCTCAATGTGTGTACGTTGAATCTAGGGGTCAGACTTCTCCGGGTTCTCCAAGTGTATAATATCCATGTGTTTCTCGATATACGGGGTGACCAAGGTAGAATTCTATAGAACCTTGTAGTGTGCTTGTGCCCAAGAATGTCAGTCCCTACATATTATTGATTTTGGTCCAAGCGTGCCTTTTCCACGCAGTCTCCCCTCATGTCGCGATTGAGGAACACCAATCGGCTTAATGTTAGGAATAAAGTCAACACAAAAATCAATAACCTCCTCTATTTCATGGCCCTTGGAGATGCTTCCTTCTGGCCTAGCACGGTTACAAACATATTTCTTTAAGACGTCCACAAACCTCTCAAAGGGGAACATATTGTGTAGAAATACAAGACCCAGAATGGCAATCTCTTCGACTAGGTGAACTAGGATGTGCCGTCATAATATTGAAGAAGGATGGTGGGAACATCAATCAAAACGGACAAGACATTGGACCAAATCATTCTGTAAGCTTAGTAGGATTTCCAGGTCGATTACCTTTTGAGAAATTGCATTGAGGAATGAACATAGCTTCACAATGTCTAATCGAACATTTTCTGGTAGAAGCCCCCCTCAATGCAACCGGAAGAAATTGCGTCATGATCACGTGGCAGTCATGAGACTTCAGGTTCTGGATTTTTTCTCTACCATATTTATTATTCCATTTATATTTGACAAGAAGCTAGACAGGACCTTCATACTGAGCAGACATTCAAAAAATATTTCCTTCTCTGCTTTGGTAAGAGCATAGCTGGCAGGACCTTCATACTGCTTTGGATGCATGCTGTTGGGGATATAACCCCATGGTAAGACCCGCCCAGGTGGGGTCGGGTCATACCTGGCGGCTCATAAGCCAGACCAAGGATGGGCCTCGAGACATAAGCCCAGACGTATAGCGGCTCACCGAGATGGGTTAAGGCGAGGCCTAGACAAAGAAGGCATGAAGACCCGAGCGGATAAGCCGCCCAGAGACGGCTTGCTCAGAAAGGCAAGATGGCATAGAGATAGAGTCAGACACATAGTAAGAGTCGGTATGAGACTTGTGTAACCCGTGGTCTTGACCTCCTTTCTAAGGGCAAGACCCGGGGCGACTTAGACAGAAACCAATCAATCGAGAACTAGGTCAAGCGAATTTGCTCCCTTGTAATTGATACTCCAATCAATGCAACACAAGCAAGACGTAGGCTTTTACCTCTTCTTGAGGGGCTGAACCGGGGTAAACTCGTGTTCTTCGTCCCAACCAACCCCTTTGAGTCCATCACCTTAGCGATGACATCAAATCTAAGTCCTCGGACATCTGTCATGAAAAAACCATGACAGTTGGCACCCGCCGTGGGTCTGACGCTCGGTGGTGTTGAGTTCTCAAAGGGCTCTCCTCCGGGGATCGTGGGATATGTGATCGGGCAGATGATCGCCAACCGGCTCTACATCGACGATGCCGGCTGGGGTCCCGACGCCGGCTCTGTTGAGTATGGGTTCCGGGTTCCCTTCGGCGGAATCCATGTCTTCATCTGCAAAATAGGCGGATCTACACCCGGGCCGAATGTTTGCACCAACATCATCAAGCCGGCTCGACGCGCGCAACCTGTCCGACACGTGCAACCCACTTGTGCTGACCCGGGCAGGAAGCATGTCTTCTTGGCTTCACTCAAGGTATGGATATTGAGCCTTCTAAGTTGTAGGAGACCCTCATCTATTCAGAGGATGGATTTTCGAGCGAAGAGGCGAAATCAATCTACCAACTTCACAATGGCGGGCTTGGGGCTACGACGAGCTTTACCCCGAGTCGGAGCAGTCTGAGCGGGACGATCATGGGTTGCCGACTCATGCGGTCTGTTGGGGAACGTCGCATGGGAAACAAAAAATTTCCGACGCACACGCAAACCTATCCATGGTGATGAGCATCTACGAGAGGGAGAGTGTATCTACGTACCCTTGTAGATCGCTAAGCGGGAAGCGTTAAGAAACGCGGTTGGTGTAGTCGAACTTCTTCGCGATCCAAATCGCCGAGCGTCCCGCGATCCAATCACGAACCGTCCCGCGAACACATCATGATCCGTCCCGCGAACTCATCATGATCCGTCTCACGATCTTGATCACGATCTGTCCCGCGAACTCATCATGATCCATTCCGTGATCACATCACGAACCGTCTCGCGATCTCGATCACGGTCCTTCCGATCTAGCGCTGAACGGACGGCACCTCCGCGTTCAGCACACGTGCAGCTTGATGACGATCTCCACCGTCTCGATCCAGCGAGAGGAGGTGTAGAGGAGAGAGAGTTCACCGGCAGGGTGACGGCGCTCCGGTGATGGTGGTGGAGCAATTCCGACAGGGCTTTGCCTAAGCGCTGCAGAAAACCGATCTAGAGGAGAAACTATGCACCGGTGTAACGGGTAGCACGTGGCCGGAAATTCTGTCCAAAAACCACCCAATCCACTAGTATATATAGGAGGAGAGGAGAGGAGAGGCAGCCAAGGCCTTTGGGTCGGCCGAAATAGGAGGTGGGAAGCAATCCTACTTCACCTCCAATCCTAGTTGGAGTAGGATTGCCTCCTATTGGCTGATTTTCCACTTTTTGCTTTAGGACTTTCTCTCCTGCGCCATGGGCCTTTGTGGATGTTTTCCCAGACCACTAAGGGCTGGTTATTATTATCCCACAGCCCATGGACCTCTTGGGGTCGAAATACCCCTCCCGGAGGCCTCCCGGTACACTACCGGCACTCCCGGTACACTACCGATGAGCCCGAAACTTTTCCAGACACCAAACTGGGACTTCCTATATATGAAGCTTTACCTCCGGACCATTTCGGAGCTCCTAGTGACGTCCGCGATCTCATACGGGACTCCAAAAAACTTCGTTCACCACCATACATAACTCTACACTATCGAAACGTCACCGAACCTTAAGTGTGCAGACCCTGCGGGTTCGAGAACTATGTAGACATGACCGAGACACCTCTACGGTCAATAACCAATGGCGGGACCTGGACATCCACATTGGTTCCTACATATTCTACGAAGATCTTTATCGGTCAAACCGCTGTGTAAAGGATTCAGTTAATCCCGTATAACGTTCCCTTTGTTCTTCGGTATGTTACTTGCCCGAGATTCGATCGTCGGTATCTCCATACCTAGTTCAACCTCGTTACCGGCAAGTCTCTTTACTCGTTCCGTAATACAAGATCCCACAACTAACAATTAGTCACATTGCTTGCAAGGCTTATTGTGATGTTGCATTACCGAGTGGGCCCCGAGATACCTCTCCATCACACGGAGTAACAAATCCCAGTCTCGATCCATGCCAACTCAACAGACACCATCGAAGATACCTGTAGAGCACCTTTATAGTCACCCAGTTACGTTGCGACGTTTCATACACACAAGGCACTCCTCCGATATCTGTGAGTTGCATGATGTCATGGTCATAGGTACACATACTTGACATGCGGAAAACAGTAGCAATAAACTGACACAATCATATGCTATGTTTGCAGTTTGGGTCTTGTCCATCACATCATTCTCCTAATGATGTGACCCCATTATCAAATTACATCTCATGTCCATGGCTAGGAAACCTTAACCATCTTTTGATCAACGAGCTAGTCTATTAGAGGCATACTAGGGACATGGTTTTGTCTATGTATCCACACATGCATCTAAGTCTCCGATCAATACAATTATAGCATGGATAATAAACGATTATCATGAACAAGGAAATATGATGATAACTAATTTATTATTGCCTCTAGGGCATATTTCCAACAGTCTCCCACTTGCACTAGAGTCAATAATCTAGTTCACATCACCATGTGATTTGCATTGTTATGAATCTAACACCCAACGAGTTCTGGGGCTCGATCATTCTGTGCATGTGAGAGAGGTCTTATAGTCAACGGGTCTGTAACATTCAGATCCGTGTGCACTTTGCAAATACCTATGTCGAACTGTAAACACTGCTACCACACTCCGCTCGGTACTATTCCAAATGGCTGCTCCACTATACGTATCCAGATTGCTACTACGAGTCATCCGGATTAGTGTTAAAGCTTGTATCGACGTAACTCCTTACGACGAACTCTTTATCACCTCCATAATCGAGAAACATCTCCTCAGTCTCTTAGTTACTGAGGATAATCTTGACCGCTGTCCAGTGATCCACTCCTGGTTCACTCTTGTACCCACTGACGGACTCATGGCAAGGCACACACAGGTGTGGTACACAGCATGGCATAATATAGAGCCTATGGCTAAGACATAGGGGACGACGTTCGTCCTTTCTCTTTCTTCTGCCGTTGTCGAGCTTTGAGTCTCACTCAACTTTCACACCTTACAAATCAGGCGAGAACTCTTTCTTTGACTGATCCATTTTGAACTCTTTCAAAATCTTGTCAAGGTATGCACTCATTGAAAGTCTCATCGAGCATCTTGATCTATCTCCATTGATTTTGATGCTCAACAATTAGGTAGCTTCATCCAGGTCTTCCTTTGAAAATACTTTCCAAATGACCGTTTTATGCTTTCCAGAAACTCTACATTATTTCTGATCAACAATATGTCATCCACATATACTTATCAGAAATTCTATAGTGCTCCCACTCACTTTATTGCAAATACAAGTTTCTCGTAAACTTTGTATAAACATGAAAACTTTGATCACCTCATCAAAGCGTATATTCCAACTCCGAGATGCTTGCTTCAGTCCATGGAAGGATCACCGAAGCTTGCACACCTTTTAGCATCCTTAGGCCTGACAAAACCTTCTGGTTGTATCACATACAACCTTTCCTCAAGTAAACCGTTAAGGAAACGATGTTTTGACATCCATCTGCCAGATTTCATAATTGAAAACACAGCAACTGCTAACATAATTCCAACAGACTTTAGCACCACTACGAGTGAGAAAGTCTCATCGTAGTCAACTCCTTGAACTTGTCACAAACATCTTTGCAACAAGTCGAGCTTTACAAATAGTGACATTCACCATGAGTGTCTGTCTTCATTTTAAAGATCCATTTGTACTCAACGACCTGCCGTCCAATGAGCAAGTCTACCAAAGTCTACACTTGGTTTTCATACATGGATCCTATCTCGTATTTCATGGCCTCCAACCATTTGTCGGAATCCGGACCCATCATCGCTTCTCCATAGCTCGTAGGTTCATCGTTTGTCCAACAACATGACCTCCAAGACAGGGTTGTCGTACCGCTTAGGAGCAGTACACATCCTTGTCGACCTATGAAGTTCGATAGTAACTTGATCCTGAAGCTTCATGATCATCATCATTAACTTCCTCTTCAACTAACGCAGGCTTCATAGAAACAATATCCTGCGCTGTGCTACTCTCTGGTTGAATAAAGTTTAAACAACCTCATCAAGTTCTATCTTCCTCCCACTTAATTCTTTCGAGAGAAACTTTTCCTCGAGAAAGGATCCGTTTTAGTAACAAACACTTTGCACTTGGATCTGAGATAGAAGGTTCACCCAACTGATCTTAGGGTATTCTATGAAGATGCATTTGTCCGCCTTGGGTTCGACCTCATTAGGTGAAAACATTTTCCACACAAGTGTCGCAGCCCCAAGTATTAAGAAATGACAACTTAGGTTTCTATCAAACCATAATTCACATGGTGTCATCTCAACGGATTTAGATGGTGCCCTATTTAAAGTGAATGTAGTTATCTCTAATGCATAACCCCAAAATTATAGTAGTAAAACGACAAGAGACATCATAGCACGCACCATGTCCAATAGAGCATACCTATGATGTTCGGACACACCATCACACTATGGTGTTCCAGGTGGCGTTTAGTTGTGAAACAACTTTCACATTGTCTTAAGTTGTAAGCCAAACTCGTGACTCAGATATTCACCTCCACGATCATATCGCAGTCATTTTTATCTTCTTGTCACGATGATCTTTAAACTTCACTCGGAATTTGCTTGAACCTTTCAAACGATTCAGACTTGTGTTTCATTAAGTAAATATACACAATATCTACTCAAATCATCAGTGAAGGTAAGAAAATAACGATATCCACTGCACGCTACAAGACTCACTAGATTGCATACATCAACATGTATCATTTCCAATGAATCACTTGCCTGCTCCATCCAACGGGGTCCTTTAGTCATCTTGCCCAAGAGGCATGGTTCGCATGTCTCAATCGATTCAAAATCGAATGAGTCCAAATATCCATCACCATGGAGTTTCTTCATGCGCTTTATACCAATATGACATTTTGCGGCAGTGCCACAAGTATGTGGTACTATCATTATTTAACTTTGTATCTTTTGACATCAATGTTATGAACATGTGTATTACTACGATCAAGATTTCAACAAACCATTCTCACTGGGTGCATGACCATTGAAGGTATTATTCATGTAAACAGAATAACTATTATTCTCTGACTTAAATGAATAACCGTATTGCAACAAACATGATCTAATCATGTTCATGCTCAACGCAAAACACCAAATAACATTTATTTAGGTTCGTCACTAATCCTGAAGGTAGAGAGAGCGTGCGATGTTGATCACATCAACCTTGGAAACATTTCCAACACACATCGCCACCTCACCCTTAGCTAGTTCTCCGTTTATTCCGTAGCTTTTATTTGGAGTTACTAACATTTAGCAACCGAACCGGTATCCAATACCGAGGTGCTACTAGGAGTACTAGCAAGGTACACATCAATAACTCGTATATCAAATATACTTCTGTCGATGTTGCCAGCCTTCTTATCTACCAAGTATCTAGGGTTGTTCTGCTTCAGCGACCTCTCACCTCATAATAGAAGCACTTAGTCTCAGGTTTGAGTTCAACTTTGGGTTGCTTCATTGGAGCAGCAACTGACTTGCTATCCATGAAGTTTCTCTCCTTGGTCTTGCCCTTTTCGAAACTAGTGGTTTGATTAACCATCAACACTTGACGCTCCTTCTTGATTTCTACCTTCGCGGTGTCAAACATCACGAACAGCTCAGGGATCAATACTTCTATCCCTGGTGTATTATAGTTCATCACTAAGTTCTAGTAGCTTTAGTGATAGTGACTTGGAGAACTATATAAATCACTATCTTATCTGGAAGATCAACTCCCACTTGATTCAAGCGATTGTAGTACCCAGACAATCTGAGTACATGCTCAACGATTGAGCTATTCTCCTTCATCTTACAGGCAAAGAATCTTGTTGGAGATCCCATATCTCGCAACACAGGCACGAGCCTGAGATCACAATCTCTGCTCCTAGAAAATCTCATATGTTCCGTGACGTTCAAAACATTTCGGAGCCTCAATTCTAAGCCGTAATGCATGACGCACTAAACTATCAAGTAGTCATCGAAACGTCCCTGTCAGATGTTCACAACATCTATAGACGACGCTAGAGGGGGGGGGTGCACCGAGCGGTGCATTAAGGACATAAGCCTTCGGTGCAGCAATGAGGACAATCCTCAGATCACGGACCCAGTCCGCAATATTGCTACAAACATCTTTCAACTCTATTTCTCTAGGAACATATAAAAATTTAAGGGAGCTACAGCGCGAGCTAGTAATCTACAACATAATTTGCAAAGACACTTTGACTATGTTCATGATAATGAGTTCAATTAATCATATTACTTAAGAACTCCCACTCAAATTGACATCCCTCCGATCATTCGACTGATACATGATCCAAATTCACCAACTCAAGTCCGATCATCACGTGAGTTGAGGTGGCTGCAATGGTGAACATCATTATGTTGATCATATCTACTATATGACTCATGTTCGACCTTTCGGTCTCTCATGTTCCGAGGCCATGTTTGTACATGCTAGGCTCGTCAAGTTTAACCCGAGTGTTCTGCGCATGCAAATCTGGCTTGCACCCGTTGTATGTGAACATAGAGTCTATCACACCCGATCATCACGTGGTGTCTCAACACGACGAACTTTCGCAACGGTGCACACTCGGGGAGAACACAGTTCATCTTGAAATTCAAGTGAGGGATCACCTTATAATGCTACCGCCGTACTAAACAAAACAAGGTGCATAAAAGGATTAACATCTCATGCAATTCATAAGTGACATGATATGGCCATGAACTTGTGTTAAAGTTCTCCATCTTCGAAACACCGGCATGATCTCCATCGTCACCGACACAACACCATGATCTCCATCATCTTGATCTCCATCAATGTGTTGCCATTGGGGTTGTGGCACCAGCCCTTCTTCTACTTCTATTGCTACCGCTTAGCGATAAAGTAAAGCATTACATAGTGCTTAATGATTGACACGCAGGTCATACAATAATTAAAGACAACCCTATGGCTCCTGCCGGTTGCCGTACTCAACGACATGCAAGTCGTGAAATTCTATACATCACATGATCATCTCATACATCACATATATCTCATCATGTAATTGGCCATATCACATCACAACATACCCTGCAAAAACAAGTTAGACGTCCTCTAATTGTTGTTGCATGTTTTATGTGGCTGCTACGGGTATCTAGCAAGAACGATTCTCACCTACGCATAAACCACAACGGTGATACATAGATTGCTTTTCAACCCTCTCAAGGACCGCCTTTGTCGGATCCGATCAACCTAAAGTGAGAGAAATTGTCACCCGCAAGCCATCTAAGCAACAAGTTGCGTCGAGGGAACCGGTCTCTCGTAAGCGTACGAGTAATGTTGGTCTGGGCCGCTTCATCTCACAATCCCGCTGAACCAAAATCCGACCAAGGGAGGAAGCAATCTAAGCATCAACGCCCACAAACCTTTTGTGTTCTACTCGAGATCTCATCGAACCATCAACCTAGCTCATGATGCCAATGTTGGGGAACGTCGCATGGGAAACAAAAAATTTCCTACGCACAGGCAAACCTATCCATGGTGATGAGCATCTACGAGAGGGAGAGTGGATCTACGTACCCTTGTAGATCGCTAAGCGGGAAGCGTTAAGAAACGCGGTTGGTGTAGTCGAACTTCTTCGCGATCCAAATCGCCGAGCGTCCCGCGATCCAATCACGAACCATCCCGCAAACACATCATGATCCGTCCCGCGAACTCATCACGATCTTGATCACGATCTGTCCCGCGAACTCATCATGATCCGTTCCGTGATCACATCACGAACCGTCTCACGATCTCGATCACGGTCCTTCCGATCTAGCGCCGAACGGGCGGCACCTCCGCGTTCAGCACACGTGCAGCTTGATGACGATCTCCACCGTCTCGATCCAGCGAGAGGAGGTGTAGAGGAGAGAGAGTTCACCGGCAGGGTGACGGCGCTCCGGTGATGGTGGTGGAGCAATTCCGACAGGGCTTTGCCTAAGCGCTGCAGAAAACCGATCTAGAGGAGAAACTATGCACCGGTGTAACGGGTAGCACGTGGCCGGAAATTCTGTCCAAAAACCACTCAATCCACTAGTATATATAGGAGGAGAGGAGAGGAGAGGCAGCCAAGGCCTTTGGGTCGGCCGAAATAGGAGGTGGGAAGCAATCCTACTTCACCTCCAATCCTAGTTGGAGTAGGATTGCCTCCTATTGGCTGATTTTCCACTTTTTGCTTTAGGACTTTCTCTCCTGCGCCATGGGCCTTTGTGTCTGTTTTCCCAGCCCACTAAGGGCTGGTTATCTCCCACAGCCCATGGACCTCTTGGGGTCGAAATACCCCTCCCGGAGGCCTCCCGGTACACTGCCGGCACTCCCGGTACACTACCGATGAGCCCGAAACTTTTCCGGAAACCAAACTGGGACTTCCTATATATGAATCTTTACCTCCAGACCATTTCGGAGCTCCTCATGACGTCCGGGATCTCATCTGGGACTCCGAACAAACTTCGGTCACCATCATAGATTACTCTACACTACCGAAACGTCACCGAACCTTAAGTGTGCAGACCCTGCGGGTTCGAGAACTATGTAGACATGACCGAGACACCTCTACGGTCAATAACCAATGGCGGGACCTGGACGTCCACATTGGTTCCTACATATTCTACGAAGATCTTTATCGGTCGAACCTCTATGTCAAGGATTCAGTTAATCCCGTATAACGTTCCCTTTGTTCTTCGGTATGTTACTTGCCCGAGATTCGATCGTCGGTATCTCCATACCTAGTTCAACCTCGTTACCGGAAAGTCTCTTTACTCGTTCCGTAATACAAGATCCCGCGACTAAAAATTAGTCACATTGCTTGCAAGGCTTATTGTGATGTTGCATTACCGAGTGGGCCCCGAGATACCTCTCCGTCACACGGAGTAACAAATCCCAGTCTCGATCCATGCCAACTCAACAGACACCATCGGAGATACCTGTAGAGCACCTTTATAGTCACCCAGTTACGTTGCGACGTTTGATACACACAAGGCACTCCTCCGATATCTGTGAGTTGCATGATCTCATGGTCATAGGAACACATACTTGACATGCGGAAAATAGTAGCAATAAACTGACACGATCATATGCTATGTTTGCAATTTGGGTCTTGTCCATCACATCATTCTCCTAATGATGTGACCCCGTTATCAAATGACATCTCATGTCCATGGCTAGAAAACCTTAACCATCTTTTGATCAACGAGCGAGTCTATTAGAGGCATACTAGGGACATGGTTTTCTCTATGTATCCACACATACATCTAAGTCTCCGATCAATACAATTATAGCATGGATAATAAACGATTATCAGGAACAAGAAAATATGATGATAACTAATTTATTATTTCCTCTAGGGCATATTTCCAACACGGTCGTGTTCATGGCGGGAACAGAGCCAGGCCCACGCAGTGCGGCCACCGTGGCGGCAGACACGGGGGCTGACCCGCCGCCGGCTCAGGTTCTTCTGGATTTGATGAACGAGCTCACAGCCCTGATGGCAACTGAAGTCACGCCTGAAAATCAAGCCGCTCGGAACCTGGAGATCGCAAGACTGAAGGACCATCTGGTGGAAGTCCATCACAGGATCAGCACGTTAAGAACTCAGATGGATGCGGAGGCAGAGCGCCTTAAGACGGATGCTTTTCGCCTTGAGCTAGAACAACAATCGGCGGCCATGGTGCGGCGGATGAGGCATCAGTCCCACCTGCCCGAGCAATATGAGGCCCAAAACCTTTTTAACATGCTAGGAACGGGCCGAACAATGGAAGTACCTGGAAGTCGGTCGGCGGCTCGGTAGTAGCTTAACCCGCCCCGACGGGACCAGATCTCACCGATGGCTTTTCCGACGCCGGTGGGTCACTACTCAAACCCGGCGGAGAACATGGTGGCGGCGGCAACCCGGCTTGGAACAATCCCTATTCCTGACGAGGCGCCTTTCACAGAAGAGGTATGAGACGCTATTGGGTACCTGCTAACGGCGATGGCCCAGCAAGAGAAGTATACCTATTGCCGGAGTCGCGTGCATTCAACCCCCATCCCCAGCCACAGCATGAGCTGACGTTATGAGTCGCCAGCGGTCTCTAGCAGTGATTGGCACCGGGGCCCGCCACGAGACGACGAGGCAGCTTTGGATGCTTAGGCGCTCGTACATCGGGCGGGGGCACAGCACGAGGCGGCGGCTCATCAAGAGCCTGCGCCTTCCGTCTCAATTGGAGCAGGAGTAACCACGGGGGCTGTGGGAGTACCGTGCTTGGTGCCGCATCTGCGGAACGAGCATATGCCGAAAGATTTCAAAGGCCCTCGCAAGGTCCCAAATTACACCGCTGATCTACCCTCGGAGGCTTGGATTGAGAGTTATGAGCTGGCCATGGAGATGTTGGACGTCAACGACGCGGTGTGCGCGAAGTATTTTATCATGATGCTAGAAGGGCCGGCTCGCACGTGGTTGAAGGGTTTGCCACCCAACACCATCAATTCTTGGGCTGAGTTAAAAGCAAGGTTCATCAAAAAAATTCAAGGAACGTGCAAGCAACCCATGTCGATTGTGGACTTGGATCACTGTGTATAGCAGGAAAATGAGTCGGCTCATCACTGGGTCCAGCGAGTTTCGACTATCATCCACTTGTCTGAGCAGATTATGGCGGCTCAAGAGGTCTTGATTCTGGAAAAGAATTGCCACTTTACGCCTTTGAAGCAGAAGCTCGGCCGGCTCAAGCGCAGGTGTCAAGACATGGGGGAGCTCATGGCGGCTCTCACGAAATACGCCGACTCTGATAATACGAAGGATCCGGGCTCTGATGAAGAAAATCCTGGTCAGAGTAAGAAGAATAGCAATGGCAAGGGTGCAGTAGGAAATGGTAACCAAGGCAAGTGGAAGAACCCGGACGGCGGGTACGAACTTGTGGCCGATGCCAGCACCGACAATAATCGTGCTAAGGGCAACGAGAAGTTCAAGCAGCCTTTTAATAAGGGTAAGACTCCTTTTAACTTGGAGGAGATGCTCAATAAACCTTGTCCGGAGCACAGTCGGCCCGAAAGACCGGCAGGTCACATGTGAGGTAATTGCCACGTTATGCAAAAGTTCAAGGACTACAACTTACGACAGCATAACAATGATGGTGGCCCGCCCGGCGGGTCAGGGGCCGGCCTTGGGTCCGGTGGCTCAGGACCCGGCCATCATGGCCAAGGCAACTAGGGAGGGCATCATCCGCACTCGGATGTTAACAATCAGCAACAGAATAACTAGTCTGGATATCAGAATAATCCAAAGTAGCTCAGCTCGGTTCAGTATCATGTTTTTACGGCCAGCCTTGACAGGCAAGATCAAAAGTTGCGCAAGCGGGCGGTTAATGCGATCAGGCCGGCTCTACCACAATATTTGAAGTGGTCTGAGTATGATATAACTTGGAGCCGGGAGGATCACCCGCCGCGTGTTGATGACCCGGGACGGCTGGCGTTGGTAGTTGCTCCCCAAGTTGGAGGCTACGTGTTCACTAAGGTGCTTATGGACGGTGGCAGTAGCATCAATATCTTGTACTACGACACTTTCCATCGGATGAAGTTGCTTGATAAGGATCTTAAGCCATCCTCAACAGTTTTTCACGGCGTGGTGCCGGGCAAGTCAGCTTATCCAGTGGGGAGTATCTCTTTAGAAGTCGCCTTTGGTGACGAATATAATTACAGGGTGGAGACCTTGTGCTTTGAGGTGGTCAAGATCAAAAGTCTGTATCGTGCTCTGTTTGGACGTCTGGCTTATGCCAAATTCATGGCCAGGCCTTGTTATGTGTACTTGCAACTCAAGATGCTGGGTCTCAAAGGTACGATTACGGTGCATGGTGATCGAGAGACGGCTATTGAGTGCGAGGAGGGAGATGTGGCTTATGCAGAGTCCAGTTGTGCTGAGGCAGAGCTCAAGTTTTACGGGGAAAACATCGACCCGGAGGACATGACTCTACTGAAAAAGCCGACCACAGAGGTTGAGCCGCCCTCAAATTTTCGGCGGACGATACCAAATTGGTGGATTTCAATCTGGGCGACTCATCTCAGCAGTTCACTATCGGAGCTAATACGGATCCCAAATAGGAAAGCACGCTCATCGAATTCATCCGTGAGAATCGGGACATCTTCGCATGGAAACCTTCTGACATGTCGGTTGTACCGAGAGAGTTCACTGAGCACCACCTTAATGTGGATCCTAAGTTTAAACCAGTCAAACAGTTTCTACGTCGGTTCAATGAGGAGAGACGCAAGGCCATTGGGGAGGTAGCCCGGCTCCTGGCGGCGGGTTTCATTGTTGAGGTCTTTCATCCGGAGTGGCTCGCTAACCCGATGCTAGTTCTCAAGAAAAACGGCACGTGGCATATGTATGTGGACTACACGGATCTTAACAAAGCATATCCGGCTGACCCATTTGCTATCCCTCATATAGACTAGATCATTGATGCAACAATGAGTTGTGAAAGTTTATGCTTCCTAGATGCTTATTCTGGTGATCATCAGATCAAGATGGCAGTCAAGGACCAAGAGAAGACGGCTTTCAACATGCCTTTTGGTGCTTTCTGCTATGTGTCTATGCCTTTCGGGCTCAAGAGTGCCTAGGCGACTTACCAGCGTTGCATACAGAACTGTCTTCACAGCCAAATTGGGCGCAACGTTCATGCATATGTGGATGATATTGTGATCAAGTCAAGAAAGAAGGAGACTCTGCTTGACGACCTGAAGGAGACTTTCGACAATTTACGGGTCTACAAGATGGTGCTTAACCCGACTAAGTGTGTCTTCGGTGTTCCGGCTGGCAAGCTCTTGGGATTTCTGGTATCTGAGCGTGGCATTGAGGCTAACCCAGATAAAATCAAGGCTATCACATCCCTGTCTAAGCCTGCATGCATCAATGATGTTCAACGCCTAGCAGGACGGATTGCTGCGTTAAGCCGGTTTATAAGCCGCCTTGGTGAGAAGGCTATCCCTTTGTACTAGATGATGAAAAGGATGGACAACTTTGTCTGGAGTACGACGGCGGGTCAAGCATTTGAGACACTCAAGAGGCAGCTCATTGAGCTGCTGGTCTTAGTCGCTCCGGTTGAGAAAGAACCTTTGCTCTTATACGTGGCGGCTAATAATAGGGATGTCAGCGCCACAATCGTTGTTGAGCGTAAAGAGTCAGGGAAGGAATGTCCGGTTCAGAGGCCGGTTTACTATATCAGTGAGGTCCCGACAGAATCCAAGCAGATATATCCACATTGGCAGAAGCCGGTGTATGGGGTGTTCATGGCCAATCGCAAGCTAAAGCACTACTTCTTGGGGCATCAGATTACAGTGGTTACCTCTGCCCCTTTGGGAGATATAATTCAAAACAGAGAAGCCACTGGCAGGATCGCTAAGTGGGCATTGGAGCTTGGAACTCTCAATTTGAAATATGTGCCTCTCATGACGATTAAGTCGCAAGCCTTGGTGGATTTCATCAATGACTGGACTAAGTGTCAGGCGCTCGAGGAAAAGCCAGATAACACATATTGGACAATCCATTTTGATGGTTCCAGGCAACTGCAAGGATCAGGGGCAGGGGTTGTCTTAACTTCCGCAAAGGCGATAAGTTTTGTTATGTGCTAAGGTTGATGTTTCCTTGTACTAACAATGCAACTAAGTATGAAGCTCTTCTTCACGGCCTTCGGGTGGCTAAGGAGATGAATCTAAGCCGGGTTAGATGCTTCGACGACTCAGATCTTGTAGCCCTGCAAGTTTCAGGCACTTGGGATTCAAAGGACCCGCGGATGGCGGCTTATCGTCAGGCGGTGGATATCATTGCTAGTCACTTCAAGGGTTATCAGGTGGATCATATTGATCATTGCTGGAACGAGGCGGCTGACGCCCTGTCAAGGCTGGGTTCTCAACATAAGCCGGTGCTGCCTAACATTTTCTTAGACGTACTACATCACATGTCAGTTAAGTTACCTTCAGAGGAAGACTTGGCTATTCCTGACACGGAGGGACAGCTGGTGGTGGCTCTACATGCAATTCCTGACTGGACTGTGCCTTATTTGGTGTACTTGACTCGCGGCGAATTACCTGATTATGAAAAGCTCGCTAGACAGATCACCAAGCGGTCTATGTCTATGACGATAGTCAATGGCGAGTTACATAAGTGCAGCGTCACCGGCGTGTTTCAATGTTGTGTTTCACCTGAAGAGGGCAAGGAAATCTTGAATGAAATTCATGCTGGTGATTTTGGTCATCACGCCGCCTCAAAATCCCTAGTGGCCAAGGCCTTTCGACATGGCTTCTTCTGGCTGACGGCTCATAAGGATGCGGAAGACTTGGTCCGCAAGTGCGATGGATGACAAAAGTTTGGCCGACATGCTCATGTCCTGGCTCAAGAGTTGCGCATGATTCCAATTACTTGGCCGTTTGCAGTCTGGGGGCTTGATATGGTCGGACCTTTCAAGAGATCCAAGGACAAGAAGACCCACCTCTTGGTGGCGGTTGAAAAATTCACCAAGTGGGTAGAAGCTGAGCCGGTTAGCAAGTGTGACGCGGCCACGGCATTTCAGTTCATTAAAAAACTGATCTACCGTTTTGGTTACCCTCACAGCATCATCACGAATAATAGTACAAACCTATCCAAGGGGTCTATGAAAGCATTCTGTGAAAGTGAACACATCAGACTTGATGTTTCTACAGTTGCTCATCCACAGTCAAATGGTCAGGTAGAGCGCTCTTACCATGAAATGTTAAGAGGTATCAAACCCCGGCTTATGGTTCCTTTACAGCGAACGTCGGGTTGTTGGGTGGATGAGTTGCCATCTGTCTTATGGAGCATCAGAACCACTCCCAACAGATCAACAGGTTATACACCTTTCTTCCTGGTCTATGGTGCAGAAGCCGTGTTACCAAGTGATATCCGTCATGACTCGCCATGAGTGGCGGCTTACATTGAGGCGGACAATGAAACGACACGTCAAGATGCGTTGGATGGCTTGGAGGAAGAACGTGATCTGGCAGTGGCTTGATCAGCGATCTATCAGCAGAACCTGCATCGCTATCATAGCCGCAGAGTCAAGACCCGGACATTTTGGGAGGGCGACTTAGTGTTATGGTTGATTCAAGATCAGACAGATGCACACAAGTTCTCCCCTCCATGGGAAGGGCCTTTCGTGGTCAGCAAAAATCTCAACAATGGGTCATATTACCTCATTGACATCCGAGACGACTCACACACTTCTGGGCAGGAGACCCGCCGGCCGTGGAACATAGCGCATTTACGGCCTTATTATACTTAAGTTGTCAAGACTTAACATTGTACACCTTCATTGTACATATCATATATATATATATATATATATATGAATAAAAGTTGGCATCCCTGCAAGCCGGGGCCTCTACCGTTTTGCATATTTCAGTCTGCGCAAAAAAGGTCAACCAGGGGGCTTCCAACCCACGGGGTTTAGCTTATCAGACCCTATTGATCGGCTCACAAGCCAAATAGTTGAATTCGTCAACATGATCGTCCAGGGGGCTTCCAACCCACCGGGTTTAGCTTATCACACCCTATCGGTTGGCTCTTAAGCCAAATAGTTGACTCTGTCAACAAAGGTCATGTGGGGGCTTCCTACCCACCGGGTTTAGCTTACACACCCTCTTGATCGGCTCTTAAGCCAAACAAGGTTAAACCTGCCTATAAGCTGATGCTGCTTCGCTAGGTGACCCGTTGAACCCTTACCAGTTAATCTCGCCTGGAGACACTGAGCCGGCTCAAAGAAATTGACGGCCACTCTCGATAGAGACCCTGTAATGGTTTAAGGTTAAAACAGCGACTATTGTCCCGTGAGGGCCGTCTTACGGAAAGCAAGGATAAACTCTCCCATTTATTGCCGACTCTCCACTATGTGGCCCGTTCATACTCTTAGGCAGTTAATCCTTAAGGACCCTGCACTATTTAAGGTTAAAACAACGGATTTACACGTGAGAGACAGTTTATGGGCTATCAGGGTGCTCATGCCCTGCCGAGTCTCTTCTGAGACGTCATACTTCCTGTCAGTTAATCTCGCTTAGAGACCCTAAGCCACTCAAACAAATTGACGGCCAATCTCGATAGAGACCCTGTACTGCTAAGGAGTTTTAACTGGCGAGTGAGCTCAGAAGAACCGATGCATGAGTTAAACAGAAAGCAAGTCAGGAAAGATATAGCATCTTTGGGTGGCGCTATCTTAAGCCGTCCTCTTGACAATATGAGATTAATCTATTCTCGCAGGTTGGTTAATTACCAAGAGCCGCCACAACATCTGGTATGAGTTGAAGGCACAAGGCAGATGTCATATGTTAGGCCGGACGATTTCATATGTGCACGATGGCATAGTTCAGGCAAGACAAAGTTTACTACAAGCCTATTACAATGCTCACTGTGGAGCTCAAAAGTGAGGACTCAAAGTTTTTTACACCGCCCTATGGCGGGTGAGAAGGCCAGCTAATCCATGGCATTACCAAGGTCGTCAGTTGGATGGCTGGTCACTCTATGGTGGGTCTTCGACTTCTATCATCTGGAGATTATCCACGTCCCAGTTGCAGTTGGTTGAAGCCGCAAAGTTTGCCTCTTCAAAGAGGGGGGACGGGTTAATATCAGGAGCAAAGAGGTGCTTACGACATGCAGGTGTTAAGTCCTTGGTCTCAAAGGTTAGGCCACGTACTCTCTTCTGCTCGGCATTGTAAACCGCCTGGTATGTTGACAAGTCCACTTCCTCTGCTAACACTGATCCGAGGACTCTGGAAGACTTCATGCAACGAGCATAGTCAGCCTCCGTGAACTCTGAGCCATCATCCTTCTTTGATGGAAACCCGTTCATCATGTCTTTGGGAGTAAGCTCTGGGGCGAAAGCTAACGCCCAGCTTATGGCTGCGATGGCTCCTTTCCCGGCGGCTGAGTTCTTGAGCTCCTGGATTTGTTTCGGCAAGGTGGACATCAATTCTATGACTCCCTTCATAGTTGAAGGGATGTTATCCCTATAGATCACCGCCTTGATTGTGCAGAGAGCTTCGCAATACAGTTGCTTTGTTAACGTATAGACGGCTTTCAAAGGCAGCAAGCTATCAGTAGCAAGTTGCTGGCTCCTTGGACCTGAATAAGACGGATGTTTGGTTATAAGTCGCCAGTGTAAGGATTCAGACAAGAGTATTGGCTAAGTATTTTGTACTTACCAAAGATGGCGGCAAACATCTTCGCAATGGGACGCTTCAATGCGTGTAGCTCATCGGACACAACCATGAGCCGCTGGTCAGCATCGTCTGCTTGTTGAGCCAGGGCGGTTTGTTCCGTCTCAGCAGTTTTCTTGAAAGCAATGAAGTCAGATTTAACTTTTGTAAGTTCCTTGGCGATAAGCCGACACTTCTCATCTTCTTTTCTTCGAGCGGCTTGTTGGGTGGCCAGATTGCTCCTTAAGCTGGTTAACTCAGACTCGGCCTCGTTTAAAGCTTCCTGTGACATATAACAAAGCAAAAGGAGGGCTAAGTCGCCAGGATGGTATATTATCAGAAGATCAAGATTAATACAATATAAGACAAGTTTCAAGCAGATTGCAAGCAATATGCTCGACACTTGGGGGCTAATGTCTAATGTCATTGGCCGCCGGCTCGGTAGAGTGACGAGCTTCAGGCGTGTCCTTGGAGGCCGCAGAGGGATCAGCATGCGGTGCAGGAGAATCCGGCTTGGCAGGCTCCGGCTCTCGAGCCTTGGGAGCAGGATTAGACCCGCCAGTCTTCCTTCGTTTCGCTTGAGCCCTGGAAAGCATAGAAGGTCATGGCATAAACTTTACGGCTAACAAGGGATGGAATGAAAGCATGAAAGGCACGTACTCTGGGTTGATATTCAGAGGTGGAGGAGCAGTAGCTATAGAGTCGCCCGAGGAAGGGGGTGATTCTTGAAAACAGTTAAGGCAATATAATATATGATCAAATCATAAAGGGAAGGTTGACAAACTTAAAGCCAAGTGAAACAAATACCTCAGCTGGCCGTTTCCGTTGAGCCGGAGAATGAGATAACCTGGCCATGAGATCGTTAGAGCCGGTGCTCCGGGTCTGGCATCGGGAGAGTTGTTGTTGCTTTTTCAAAGAAAAGTGGGGGTCTAAGTAAGCAAGAGGATGAGAGAGTTGGACCTTTCGGATGACCCGTCGTATCTTCTGTGGTAGAAGATGTTCTGAGTCAGATGAAACATAAGTTACCTCAGGAATGTTGGCGTGGCTTGTCTCCGTTTCGTTCTGAGAATTATCATTGTCAATAAGGTGCATGAAGAGACGGCCAAGAGAGTCAAGTTCTACCTCTGAGTCGTCAGATTCTGGTTGTTCTTGAGGTGCGGTCTTCTTCTTTTGGCCATCAGTTTTCTCCTTTGATTTCTTCATAAGAGGAACACATTTCTTTTTCCAGAAGCTGGAATTGGCATGAAAGTGTAAGCCGTCGAAAGAGGTCAAAAGACTGCAAAGCAAATATGGATAACTAACACGAAAGTAAGGAGATCGAGAGTCGCCCTTACGTCTGTGGCCGGGTTTGTGGCATAGAAAGGTGCTAATCTGATGGCGCGGCAAGACCCTTCAGATTCATGAACCAGGCTCTTGATGGCGGCCATGATGTTATCCTAAGACGACATGGTGGAATTAAAGTAGAGGGGGTCATTATCATCACCCGTATACTCGCACATGAGGCGGCTTCGTCGGCTCAGAGGAAGGACTTTCCAAGAAACCCAACAGCAGGTCAGATCCATCCCAGTCAGACCATTGGCCATAAGGGCCTTAATTCTTGCATGAGCTGGAGCATACTTCGCTCGTTCAGTAGCTGATAGCCGGTTAGGGAGCTCGGTTGGAGTCTTGAGCTGGGTTGGACGAGAACCCGACAAGGGATGCTCTCCTTCTAGAGAAGTGTCTTTGCAGTAAAACCAGGTTTTATTCCAATCCTTGGGATGACTTCGCATCCAAACATCCGGAAAGGTCACGTCCCGTCTCCTTTGAATTGAGATCCCGCCGAGCTCTAAGCTTGGACCAGCTTTTACTTCCGTTTGGCGGTTCGCGTAGAAGAACTCACGGAAAAGGCCAACGGACAACTCTTCTTGTAAGTAAGCTTCACTGAGGATTTGGAATTTGCATATGTTTGAGACAGAGTTTGGGGCGATGTCTTGGGGGCGCAGCTTAAAGAAATGATGAACGTCTCGGAAGAATTTCGAGCCGGGCGGGCTGAAACCGCGTACAAGGTGATACGCGAAGACAACTACTTCACCCACTTGTGGAAGGGGTTTCTTTTCATTGCCTGGAACCCGCCAATAGATGACATCTTTGGCTAGTAACGACCCTGTGTCTACGAAGTCCTTCAAGAACTCTTCGGTAACGGCAGAGCCGACCCAGTTACAAGAATTGGACGCGTGAGGCATGGTGGCGTCTTAAAACTGTGCAAAGTAATAATGTGTGGCGAGTCAGAAGGGGACAGATGACTACAGACGGCTGACGAAATTTATACTCTTTAAGGCTAAGTCGCCGGAGCAGTTTAGCCGAGAGTCGAAAGCTCAATGGCGAGTCAAATTTGCAAGGAACAAAGCAAATATTAATACGTGTGGAAAAAAGTTTCACAGACTATCTACATAGTTATAGATCTACAAAACAGAGGAAAAAGCAGGTTTATTCTAACCTAGCGAAGAACAGAAGAACTAGCAGTATTTGAAGATAGTACAGGGGCAACCACGGATCCATGTTGTGCTATTATCTACTTCCTACAATCTACCGCACGAGAAAAAGGGGTATTATCAAACTCATTGGTCTACATACTATCGGACATTGCGAAGGGCTCGTGTTCTAACGGCGGAGGAACTCCATGAAAACCCTACCGAAAGCTACAAATCTAGGGGTGGAGAAGAAATTACCAGAGATGACACGACGGACGTGGGTGGTGCTCTGGTTCGATCAGGTTGATGCAGCGGCCTCGCGTGACGACGACGCGAAAGCTTCGCCGAAGCAGGAAAGCTCTGGAGCGACGACGTCGGGAGGAAGAAGAAGAAGAGCAAGCGAAGAAGGAAATGAAGACCACCCTTCGCAGTCCTATTTAATAGGAAAAAGGTGGAAACAGGCGTGAGAATCCAAGCGATGGAAGTTGATTGACCGAGACGGACGCCTCGATTTTCAGGCCGTCAGGTTAATAGTGGAAAAGATCCATTGTGATCGTTAGGGAATCCTTTTGATATCTCCGGTATGACGTCATGGCAGGTTACCTTGTCTTACTTTCAGGTGATAATGAGCAAGACTCGCCGCCAAGTGAGACAGACGGTTGAGCAAGACTCGCCGCCAAGTGAGACAGAAGGTTGAAATGAGCAAGCTCAAATCAACCTGGGGCCTAATGTTGGGGATGTAACCCCGTGGTAAGACCCGCCCAGGTGGGGCCGGGTCATACCTGGCGGCTCATAAGCCAGACCAACGATGGGCCTCGAGACATAAGCCCAGACGTATAGCGGCTCACCGAGATGGGTCAAGGCGAGTCCTAGACAAAGAAGGCATGAAGACCCGGGCGGATAAGCCGCCCGGAGACGGCTTGCTCAGAAAGGCAAGACGACATAGAGATAGAGTCAGACACATAGTAAGAGTCGGTATGAGACATGTGTAACCCTTGGTCTTGACCTCCTTTATAAGGGCGAGACCCGGGGCAACTTAGACAGAAACCAATCAATCGAGAACTAGGTCAAGTGAATCCGCTCCCTTGTAATCGATACTCCAATCAATACAACACAAGCAGGACGTAGGCTTTTACCTCTTCTTGAGGGGCTAAACCTGGGTAAACTCGTGTCCTTCCTCCCAACCAACCCCTTTG
This sequence comes from Hordeum marinum, assembly GCA_022496015.1. Classification (NCBI taxonomy): domain Eukaryota; kingdom Viridiplantae; phylum Streptophyta; class Magnoliopsida; order Poales; family Poaceae; genus Hordeum; species Hordeum marinum. The sequence continues at coordinate 470,793,890 of CM039673.1, read as the reverse complement.
AGTCCATCACCTTAGCGATGGCCTCGAATCTAAGTCCACGGACATATGCCATGACAAAACCACGACACATGCCGTCTTTTGCATTCATATGTTGCTGGTCCTACCGTGCCTCCGGTGTATCTTTTTTCATCCCATACACGCCCAGGAAGCCTAGCAGGTTCACACAAAGATTCTTCATTATGTGCATCACGTCGATTGTAGAGCCGGCCTCTAGAACTTTCCAATATTCTAGCTCCCAAAATATAGATTTCTTCTTCCACATGGGGGCGTGTCCGTCGGCATTAATCGAAACAGATTGTTTGCCAAGATCCTTTTCAAAGATTACTTGTAAATCCTTGACCATATCAAGTATATCATCACCAGTACGGAGGACAGGCTTCTTTCGGTGATCTCCCTCACCTTTGAAATTCTTGCCTTTCTTTCTTAAGGCATGCTTGGGCGAGAGAAATCGATGATGTCCGAGGTACACATTCTTCTTGCATTTGTTCAAATATATACTCTGAGTCTCATCTAAACAGTGTGTGCATGCATGGTATCCCTTGTTTGTTTGTTTGTCCTAAAAGGTTACTATGAGCAGGCCAATCACTGATGGTTACAAACAGCAACACTCGTAGGTCAAATTCCTGCTGTTGTGCTCATCCCACACACGTACACCTTTTTTATTCCACATCTATAAAAGTTTATCAACTAATGGCCTTAGGTACACATCAATGTCATTTTCGGGTTGCTTAGGGCCTTGGATGAGCACTAGCATCATAATGAACTTCCGCTTCATGCACAACCAAGGAGGAAGGTTATAGATACATAGAGTCACAAACCATGTGCTATGCTTATTTCTCGGCTCCCTAAATGGATTAATGCCATCTGAACTTAAACCAAACCATAAGTTCCTTGGGTCATATGCAAAGTCCGGCCACACTCTCTTGAATTTTCTCCACTGCAACCCATCAGCGGGTACTCTCAACTTCTCGTCTTTCTTACAGTCTTCTTTGTGCCATCGCAACGACTTGGCATGCTCTTTATTTTGGAACAAACGTTTCAACCATGGTATTATAGGAGCATACCACATCACCTTGGCAAGAATCCTTTTCCTGGGGCGCTCGCCCTGAACATCATCACCAGGGTCATCACGACCGATCTTATATCGCAATGCATTGTAAACCGGGCATGCATTCAAATTCACGTACTCCCCGCGGTAGAGGATGCAGTCATTAGGGAATGCATGTATCTTCTACACCTCCAATCCTAGAGGGTGGGAAACCTTCTTTGCTTCGTATGTACTGCCGGGCAATTCGTTGTCCTTTGGAAGCTTATACTTCATTATTTTCAGCAACTTTTCAAATCCCTTGTTAGATAAACCATTCTTTGCCTTCCATTGCAGCAATTCCAGTGTGGTACCGAGCTTTGTGTTGGCATCTTCGCAATTTCGGTACAACCCTTTTTTGTGATCCTCTTACATGCGCTGCAACTTCAACTTCTCCTTTTCACTTTTGTCGTTTCTCTTTGCATCAGCAATGGCCCGACCAAGATCATCAGCGGGCTCATCTGATGCCTTAGCTTCTTCTTCTTCATTCTCATCCCCCATTGTAGTTCCATCATATTCAGGACACCCAGGATAGTTGTCATCATCCTCTTCTTATTAATTCTCTTCCATTAGAACCCCTCTTTCTCCATGCTTGGTCTAACAATTATAGCTGGACATGAAACCGGACATAAACAGGTGGATGTGAATCTATTTTGAGCTAGAGTAAGTCTTATCATTCTTACACACACCACATGGACAACACATAAAACAACCTCGCTTGTTTGCCTCAGCCGCACGCAAAAAACTCTGAATGCCATTAATGAACTTGGGAGAGCGTCAGTCATCGTACATCCATTGCCGGTTCATCTTCAGTACACAAATCTGAAAAGACCAAATTAATACAAGTTCATACATAAAGTTCATACACACTTATTCTCATATAACAACATACAACTATCCAGGTAAAACATTCTGGTTCAACTACCTCCTAGATAAAAATATCTATGTCAACTTGATGGGCATAATTTTCATTAACATGAAGTGCAACAAATAATTATAAAAGAGAATATACCACATCCGAATCGTAAATCGGACGAGGGCTGATGGGCACGAATATCATAACCATGGCACTATATATAAAAACAATCATACAAGTAAGAAAATTATGCAAGTAACTATCTAAATCATACAAATACATTTTTTAATAAAAATGATAAGAACACAAGAAGAGGCTCACCAAGGTGGTGCCGGCGACGAGACAGTGTGGGCGATCGACGGTGGTTTGGACGGGGACAGGAAGGAACAATAAGTAAACAACACCTACACATATGCAAAATAAGGAGTTAATTTGAGCTCAAATTGCATATAAATCAAAAAAACTACCACATAATTACACCCAAACTAAAATCCACAAATCACTATAGTTATAAAGCCTTGCACGAGCTGAACTAGCAATAAGAGATGAAAGGACAAAGTTGCTAACCTTTGTGGACACTTGGATGGATTGGGGTGCCTCAAATCTTGACAAATCTTGGCAAAAATGGAGGGAGGAGCTTGAGCTAGGGGAAGAACAGAGAGGGGAATTCGAATGGAGAAAACAAAGAAATGGAGTCGGGTTGGACGAAGGGTTTATATAGGGAAAGCTTTAGTCCCGGTTCGTTATACAAACCAGGACTAAAGGTCCATCTATAGTCCCGGTTTGTATCACAAATCGATACTTAAAGGGCTCGTGGGGCCCCAAGCTGACACTAGCTTGCCACCACCCCTTTAGTCCCAGTTTGTGATACAAAACGGGACTATAGGTATCGAATGAACTAGGACTAATGGGGCCCGTACACCCCGACCGCTCCTAGCCATTGGAATCTGGACTAATGGACACATTAGTTCCGGCCAAAGCCAAACCGAGACTAAAGGTTGAAATAAAGGCCTGTTTTCTACTAGTGGAGATTCATTATTGTCGGAGATACCGCTTGAGGCATCACTTGAGGAAACCATGGCATGTCCGCGGCGGTCGGATGCTAGAGGGAGACATGTGGGCGGTGACACGCGGGGAGGGGGTGGAGGGGTTGCAAGGGAAATGTGGCCCTTTGGCCGCGGCAGAGGGGAGGGAGATATTTCGGCGGTCGGAGAAATTTTTCACTTGTTGTAGGGAATCTTGGCGCGCAAAGATTCATCAGACATGGTCTTTCAGCTTTTATTTTGTGCGATGATACAGAACATACAAAAATTCTCCCCTCCCCACGTATTCCCTGGTTAGAGTGCACATCCACATCATTGCATAATGTAACATCAACTGCTAACTTGGGTATAGAAAATAGCGGACACACATAGCTCACAGTTACTAAACCGAGCAAGTTCACTAAATAATCAAGCTGCTTGAACTAGACATAGATCTTACAAAAGACCGGCTCTCTGAACAAAGGCTATTAGTACTACACATAATTTTAACAAAGACACCGACAAGCAGCCTCCCTATGCCTCGCTGATGTTCAATGAGATGTTGACGACTTGTGTGGGTGACATTCCTCTGGTGCTGGACTTCGTGTCCCCCAGGCTGACTTCGACCGCTGTGAAGTGCTGATCCTCGGCGTTGTCCTCGTCATCAATATCTCCCTCATCTTCGTAGTACTCATAGTAGTGGCGCCGCCATAGCTCGTGTTGGTACTCCATCGCTGATTCCTTGATGGACAGGTGCTTATCGACCTCCTCCCAAGCCACGCGCAACTCCTCCTAGCACTCGGCGCTATCGGACGGCTCCCGCATCTCCAGCTCTCGCTCGGAGATCTCGTGCGAAAGGGACTTCATGGCCTCCGCCACCCCATCATCGACATTCATCTCGGCATCCGCAGTAGCCGCCTCTTCGGACGTGTGGTGCATGCTGGATTTCGACGAAGCTTGGAGGATCTTGGCGTGAACATTCTCGATGATATAGGCCTGGATGGCCTCGGCCCGGGCCATGGTGGCCTCCGCGGCATGACACACTGCTCGAGCGCTCTTGGCATTTGCAGCCGCCGTCATAGAAGTTGTAGCTACCATCTCCGTGGCTACAGATGCCGTTTCGACCGCCGCAGAAGACCTATCGGCCACCGTAGAGGCCCTTTCGGTGGATGCAACCGTGCTTAAGGAGGATACGGCTGCGCTCTCGGCCGAGGCGGCCGCGTTCTTGACAGAGGCAGGAGCGCTCGTGGCCAAGGGGGTGGTCGTACGCACCCTTATGAAGCGTTCCCATGGCCACATTCCTTGCACGAAGGGTTTGTTGGGGAATGGAGGTCGAGGGTGAACGAAATCCGAGCAAGACGAAGCCGGCGAAGCTTCCCTCATAAGACATAAATAGATCTGTGAATTTTTATCGCAAACAGTTTCAGTATGGAACCGTGTGTACACCGTTCACTTTTTGTATCGAATTGTAAAACTATTTTTGGGTACATTGGTAACATATATTATTTTATTTGTAAGGAAAAGATCCCTACCGTCAAAATCCACTAACGACGTTCTAAAATTAGGAAATATTCAGGTTACAATTGGCATTTTTATACATTAAGTTAGTTTGTACAAAATTTACAGCATAATTCAAAATTGTAACACACGAACATGCAAGATGAAGGAAAAACTACTTGAAAAATCATATTTATGTACTACTTGCTTCCCAATATATGCCGCTTGCAATAAATTTTAAGGAGTTCCAAACATCTTTGGTAACGGTTTGGACACACGTGCACGCATTGGGAATCTAGGTTTTAAATTTAAAAAATGAAAAAAATGCTGTGAAGTACATGATAATAATCTGCATGATTTCCCGACATGGGGTCAAGATGTCGTGGTCAAAGTAACGGCTTGTTCAAGATAAGATTTAAGACATACCTCTCAAAAATGTAGCATCACATGAAGGATCACGTTTCCTAGAGGGGACATGAGCCTTGTTTGATGACGAGCTGCTAGCCGTTGTCTCATTTGGCCTACCTTTTTTGAATTCATTACAATGCACGAATACGTCCCACAACGTGAAATTTGGACATTTTCGGGGTTCAACGAGCATTTTTGTACATGAAGTTGGTTTCTAGATATCTAGTGGCCATAATTCAAAACTAAAAACACATGTACATGTTCAAGTAGAAGCAAAAACTGCATGAAAAAAACCATTTTTATATATGTACTAGCGCTTCTGTCTATATGCCATGTCCAATAAATTTGAAGGAGTTCCAGACATCTTGAGTAATGGTTTGGACACAAGCATTGAGAATAATCTAGGTTTTTAAATTCAAAAAAAATGCTACGAAGTACATGAAAATCAGCATGACTTCCCTAGATGGGGCCAAGATCTCGTGGTCAAAGTGACGGCTTGTTTGAGATAAGCTTTGACACATGCCTCTCACAAACCGAAGCACCACACGGAGATCGCTGCCTTAGTTGGCATAGTTTTTTTCATCGATGCAACGTACGTATATGATCGTTGTTGGGGATATGACTCGCCGAAGAGGCTCCGGGTCATGATATTGGCTCGTGAACTGGCCCAAGGGTGAGTCGTAATGTTAAGCGGCCCAGGAAGATAGGCGGCTCACGGTGTGGGCCGTACGACGGCTCGGACCGAGAAGACCCGGGCGTGCAAGCCGACTCACAGACGGCTTAGGCGAGAAGGTAGAGAGAGACTTGGTTAGCAATTGTAACGACCGGATGTTCTGACCTCTTATATGAAGGTAGACCCGGGGTGACTTAGGGGACAGGCAATCGAGAACTAGGTCAAGCTTTTAGCCCTTGTAATCGATACGCAAGTAATACAAGCACAAGCAGGACGTAGGCTGTTACCTCGACTTGAGGGGCCGAACCTGGGTAAATCCATGTCTTTCGTCCTGATTAACCCCTTTGAGTCCACCTCATTGGCGATGGCCTCGAACCAAAGTCCGTTCACCCGGACATCTGCCGTGATAAAACCACGACAGTTGGCGCCCACCGTGGGGCTAGCGCTTGGTGGTGTTGAGTTCTCAAAGGGCTCTCTCACAGGGCTCGAAGGATACGTGGTTGGAAGGATGAGCAAGAGTCGCCGCGGCCGGCTCTACATCGATGATGTCGGCTGGGGGCTTGATGCTGGATCTGTGGAGTATGGATTCCGGGTTCCGTTCGATGGGATCCAGGTTTTCATCGGAAAGGTTGATGGATCTACACCCAGGCCGGACGTCTGCACCAACATCATCGAGCTGGCTCGGCGTCTCCAATCTGTGCGTGGTGCACAGTCTGCCCATGCCCGTCTGGGTCAGAACCATGTTCTCATGGGCTTCACTCAAGGCTTAGATCTGGAAGCGTCCGAGTCACAGGGAACTCTCGTTTGCTCGATGATGAGTCTTCCAGTGGGGAGACAGAATCAATGTATCGGCTCAGCAATGGTGGCCTTGGGGGCTACTACGACGACTATTCTAAGGTAGAAGGCGTTGAGAACACCCAACGACTCATCCACCCCAGCATAACCAAATCTCTCCCATGGCTTTTCCAACACCGGCGGGTCATTATTCTAACCCGGTCGAGAACATGGTGGCGGCGGCCACCCGGCTTGAGACTATCCCGATCCCAGATGAGGCGCCCTTTGCGGAGGAGGTGCGGAACGCCATTGGATATTTACAAACGACCATGGCCCAACAGGAGAAGTATAATCATAGCCGGAGCCGGGTTCACTCTACCCCTCTCCCCAGTCGAAGTTTCAGCCGGCGTTATGAGTCGCCGGCGTGTTCCAGCAATCACCTGCGCCGCGGACCACCGGAGGTTTATAAGACGGCTCAGGATGCGCAAGCCATCATGGGCCAGGCGGGAGACAGGCGAGAGGGGGAGGTAGCTATAGCCCGTCCAGAGCTGGCGCTTTCCGTGTCAATGGGAGTAGCTAGTACCAGAGCCGTAGGGGTGCCATGTTTAACTCCGGCTCTAAGGAGTGAATGGTTGCCCAAAGACTGTAAGGGGCCTCGAAAGGTTCCGAACTACACAGCTGATCTACCCCCAGAGGCGTGGGATGAAAGTTACGAACTGGCCATCGAGATGCTGGATGTCAGTGAGGCGGTATGCGCGAAATACTTCATCATGATGCTTGAAGGTCCGGCCCGTACATGGCTGAAAGGTCTGCCACCCAACACGATAAGCTCATGGGCGGAGCTGAGAGCGAAGTTTATTAAGAATTTCTAGGGGACCTGTAAGAAGCCTATGACTATTGTCGATCTGGACCACTGTGTTCAACAGGAGAGTGAGTCGGCCCATCATTGGGTCCGGCGGGTGTCGACCATTATTCACTCTTCAGATAAGATCACAGCGGCTCAAGCGGTGCTTATCTTAGAGAAGAATTATCATTTTGTTCCATTGAAGCAGAAGCTCGGCCGGCTCAAGCGCACATGTCAGGATATGGGAGAGCTCATGACGGCCTTGACGAAGTATGCCGACTCAGATAACACAAAGGATCCGGGTTCGGATGATGAGAAGGCCAATCAAGCAAAGAAAAACAATCAAGGAAAGGGTTTTGTGAACAATGGGAACCAGAATAAACGGAAGAACGCTGATGGCGGATCTGAGCTGGTGGCGAATACCAACACAGGACAGAATCATCCCAAGGGGGGTGGAAGATTCAGGCCAAGGAATAGGGGCCCCTTTAATTTAGAGGAGGCGCTTAGGAAGCCTTGTCCGGAGAACAGCATGCCCGACAAGCCGACATTACATGCGTGGGGTGATTGCTTTATCATGCACAGGTTCAAAAACCAGCACTCCCAACCACGCAATAACCAGGGCGGTGGCCCGCCCGGCGGCTCAGGACATGGCGGGTCAGGGGCTGGATTCAGCGCTGGCGGTTCAGGAAGCGGGCATCCGGGTCAGAATAACCAAGGGTGGCACCAACAGCATCCAGGCAACAACGGCAATAACAACAATCAACAGCAGCGCAATCAGTCCGGGTTTCAGAGTAACCTGAAACAGCTCAGCTCTGGGCAGTATCATGTATTCACGACCGATCACAATAAACGAGACGAGAAGTTGCGGAGGCGAGCGGTTAATACGGTTTGTCGAGCTCTCCCGCGATATTTGTCATGGTCTGAATATGATATAATATGGAGCAGGGAGGATCACCCGCCGCGGGTGGATGATTCGGGCCGGTTGGCTCTAGTTGTGGCTCCTTAGGTGAATGACTATATGGTGAATAAAGTGCTCATGGACGGAGGTAGTAGCATCAACATCCTTTACTATGACACCTTCCGGCAGATGAAGTTGCTTGACAAGGATCTCAAACCCTCCTCCACTGTCTTTCATTGTGTGGTCCCGGGTAAATCAGCATACCCGGTAGGCCGGATATCATTGGAAGTAGCTTTTGGTGATGAGCATAATTATAGGGTGGAGTCTTTGTGGTTCAAGGTGGTCAAAATCAAAAGTCCCTATAATGCACTATTTGGGAGGCCGGCTTATGCTAAATTTATGGCTAGGCCTTGTTATGTTTATCTGCAACTTAAAATGCCCGGCTTAAATGGCACAATTACCATTCACGGTAACAGGAAAACGGCTCTTGAGTGTGAAGAAGGATATGTGGCTTATGCAGAGTCTAGTTGTGCTCAGGAGGAACTAAAATTTTACAAAGAGAATGTTGATTCGGAGGATATGACCCCGCTCAAGAAGCCTACGACAGAAGTTGAGCCGCCACTCAAGTTTTCAGTGGATGATACCAAGGCGGTAGACTTTAATCCGGGTGATTCATCCAAGCAGTTCATCATTGGGGCTCACAAGGATCCCAAATAGGAAACCGCGCTCATCGAATTCATCCATGAGAATCGGGACATCTTTGCATGGAAGCCTTCTGACATGCTGGGTGTACTGAGAGAGTTCGCTGAGCACAATCTTAATGTGGATCCAAAGTTTAAACCGATCAAGCAGTTTCTACGGCGGTTCAACGAAGAGAGACGTAAAGCCATTGGGGAGGAAGTTGCTCGGCTTTTAACCGCAGGCTTTATAGTGGAAGTTTTTCACCCGGAGTGGTTGGCTAACCTGGTGCTAGTACTAAAAAAGAACGGCACGTGGCGCATGTGCATAGATTACATGGACCTTAACAAGGCTTGCCCGGCTGACCCTTTTGCGCTCCCTCGTATCGATCAAATTATTGATGCAACAGCCGGATGCGAAAGTTTATGCTTCTTGGACACTTATTCAGGGTATCATCAGATCAAGATGGCAATAAAGGATCAGGAGAAGACGACGTTCATTACACCTTTTGGCGCGTTCTGCTATGTCTCCATGCCCTTCGGGCTCAAGAGTGCCCAGGCGATTTACCAACGTTGTGTGCAGAATTGCCTCCACAGTCAGATTGGCCGGAATATCCATGCTTATGTAGACGACATCGTGGTTAAATCCAGAAAGAAGGAAACTCTTTTGGAGGATTTGAAAGAAACCTTTGACAATCTCCGGGTCTACAAGATGATGCTTAACCCGACAAAGTGTGTCTTTGGTGTTCTAGCAGGAAAGCTTTTGGGTTTCTTGGTCTCTAAGCGGGGCATTGAAGCTAACCCAGATAAGATTAAATCCATCACTTCTTTGGGTGAGCCGACGTGTATTAATGACGTTCAGCGCCTTGCAGGGCGGATTGCTGCATTGAGCCGCTTCATAAGCCGGCTTGGAGAGAAAGTTATTCCTTTATACCAGATGATGAAGAAAACAAACAAGTTTAAATGGAGCGCAGCAGCGGTTGAAGCACTTGAAGCTCTTAAAAAGCAGTTGACTGAGCCGCCAGTGTTAGCCACTCCGGTTGAGAAAGAGCCTTTGCTCCTGTATGTAGTGGCTAACAACAGAGCGGTTAGCATAGCAATTGTGGTTGAGCGCAAGGAGGCAGGGAAGGAGTACCCTGTGCAAAGGCCAGCTTATTACATCAGTGAAGTTTTGGCAGAGTCTAAATAGAGGTATCCGCATTGGCAGAAGTTAGTATACGGAGTTTTTATGGCCAATCGCAAGTTAAAGCATTACTTTTTGGGGCACCAAATAACAGTGGTCAGTTCTGCCCCGTTGGGGGATATCATTCAAAATAGAGAGGCTACAGGAAGGATTGCCAAGTGGGCCTTAGAGCTGAGTCCTTTTGATGTCAAGTATGTTCCTCGTACAGCAATTAAGTCTCAAGGTTTGGTGGATTTCATAAATGATTGGACTGAATGTCAAGCCCCTGAGGAGAAGCCGGACAACAAGTATTGGACTATACACTTTGATGGATCCAAGCAGCTAGAAGGGTCTGGGGCAGGAGTTGTTCTCACCTCCCCCAAGGGTGACAAGTTTTGTTCTGTGCTCCGTTTAATGTTCCCTTGTACTAATAATGCAGCTGAGTATTAAGCACCGCTCCACGGTCTCAGAGTTGCTAAAGAGATGAACTTAAGCCGGGTCAGCTGTTTAGGCGACTCAGATCTGGTGGCTCACCAAGTTTCAGGCACTTGGGATTCAAAGGATCCGCGGATGGCGGCTTGCCGGCAAGCAGTGGATATCATTGCTGGTCACTTCAAGGGGTACCAGGTGGATCACATTGATCGTCGCAGGAATGAGGCGGCTGATGCCTTGTCACGGTTAGGTTCACAACGAAAGCCGGTACCACCTAATGTTTTTCTAGATGTATTGTATCATCCGACTGTTAAGATACCTTCTGAGGAGGATCTAGCTATTCCTGACCCGGAGGCGGAACTGGTGGCGGCTTTGCATGCTACCCCAGATTGGACTATTCCTTATTTGGCGTATCTAACACGCGGCAAGCTACCTCAAGAGGAGGATCTGGCCAGGAAGATCACTCGCCATTCTAAGTCTATGACGGTTATCAATGGTGAGTTACATAAGTGTAGTGTGACGGGTGTCTATCAGCGCTGCATCTCACCAGAGGAGGGCTGGCAAATATTAAGTGAAATTCATGCTAGCGACTGTGGGCATCACGTCGGTTCAAAATCTTTGGTGGCTAAAGCCTTTCGACATGGGTTTTTCTGGCTGACGGCTCACAAGGATGCAGAGGACCTAGTTCGCAAGTGTGACGGCTGTCAGAAATTTGGCCGACGCGCTCACGTTCCGGCTCAAGAATTGAGGATCATACCAATCACATGGTCGTTTGCGGTCTGGGGGCTTGATATGGTAGGACCTTTCAAGCGATCTAAGGATAAGAAGACGCACCTTCTGGTGGCGGTTGATAAATTTACTAAGTGGGTAGAGGCAGAGTCGGTCAGTAAATGCGACGCAGCTACGGCGGTTCAATTTGTTAAGAAGCTGATTTATCGCTTTGGTTACCCACACAGTATTATTACAGACAATGGGACAAATTTATCCAAAGGAGCTATGAAAACATTCTGTGAGAAAGAGCATATATGGCTTGATGTTTCAGTCGTGGCACATCCACAGTCTAATGGTCAGGCAGATCATGCCAATCAGGAAATTTTGAGAGGTGTCAAGCCACGGCTCATGGTTCCTTTGAAACGGACACCCGAATGTTGGGTTGAGGAGCTGCCTTCTGTCTTATGGAGCATCAGAACTACACCTAACAGATCTACAGGTTTTACACCTTTCTTCATGGTGTAAGGTGCTGAGGCGGTTCTACCCAGTGACATCCTACACGACTCACCAAGGGTGGTGGCTTATGTTGAGACGGACAATGAGGTAGCCTGCCAAGATGCGTTGGACGCCTTGGATGAAGCACGAGAGTTAGCAGCAACTAGATCGGCAATTTATCAACAAGACCTGCGATGCTATCATAGCCGCAGGGTAAAGACCCGGACGTTTCAGGAAGGTGACCTGGTGCTGCGGTTGATTCAAGACCAATCTAGAATGCATAAGTTATCTCCACCATGGGACGGGCCTTTTGTGGTCAGCAGGAACCTTAACAATGGATCATATTACCTCATGGATGTCAGAGATGAGTCGGAAACCGCGGGACAAGAGACGTTGCGGCCCTGGAATGTCGCACATCTGCGACCGTACTTCACTTAACAGGGGTTGAAAGATGCTATCATTGTATATATCATGAGAACATGACTAAAATCTAGCATACTCACATAAGACTGAGGCCTCTGCTCTTATGTATACCTTTGTACGATCAATGTAAAATCTTCCGGCTCAAAAAAGTTTGAGTTGAAGAGGGTCGTTCGGCGTTAAAACGGCTGATCTACCTTTCAGCTTTACGCCTTATTAAACGCTGTTGCAAAGAGGCTTCTTGCCTTCGGGTATAGCTTACTTATCCTTTGCACAGCCGGCTATCTCTAAACTGTTGCAAGGAGGCTTCTTGCCTCCGGGTATAGCTTACTTCTCCCTTGCACAGTTGGCTTTATGCCTAGTTTGGTTACATTAAGCGCTGATTGTTAACGGAGGCTTCTTACCTTTTGGTATAGCTTACAGTGCCCTAACACAACAATGTGTATACCAAATTCCAGTTGCTTATCAACTGCGGCCATCGAAGGGGGCTTCTTACCGACGGGTATCGCTTATCTCACCCTAATGGCCGGCTTTATGCCACTTCCGGTTACTTATTAACAGCGGTTGTCGAAGGGGGCTTCTTACTGACGGGTTCGCTTATCTCACCCTAATAACCGGCGTTTATGCCAAAATTCAGTTGCTTATCAACTATAGTTGTTGAAAGAGGCTTCTTACCTTCAGGTATAGCTTACTTCTCCTTTCCAACAGCCGGTTTTATGTTGTCTCAGGCTAATTATTGTCCGCGGTTGTCGATGGAGGCTTCTTGCCTTGAGGTATAGCTTACATCTCCCATTGACAGCCGGTGTTCACTATACTCTTACCAGTCAATCTCGCCTAGAGACCCTGAGCTGGTTCAAGAAATTGACGGCCAATCTCGCCTAGAGACCCTAAGCCGGTTCAAGAAATTGACGGCCTATCTCGCTTAGAGACCCTGAGCCGGTTCAAATAATTGACGGCCAATCTCGACAGAGACCCTCAACTGGTATGAGTTTAATTTGTTCGGATCCATGCAGAAGAGCCGTCATATGAGTTTTTGAGGAAGGAAAGATCATCATCGCATATGGTATCATGACGGCTTGTCAAAGCTGAGCAATTGTAAGTCCCGGGTTGCCACAGGCGAAACTACCCGGCACTTGGGGGCTACACAGCCGAACCCTCCTCAAAGGTTCCGGTTCATCAATAGCCGAAGGTGTCGATAGAGGCTTCCTACCATCAGGTATAGCTTACATTATCCTAAAGACAACCGGCTCTTTAATAACTTCGTCTGATGAAAGCCGGAGCCATGTGGCTTCGGTTAACAAAATTGAAAGTCTCAAAGAGATTATCCGGCTGTAATATTCTGGAGAAAGGAATGGCGTCTTAAAGGACAGGCCCATCATCAGAAAATTTCAAAGGTAGAGCCGACAACACATCAAAACACAGAAAGGTGCAAATATATATGGCCACCAAGTGGCAGAGTCATGGTTACTCTATTACAAAAGATACTCTCAGAAAGAGCAAAAGCATTGTCAGCCGCCCACGGCGAGTCATTACATAAAATCTATGCTCAGAAAGGCTAAGAGATTACAATTCAGTTGTTGGCGGCTCATCCTGCTCCGGGTCTTCTGCTGGCTTTATCTGAAGATTGCCCAAGTCCCAGTTACAGTCAGCCAGAGCAGCAAATGACCCCTCAAGGAACGGAGATGCGTCAAGCTCACAAGGAAAGAGATCCTTACTGCGGGCGGGTGTCAGATCTTTCCACTCGTAGAGCGGTCCGCGGATTCTCTTCTCTTCTGCGTCGTAAGCCGCCTGATAGGTCTTCAAATCAGCTTCATCCGCCAAAACAGAGGCCAAGTAGCGCGACTCTTTGACACACCGGGTATAATCTTCCTTGGTGAAATCTGAGTCGTCATCTCTTTTAGACGGATAGCCATCCCTCATTTCAGCCGACGTTAGCTCGGGAGCAAAGGCAAGAGCCCGGCTCAAACCGGCGATGGCTCCTTGGAGGAAGGCGGACTTCTTGAGCTCTTCAATATGCTTCGACATTGTTGAGAAGAGTTCCAAGACCCCTTTCAGAGCAGTGGGGATCTTCTCCTTGTACTGCACTCTCTTGATGGCGATGATGGCGCCACAAGATAGCTACTCTGCAAAACTGTAAATGGCCTTCAATGGCAGAAGGCTATCAGAGGCCAACTGTCGGCTCCTGGGACCTGGATGAGTCTGATAAAAATAACGAGCCGCCAGTTTTCTTACTAGCAATGCTAAAAAGGAAAAAGTGAACAAGGAAGCTTACCAAATAGGGCGGCTGACATCTTCGTAATATGTTGTTTCAGGCCTTGAAGTTCATCCGCCACGGCTGTAAGCCGCTGTTCAGCACCGTCCGCCCGTTTGGTTAAGACGGCCTTTTCAGATTCAGCTGTCTCTTTTAAAGAGGTGAGCTCGGCGGTAACACTGGCCAGTTCTTCTGTGAGAAGCCGACATTTTTCATCCGCGATACTTCGAGCTTCTAGCTGAGCTGCCAAGTTGGCCTTCAGATCCGTTAGCTGAGACCCGGTTTCCTTCAAAGCTTCCTATAAAACATCAAAATACAAGATAAGCCGCCAAAATGCAAGACGGGTGTTAAAAGCAAATACAAGTCTCAAACAGATTGCAAGCAATATATTTGACACTTGGGGGCTAATGTCTATTTAATCTTGCGAGTATGTAGTTCCGGTTCATTTCCTTCAAAGTTGATCTGGAACTTGGGGGCTATATAATGGCTCTTCAATATGCTAATAATGGAAGCACCGACTCAACTTGATCAAGATTGAGCCGGCCCTTGGGGGCTACGATTACATCTTCAAGTTGTCTACATTACAGGCCCGGCTCAAATGTAATCTGAGACGGCCCTTGGGGGCTACGATTGGCAGTTCACTTTACTTACAGTACAAAGTTAAAGGAATGATAATCTCTGCAAGAGGTCACAGAAAGACCCGGCTCAACGATGATACGTTAAGCCGGATCTTGGGGGCTAAGAAAGGATATAGTAAAGAAGGAAAATTACCTCATATTTTGTCTTCATGGAAGAGATCAACAGAAGTTCAAAGTCCCGGCTGGTGGTGACCCGGTTTATGTACCCAACGTGTAGCTCTTCAACGGTCATCTTCTCGCATGAAGAATCGAAGTTCAATTTCTTTGAAGCTTTAGCCGGCTCTGTATGTTTGGTCAACACATGAGCCGGAGGCGTTTGATGGTTAAAACCAGTGATAACAACATCCGGGGTGTCAGGGGTCTTGGCAGGAGTTGTCGGCTTAGAAGGAGCCCTTGGAGGACTCTCCATGATAACATGTTTAGCGACTGGTTCAGCAGAGGCAGATGACGGGTTTTCCTCTGGTTGAGTTTCTTCCGGCTGCTTGGGCTCCGGTTCCTCAATAACTGGGCTGGAGGAGGGCTTGTTGGCCTTGCGACATTTAGCTTGAGCACTACCAAAAAGAAGAAGAATCAGCAGTTGAAGATATTGCTAATCATAGTAATAACCGGCCATCAAGATGATTACAATGGATTAATCTTAGGCGGTGGTATGATTGACTCCGAAGAGTCGCCAGAGGAAGAAGTTTTCTGCAAAGTAAAACAGAAAAGTGAAGAGAGTATAAAGTTTACAAAGGGAAAGATAAAGGAAAAGAAAGGGTTCAAACCACGGCAGGGCGTTTCTTGGGAGCTGGAGAATTTGGCAACCCGGACATGAGCTCGGTAGAGCCAGTGCTTCGAGTCTGTCGACGCTCGATTTGCTGTTGCTTTTTTAAGAGGAAATCGGGAGCCAAATAAGCAAGAGGATGAGAAAGAGGAACTTTTTTGATAACCCGCCGCGGCTTTCGGGGGATGAAACATTCTGAGCCGGAGGAAAAGTAATTTACCTCAGGAGCATTGGCACGGCTGGTCTCCACTTCATCCTGTGAGTAAAGTAAGTGTTAAATATGAAGGTAAAAGATCAAGCAAGAGAGTTGAAACTTTACCTCTGAGCTGGATGATGGTGGCGGGTCAAACAAATTATCTTGTGGGACATGTTTTTTAGCCTTCTTGGTTGGGACCTTCTTCCGGGATTTTTTCGGAGGGGCAACATATTCCCTCTTCCAGAATTCTGAGTCGGCCTATAAGGATGACCCGGAGAGTGAATATCAAAATTAGCAAAATGCAAACAATGTCTAAGAGACGGAAGGAAAGGGATTAAACTTACGTCGGGAGCCGGATTGTTAGCACTGAAAGGCGCCAGGCCAATTTCGCTACATGATCCGGAAGCTTCATGGACAAGACTCCGGATGGCGAGGGTAATGTCGTTCTCTGTCAACAAAGATCGGCTGAAGCATAACGAGCTGTCATACTTGCCTTTATACTCGCACATGAGCCGGCTTCTATGGCTCAAAGGCATAATCCACCATGAAATCCAGCAGCAGATCAAGTCCAGCCCGATTAAGCCGTTGGCCATGAGAGCCTTGATTTTGGCATGAGCCGGCTCATATCTTGCGCGTTCTGAAGCTGGTAACCCGCCAGGAAGCTCTGATGTTGTTCTGAGCCGGAAAGGACAATAACCCGGCAAAGGACGCTCGTTCTCAGGAGAAGCGTCCTTGCAATAGAACCAGGTCCTGTTCCAGTCCTTGGGGTGACTCGGCATCTGTGTAGCTGGAAAGATGATATCCCTATGTCGTTGGATGGATATGCCTCCAAGTTCTAAGCTCGGGCCGGCTTTCACTTCAGTTTGCCAGTTAGCATAAAAGAATTCCTGAAAGAGTCCCACTGATGGCTTGATTTGAAGGTAAGCTTCATAGAGCACTTGGAAATTGCATATGTTTGAGACGGAATTGGGGGCCAAGTCTTGCGGGTGAAGCTTATAACACTGAAGGACGTCCCGAAATAATTTGGAGCCGGGAGGCACGAACCCTCGTTCAATATGGTCAGAGAACACCACTACTTCACCTTCTTGATGTTTGGGCCGCGTCTCTTCACCTGGGACCCACCAGCTAATGACTTCCATAGGAGGAAGAGTACCCGCATGAACAAAGTCCGACAAAAAGTCCTCCGTAATGCATGACCCAACCCAGTTCCATGAGTTGGACGCACGATACATGTTGACGGCTTAAGTGTTGTGCAAGATAAAAGGCGCGATGAGTCGGAGTGCAAGCAAATATTTTTGACAGCTTAAAAGTTTAAGGGCTCTACGGATAAAGCTGAAGACCCGACTGGTAAGAGCCAGAGGATTCCGGCGACTCAACAGGGAAAAGGAAGATCAGAAAATCGACGAAGTCCTAAAAACAGATTGTACAAGATGTTACTATATCTACGGATCTACAAAAGCAGAGAAAATGAATTTTATTTCTAACCTAGTGATGAACAGCGGAGGAAAAAGAAAAACAGACTAGGGCCATCGAGGCCCGTGCATTACGCGCGACCGGCCCGAGTGCGGCGGCGGAGCAAAACCGCATCCTAAAGACATTAGCGGTGTCGTAATGCGCTGGCGGTAACGGTGTTGGAGCTCAAACAACAGCGGCAGAGCACCGGTGAAAACCCTACTACGGCGGCGACCATCTAGGGATCAGGAAAACTTACCGGAGACGGCGCGGTGGAGGCGGATGGATCTCTGGTATGTTCAGGGTCATGTAGCGGCCAAGGTCGGGGACGATGTACGGACGGCGTCGGCGCAGAGCTCGAAGGCGCTGGGGTGGCGACAGGAAGAAGACGAAGAAACAGAGGCACGGGTGGGAGAATGAAAATCCCGACCCGCACAGGTCATATTTAAAAGGGGGTTAAGGAAGGTGCGAAAATCTAGGCGATGACACCGTTCGACCGAGGCGGACGCCTCGATTCTCGGGATGACAGTTAAGTGAAAGATTTGGTGACACATCAGCAGATCTCATGACGTCATGCCGATTCATTTCCGGGCGGCTCGCCAAAAGTGGAAGAGAAGGATGAAGTGAGCAAGCTCAGTTCAACCTGGGGCCTAATGTTGGGGATATGACTCGCCGAAGAGGCTCTGGGTCATGATATTGGCTCGTGAACCGGCCCAAGGGTGAGTCATAATGTTAAGCGGCCCAGGAAGATAGGCGGCTCACGGTGTGGGCCGTACGACAGCTCGGACCGAAAAGACCCGGGCATGCAAGCCGACTCACAGACGGCTTAGGCGAGAAGATAGAGAGAGACTCGGTTAGCAATTGTAACGACCCGAATGTTCTGACCTCTTATATAAAGGCAGACCTGGGGTGCCTTAGGGGACAGGCAATCGAGAAGTAGGTCAAGCTTTTAGCCCCTTGTAATCGATACGCAAGTAATACAAGCACAAGCAGGACGTAGGCTGTTACCTCGACTTGAGGGGCCGAACCTGGGTAAATTCGTGTCTTTCGTCCTGATTAACCCCTTTGAGTCCACCTCATTGGCGATGGCCTCGAACCAAAGTTCGTTCACCCGGACATCTGCCATGATAAAACCACGACAACCGTCATCCTAAAATCTGAAAAAAATTACAACATTCAATTGGCATTTTTATACATGAAGTTAGTTTCCAGAAATTTAATAACCATAGTTCAAAACTGAAACAGATGAACAAGCAAGATAAAGCAAGAACGACTCGAAAATCATATTTATGTACTACTTGCTTCCGTATATATAGCACATGCAATAAATTTGAAGGAGTTCCAAACATCTTGAGTGACGGTTTTGACACAAAAGCATTGGGAATCTAGATTTTTGTAGTCAAAAGTTGAAAAATGGGTCGAAGTACTTGAAAATATGCATGATTTCCTGACATGGGGCCAAGATGTCGTGATCAAAGTAACGGCTTGTTCGAGATAAGTTTTGACACATGTCAAAGCTGGCAATGCATGCATGGTTAACTGTTACCCGCGTCCCCATGGGTAATTACTCTATTAGGGCACAGGTGCGAGCTTGAATACCCATCTATAAGTTGATGGGTCAAATACCTTTCGTATCGAGCATGCAGGACGGGGATGTGGATGGGATAGCATTTCCCGCCTTACACATGAATTGAAGTACTTACATGTGGGCTCTGAAATTAGTAGACCCCATGTAATTTGGGGCCTTGGTCACCCAAATTTACACACATCCCACTCCTTGGCCCAAAATTCCCTAAGAAAACCCAAACCTAGCCACAACATATTGTTTATTGCATTGAAATACTATTTTTTGTCCTAAAATATGCGAAGGTTGTTCTTAAATGAACGTGTGAGTTTCCCCATGATGATAAAGAACTCGATGGGGACATGGATGGGAAACTTTTTATCCCCGCGCATGGGTACTTAGATGGGGACGGGGATGGGAGGGCGGTGATTGGGACGGAGATGGGAATCCAATACTCGCCTAAGAAATCCCCAGCTTTAGACACAAGCCTCTCACAAAACGGAGCATCACACGAGGATGCGTGGTTCCGAGGGGGAACGTGGGGGCATGTGTGATGACAAACCGCTAGTCACTGCCTCAATCGACCTAGTTTTATTTTCGTCAATACAATGCACGAATACGGCTGACATCCTATTTTTCTAAAAAATGTCGTTCTATTGGCAGGTTTATACATTAAGTTAGCTTATACAAATTTAATGACGATATTTCAAAACTTAAACACATGAACAAGCTAGATGAAGCAAAAACCACTCGAAAATCATATTTATGTACTACTTGCTTACATATATATGCCACGTGCAATAAATTTGAAGGAGTTCCAATCATCTTGAGTGATGTTTTGGACACCAAATCATTAAGAATCTAAGTTCTAAATTATAATGAAAAAATTCTTTGAATTATGAAGTACATGAAAATATGCATGATTTCCTGCCATGGGGCCAAGATGTCATGGTTACTGCTCTCGGAGTTGCTTCTATAGCACAAATGGTAGGCATGCATTACATTTGGATAGAAAAATGTAAACATTTGTAAAAACAAACGGGTCCTACATGATTGGCACCCTATTTCGTGTTTTGAGTTTTGGAAACTAATTTTCACGATCTATTGATCACACGTGGTCATGCATTGGGAACCGTCGGTGATGTTAATTCACACACGATTGTTGTCGTGGTTTTTTCATGGTAAGATTTCCTCGTGAGAGAACTTAGGTGTGAGGCCATCGCAACTATGTGACGGCCTGAGAGGGGTTGGTCAGAATCGAGAGATGCGAGTTTACCCAGGTTTGGCCCCTCCGATGGAGGTAAAAGCCTACATCCTGCTTTGTGTGTACTGATCATGAGGATGATCTCGATTACAAGGGTGATGTTTCTCTGCCTCTAATCGAGAGCCTCTAATCTATATATATCTAATGACTTCAACTTGTCTGTCTAAGATATGTCTATTGAGACGTCTCAAAAACTTACCCTCTTGGAGTGCCCCGCCCCTCCTTATATAAGTTGATGTGGCAGGTTACATGTAGAGTTCCAATATGATTAGGATTTTACCTATTCTGACTTCCCATCGCGGGTTTCTTGTTACGGTCTTATCCCTATGGGCTTCTAAGTCCTGGACTTCTTATCTCCAGACGAGCGGCTTACAGTCGAGGGGCTTACAACTGGATTTATCTTCAAGACTCATCTTCAGTGACTCATCTCTGGGACTCATCTTAGGGACTTATCTTCAGGGACTCATCATGAGTGACTTATCTCTGGGACTTAACTGTCTGTCGGGTCATAACTGTCTGGTCTCACCTGTCGGGTCTCACCAGGGATGTTTAAGTCGAAAGATGTCTTAACATCAGGGTAACTTAGACCCAGAAATGTCTTAAGCCTTAGGGCGGCTTATCCTTATGAGTCGGGTCTTGGTCATGAGGAATATCCCCGACATTAGCCCCCAGTTTAGCTGTGAATTTATTCATGCTAAACTCTTGTAATAAGGATATGTAAAGGGGCTGGCTCACTCAAACAGACTAGTTGACCAGCTCCTGAAAATTCTAAAACTTTGTCATATCAATACAGTGACGCTGGCTCCTTGGAGAAAAAACAACCCTTATTATCAACTGCCTTGGTTTGATAAATTTGCTTGGTTCCCTCATAACTAAGAATTTGAAGGCATACCTTCCTCATATCCATATTACCTGTAGCCCCCAAGTCCTAAGAGGGGAACGTAGTGATAGTTTTAAGACTTGCTTCAATATAAATATTGCAACTCTAGAGAAATCTAGATTGTTTGTCTGAGTCATCGGTCATAAGTTGAATATTCCACATATGTAGCCCCCAAGTACTAGGTTGTCTTGCCTGCACTAACCTGGGACTTGTAATTGCATCATGCTCATAATACTTCAGCTAGTGTAGCCCCAAAGGGGCGGGTCATTATGAAATAATGAGCAGAGACTTCTACAGAGCTGATTATGTAAACTTGATGAGCAATGTGTACCCCCAAGGGCCGGCTCAGTAAAATAATACTGGACTGAGACTTAGAAAATGATTGAAGTCCGGCTCATCTCCCTGAGATAACCGGGTTTGTTGGTAATGTCATGAGTTGAAAAGCAACTTGCATTAGCCCCCAAGTGTCGTGGTGCATGCTTGCAGCGACATGGGACTTGCATACTTGATATAATCTTGATTTGAAAAATGTAGCCCCCAAGTGTTGGGTCGTATGCCTGTAGCGACTCGGGACTTTTCTTTCCGTTGCAGAATAAATCATATACATTATATGGACGATATTGCTGAATGCTTGGCATATCAATGTTGAACCATGCTCCCTGTTGTGAGCTAGTATTTTTGGATGAGGGAATAACAACCATTACTCTGAAGGGTCTTTCAAAACCTCAATCATCCAATATAGGTTATGATAACCATAACAAAAATCCAGCCACATTGGCTATTTAAGATTTGAATAATATAAGCCGTTTTGAAAACTGGCTCCTATAACATAAACCAGGATATCCATGCATATCTGATGCATGGTATGACAATGTGATGATGATTCAATGTATGATGATGTATGTGTATGATAACAGAGTACAAAAATGTCGTCTTTCAAGGCTCGACAAAAAGAGACTAGCTCTATTTTGTTTTTTGAAAAACTCAATTTTTGCTTCAAAGAAGCTTGGCATGAAAGCCTTTAATGCCATAAGATGGCTCTCACATGACATAAATCCATCGTTTTAATCTTAGCAAGTTCAGGGTCTTAAAACGATTGACTTTTAAGAGTACGGACAGGCCACATAGCGGAGAGACTACAACGGACAGGTGAGGTTATACTAGCTCACTGTAAGCCGTCTCTCTCATGACAACAACCACCGTTTTAACCTTTACAGGTTCAGTGTCTTATTGCGAGATTAACTATCAAGTTCAGGGTCTCTTTGCAAGATTGACTATCAAGAGTTCGGCGGGTCACCTGGTGGAGTAGCAAGTTGCAAACAGGTAGGTTTAACTCATATATGGCATGGAAGCCAGTCAAGAGTGTATGAAAGCTAAACTTGTTGAGTTGGAAGCCCCCAAGTCACTCATAATATGGCGTGGAAGCCGATCAAGAGGGTAAGATAGCTATACTCATTGAGTAGGAAGCCCCCAAGTGACCCATAATATGATAAGACAATAAGGCAGGATACCCATGTTTGAACCGCGCATCATAGCAGCTAGTTCTCTTCGGCAACCTTTAATTTCCTGAAAACTCGAACTTGCAAGAGATGAATTCTTTTTGAACCGGATGTTGAGCCGGATATCGAGATCTCAAAACTTTGTGAGAGACAGACTTCTATTAAGCCAGGTTTTAAACGAAAACCTTTTCTGATAATCTGGAATCCTTCTTTTAAGCAGGAACTCTTAGATTGCTTGGCACTTCTTTAGCTGGAAATTTTCTGATAGCCTTTAAGCTTTTACCAATGTGGGAGTAGTCCCCGAGATCGGGTTATTTTTTCTCTAATGACCCGGGGTTCTTGAATTTGCGGAAAATAGCAACATTTGTTGAATCATGTTTGTGTAGCCCCCGAGTCTTAAGACGACTTGAGGAGTTGGCTTGAGATTCTCCATACTTGGCTGTGGCATAAACCGACATATAGCTGACAGAGGAAACGCTGGAATGTGTTGAAGCTGGAGGCAATGTGGCAAGTTTGATGATCTTTGCAACACTCATTGTATACCCTCGTCGTTGGTACGTGATGTGAATCCATGGAAGGTTGAGGTTGATCGCATGAGGTTATAAATGATCCCGTATGAGCTGTGTCAATGACCCGACAATGGTTCATCCCAGCTGGTTGTTGTAGTGAACTAAACCGTAGTGGCGGCTTGCACGTGTGTCTACTGAACAACACGGCACGGACGGATGCGAGTGCAGAATGATGTCAGCGCGCGCTCCATATCCGCGATATAATGCCACTTTTTTAGAGAATAATTGTCGTGCATACAAAAATACCATAGGGTAGAGTAGTTATGCTTGAAGGAATTAAAATTTACTGATAGAATATATAGGAGGGATAACACCTGATCTTATCCCCTCCAAAAACCACACGTCCTCTATCTTCCTTGCTCGCTCTCCTTAGTATCATTTATTAACACATCCATCCGTCTGAAACTCCAAAGGTATGGTTGTCGAAGCCGTTGGCGACGCTAGCAAGGGGAGGCAGGCCTTTGGCGGCAATAGCAGCGGCTGAGCCAGATGGCGGTTCGCGGATGGCGGCGCCTCAAGGCAGAGGCGAGCCAGGGCAATAGTATCTAAGAGAGACGCAAGATAGGGCGGCGGCTCAGTGGCATCGGTGGCTCTCTGGTGCGTCTGTGGAAGTGGCGAGAGGCGACTCAGAGGTGGTTTGCAGAGACAAATCGATGCGGGAGCAGCTCAGAATCGGCTTGGTGACGGCGGGCCATCGGGGTGACCATTTAACTGGCGCTAGGTGTGTCCGCGTGAGGGGCGGCTCAGAAGTAGCTTACCGTAGAGCCTCGAAGCCAGCTCGCGGGCAGAGGCGAGCATCGTCTTGAAGCAGATGGACGGCGACGTTCAGCGACACAGGCGACTCGAGGCAGGCAGACCGCAAATCGAAACAACACCGTGGGTGGGCAGATAGTGCAAAAATGTACGCAACACATCAAAGGCGGGCCAACAAGCAAGGTCATGGCCACGACGACGGAAGGGTTCGGCGGCTCGAAGTAGCAACTGCGCGGCCGACTAGGAAGGGTCGTGGTAGTGGATGCACACCTAGCAATATGGTGGCGGGGGCGTCCGAGTTCCGTGCCCACGACCGAGTCCGTCTCCAGGCCATCATTGGTTTGGAGAAGGCGGAGGCGAGTCCGACGGAGGTAGATGCGGCTTGTTGACATGAGTCCGCAGCAGCGGACAGCAAAAACAGGGGTTCGAGGCCGCATCGGCGACTCGCAGGGGAGGTAGGCAAAGATGGTTGGTGACCACGGGAGCAGAGGTAACAATGATGCTCGAGGATGAGGCGAAAGTAGCACGGGTGGCCTGGCGTGGTGGCTTGGTGACACGGAGTGACGATAACGATGGATTGGACGGAGGCAACTCCATGGTGCTGCTGTTGCAGAGTAAATTGGCTATCAGTCACGTCCTCAGCAGCTCTAGGTGACGGCAAAACTGTGACGTTGGAGAGGTGTTGGTGGAACAACGACTTGTGGGGGAGTGGCTTTTTTATGGCGGAGTGGCTTGCAGGTGGCGTGCCAACACGGCGGGTCCGAGAAGGCGGCTCAACGATGATGAGTTGAGGCGGCGCGCGGGTTGAAGCATAGCCGCGGACCGAGTGGCGAATGATGGCAAAGGTGAAGCGGGGCGGTTCGGCGACTGACATAGCAGGTAGAAGTGGAGATGGCCGAGAGACGGACCAGAATGACCGTGGGCGCTGAAGCGCGGGTTAAGGCGAGGCGAGCGCAGAACCTCGGACATGAAGCCGTGGAGGTAGGCGAGGCGAGGCGGCTCAGACATGAGGTCGTGGAGGCAGTTGCCATGGTGTCTCAAGGCGCGGTGGCTCGCGAGAGCGGCGAGGCTATGCTACTGTGGTAGGGGCAACTCGAAGCCAATGCAAAGCCAATCCGGAGACGAATTCTGTGATGGCGAGTCAGGTGCATGCACGGGCGACTCGGAGTCGATGAGACGATTTGGAGAGACGCCGGTGGAAGCGGGGCGAGGCCGGCTCGGAGGCAAAGTATACGATGGAGAAGGATGCAGGCGCGGGACTAGCGAGTCTAAGTCTGTATTCCTTTCTACATTGTGGCTTCCTCCTCTCCTTTTTTACTTTGAACTGATCTGCTAGTAGTTTCGCGAGGCGACATGTACTATATGTAGTACTCTGTAGATGAATTTGCTGCCATAGAACATTGTATTAGTTGATGTTCACTAGCTTTGAAGAATAGCGGCATAGTGCACTGCTGAAAATCTCCCCCGGACTTGAAGCAGCAACTCATCGAATCAGGCTTGAATTGATGGATCATCAGAGACGCTTGCGATGTTGCACAAGTTGTAACCCTAATTTCCTTTCAATAGAAATCTTGTACCATCAATGGCTATGTCCAAAGTTGTACCATGCTGGGTTTATCGTGTGTGATCTTTCGATGCGGGATCTTCTTCACTTTGATCAATCGCGAGATTTTCGATTCCTGGAAGGGCTCCCTCCAAGAACATAACACCACCGTGCGTGGCTCCACGGTGGGTGCCAACTGTCGTGGTTTTGTCATGGCAAGATGTCCTCATGAGAGAACTTAGGTGTGAGGCCATCGCAACTATGTGGTGGCTTGAGAGGGGTTGGTCGGAATCAAGAGACGTGAGTTTAGCCAGGTTTGGCCCCTCCGATGGAGGTAAAATCATATGTGCTGCTTTGTGTGTATTGATCATGAGGACGATCTCGATTACAAGGGTGCTGTTTCGCTACCTATAATCTCGAGAGCCTCTAATCTATCTATATCTAATGACTTCAACTTGTCTGTCTAAGATCTGTCTATTGAGATGTCTCAAAAACATACCCTCTTGAGGTGCCCCTCCCCTCCCTATATAAGTTGAAGGGGCGGGTCACATGTAGAGTCCTAGTAGGATTAGGACTTAACCTATTCTAACTTCCTATCAGGGGTTTCTTGTACAGGCTTGTCCCCATGGGCTTCTAAGTCCTGGGCTTCTTATCTCCAGACGGGCGGCTTATAACCGGGCGGCTTACAGCCGGGCGGCTTACAACCGGGTTTATCTTCAAGACTCATCTTCAGTAACTCATCTTTGGGACTTATCTTCAGGGACTCATCTTTAGTGACTCCTCTCCGAGACTTATCTCCGGGACTTAACTGTCTGTCGGGTTATAACTGTCTGGTCTCTCCAACCGGATCTCACCTGCCAGGTCTCACCAGGGATGCTTAAGTCGAAAGATGTCTTAACGTCAGGGAAACTTAAACCTAGGAATGTCTTAAGCCTTAGGGCCGCTTATCCTTATGAGCCGGGTCTTGGCCGTGGGGAATATCCCCGACAGTTGTTGAGTAGGAAATCGTGTGCAATCACTGCTGGCGGCGATCAAGATTCTAGCTGCCTATAAATGTTGCCCCTCAAGACGTCATCCCGCCTGCACTCTCTCGTCTCTCTATCCCACCCCTCGCACTAAACTCTGCCATGGCACGGACGATCTGTGCACAAGCAGAGGAGGAGGCGCCACCCCATGAGGACATGGAGAAATGTAGTGACGAGGAGGACCCCTTCGTGCCACCAAACGAGGTCGTGCCAGACCCCCCAACTGAAGATTGGTTTTGGGGCAGTACAATCTGGCTTTGTGGAAGGCGCGGCCGCCGGCTTGAGAGCCAGGAAGGTAGCACTCAAGAAGGAGTGTCCCAAGGAGCATACCAAGAACCTCATGGCCTGGAATGCCCATAGTGCCGCACGGGAAAAGGAGGAGTTGTAGCTTTGGTGGCAGGAGAGTCAGCAAGCGGTGGAGGTTTATGAAGATGGACGGTACCACGCAATTAAAGCCAGAGGTGCTAGTAGCCTCACCGCTGCATGGGCGAGGGACGATAAGCTCGAGCGTGCCATCGCCAAAGGGCTCTAGTGTGTGCCTAGTGAACTGTCCTGCATGGTCTTGCGCCTCTGCCAGCAAGAGGCTAATCGACACGTTGAACGCTGCGAGGTGGAGGAGGCGGCGAACTCCCTCCGTGTTGGGAAGCCACAACGCACCAGGGAGCTGATGGCGACATGCTGCCATTTTACTACTCCCCACTCAAGGAGGGGTTATTATTAGTTTAGTTTTTATTCATTGTATGCATTAGTTAAGTAGCATCATCATGTATTTGTAAAGATATATATTGTATATGTATCATGTCTTCAGTGAGCTATTCAACAATTAATATATATTATTACTTTCACATTTCTATATATCTGTTTTCATACTGATTTTCTAGCTCTAACTGTTAGCCTTTTACACGTATTGAAACATGACAATATAACATAATTCATTCACGCATCAAAACATATCAATATTGTGATTGTTATCCAGACATTGGGATCGACATCGAAACAGTTCAACAAAATAAAATGCGTCCATGACTAGTTGACTACACCCTATCCTAGAAAAGCTCTTGGTTGTGCCTGAACACGGTCAGGCGTTAGTCCATGCGGTTTACACGCTCGTGGTATAGCTGGAGCGCAATCTCGAGCTCCAAGCTAGCTATTTCGTCGGAGATTTTCATCTCGAGGATGCGACGACCATTTTCTTCTACTGCTCCCTGCTGGACACCTGGGCCAAGGAGACGCTCGAGCCTACCGACTAGCCTTCCAGCATCGAGGGGGCCGCGGACAAGGCGAACGACACAAACCATGTGAATGGCACGGCCGACGTCCGGGGCAAGGATGGTGCGGCCGGGCTGTGGTGCAAGTACGGCATAGACGGCCGCTGCCCATTCCTGGCAAGAAATTCGGCTACTCACGTGCCTTGGACACAGCTACAACGTCATGTCGGGTAGCATAGCAGGCAAACGGGGATGGAACCGCTCTTGCTCTGTCTCGCGCCACGCCTCTCGCTCTGCGGCCCTCCATCGGTCTTGCTGTGTGGTGCGCCTTCCCCTCTCGGCGTAGACGCGCATGTTTTGCTCTACGAAGCACCACCAATGATCTTCTTGTTCAGCGCGCTGCAGCCTCTTGGCGGTGAGGCGGCTATGTTGCTCGGTGGCGCTGCCGCGCCCTGCCCCAAGGGTCTGCTCAACACTTGCGATGATGCGCCACATCGTTGTCTGGCACATCGCTGGACACGCAAACGGCCTCGACAGGCCTTTGCGCCTACACTGAATCGTTTCCATCATTGAGGAGGTTGATGGCAGAGGTGGCGCTTGGTCGGGTTCGCATGCTTCATAGATGGGCTAGGCTGTACTAAGTGTGCATCCGCGTGTGACGTGCGCACAAGCTATCTATTATGCTCATTCGCTTCTGGCGGGAAACCGATGGGGAAGCTTGCGTGGGAACATGCACGATTCCGCGTGGGAACGTGGGCAACAGAAACACCGGTGCGGTGCTAAAGCGTGCACTGGAATCCTCAAGCGAAAACACGATGAAAAGACGTGAGAGAGGTGATGCGCAGTCAGACTGCTAATAATAATAAAACATCTATGACATTAATACGGACAAATGACACTTCCGTACGTACCATCGGTAATGATTTCATCAATTGCCGACAATTGTTTGGCAGCAACCATTTTCCCACAACACACACAACTTGTCCGGATGAATCTTCTTGGTTATTATTGCTCTTCCCACACAATTCCGTTGAATGAACCGATTGTTGCATATCACATACACCATCTTACGCTAACCCGTTTGTGTTCTGCTGGATCAGCGCAAACAGTTTATCCGAGTGAACTGTGTGCCGTCGCACATGTACATAGTTTTGTTAACTGTTTGTGTTATCTTAGCTAATCCCAAACCTTTCATAAGAATAACTATCTGTCATGGATCACACACGCAACTACTTTCTAAATCGTATTTCATGGATACGCCATCGCACACAGTTCGTCTCATTGGCGACGAAGCTAGAACAATACCATTTGCGATTGGTGGATCGCACATAGTTTCGTCGAAGAGTCTTTGATTGATGTGTCATATTTGGACCATCCTACAGTAGTGTTGGGTCTTCCACATAGTGAGAGACATAGCTCTCTCCTTCCGAATCTTGAGACGACATATTCTCAAATCTGCCAGAAAAATAGCTCGAAACAAGAACAAAGGAGAAACTCGCGATGTTGTGGTAAAAACATACGGGAGTATATATAATGATTTTCTTTTAGGTCAGAATACGTGTTCGGGAAGAAATCGGGGTTGGGGAGGCACACGATGGATGCACAAGCCATCAAGGCATGCCCCAGGGGGCGCTGTAGGGGTATGGATGCACATAATGGATGCACAAGCCATCAAGGCATGCCCCAGGGGGCGCTGTAGGGGTACGGATGCACACGATCACCTACAGGACTAGACGCTCCCTTTGTGGATCGCCAAGGGGGGGTCACGTTGCTCGAAGAGAGGAGACCATGAGGCAGCATGATGACCGAGACACTAGTGTTTCTACCCAGGTTCGGGCCGCTACGAACCGTAAAACCCTACTCCTGCTTTTGGTGGATTGATTAGAGGAACACGAAGAACACGCAGTGCTTAATTCCAGTAAGGGTTTCTGTTAGGGAGAGCTACTACACAAGTACAAGTGTCCAAAGGTCTGAATCTTTAGCTAGTTTGCCTTGGGCCTCTTTTTATAATGCAAGGGGCAACCACAATTGCAAAACAGTCTTTATGTAGAGATTAGATAGCTAACATAGCTATCGTACATAACTCTGGCATTTAGGACAAAATACCATGATTGCTAGTCACTAGTAGAAAACAGGCCTTTGGATCGAAGCATTAGTCTCGGTTGGCTTCTGGACCGGGACTAATGCTACCACTAGTCCCAGTTCATTAGGCTAGGCATTAGTCCCGATTCATGAGGAACCTTTAGTCCCGGTTGGTGTTACCAACCGAGACTAAAGGGGTGGTAGCAGGCTAGTGTTAGGCTGGGGCCCCTACGAGCCACTTTAGTCCTAGTTGCTAACACAAACCAGGACTAGAGATGGAACCTCTAGTCCTGTTTGGTGTTACCAACTGGGGCTAAAGGTGTGCTGGCAGGCAAGTGTGAGGCTGGGGCCCTGTGAGCACCTTTAGTACCGGTTTGTAACACCAACCGGGACTAGAAAAGGACCTCTAGTGCCGGTTCGTATAACCAACCGGGACTAAATATATCTGTATATATAGATCGTTCTTCCAGCCCAAGCTCATCCTCTCCATTCTCTATTTTCTCTTCCTCTTCTCGAGCTCATCCCTTCATTTTTGCCAAGATTTGTCAAGATTTGAGGTACCCCAATCCACCCAAGTGTTCACAAAGGTTAGAAACTTTGTCCTTTCATATCTCATTGCTAGATTAGCTCGTGTAATGCTTTATAAGTATAGTGATTTGTGGGTTTTAGTTTGGATGTAATTATGTGGGAGTTTTTTTGTTTTATATGCAATTTGACCTCAAATTAACTTCTTAGTTTGCATATGTGTGTGGGTGTGGTTTATTTAGTGCCTTCCCATCCCCATCCTAACCACCATCGATCGCGCACACTGTCTTGTCGCCGTCACCACCTTGGTAAGCCTCTTTTTGTTCTTATCCTTTTTATAAAAAATCATATTTGTATGATTTAGATAGTTACTTGCATAATTTTCTTACTTGTATGATTGTTTATTATATATAGTGCCATGGTTTTGATATCCGTGCCCATTGGTCCTCGTCCAGTTTATGATTTGGATGTGGTATATTCTCTTTTATAACTATTTGTTGCATTTCATGTTAATGACAATTATTCCCATCAAGTTGACATAGATATTTTTACTAGGAGGTAGTTGAACCGAAAATTCCAGCCGACCCTATTGTTGAGAAGTTAAATTTAGTTGAAAAAGAAAATGAGGATTTGAAAGGAAAATTGAAAAGAGTTTAAGAGGAGAAGATGAAATTCGAGTTGTACATTGCCGATGTCGTCGATGATCACAAGTTCAAGATGGATGCAATGCACTTGAAGATTAGAAAGATTAGAAAATATGCCATTAATAAAGAGGCTTGGTATCATTATGTTGTTGGATCAATTGTTACCTTAGTTGCGATTTTGATCGCATTTGTTGTTGCATTTAAATGTTTTAGCTAGATAGTTGTATGTTGTTTTATGAGAATAAGTGTGAATGAATTTTTTGTATGAACTTGTATTAATTTGGTCTTTTCAGTGTTGTGTAATCAAGATGAACCGACAATGGAATTACGATGACCGACGCTCTCCCCAGTTCATTAATGGCGTGCATAGTTTTCTACGTGCGGATGAAGCAAACAAGCAGGATGGTTCTATGTGTTGTCCATGTGGTGTGTGTAAGAATGATAAGACTTACTCTAGTGCAAAACACATTCACGTACACCTGTTTACGTGCGGTTTCATGTCCAGCTATAATTGTTGGAGCAAGCACGGAGAAAGAGGGGTTCTAATGGAAGAGAATGAAGAAGAAGAGGGTGATGACAACTATCTTGGGTTTCCTGAATATGATGGCACTACAATGGGGGAAGAGAATGAAGAAGAAGAAGCTGAGGCATCAGATGAGCCTGCTGATGATCTTGGTCGAGCCATTGCTGATGCAAAGAGAAACTGCGAAAGTGAAAAGGAGAAGTTGAAGTTGCAGCGCATGTTAGAGGATCAAAAAAAGGCTTGTACCAAATTGTGAAGATCACAACACAAAGATCGGTACCATACTAGAATTGCTACAATGGAATGCAGAGAATGGTCTATCTGACAAGGTATTTGAAAAGTTGCTGAAAATAATGAAGAAGAAGCTTCCAAAGGACAACAAATTGCCCGATAGTACATAGGAAACAAAGAAGGTTGTCTGCCCTCTAGGATTAGAGGTGCAGAAGATACATGCATGCCCTAATGACTACATCCTCTACCACGGTGAGGAGTACGAGAATTTGAATGCATGCCCGATATGCGGTGCATTGCGATATAAGATCAGTCGCAATGACCCTGGTGATTATGTTGAGGGTGAGTGCCCGAGGAAGTGGATTCCTACCAAGGTGATGTGGTATGCTCCTATAATACCATGGTTGAAACATTTGGTCCAAAACAAAGAGCATGCCAAGTCATTGTGATGCCACAAAGAGGACTGTAAGAAAGACGGGAAGTTGAGAGTAACCACTGATGGGTCGCAATGGAGAAAAATCGAGAGAAAGTGGTCGAACTTTGCAGATGACCCAAGGAACTTATGGTTTGGTTTATGTGTAGATGGTATTAATCCTTTTGGGGAGCAGAGCAGCAAGCATATCACATGGCTTA
Source organism: Hordeum marinum (assembly GCA_022496015.1). Classification (NCBI taxonomy): domain Eukaryota; kingdom Viridiplantae; phylum Streptophyta; class Magnoliopsida; order Poales; family Poaceae; genus Hordeum; species Hordeum marinum. Next base: position 470,761,694 of record CM039673.1, on the reverse strand, counting down.
TGACTCTATGTATCTATAACCTTCCTCCTTGGTTGTGCATGAAGCGGAAGTTCATTATGATGCCAGTGCTCATCCAAGGCCCTAAGCAACCCGACAATGACATTGATGTGTAACTAAGGCCATTAGTTGATGAACTTTTACAGATGTGGAATAAAAAAGGTGTACGTATGTGGGATGAGCACAAACAACAGGAATTTGACTTGCGAGCGTTGCTGTTTGTAACCATCAATGATTAGCCTACTCTTAGTAACCTTTCAGGACAAACAAACAAGGGATACCATGCATGCACGCACTGTTTAGATGAGACTCAAAGTATATATTTGGACAAATGCAAGAAGAATGTGTACCTGGGACATCGTCGATTTCTCCCGACCAAGCATGCCTTAAGAAAGAAAGGTAAGAATTTCAAAGGTGAGGAGATCATCGAAAGAAACCTATCCTCCGTACTGGTGATGATATACTTGATATGGTCAAGGATTTACAAGTAATCTTTGGAAAGACTCTTGGCGGACAATCTGTTTCGATTAACACCAATGGACATGCTCCCATGTGGAAGAAGAAATCTATATTTTGGGAGCTAGAATATTGGAAAGTTCTAGAGGTCCGCTCTGCAATCGACATGATGCACATCACGAAGAATCTTTGCGTGAACCTGCTAGGCTTCTTGGGCGTGTATGGGATGACAAAAGATACACCGAAGGCACGGCAGGACCAGCAACATATGAACGCAAAAGACGCATGCATCCAAAGCAGTATGAAGGTCCTGCCAGCTACGCTCTTACCAAAGTAGAGAAGGAAATATTTTTTGAATGCCTTCTCAGTATGAAGGTCCCGTCCGGTTTCTCGTCAAATATAAAGGGAATAATAAATATGGCAGAGAAAAAAAATCCAGAACCTAAAGTCGCATGACTCCCACGTGATTATGACGCAATTGCTTCCGGTTGTGTTGAGGGGGGCTTATACCAGAAAATGTTTGATTAGCCATTGTGAATCTATGTTCATTCCTCAATGCAATTTCTCAGAAGGTAATCGATCCGGAAATCCTACCAAGCTTACAGAATGATTTGGTCCAGTGTTTGGTCCATTTCGATTGGTGTTCCCACCATCCTTCAATATTATGACGCACGCCCTAGTTCACCTAGTCGAAGAGATTGCCATTTTGGGTCCTGTATTTCTACACAACATGTTCCCCTTTGTGAGGTTCATGGTGGTGTTAAATAAATATGTTTGTAACTGTGCTAGGCCAGAAGGAAGCATCTCCATGGGCCATGAAACAGAGGAGGTTATTAAGTTTTTTGTGGACTTTATTCCTGACCTTAAGCTGATTGGTGTTCCTCAATCGCGGCATGAGGGGAGACTGCATGGAAAAGGCACGCTTGGACCAAAATCAATAATACGTAGGGACGTGCATTCTTGGGTGCAAGCATACTACACAGTTCTACAAAATTCTACCTTGGTGACCCCGTATATCGAGAAACACATGGATATTATATGCTCCAAGAACTCGGAGTAGTCTGACCCCTGGATTAAACATACACACATTAAGGCTTTCAGTGGTTGGTTGCAAACACATCTCATGAATGACAACATTGTTGAAGATGAGCTATACTTGTTGGCCAAGAGACCATCTTCGACTATATTGAATTTCCAATGATACGAGATAAATGGGAATACATTTTACATGATCGCCCAAGATAAAAAGAGCAGCAACCAAAACAACGGTGTCTGCTTTCACGTTGCAGCAAACACCAATAGGGAAAAGGACACATATTATGGTTACATAGAGGAGATTTGGGAAATTGACTATGGAAGCTATTTGAAGGTCCCTTTGTTCTGGTGCAAATGGGTCAATCTGACTGGAGGAGGGGCAATAGTCGACCAGCAGTACGGAATGACAATAGTGGATCTCAACAATCTCGAGTACACAGAGGAACCATTCGTCCTAGCCTATGTGAAGGACATGTCTACCAAACCGAGAAAACAAAAAGATAAGAAAGAGGATACATCATACGATGAGCCAAAGTGCCACATAATTCTTTCAGGGAAAAGAAACATTGTGGGAGTGGAGGACAAGATGGACATGTCAACAGATTATGAAAAGTTTGATGAAATTCCTCCCTTCACAGTGAAGACTGACCCAAGCATCTGATGAAGAATATTTTCCATGGTTATGGCGTAATAAGCAAGATACACACAAGAATAAAAAGTTCTATACCTCGAGATCCCACTCTGGGATGTGATTGGCTTCATCGTCATCACTTTTCTTCTCTAGTGAGTAGCCGAGATGGTCCAGTTTGTACACGAAGTGCATCCAATTTTTCCTGTATCCCTCTCAAATTTTTAGCACATGCTATGTGGGTGAAATTATGATACCATGCAAAATTTCAACCTTTTCAAAGTTCATTTCTAGTGTTTTTTAATTTCAGGGTCATTTAGCTAAAAAAATCATTAAATGCATGAGATATAGCAAATAAAGTTAGAAAGGGTTAAAATTATAAGATGTGGTTTAGAATGGTGTATATTGAATGCACAAAATGTCTGGAGTTGAAACAAGTTAAAAAAAAGAAATACCTTTGTAACAGATGAGTTTACGTCCGAAACCCTCATACTTCGAAGGAGATGGTCCAGTTTGTACACAAAGTGCATCTAGTTTTTGTCGTAACCATCTCAACTTTGTAGGACATGCTATGTGGGTGAAATGATGATACCATGCCAAATTTCTACCTTTTCAGAGTTCATTTGTAGTGTTTAATTTTAGGGTCGTTTATCTCAAAAAATCATTAAATGCATGAAAAATAGCAAATGAAGTTAGAAAGGGTTGAAATTTGAAGATGTGGCTTACAATGGTGCATATTAAATGCACAAAAAGTCTAGAGTTTAAATAAGTTTAAAAAATGAAATGCCTTTATAATAAATGAGTTTTCGCCCGAAACCCTCATACTTCGAAGGAGACGGTCCAGTTTGTACACGAAATGCATCCAGTTTTTGCCGTAACCCTCTCAACTTTTTATCACATGCTATGTGGGTGAAATGATGATACCATGCCAAGTTTCTACCTTTTCAGAATTCGTTTGTAGTGCTTTTTAATGTCAGGGTCATTTAGCTCAAAAAAATCATTAAATGCATGAAAAATAGAAAATGAAGTTAGAAAGGGTTGAAATTTTAAGATGTGGCCTAAAATGGTGCATATTGAATGAACAAAAAGTCTAGAGTTTAAATAAGTTAATAAAATGAAATCCCTTTGTAACAGATGAGTTTTCGTCCGGAACCCTCATACTTCGAAGGAGATGGTCCAGTTTGTACATGAAGTGCATCTAGTTTTTGTCGTAACCCTCTCGACTTTTTAGCACATGTTATGTGGGTGAAATGATGATTCCAGGGCAAGTTTCTACCTTTTTGGAGTTCATTTTTAGTACCTATTAATTTAAGTCTCATCTAGCTCAAGAAAATCATTAAATGCATGAAAAATAGGAAATGAAGTTAGAAACGGTTGAAATTTTAAGATGTGGCTTAGAATGGTGCATATTGAATGCACAAAAATTCTGGAGTTAATTTGGGTGATTTTGATTAAAACAAATGAAGGTATCAGACTAAAAGAGTTAAACAAATTCTGGTTTTGATAAAAACACCTATTTAAATTATCCTAAAAATTTGCAAATTTAACATAATGATAAAACATATTAATATTAAACAACAAGAAAAACAATCACTCAAAAATCTATTTTTAAACTAAAGTTATTCACAAACTAGCGATTCACACAAATTTCAAAAGAATTTGAATTTAAACTATTTAAAGTTGAAAACTACTGGCACTAACAGAAAGTTTGTAATCGTTTTGACCTAAAGCAAAAAAGATTCATTAAAAAACTATAAATATTCTAACAATTATTCCAAATCTAAAAACAAAAATTAGAAAAACAAAACAAAACAAAAAAGAGAAAATACACATTTAGTCCCGGTTGGATCCATTGATCACCCACAAGTACAGGGGATCTATCATAGTCCTTTCGATAAGTAAGAGTGTCGAACCTAACGAGGAGTAGAAGGAAATGACAAGCGGTTTTCAGTAAAGTATTCTCTACAAGCATTGAAATTGTCGGTAACAGATAGTTTGGTGATAAGATAATTCATAACCGATAGCAAGTAACAATTGTATCAAAGGTGCAGCAAGGTGGCCCAATCCTTTTTGTAGCAAAGGACAAGCCTGGAGAAACTCTTATATAAAGCAAAGCGCTCCCGAGGACACATGGGAATTTCTGTCAAGCTAGTTTTCATCATGCTCATATGATTCACGTTCGTTACTTTGATAATTTGATATGTGGGTGGACCGGTGCTCGGGTGTTGCCCTTACTTGGACAAACCTCCCACTTATGATTAACCTCTATCGCAAGCATCCGCAACTACTAAAGAAGAATTAAGATAAATCTAACCATAGCATGAAACATATGGATCCAAATCAGCCCCTTACGAAGCAACGCATAAACTAGGGTTTAAGCTTTTGTCACTCTAGCAACCCATCATCTACTTATTACTTCCCAATGCCTTCCCCTAGGCCCAAATAATGGCGAAGTGTCATGTAGTCAACGTTCACATAACACCACTAGAGGAAAGACAACATACATCTCATTATCGAACGAATACCAATTTCACATGATTACTTATAACAAGACTTATCCCATGTCCTCATGAACAAACGTAACTACTCACAACGCATATTAATGTTCATAATCATAGGAGTAATTATTATCATTAAGGATCTGAACATATGATCTTCCACCAAGTAAACCAACTCGCATCAACTACAAGGAGTAATCAACACTACTAACAACCCACAGGTACCAATCTGAGGTTTTGAGACAAAGATCGGATACAAGAGATGAACTAGGGTTTGGAGAGGAGATGGTGGTGGTGAAGATGTTGATGGAGATTAACCCCCTCTTGATGAGAGGATCGTTGGTGATGACGATGGCTTCAATTTCTCCCTCTGAGAGGGAAGTTTCCCCGGCAAAACAGCTCCGCCGGAGCCCTGGATTGGTTCTTCCCAAGTTCCGCCTCGAGATGGCGGCGCTTCGTCCCGAAAGCTCTCTTATGATTTTTTTTCTAGGTGAAAACCCTCCATATAGAAGAAGATGGGCACCGAAGGGCTGCCAGGGGCCCCACAAGCCACAGGGGCATGCCCTGGGGGTAGGGAGCACCCCCCCAGGCTTGTTGCCTTCTGGTGGGTCCCCTCTGGTATTTATTTCGCCCAATATTTTCTATATATTCCAAAATAATTCACCGTAACTTTTCAAGACTTTTGGAGTTGTGTAGAATAGGTCTCTCATATTTGCTCCTTTTCCAGTCTAGAACTCCAGCTGTCGGCATTCTCCCTCTTCATGTAAACCTTGTAAAATAAGAGAGAAAAGGCAAATGTATTATACCATAATGTGTAATAACAACCCATAATGCAATAAATATCAATATAAAAGCATGATGGAAAATGGACGTATCAACTCCCCCAAGCTTAGACCTCGCTTCTCCTCAAGCGAAAGCCGAAATCGATAAATATGTCCACATGTTTAGAGATAGAGGTGTCGATAAAATAAAATAGGAACATGAGAGCATCATGATCATCTTTAGAACATCAATACTTACTGATATATAATTTCTTATACTAGAGTAACAATTCATTCACAAGGTAAAGTATGAATCAAGAACTCTACTGAGAACCAACAAACTATCATCTCAGTCACTGAAGCATTTGCAATTTATCATAACATCGGAAAGAGTCAATATAAGAGCTTCTAAAGCAAATCCACATACTCAATCATATTTTAGTCTTTCATAATTACTAACACTCACGCGATACTTATGAGGTCAAAGCTTCAATTGGACATAGAGAAAGATAGGGGTTTATAGTTTTGCCTCCCAACTATTTACCTCAAGGGTAATGTCAACACAAATAACTCATGATCACCCACATCTGAGTGGATATATGTGTCTAGATCATTCCCCAACACTTGATGTTTGCCAAGAGAGAAAGGTGAAATAAAGGAAGTGGTGAAGATCACCATGACTCTCGCACAAAGGTAAGTACTAGAAAGTAAAAGTAACAGATAGGCCCTTCGCAAAGGGAAGCAGAGGTTGTCATGCGCTTTTATAGTTGGATGCACAATCTCTTAATGCAAAAGAACGTCACTTTATATTTCCTCTTGTGATAAAGAACTTTATTATGCAGTTTGTCGCTTTTATTTCTTCTATATCACAGGTTCGTATAAAGTTTATTTTCCTCACATTAATAGATCATACATATTTAGAGAGAAATCTTCATTGCTTGCACTCATGACAACTTACTTGAAGGATCTTACTCAATCCATATGTAGGTATGGTGGACTCTCATGGCAAAACTGGGTTAAGGGTGTTTGTATGCACAAGTAGTATCTCTAGTTGGTAAGGAAGTTTTGGCTGATATGGGGTGGAAGCAAGCGTCGCATGTTAAAGGATCTATAACCATATAAATTCTATTCGGAAATAAGCAAACATAACCCATTATGTTGTTTTCCTTGTCCAACATCAACTTCTTAGCATATAATATTTTAATGAGTGCTCACAATCATAAAAGATGTCCAAGATAATATATTTATATGTGAACCTCTCTTTCTTTATTACTTCCTTTTAATTGTATCAATGACCAATCGCTATGTTTGTCAACTCACAACAAATTTCAGTCGACATACTTCTTATATGTGAAGTCATCACTCTCCATAAGATCATCATATATACTCTTTGCTTTTATTCTATACTTCTTTCTATTTCTTTTTCTCAAGATCATAGCAAGCAAGCAAAGCCCTCAACTCAAAACTACTTTTTATTATATAACTCCCGGACTCTCTTACATAGGGGAAACATAAAGCAAAACTCAAAACTAGATCACATTAAAAACTTTATTCTACTAGATCAAGATATACCCAAAAGGATCAAACTAAGAAAAACGATAAAAATAAAATATGTGATGGTGATATGATACCGGGGCACCTCCCCCAAGCTTGTCCCAAGCCAAGGGGAGTGTTCATACCCATGTGTTTAGTTGTCTTTCTTGGGAGGTGGTGATGTTATATTCTTGGCGATGATGCCCCTTAGAATGCGATTCTCCTCCTCAAGCTTGTTATTTTGCTGTCTAAGATCCATTATTTCCTTGTGAAGTTTTCCAGTAATGGTTAGAGCTCCCATCAGACATGGATGTTTCATTGCTGTGGGGGAATAAACAACACTTTTTTTCATATTTTCATAAGTAAGAAATTGAGCGTTGGGAGGGATGACCGAATTCGGAATTGCTGAGCTCTGAAGTTCTTCCAACATGGCTCCAGGTTGTAGATGAGAGTTAACTTCTTGGTTTTCCTCCATGGCATCCAACCTTTTCAAGTTGGCCTCCATCTCTTCCTCCGTGGCCTGCTCGAAGTAGTTGGCTTCGCTGTATGCTCCGGGGCCCGGTGTCAGGTGAGAGACATGGCTCTCCCCGACCGACTCTTGAGAAGACATCTTGCTCTAAATCTACTACAGAAAACAGCTCAAAACGAAAACATGAGGTGTTGTCATGATACGAAGGTCCAAACCTTTGGGAGATCATATAATGAATTTTTACCGACCTAATGGAGTATACCACAAGAAAACGAAGTCCAGAGGGTACACGGGATGACAAAAGCCACAGGGGCGCGCCCTGGGGGGTAGGGCGTGCCCCCTGGCTTGTCGCCTCCTCGTGCACTTTTCGGACTACTTTGAATTTTCCTAATTTATTAAATATTCCAAAACAGAGTAAAAATGCTATTGGAAAAGTTTTGGAGTCAGTTTGCTTACCGTACCACATACCATTCCTTTCTGTAGTCTCGAACGTTCTGGTAGGTCTCCCTAATGTGCTCCTTCGGAGTTATGGTATTGATAATATTGGTTTCAACATTTATGGGAGTACCTGAGATATAATGTTAGATTCTTTGCCCGTTTACCACCTTTGGGTTAGTGCCTTTGGCATTGTTGATCTTGATGGCACCGGAACGATATACTTCCTCAACAATGTAAGGCCCTTCCCATTTAAAGAGAAGTTTTCCCGCAAAAAATCTTAAACAAGAATTGTATAGCAAGACATGGTCACCTACATTGAATTCACACTTTTGTATCCTTTTATCATTTAATCTCTTAACTTTTTCTTTAAACAACTTTGCATTCTCATAGGCCTGGGTTCTCCATTCATCAAGTGAGCTAATGTCAAATAACCTCTTCTCACCAGCAAATTTGAAATCATAGTTGAGCTCTTTGATTGCCCAATAAGCTTTATGTTCTAGTTCAAGAGGTAAGTGACATGCTTTAGCATAAACCATTTTATATAGAGACATATCCATAGGGTTTTTGTAAGCAGTCCTATAAGCCCATAATGCATCATCAAGTTTCTTAGACCAATTCTTTCTAGATCTATTAACAGTCTTTTGCAAGATCAATTTAATTTCGCTATTGCTTAACTCTACTTGACCACTAGACTGAGGATGATATGGGGATGCAATTCTATGATTAACATCGAACTTAGCAAGCAATTTATGGAAAACACCATGAATAAAGTGTGAACTACCATTAGTCAGTAAATATCTAGGGACTCCATATCTAGGGAAAATAACTTCTTTAAGCCTTTCAATAGAAGTGTTATGATTAGCACTACTAGTTGGAATAGCTTCTACCCACATAGTAACATAATCAACAGCAACTATAATATGAGTATACCCATTGGACTTTGGAAAAGGTCCCATATAATCAAAACCCCAAACATAAAATGGTTCAATAACAAGTGAGTAATGCATAGGCATTTCCTGACGTCTACTAATATTACCAATTCTTTGATATTCATCACAAGACAAGACAAACTTACGTGCATCCTTGAAGAGAGTAGGCCAATAAAAACCAGGTTGTAATACCTTGCATGCAGTTCTATCTGCAGCATGGTGTCCTCCGCAGGCCTCGGAGTGACACTTGTGTAGGATCTGTTCATGTTCATGCTCAGGCACACAACATCTAATAACACCATCTACTCCTTCTTTATAAAGGTGTGGATCATCCCAAATGTAATGTATTAAATCAAAGAGGAACTTTTTATTTTGTTGGTATGTGAAACTAGGTGGTATAAATTTAGCAACAATTTAATTAACATAATCAACATACCAAGGAACATTACGTGAAGCATTTATGACAGCTAATTGTTCATCCGGAAAGCTATCATCAATAAGTAGTGGGTCATCAAGAACATTTTCTAACCTAGACAAGTTGTCTGCTAACGGGTTCTCATCACCCTTTCTATCAATAATATGCAAATTAAATTCTTGTAGCAGAAGAACCCATCTAACAAGTCTAGGTTTAGCATATTTCTTTTCCATAAGGTATTTAATAGCATCATGATCAGTGTGAACAATTACTTTGGAATCAACAATATAAGGTCTGAACTTATCACATGCAAATACAACTGCTAAAAATTCATTTTTCAGTGGTAGCATAGTTTCTTTGAGCACTGTCTAGAGTTTTACTAGCATAATGGATAACATTTAATTACTTATCCACTCTTTGTCCTAGAACAGCACCAACAGCATAATCACTAGCATCACTCATAATTTCAAAGGGTAGGTTCCAATCAGGTGGTTGAACAACAGGTGCAGAAATCAAGGCTTTCTTAAGGATTTCAAATACTTCTACACAATCATCATCAAAAACGAATGGAACATTTTTTGCAAAAGATTAGTGAGAGGCCTAGAAATCTTAGAGAACTATTTAATAAACCTCCTATAGAAACCACCATGACCAAGGAAACTTCTTATACCTCTGATATCTGTAGGACACGACATTTTTTTCAGTAGCATCAACTTTAGCTTTATCAACTTCAATACCTCTTTCAGAAATTTTGTGCCCCAAGACAATACCCTCATTAACCGTAAAGTGGCACTTCTCCCAATTCAAGACAAGATTAGTTTATTTGCATCTCTGCAAAACTCGATCAAGGTTTCTCAAGCAATCATCAAAAGAAGTTTCGTAAATGGAGAAATCATCCATGAAAACCTCAACAATCTTTTCACAAAAGTCAGAGAATATAGCAGCCATGCATCTTTGAAAGGTAGCAGGTGCATTGCATAAACCAAAAGGCATACGTCTATAAGAAAAGTTACCAAAAGGACAAGTAAAAGTGGTCTTCTCTTGGTCCTCTTTTGACACATGTATTTGAGAGAAACCAGAATAACCATTTAGAAAGCAAAAGTGTGTGTGTTTGGATAGTCTTTCTAGCATTTGATCAATAAAATGTAGAGGGTAATGATCTTTCCTAGTAGATTTATTTAATTTCCTAAAATCATTACCATTCTATATCATGTAACAATTCTTTGCAGGATCAATTCATTTTTATCATTAGGAACCACGGTAATACCTCCCTTCTTAGGGACATAATGAACGGGACTAACCCATCTACTATTAGCAATAGCATAAATTATACCTATCTCCAGAAGCTTTAATATTTCATTTCTTACCACTTCCTTCATTTTAGGATTTAACCATCATTGGTGATCAATGACTGGTTTGGCATCAGGCTCCATATTAATTTTATGCTGACATAGAGTGGGACTAATGCCCTTAAGATCATCAAGAGTATATCCAATAGTAGCATGGTGCTTCCTCGGAGTTTTCAATAATCTCTTTTCTTCATGATCTGAAAGGTTAGCATTTATAATAACATGATATATATTCTTTTTATCGAGACATATTTCAGAGTATCCGGTAATTGTTTAAGCTAAAACACGGGATCGCCCTTGGGTGGAGGAGGATCCCCAAGTATTTCAACAGGCAAGTTGTGTTTCAAAATAGGATGCGGATCTATGAAAATCTTATCTATTTCATTCCTTTCATTCATATGCATATCGTCTTCATGGTTTAGCAAATATTGTTCTAAGGGATCAGTAGGAGGCACATAAATAGAAGCAAGACAACAATTTCATCTTTACTAGGAAATTCTTTATTATGGGGTTGTCTACGAAATTTAGAGAAATTGAACTCATGAGACACATCCCCAAAACTTATAGTAACAGTTTCTTTCTCACAATCTATTTTAGCATCAACAGTATTCAAGAAAGGTCTACCAAATATAATGGGACAAAAATCAAGTTGTGGGGATCCAAGAACATGAAAATCAGTAGGATATTTTATTTCCACACAAGACTTCAACATCTCTAACAATCCCAATTGGTGCTATAGTATCTCTATTGGAAAGCTTAATGGTAACATCAATTTCTTCTAACTCAGCTGGTACAATATCATTCATAATTACTTGATATAAGGTAAAGGGAATTGCACTCACACTAGAACCCACATCACATAAGCCATGATAACAATGATCTCCTATTTTAATAGAAACAACAGGCATGCGAACAATAGGTCTATGTCTATCTTTTGTATCAGGTCTAGCAATTCTAGCAACTTCATCACAAAAATGAATAACATGCCCATCAATATTATAAACCAAGAGATCTATAACCAAAATAATACTAGGTTCAAATTTAATTTGTTCAGGGGGTTTAGGTGTTCTAACATAGCTCTTACGAACCACAGTTGAAGCTTTAGCATGTTCCTTCATTCTAATAGGGAAAGGTGGTTTCTCAATATAAGCACCAGGAATAATAGGATCAACATTATAAGTAATAATTTGTTCTTCAACTTTAATGGGTTCAACTACTTTCACTTCAATGGGAGGATGATATTTAAACCACTTCTCCTTAGGGAGATCAACATGAGCAGCAAAAGATTCACAGAAAGAAGCTACTATCTCAAAGTCAAGTCCATATTTAGTGCTAAATTCACGAAAAGCATCGGTGTCTATAAAGGAGTTAACACAATCAAACTTAAGGTTTATACCTGAATACTTACCTTTGTCGAGTTCCCAATCTTCATTGCATTTAATTCTTTCCAATAAATCTCATTTGAATTTAATATCTTTCTTCATAAAGGAACCAGTATAAGAAGAGCATTAAGAATGGATTCATCATTATGAGAAAGCTGGGCATAAAAATTCGGAATAATAATTTCTCTTGAGAGCTCATGATTGGGGCATGAATATAACATTGACTTAAGACTCGCCCATGCTTGAGCGATACTTTTTCCTTCACGAGGCCAAAAGTTATAAATATAATTCCTATCACGATGAACCAGATGCATAGGATAAAACTTCTGATGAAATTCCAATTTCAATCGATTGTAGTTCCATGATCCAATATGATCACATAGCCTATACCATGTCAATGCTTTCTCCTTCAAACATAAAGGAAAGACCTTCTTCTTTAAATCATCCTTGGGCAAACCTACAAGCTTAAATAATCCACAAACTTAATCCACATAGATCATATGCAAATCGGGATGTAGTGTTCCATCTCCTCCATAAGGATTAGCTAACAGTTTCTCTATCATACCCGAAGGAATCTCATAATAAATGTTTTCAACAAGTTTAGTAGGTTGAGGAGCAACTCTTTGTGCTTCTGGTCGAGGTGAAGATTGCTACTTCTCGAGCATGTGTTGGTTTCCCGTGAAGAGGAATGGCTTGATGAAGCAAAGTAGATCAGTATTTCCCTCAGTTTTTAAGAACCAAGGTATCAATCCAGTAGGAGATACAAGCGAGTCACCAATAGATGTACATGCACAAAGAATCAAACTCTTGCACCCAACGCTATAAAGGGGTTGTTAATCCCTTCACGGTTACTTGCAAGGATGAGATATAATAGGATGCTTGAACGGAAAGTAAAACTAAAAGTAAAAATATGGCAGCATGTATTTTTGGTATTTTTGGTTTTAGATCTGAAAGTATAATATGGAAAATAGACCCGGGGGCCATAGGTTTCACTAGATGGCTTCTCTCATGATGTCAAGTATTACGATGGGCGAACAAATTACTGTCGAGCAATTGATAGAAAAGAGAATAATTATGAAGATATCCAAGGCAATGATTATGCATATAGGCATCACGTTCGTGTCAAGTAGACCGAAACGATTCTACATCTACTACTATTACTCCACACATCGACCGACTCCTACCTGCATCTAGAGTATTAAGTTCATGAAGAACAGAGTAATGCATTAAGTAAGATGACATGATGTAGAGGGATAAAATCAAGCAATATGATGAAACCCCCATCTTTTTACCCTCGATGGCAACAATACAATACGTGTCTTGCTACCCCCACTTTGTCACTGGGTGAGGACACTGCAAGATTGAACCCAAAACTAAGCACTTCTCCCATTGCAAGAATTACCAATTTAGTTGGCCAAACCAAACCAATAACTCAAAGAGACTTGCAAAGATTTGAAATCATGCATATAAGAAATCATAAAAGACTCAAATAATATTCATGGATAATCTGAATCATAAACCAACAATTCATCAGATCTTGACAAACACACCGCAAAAGAGTATTACATTGGATAGATCTCCATGAAGATCATGAAGAACATGGTATTGAGAAGCAAAGAGAGAGAATAAGCCATCTAACTAATACCTATGGACCCGTAGGTCTGTGGTGAACTACTTACGCATCATTGAAGGGGCAACGGGGGTTGATGTAGATGCCCTTCGTGATCGAATCCCCCTCCGGCAGATTATCAAAAAAGGCTCCATGATTGGATCTCTCGGGAACGGAGGCTTCTGGCGGCGGAAAAGTGTTTTCGTGGCTCATTCTAATAATGATGGAATATTTGGGAATTTATAGGCCGAAGATTAGGGTTAGGGGAGCAGCCGTGGGCCCACAAGACTGCCCGGCACGGAGGTATCCCCCTACCCGCGGGCCTAGGGCTTGTGGCCGCATGGCAGCTCCTCTGCCTTGGTTCTCAAGTCTCGTAGTTTCCTTTTGTTCCAGAAAAAATCATTTTGAAGGTTTTATTCCATTTGGACTCCGTTTAATAATCCTTATCTGCGAAACTCAAAAACAAGGAACAAACAAAAACTGGCACTAGGCTCTAGATTAATAGGTTAGTACCAAAAATAATATAAAATAGCATATTAATGCATATAAAACATCCAAAACAGATAATATAATAACATGGAAAAATAAAAAATTATAGATACGTTGGAGACGTATCAGCATCCCCAAGCTTAATTCCTGCTCGTCCTCGAGTAGGTAAATGATAAAAACAGAATTTTTGATGTGGAATGCTACCTAACATATTTATCCATCTAATATTATTTATTGCGGCATGAATATTCAGATCTGTAAGATTCAAAACAATAGTCTAATATTGACATAAAAACAGTAATACTTTGAGCACATCAACAAGGTAGTCATATCCTTTCAAAATAACATGGTCTTAGAAAGTTATCCCTACAAAATCATATAGTCTGGCTATGCTCCATCTTCCCCGCACAAAGTATCTAAATCATGCACAACCCCGATGAACAAGTCAAGCAATTGTTTCACACTTTTAGTGTTCTCAAACCTTTTCAACTCTCACGCAATACATGAGCGTGAGCCATGGATATAGCATTATAGGTGGAATAGAATATGGAGGAGGTGCAAGGGAAAAAAGGAGAAGATAGTCTCACATCAACTAGGCGTATCAATGGGCTATGGAGATGCCCACCAATAGATATCAATGTGAGTGAGTAGGGATTGCCATGCAACAAGTGCACTTAGAGCTATAAGTGTATGGAATCTCAAAAAGAAAACTAAGTGGTTGTGCAAGATGAATATCCACTAGGTATATGAAAGTGACAAAATAGGAGACTCTCTATCATGAAGATCATGGTGCTACTTTGAAGCACAAGTGTGGAAAAAGGTAGTAGCAATTGTCCCTTCTCTCTTTCTCTCATTTTTTTTATCTTGGTGGGCTTCTTTGGCCTCTTTTTTTTGTTTGGGCTTCGCTGGCCTCTTTTATTTTTTGCAAAGTCCGGATACTCGTCCCAACTTGTGAGGGAGTCATAGCCTCCATCATCCTTTTCTCTCATGGGACAATGCTCTATTAATGAAAAATCATCACACTTTATTTACTTATAACTCAAAGAAAAATAAATTACAACTCGATTCCTATGACAAAATAAGACTCTATATGCAATATGAAAGTGATGGTGCATGTCATAAAAAACTACATGGTGGAAGTTGCATGGCAATATATCTCGGAATGGCTATGGAAATGACATGATAGGTAGGTATGGTGACTGTTTTGAGGAATATATGGTGGATTTTTTGAGGAAGATATATGGTGGTTGTTTTGAGGAAGGAGGGTTTGATGTACCGGCGAAAGTTGCGCGGTACTAGAGAGGCTAGCAAAGGTGGAAGGGTGAGAGTGCGTATAATCCATGGACTCAACATTAGTCATAAAGAGCTCACATACTTATTGCAAAAGTCTATTATTTATCAAACAAAGCACTAGACGCATGCTCCTAGGGGAGAGGTTGGTAGGAGTTAATCATCGCGCACTCCCGACCCTCACACAAAGGTCGACAATAATTAAACAAATAATGCTCCGACTTCGTTACATAACGGTTCACCATACGTTCATGCTACCGGAATCACGAGCTTTAACACAAGTATCTCTTCCAATTCACAACTACTCACTAGCATGATTCTCATATTACCATCTCTATTATGTCAAAACTATATGCAAGGAATCAAACTTCTCATTGTATTCAATGCACTTAATATGAAAGTTTTTATTATATTCCTCTTGGATGCCCATTATATTAGGACTAAATTCATAACCTAATCAAATTACCATGTTGTTTTTAAGAAACTCTCAAAATAATATAAGTGAGGTACGAGAGTTCAACAATTTCTATAAAAATATAACACCACCATGCTCTAAAAAGATATAACTATAGCACTAGAGGAACATTGCCTAGCTCAAAAGATATAAGTGAAGCACATAGAGTATTCTAATAAATTCATGATTCAGCGTGTCTCTATGAAAAGATGTGTGCAACAAGGATGATTGTGGCAAACTAACAAGCAAAGACTCATATCATGCAAGACACTCCAAGCAAAACACATATCATGTGGTGAATAAAAATATAGCCTCAAGTAAATTTACCGATGGATTGAAGACGAAAGAGGGGATGCCTTCTAGGGCATCTCCAAGCTTAGGCTTTTTGGTATCCTTTAATATGATTTGGGGTGCCTTGGGCATCCCCAAGATTAGGCTGTTTCCACTCTTTATTCCATAGTCCATCGAATCTTCACCCAAAACTTGAAAATTTCACAACACAAAACTCAACAGAAAAATCATGAGATCCGTTAGTATAAAAAGATAAATCGTCACTTTAGGTACTGTTGTGAACTTCTTCTTTAGTTGTACTTTTGTAATACCTACTGTATTCTAACTTTTCCATGACTCATACCCCCCGATACGACCCATAGATACATCAAAATAAGCAAAAAAACACAAAGAAAACAGAATCTGTCAAAAACAGAATAGTCTGTAGGAATCTGTAAACTTCTAATACTTTTGGAACTCTAAACATTCTGAACAATTAGGACAACCAGGTCAATTCATTTATCAATTCGTTGTGAAAATTTCAGATCAATTTGAAGCTCTAAAAAATTCAAAAAATTCATGGACTGAGCGCAAAACTTTTTGTTTTCCAGCAAGATCAAATCAACAACTACCACAGATCACCCCAAAGGTTTTACTTGTCTCAAACACTAATTTAAACACAAAAACACAATTACTACAGAAGTAATAATGTTCCAAATACAGCAAAACATAAGCAAAAAGCAGAAAGCAAATTAAAATTGGGTTGCCTCCCAACAAGCGCTATTGTTTAACACCCCTAGCTAGGCAATATTGGGGAACGTCGCATGGGAAACAAAAATTTTCCTACGCACACACAAACCTATCCATGGTGATGAGCATCTACGAGAGGGAGAGTGAATCTATGTACTCTTGTAGATCGCTAAGCGGGAAGCGTTGAGAAACGCGGTTGGTGTAGTCGTACTTCTTCACGATCCAAATCACCGAGCGTCCCGCGATCTAATCACGAACCGTCCCGCTAACCAATCACGAACCGTCCCGCGATCTCATCACGATCCATCCCGCAATCCAATCACGAACGTCCCGTGGCCTTGATCACGATCCTTCCGATCTAGTACCGAACGGACGGCACCTCCGCGTTCAGCACACATGCAGCTTGACGACGATCTCCACCGTCTTGATCCAGCAAGAGGAGGCAGAGAGGAGGGAGAGTTCATGGGCAGCATGACGGCGCTCTGGTGATGGTGGTGGAGTTATTCCTGCAGGGCTTCGCCTAAGCACCGCAGAAAACCAATCTAGAGGAGAAACTATGCACTAGAGGTTAGGGTTGCACGTGGAAGAAAGAACTTCTACAAAACCCTTGAAACCCTCTAGT
Organism: Hordeum marinum; assembly: GCA_022496015.1. Classification (NCBI taxonomy): domain Eukaryota; kingdom Viridiplantae; phylum Streptophyta; class Magnoliopsida; order Poales; family Poaceae; genus Hordeum; species Hordeum marinum. Next base: position 470,744,320 of record CM039673.1, on the reverse strand, counting down.
ATATATAGGAGGAGAGGAGGAGGAGAGGCATCCTTGGCCTCCAAGGCTAGCTGGTTCGGCCGGCTAGGAGGGAGGAGTCCTCCTCCTTCTACTCCAAGTAGGATTAGGACTCCTTACTTATATAGCCCCTTTTTGCCTTTTTCCACCTTTTTCCTTTTGGTATTTTTCCCTCCTGGCGCTATGGGCCTTTGTGGCTGTTCCACCAGCCCACTAAGGGATGGTTATTATTCTCCCACAGACCATGGACCCTCTAGGGTCGAAATACCTCTCCCAGAGGCCTCCCGGTACACTACCGGCACTACCGGTACACTACCGATGAGCCCGAAACTTTTCCGGCGACCAAACTGGGACTTCCTATATATGAACCTTTACCTTCGGACCATTCCAGAGCTCCTCATGACGTCCGGGATCTCATCCGGGACTCTGAACAATCTTCGGTCACCACCATACGTAACTCTACACTACCGAAACGTCACCAAACCTTAAGTGTGCAGACCCTGTGGGTTGGAGAACTATGTAGACATGACCGAGACACCTCTCCGGCCAATAACCAATGGCGGGACCTGGATGTCCACATTGGTTCCTACATATTCTACGAAGATCTTTATCGGTCGAACCTCTATGTCAAGGATTCAGTTAATCCCGTATAACGTTCCCTTTGTTCTTCGGTATGTTACTTGCCCGAGATTCGATCATCGGTATCTCCATACCTAGTTCAACCTCGTTACCGGCAAGTCTCTTTACTAGTTCCGTAATACAAGATCCCGCAACTAACAATTAGTCACATTGCTTGCAAGGCTTATTGTGATGTTGCATTACCGAGTGGGCCCCGAGATACCTCTCCGTCATACGGAGTAACAAATCCCAGTCTCGATCCATGCCAACTCAACAGACACCATCAGAGATACCTGTAGAGCACCTTTATAGTCACCCAGTTATGTTGCGATGTTTGATACACACAAGGCACTCCTCCAATATCCGTGAGTTGCATGATCTCGCGGTCATAGGAACATATACATTGATATGCAGAAAACAGTAGCAATAAACTGACACGATCATACGCTACGTTTGTAGTTTGGGTCTTGTCCATCACATCATTCTCCCAATGATGTGATCCCGTTATCAAATGACATCACATGCCAATGGCTAGGAAACCTTGACCATCTTTGATCAACGAGCTAGTTCACTAGAGGCATACTAGGGACACAGTGTTGTCTATTTACCCACACATGCAATGTGTTTCCAATCAATACAATTATAGCATGGATAATAAACGATTATCATGAACAAGGAAATATAATAATAAAAAATTTATTTATTGCCTCTAGGGCATATTTCCAACAGTCTCCCACTTGCACTAGAGTCAATAATCTAGTTCACATCACTATGTGATTTACATGGTAATGAATCGAACACCCATACAGTTCTGGTGTTGATCATGTTTAGCCCTTGGAAGAGGTTTAGTCAACACGTCTGCAACATTCAGATCCGTGTGCACTTTGCTAATATTTATGTCCTTCTCCTCGATGTAGAACTAGATGGAGTTGAAGCGTCACTTTATGTGTCTGGTCCTCTTGTGAAACCTTGGTTCCTTGGCTAGAGCAATGGCACCAGTGTTGTCACAGAACAGGTTTATTGGATTCAGTGCACTAGGCACTACTCCAAGATCGGTCATGAACTGCTTCATCTAGACACCTTCCTTCGCTGCCCCCGAGGTTGCGATGTACTCCGCTTCGCACGTAGAATCAGCTATCACGCTCTGCTTGGAACTGCACCAGCTTACCGCTCCCCTGTTAAGAATAAATACGTATCTAGTTTGCGACTTAGAGTCGTCCGGATCAGTGTCAAAGCTTGCATCGACGTAACCATTTACGACGAGCTCTTCATCACCTCCATAAACGAGAAACATCTCCTTAGTCCTGTTAAGGTACTTAAGGATGTTCTTGACCGCTTGCCAGTGCTCCACTCCAGGATCACTTTGAAACCTTCCGGCCATACTTATGGCAAGGCTGACATCGGGTCTTGTGCACAGCATTGCATACATGATAGAGCCTATGGCTGAAGCATAGGGGATGACACTCATCTTTTCTTTATCTTCTGCAGTCATTGGGCATTGAGTCTTACTCAACTTCACACCTTGTAACACAGGCAAGAACCCTTTCTTGGATTGTTCCATTCTGAACTTCTTCAAAACTTTATCAAGGTATGTGCTTTGTGAAAGTGCTATTAAGCGTCTCGATCTATCTCTATAGATCCTAATGCCTAATATGAAAGCAGCTTCTCCTAGGTCCTTCATTGAAAAACTCTTATTCAAATATTCCTTCACGCTTTCCAGCATTTCTATATTGTTTCCAATTAGCAATATGTCATCCACATATAACACTAGAAACTCTATAGAGATCCCACTCACTTTCTTGTAAATACAAGCTTCTCCATAAACTTGTATAAACCCAAACGCTTTGATCACTTCATCAAAGCGCTTATTCCAACTCCGAGATGCTTGCACCAGTCCATAAATGGATCGCTGGAGTTTGCAAACTTTGTCAGCATTCTCTGGATCGACAAAACCTTCGGGTTGCATCATATACAACTCTTCCTTAAGGAAACCATTGAGTAATGCCGTTTTGACATCCATCTGCCAAATTTCATAGTCGAAACAAGCAGTTATTGCCAACATGATTCTGACAGACTTAAGCATCGCTACGGGTGAGAAAGTCTCATCGTAGTCAACTCCTTGAACTTGTGAAAAACCTTTTGCCACAAGTCGAGCTTTATAGACGGTGACATTACCGTCCGCGTCCGTCTTCTTCTTAAAGATCCATTTGTTCTGAATGGCCTTTCGCCCTTCAGGTAGTACTTTCAAAGTTCATACTTTGTTTTCATACATGGATCCCATCTCGGATTTCATGGCCTCTAACCATTTCTCGGAATCCAGGCCCATCACTGCTCCTCCATAGCTCGTAGGTTCATTGTTGTCTAACAACATGACCTCCAAGATAGGGTTGCCGTACCACTCGGGCGTAGTACGCATCCTTGTCGACCTACGAGGTTCAATAGTAGCTTGATCCGAAGCTTCATGATCATCATCATTAACTTCCTCTTCTACCATCGTAGGTTCCACAGAAACATCTTTCTGCGCTGCGCTACTTTCTGGTTGAAGTAAAGGTTCAATAACCTCATCAAGCTCTATTTTCCTCCCACTCAATTCTTTCGAGAGAAACTCTTTCTCAAGAAATGTTCCATTCTTTGCGACAAATACTTTGCCTTCGGATCTGAGATAGAAGGTATACCCAACTGTCTCTTTCGGGTATCCTATGAAGACGCATTTCTCCGCTTTGGGTTCCAGCTTTTCAGGCTGAAGCTTTTTGACATAAGCATCACATCCCCAAACTTTAAGAAACGACAACTTTGGCCTTTTGCCAAACCACGGTTCATATGGCGTCGTCTCAACGGATTTTGATGGTGCCCTATTTAAAGTGAATGCAGCTGTCTCTAATGCATAAGCCCAAAACGATAGTGGCAAATCGGCAAGAGACATCATAGAACGCACCATATCTAATAAGGTTCGATTACGACGTTCAGACACACCATTATGCTGTGGTGTTCCGGGCGGTGTCAACTGTGAAACAATTCCACATTGTCTTAAGTGACTGCCAAACTCATAACTCAAATATTCACCTCCTCGATCAGATCGCAGAAATTTAATCTTCTTGTTATGATGATTCTCAACTTCACTCTGAAATTGCTTGAACTTTTCAAACGTTTCAGACTTGTGTTTCATCAAGTAAATATACCCATATCTACTCAAGTCATCAGTGAAGGTGAGAAAGTAACGATATTCACTGCGCGCTGCAACATTCATTGGACCGCACACATCAGTATGTATGATTTCCAATAAGTCACTTGCCCGTTCCATTGTTCCAGAGAACGGCGTTTTAGTCATCTTGCCCATGAGGCATGGTTCACATGTGTCAAGTGATTCAAAATCAAGTGACTCCAAAAGTCCATCAGCATGGAGCTTCCTCATGCGTTTTACACCAATATGACCTAAACGGCAGTGCCACAAGAAAGTGGTACTATCATTATCAACTCTACATCTTTTGGCATCAATGTTATGAACATGTGTGTCATCACTATCAAGATTCAATATGAATAAACCCCTAACATTGGGTGCATGACCATAAAAGATATCACTCATATAAATAGAACAACCTTTAGTCTCTGATTTAAATGAGTAACCGTCTCGCAATAAAGAAGATCTAGATATAATGTTCATGCTTAACGCAGGCACTAAATAACAATTATTCAGGTTCATCACTAATCCTGATGGTAATCGAAGAGAGAGTGTGCCGACGGCGATCACATCAACCTTGGAACCATTTCCCACGCGCATCGTCACTTCGTCCTTTGCCAGTCTTCGTTTATTCCGTAGTTCCTGCTTTGAGTTGCAAATGTGAGCAACCGAACCGGTATCAAATACCCAGGCACTACTACGAGAACTAGTAAGGTACACATCAATAACATGTATATCATATATACCTTGTTTGTCTTTGGCCGCCTTCTTATCAGCCAGGTACTTGGGGCAGTTCCGCTTCCAGTGACCAGTTCCTTTGCAATGAAAGCATTCAGTTTCTGGCTTAGGTCCATGCTTAGGCTTCTTTGTAGGAGTAGCAACTACTTTGCAATCCTTCTTGGTTTTACCCTTCTTGCCTTTGCCCTTGCCATTTTTTCTTGAAACTAGTGGTTTTATTGACCATCAACACTTGATGTTCTTTCTGGATTTCAGACTCAGCGACTTTTAGCATTGCAAACAGCTCGGATGAAGACTTGTTCATCCCGTGCTTGTTATAGTTCATCACAAAGCTCTTGTAACTAGGTGGCAGTGATTGAAGAACTCTATCAATGATCGCCTCTTGCGGTAGGATAATTCCCAACTCAGCTAGACGGTTTCAATACCCAGACATTCTGAGTATATGCTCACTGATAGACCCGTTCTCCTCCATCTTGCAAGCATAGAACTTATCAGAGGTCTCATACCTCTCGATCCGGGCATTCTTCTGAAAAATAAACTTCAACTCCTGGAACATCTCATATGCTCCATGACGTTCAAAACGTCTTTGAAGTCCCGGTTCTAAGCCATACAATATTGCACACTGAACTATTGAGTAGTCTCCAGCACGAGCCTCCCAAGCGCTCTTAACGTCTTCGGAGGTCATGTCTTCTGGTTGGTCACCAAGCGGTGCATCAAGGGCATATTGTTTCTAGGAAGCCGTGAGGATAATCCTCAGATTACGGGCCCAATCAACAAAGTTACTTCCATCATCTTTTAGCTTAGCTTTCTCTAGGGACCCATTAAAATTCAGGGGTGCTACTGCGCAAGCCATTGATCTACAACATAAATATGCAAAGGTTACTTAGACTATTGTTCAAGATAATGAGTTTAGTTAATCAAATTACTAAAGCTCCCACTCAAATTGACATCCCTCAGGTCATCTGAGGGTCACATGATCAAATTCACCAACTCAAGTCCGATCAACACGTGAGTTAAGGTGGCTTCAATGGTGAACATCATTATGTTGATCATATCTACTATATGACTCATGTTCGACCTTTCAGTCTCTTGTGTTCCGAGGCCATGTCTGTAAATGCTAGGCTCGTCAAGTTTAACCCGAGTGTTCTGCACGTGCAAATCTGGCTTGCACCCGTTGTATGTGAACGTAGAGTCTATCACACCCGATCATCACGTGGTGTCTCGACACGACGAACTTTCGCAACGGTGCACACTCGGGGAGAACACAATTTATCTTGAAATTTAAGTGAGGGATCACCTTATAATGCTACCGTCATACTAAGCAAAACAAGGTGCATAAAAGGATTAACATCTCATGCAATTCATAAGTGACATGATATGGCCATGAACTTGTGTTTAAGATCTCCATCTTCAAAACATCGGCATGATCTCCATCGTCACCGGCACGACACCATGATCTCCATCATCTTGATCTCCATCAACGTGTCTCCATCGGGGTTGTCACGCCCTGCATGCTTCTACTACTATTGCTACCGTAGCGATAAAGTAAAGCATTATATAGCGCTTAATGATTGACACGCAGGTCATACAATAATTAAAGACAACCCTATGGCTCCTGCCGGTTGCCGTACTCATCGACATGCAAGTCGTGAAATTCTATACATCACATGATCATCTGATACATCACATATATCTCATCATGTAATTGGCCATATCACATCACAACATACCCTGCAAAAACAAGTTAGACATCCTCTAATTGTTTTTGCAAGTTTTACGTGGCTGCTACGGGTATCTAGCAAGAACGATTCTCACCTATGCATAAACCACAACGGTGATACATAAATTGCTTTTCAACCTTCTCAAGGACCGCCTTTGTCGAATCCGATCCAACTAAAGTAGGAGAAACTGACACCCGCTAGCCATCTATTGCAACAAGTGCAGTTGAGGGAACCGGTCTCTCGTAAGCGTACGAGTAAGGTTGGTCCGGGCCGCTTCATCCCAAAATACCGCTGAACCAAAACACGACCAAGGGAGGAAGCAATCTAAGCATCAACGCCCACAAACCTTTTTGTGTTCTACTCGAGATCTCATCAAACCATCAACCTAGCTCATGATGCCACTGTTGGGAAACGTCGCATGGGAAACAAAAATTTCCTACGCACACGCAAACCTATCCATGGTGATGAGCATCTACGAGAGGGAGAGTGAATCTATGTACCCTTGTAGATCGCTAAGCGGGAAGCGTTGAGAAACGCGGTTGGTGTAGTCGTACTTCTTCGCGATCCGAATCGCCGAGCGTCCCGCGATCTAATCACGAACCGTCCCGCGAACCAATCACGAACCGTCCCACGATCTCGTCACGATCCGTCCCGCGATCCAATCACGAATGTCCCGTGGCCTTGATCATGATCCTTTTGATCTAGTACCGAACGGACGGCACCTCCGCGTTCAGCACACGTGCAGCTTGATGACGATCTACACCGTCTTGATCCAGCAAGAGGAGGCGGAGAGGAGGGAGTGTTCACGAGCAGCGTGACGGCGCTCCGGTGATGGTGGTGGAGTTATTCCTACAGGGCTTCGCCTAAGCACCGCAGAAAACCAATCTAGAGGAGAAACTATCATGATGGCAAGATGGCTTCTCTCATGATGGCAAGTATTACGATCGGTGAACAAATTACTATCGAGCAATTGATAGAAAAGCGAATAATTATGAAGATATCCAAGGCAATTATTATGCATATAGGCATCACATTCGTGTCAAGTAGACCGAAACAATTCTGCATCTACTACTATTACTCCACACATCGACCGACTCTTGTCTGCATCTAGAGTATTAAGTTCATGAAGAACAGAGTAACACATTAAGTAAGATGACATGATGTAGAGGAATAAACTCAAGCAATATGATGAAACCCCCATATTTTTACCCTTGATGGCAACAATAAAATACATGCCTCGCTACCCTACTTTGTCATTGGGTGAGAACACCGCAAGATTGAACCCAAAACTAAGCACTTCTCCCATTGCCAGAATTACCAATCTAGTTGGCCAAACCAAACCAATAACTCAAAGAGACATGCAAAGATATGAAATCATGCATATAAGAAATCAGAAAAGACTCAAATAATATTCATGGATAATCTGAATCATAAACCCACAATTCATCGGATCTCGACAAACACACCGCAACAGAGTATTACATCGGATAGATCTCCATGAAGATCATGAAGAACATGGTATTGAGAAGCAAATAGAGAGAAGAAGCCATCCAGCTAATAGCTATGGACCGTAGGTCTGTGGTGAACTACTCATGCATCATCGGAGGGGCAATGGAGTTGATGTAGATGCCCTCCGTGATCGAATCCCCCTCCGGCAGATTACCGGAAAAGGCTCCAAGATTGGATCTCTCGGGAATGTAGGCTTCTGGCAGCGAAAAAGTGTTTTCGTGGCTCGTTCTGATAATGATGGAATATTTGGGAATTTATAGGCTAAAGATTAGGGTTAGGGGAGCAGCCATGGGCCCAGAAGCCTACCAGGCACGGGGTACCCCCTGGCCGCGGGCCTAGGGCTTGTGGCCCCATGGCAGCTCCTCTGCCTTGGTTCTCAAGTCTTGTAGTTTCCTTTTGTTCCAAAAAAAATCATTGTGAAGGTTTTATTCCGTTTGGACTCCGTTTAATATTCCTTATATGCGAAACTCAAAAACAAGGAAAAAAAAGAAAGTGGCACTAGGCTCTCAATTAATAGGTTAGTCCCAAAAATAATATAAATTAGCATATTAATGCATATAAAACATCCAAAACAGATAATATAATAGCATGGAACAATCAAAAATTATAGACACATTCGAGACATATCAAAGATACCCCGAACAAGCCCACAAAAGGATTATTTTCCATAGTAACAAGTGACAGTAAATTTCTGCACACTATATAAATTTTTTCCTTACCAAATTCCACTCAGCAGAGGCGCTTCACTCCCCGGCAAGACGCGAGAACAGAGTCTTGATGACCCACAAGTATAGGGGATCCATCATAGTTCTTTTGATAAGTAAGAGTGTCAAACCCAACGAGAAGCATAAGGAAATGACAAGCGATTTTTAGTAAGGTATTCTCTCAAGCACTGAAATTGTCGGTAACAGATAGTTTGGTGATAAGATAATTCGTAACAGATAGCAAGTAAAAATTGTAGCAAAGGTGCAGCAAGGTGGCCCAATCCTTTTTGTAGCAAAGGACAAGCCTGGACAAACTCTTTATATAAAGAAAAGTTCCCCCAAGGACACATGGGAATTTCTGTCAAGCTAGTTTTCATCATGTTCATATAATTCGCGTTCGTTACTTTGATAATTTGATATGTGGGTGGACCAGTGCTTGGGTGCCACCCTTACTTGGACAAACCTCCCACTTATGATTAACCTCTCTCGCAAGCATCCGCAACTATGAAAGAAGAATTAAGAGAAATCTAACCATAGCATGAAACATATGGATCCAAATCAGCCCCTTACGAAGCAACACATAAACTAGGGTTTAAGCTTCTATCACTCTAGCAACCCATCATCTATTTATTACTTCCCAATGCCTTCCCCTAGGCTCAAATAATGGTGAAGTGTCATGTAGTCGACATTCCCATAACACGAATAGAGGAAAGACAACATACATCTCATCAAAATATCGAACGAATACCAAATTCACATGATTACTTATAACAAGACTTATCCCATGTCGTTAGGAACGAACGTAACTACTCACAACCCATATTAATGTTCATAATCAGAGGAGTATTAATGATTATTAAGGATCTGAACATATGATCTTCCACCAAGTAAACCAACTAGCATCAACTACAAGGAGTAATCAACACTAATAGCAACCCACACATACCAATCTAAGGTTTTGAGACAAAGATCGGAAACAAGAGATGAACTAGGGTTTGGAGAGGAGGTGGTGCTGGTGAAGATGTTGATGGAGATTTACCCCCTCTGGATGCGAGGATCACTGGTGATGATGATAGTTTTGATTTCCCCCTCCGGGAGGGAAGTTTCCTCGGCAAAACAGCTCCGCTGGAGCCCTAGATTGGTTCTGCCCAAGTTCCACCTCGAGACGACGGTGCGCCCACAGGCTTGTGGCCTCCTAGTGAAAGCACATTTTCTCCCTTGGTGGTTTTGGTAATTAATAACAACATATCGGTCATTGAACTAATGTTTCCACTAAGTATATTTCAGGAAAAGTTCAATGATGGGTTGGCTCAAGGGTTGTCGAATACCTCAAGATGCAAGGAATAGATTGGCAAAGCTTTAATCAAAGGACTCTACATTTTACCTTTTTGTGAGAAATTACTTTGAGTCCATAGGAAATCCAATATTATCAACAGGGGGTAAGGTTTTGTTGGTGAACAAAATGCTCATACATGCACAAGTGATAGTCGCCACATACACCCACAAGCTCTTCTGCAAAAGTCTGTCCAAAGCCAAATATCCAAAATCGGTGCAACCAACACATTCCTCTTGGTGCCACCTATTCCAAACCTCAGACAGACTCAACCAAGCCCTAGCTTTTCAGTGCAACCGATTCTACTTCGGTTCCTCCGAGTTTGGGTTGCCAACTTCCTGTTACGCAACTTTACAAAATCGGTCTCTCCAAGTTTTGCGAATCGGCGTCACCGAAATTGGCAATCTGACCTTTGGTCACCTTATCGGTGCAACCGAGATTTATTTATCGGTCTCACCGAGATTCAAAAGTTGCTACCTTTGAGGAAACTTGGTACCATAGAGATTAACACATCGGTGTCACTGAGTCTGACTTATTAGGTGTAGCGGTTGGATTTTTGGAGATGCCTATATATACCCATCCAGTACCACTCACTCGCAAGACAACCACTCAGAACAGTTCCCCACTCATACCTACTAATTTTCTGAGAGAGACACCTACTCATGTGTTGAGATCATGCCATTCCATTCCTACCATATGAATCTTGACCTCTAGCCTCCCCAAGTTGCTTTCCACCCAATCAATTTCTTCCACCAATCCAAATCTATGAGAGAATGATTGTGTGTTGAAGAGTCTATCATCTTGAAGCACAAGATCAAGGAGTTCATCTACACTATCTCGCCTATTACCTTTTGGAGGGTGGTGCCTCCTAGATTGGTTAGGTGTCCCTTGGGAGCCTCCTACTTCATGTTGTGGAGTGAACCAAGAAGTTTGTAAGGGCAAGGAGATCGCCTACTTCGTGAAGATCTACCCCGAGTTAGGCTAGTCCTCCGTGGACGTAGGCCATCATGGTACAGTCAAGCTTGCTTCTTCGTGGAACACTCCGTGGGTAGAGATCTTCGTGGACTCACACGACTGTTACCCTTTGTGGGTTGAAGACCCATAAACGTGGATGTACGATAGCACCACCTATCGGAACCATGGGAAAAATCATCGTGTAACCAATTGCGTTTAATCTTCCCACCCTCTTTTTACTTACATGCTTTTCTTTACTTTCCTCTGCTATACTCTTAAACACGCATGTGTAGGGTGTACTTGACATACTATGAATGCTAAAATCTGCCAAGAATTAAAATTGGGAAAAAGTAGATTTTTATTTGGTCAAGTAGTGTAATCACCCCCTCTAGAACTACTTTCGATCCTACAAGTGGTATCAGAGCTTTGGTATCCATTGCATTGGTCTCACAACCTAGGAGAGTATGGCGTCTAGTGAGGAAATTATCACCGTAGAGGTCCGTACTTTGATGGCACAGATTTTGCTAGTTGGAAGCACAAAATGAAAATGAATTTGCTTGGTCATAACCTCGCCGTTTGGGATGTTGTTCATGTTGGTATACAAGGTGAATTCTTTGTGGAAGGAAGGGAACCTGATCGCAAAGTGATTGCGGATGAATTGAAGATGTTGAAACTCAATGCTCAAGTATGTGACATTCTCTTCAACTGCCTATGCCCCGAAGAATTCAACAAAATCAGCCATCTTGAGAATGCAAAAGAGATTTGGGACACTTTGATTGACATGCATGAAGGAACAGAATCTGTGAGAGAACCCAAGTTGGATGTTCTTCAAAGTCAACTTGACAAGTTCAAGATGAAGGATGGTGAAGGAGTCGCTGAGATGTACTCTAGGCTAGCTCTCATCACAAATGAGATTGACGGCTTAGGACGCGAAGAAATGATGGACAAATTCATCATCAAGAAGATACTTAGAGATTTGGATGATCGATATTACACCGTATGCACATTGATCCAAATGATGCCAAACTACAAAGATCTCAAGCCAACATAAGTGATTGGTAGGATTATTGCTCATGAGATGACACTTAAAGACAAGGAAGAGCTTCACCACAAGTCTAGCGGTGCTTATAAAGCCACAAGTGATTCTCCCGCTACCTCAAGCGACAACCTTGTCACAAATGAAGAGATAAGCCTCATGGTCAAGAAATTCAACAAGTTCTACAAGAATAGAAGCAAAGATCGAAGCTCCAACTCAAGATATGAAGAGAAGCATTGGTCAAGTCGTGACCGAAACTTCTACAATTGTGGTAAGCCTAGACACTGCTCCAATAAGTGCACGTGTCCTTACAAGAGGAAAGAAGAGTCACCAAGAAGACGAAGCTCAAGAGACGAGTCACCTCGAAGAGAGAAAAGGAGTAGAGATGATCGTTATGAACGAAGACCCTCAAGGAGAAGTAGGGACTTGGAGAAGAAGGACAAGTACACCAAGATCTACTCAAGAAGAACACGTCAAGATCATGTTGGTGAATGGGTTTCCGGCTCGAATCCGACAACCACTCCGAGAGAACCTATCACTCCAAATCCGACTATAGTCAAGATGAAGGTGTTTCCGGACTTGCACTAGTGACAACCGACTTCTACGACATATTTGATTCACCAAATGAAGGGAGTGGATGTTGCTTCATGGCTAAAGGCCCCAAGGTATCACACCCCGAGTATCTTGATTTCAATAGTGATGAAGCTGAATAGTTAATTGAGATGACTTGCTATTTGACAAATCTAGTAATGTTAGTCAAGATGAACTTGCTAGCAATCATTCTACTCAAGAACTAAAAACTATTAAGTTAGCTCATTGGCCAACTTTAAAAGATCATAGAGAGCTTGTAAGGACACATGAGAAGCTACGCTTCGAGAAGCTCAACTTAGAGCAAGAGCATGAGTTCCTTAAAGCTATCAATTACGATCTTCGAAAGAAGACTTCCTCGTATCTAGCCAAGTGACTTCTGTTGTCTACGTTCATGCCCCAAGTTAAGTCTAAGCAAGCTAGTAACAAAGGAAAGAAATTTACTTCAACTAGTAGCAAAAAAAATGATAAATCCAATGATATTGCATCTAGTAGTTCTGTTGATCCCACTAACTCTTCTATTAGCCAAGTTACACTTGAGCAAGAAAATGAACTTTGACAGGGATTATAGAGAACGGTACCTACAAGAGTCTTGAAGGATGTAAACAATTTGAGGAGATTGTATGCAAGCACAGAGGATACCGGAAGAATCGTGGTGTTGTCTACTTCAACGCTAATGGTGTTGAATGGGAAGAAGGTAAATATTCCAATCCCAAGTTTGTTCCTCAAAAGGAGAAGTATGAAAATACTCTCCCCAAGGGAACAAAGTCTCAAGATGACCTTCCACCACAAGACCCCAAGCTCAAGGGCAAGAACAAGCTTCAAGAGGACATTGACTCATATGAAGGTGAATCCCGAGCTTTGCTGAAGTGGGATCCCAAGGCTACTACAAGCTCAACTTCTAGAAGTGCTACTTCAACACCAAGGATCTCCATCAACTTGATGTGGGTCCCCAAGAAGAAGAACTAGAGAATTTCTTGATGGGTGGCTCTGCCAATGAAATTCACTTATAGTCATTATTGGCAAGAACTAGTTGCAATCAACATCAACATCATGTAATAGTTCAAGGAGTCACACATTCCCTCAAAGGTAAGCAAGGGACAAGGCATTCAACAAATCAATGGACATCATCATATATTCTTTGCACTCCATGTCCATAGATATCCTTGTATTTGTCTCTTGTGTGTTGGGACTAACCCATGTAGGTGAGAAGAGTAATGAAACAACGAGGATGCTCCCAACTCTTGGTGATCCTCATCAAGTTTGAGCATCCAACACTACTTCACCTACATGAAGTCTTCATTAACAAAACCCAAGGTTAGTTTATCCCTCCAATGGGGGGGTGTCACATCAAGGGGGAGATTTACTCTAAGACTTGAGTCAAAGCATCTCTTAGTATGTGACAACATTAAATGTTTTATGTAAAAGTGGTAACCCCACTTGTGCTTAAACAATGAGTATGACCTATGATCAAGTATTCTTACTTGGCTCCTAAGTCAATATACTCATATATAGTAATATAGATGACCTCGTCATTGCCAAAGTGCTTGTTAGATGCTAATATGTTTGTGCAGGTTTGCCATGATTTCATTTGACATCTTATTGTGTGAGCATGTTGGTCTGCATTTATTTACTCATTCGAGGATATCCAATTGTTGCTATTTGACTATTGATCTTTCTTTTGCCTATTGGATACACAATAATTCCTAGGACCACTCCTTTAGCTATCTATTCTTTCTCACCTCATATTCTATTCATGCTGCATCACACAAGTTGAACAAGTACTTTTCGATCTCTCTGTGTGAGGAGCACTCAGAGTTCCGTATCGACAAAGGACTGACCATTAAAACCTCCCAAGTGCATCTCGATGGAACCAACTCAAAATTCTCAGTCTCATCGAATGCCTAGGGTTGATCTGGTTTTTCAATCTCGGTACCGCCGATTTCATATTCTCAGTTACACCGAGTTTCCCTGTCAGCAGACAGTTGTGAAACTCGGTGACACCGAAAATATAAAATCAGTGTCACCCATAGTGATGTGTATATATTGTGTGGACCCCGACGTTTTAAATCCACCCTTCAAACGTCGCGACTCAGAAACCCTAGCTGCCGTTCTAAAGACCCCTGGTCATTGCCTTGCTTCCCCGAGTGTCTCCGCCGCTAGGAATCGCCGTCGTCGATGTATTCTACTCCATCGCCAAGTTAGGTATGGATTCAGCACCCTCTCACGCTTCACTTTCCTAATTCATGCGCATTAGAGACTTTTCCTAGTCTAGCCACTGTTTAAGATCATTCCATCCAATAGAAATCTTCATTAGATAGCGAACGATTGATTTTCTAGGGTTTGCCTTCTGCTCGATGGAACCGAAGTGAACAAATCGGTGTCACCGATTTTCTATTTGTGCTACCGAGAACTTTCTCGGTGAAACCGAGTGCTTCCTTTTGGTCTCGCCGAAAGGGGTGCCAAGTTTCGTCTAAGGGAAAGTCTGTCTCGGTAGCACAGATATTTTTTCTTCGGGTGTACCGATTTTCATGTAACAGAATGGAAACCTTGAGAATCTTTTGTTCAAATTTTCAAAAATCTCTTCCTTTTGTGATGACTTATCATGTTCCACTCTTCTACACTCTATTCACAGGGTCAGACATGTTAGATGCTGAAGATAGTCAGAATTTGCAGGAGTAGAACATTGACATGAGTTCATCCGCTAGTCCTAAGTCCAGTTCTTCCTCAGATCCAGGCACTCCCAGTTCTCATGGGTTGCCTAAAGCTGCAACTAGGACAAGGAAGAGACTCAACTCAGATGAAGAAGATTCCAATTTCATGCCAGAAGAGGTTCTTGCTAAAAAGCAAGAGAAGGTTGCAAGCAAGTCTGCCAACGAGGCCACCTCATCTAGGAGCGTGGTCAGCAAGGTATATGCACCTCCAGAGACTTTTAGAGCACCTAAGAGTGCTAGGGCAACAATATCTATTGAGCTCCCGAGGAAGTCCTTGCCTAAGAAGGCAGGAGAGAAGAATACTGCCAGGAAGAGGATGAATCGTGTTGTGGGCAGGCCTACCTCTATGTTTGAGGATCCCGAGGAGGATGTTGGTGCTACTGTTGAGGAGGAGGAAGAGGAGGAACCTACTGCTAAGGCCCCTCCTAAGAAGAAGGCAAAGAAACTTATGGCAAATGCTATGCCTAAGTTTGGTCCCTCCAAGAGTACCAGGGCTGCATCTAAGAAAGTTGCTGCATAGAAGTCCAAGAGGACTACCAGAGATATTCCTACTGCTGAGAAGAACAAGAAATCAACTTTCAGAGAAGCAAATGATGATGAAGATGCTATGTCTGTTCTGTTGAAGCTTAGACCTCACCTTCCTGTACATGATGCCATCCATCCTAGAGCTGAGGATATGAAGAAAAGGAAGGATTCAGGTTTGAGGGCATGGAGAGATATAAACCCATATGCCCATAGGAGAAAGACTGTTGTGGACTATAGGTTCTATACCAAGGAGCATCAAGACTTCTATGAGACTATTTTTCTTGACAAGAGCCCTGTAGTCAGTGACATGAGATATGTTGACAGGAAATATATCAAGGATAATGAGGATTACTTTCCATGTGTCCAAGAAAACTTCCACTGCATTGGACTTAACAAGTTTGTTGGGAAGGAGTTCACTGCTTGGAACGATGAGATGATCATGCAGTTCTATTCCACTACTCATTTTTATGGAGATGGCAGGATTGTCTACATGATTGAAGGAGCAAGATATGAATCTACTGTTGATGAGTGGGCTACTATCTTAGGAGTCCCTGAGGTTCAGGATGGTGACTTGGATGTCTACTCTAAATCCAAGGAGAGCCACAATGCTATGAAGGACATGTACACTTCTATTCCAGCTGCTAACTTGCAATCTCACAAGTTAGTATCCATTTACTTCCTTCAAGTAGGCCTCCGTACCATGAACAGTATCCTGAGGCATACCTTGATGTCCAAGTCTGGAGATGAGAAGATGATTCGTGGATACTGTCACACCCTGTGTTTATAGCACATTTTTATGTTTGGGTTTATAAAATTTGGGACCAACTAAAACTTTTTCAAAGTGCTTGTGCTTGTTTGCTATGTTGTTTGCTTGCTTGATGATTGTGTTATATGGCACTCCTAGATTCTATTCCACTTCATATTCATCCTCCTTGTCCCAAAACTCTTGCCCAATGATCATGCCATGTGATTAGTGCCCAAAACTATTTTTATCAAATTTTGTTTTAACCAAAAATAATTTATTCAAATTAGGTTTTCAAAACCCCCTCAAATGAGGTTTGCAATACAAGTCCTCAAATTGGGTGGATTATTTTTCCCCAAAGGCTTTATTTCAAACCCACTATATATGAGACTTCCCAAAACCACAAAATATTATTTTTAAAGATTCTTTTCATATTTTATTTAAAAGCTTTTTCTTAAGGCCAGAAATGGTTTTTCATAGGGGGGAATTATTTAAATGATTTGAAAATATTTGAGAAAATTTAGGGAAACTCAGTGGACATATATTTCCCATATATATGAGTTGCAACACAAGGGCATGATCAGATCATAGGCAAAACCCCTCAAAAGCCTTTCTACTCAAATCAAACTTTTGGAATATTTCTATAAGAAATATTCTCAATAAATTCCAAGAAAATTCCAGAAAGTCAAATCTATCATAGGTGATGATCTTGCAAAGTTTCATCTCAATCCAAGTTGGTTTGGTTCATCAAACCATCCCTATCCAGAATCAAATTTGAGCAACTTTACATTGTGAAGTGTCTCCCCTTGGCCTCAAACTTTGTGGGCATGATCTAATGGCCAAATAGTGATGATACACTAAGTGGTGCATCAAGGGTAAAAGCCTAGCATCAATAGATCTACAGAAACCTAATTCTGCAATTTTCTAGGGTTTAACAAATCTCCATTGTCAACTTTTTCCCCTTGGGCTCAAACTTGGTGAAACCTCTCATCTTTACCTAGCCTTTGACCCTGGTAAGTATCTCAGTGAGTTGGTAACATCTTCTTGCCCAAAACCTTACCAAACACCTCCTGGTGATTTAGTAAAACCCCTATTTCTACCTCTTATCCTCTTACCCTTGCCCCCAAATTCTTACCACATCTTCAGGCAATACCCAAGCAACCCCTATAAAAATCCCAAGTCACCAGGCCACTGCAAGGTGGGGTAAAACCCCCATTTTCACCCCTGGACGGCATATTTTCTACGTTTTTCCTTTCCCTTTCTTTTCTCCCTAGCCCTACCCAGCCTCCAAGGCATCCAAAGGGCATCTCAAGATCCTCCAGAGGCCAGTGGACAAGGTGGGACACCCCAGGGTGCGTAGGCAACAGCAATGCTGGCCATATGCATGCTCTGGAGCATGCTACAGTGCGTTCCCGCACTGTAGCCACCACCCAATGGCCGGCCCCGATAGCCTTGGGCCTCCCCGCGTGTCCCCCGAGACGCCCTCGGCATCCGTGACATGGCAAGCGATCGGCCCCCTCTCTCTCATCTCTCCTCCGCCCTCCCACACGCGTGTCGGCGCCGCCCAGTTCGGCCGACCAGGGAGCTCACATGCGCGGGCATCTCTCTCTCTTCTCTCCCCGAGGGCCTAGACCAGCCCCAGGAGCACCCCTGAGCTGCCCCACGAGCCCTATCTCCCCTCTAGCCTTGGCCACAACCTTGCCGGCGCACGGGTCCATGGTGCTCCGCCCCTCCCTCTATTTAAGCCCCTTGAGCCTCTCTCTCCCCTCCTCTGGCTCTCTCTCCACCCCCATAGACCGCCTGCAAAGCCCGAGATCCTTTCCTCCCCTCTACGTTCGGGATCGACCCGAGTCGATCTCTAGGTACAGAGGCCCTCCGGCCCTCCTACCTCTTTAGGTGATCCTCCCTCGTCATTCTAATGCGATCCCCCTCCTTCTCGTCCTCATTGCAGCCTGAATCAGCCCTAGCGACCACCTCCCGAAGCCACCTCTACCGCGAGTGCTTGCCGCCGGCAACTCCGACCACCTCTGGTCTCCCTTCGACCTCCCCTGGAACGGTGGCTCCTCCCCAAGTCCGTTCCCGTCATCGCTTGCCGTCGTCGTGCCCCGTGTTGTCGCCGGTGAGATTCTCCCCTCTCTGCCCCAAGGTGGGAGACGGATCTGACAGGTGGGGCCTACCTGTCGGCCTCTCTTTCCCTCTCCCGTGCGCTCTCTCTCCCCCGAGTTGCTCACGACCGGGCCCCGCGCGTCAGGTTTGAACCTGACCGCGCGCAAGGCCAGCTGGCTGGCCAGTTGGGCCGGCCCAGCCTCTAGCCACCTCTGGCCCAGGTCCCCGTGGCTTTTCCTTTTCTTTTTCCTTTTTCTTTTTCTGTGGACTTTGCAAAAATCCCACAGAAACCAAAATAAATCCTATGACAATAATTCTTGCACCTGAATTCTTGAAATAATCCCTAGAATTTGATAATGTCATTTGTAAAAATGTTTGAAAAACTTTTTAGCACTGTTTTATTTTTAAAACCTATATTTGAGCACCTTCTTGCCTCTGTTAATTTATTTCCAAAATGTTCTTCACAATAAAACCCTAGGAGACTAATTTTAGTATAACATCTAGTATTTATCAGAGTAGGTTAACAATTTTGGTAGTAGTTTGAGTGCTTTTTTGTGAGTTGCTTATTTTTATCGCTTTATTTCGCAACGATAGATTGCGCGGTTGACGAAGAAGTTGGACCCGAAGACTTTGAAGACCCCAGAGACTTTGTTGAGCCAGGCAAGTAGCCCTTTGACCATGATAAGAAACCATTTTTATTGCATGTCATATAGCACTTTACTTTCATCATATTTGATCATGTGGAGTAGTGACCCCTTCTGTGGGTTGCTTCCAACACTCTTACCCTTGACACATGCATAGTGCATGACCCTACCACCTTATGGGGGTTATGCGGGTGGGAGTAGTTAGGATGCTAGTAGATGCTACGCAAGTGGGATCGAGATCTATGCATGGTGATGGAAGGAAAGAAATGATTTCAAAGACTTTTCGAAAACCCCGTCGGGTGCCACTAATGCCCGAGGGAGATGATGATGAGATGGGTGACCACTTGATAAAGAAGTGGTGTGCCGGAGCAAGTTGAGAATGTGTTTTCAAAACGGATTAGATTTAAGATTTGTCGACCGTCCCAACCTTACATGCGCAACCAGGATACCCCTTATGGGACGGGGCTTTGTTGATTACCATGGTGGGTACTAGCAAGGAGCCCGCATTACTAGTGGCAGGAGTGGCGTGGTCACTCTCGATACGGGGTCGTACCGGTATGTACAATCATGCATTGTCTTCACAGGCACCGGGCACACCGTTGGTCCCCTCATGGATGGTACGATTAGAGCGAGGCTCGTGTGATGTACATCGTGAGGGCTGGGTACCAATCGAGTGGACTCTTTGTCTAGTATCGCAAGGGGAAAGGCATTGTTTGGGTGCTTACCTCGGGTATGTTATATACCGCGAGTCGTGGATGACACGGAAGTTCCCCGAGTCTTGTGGTAAAGTGTGCACCCTCTGCAGAGTGTAAAACTATTCGAATAGCCGTGTCCACGGTCGTGAACAGTTGGGGTGGTGCTGCTTAGACTATGTCCGGATGTTTTCGTCAAACTTGGTGTGAGTATGGAAGTGATGGTGACGAGAGGTCACATGAGCTAAGTCCGATGACTTAGCATGGGTATTGAACTAAGTCCGATGACTTAGCATGATGAATGAACATGAGGTGTTCAACTCCTACTTATGATGATATTGGTATCTTGTTCATATGGATACTTGCTTATTATTGATGCATGCTTACTAGCCACTTGGTCATGACATTGCATTTAAAATTAGATTTCCGCAAATTTACCTACTTAGTGCTATATCATGCATCATTGTTACCTTATTCCACAACTTGGGTTGCTTGCGAGTACATTCAAAGTACTCATTGGCTTGCCACTGGTTATTTAATTGGCCAGGCATGCAAGAACAGGAGTATATTGAAGAGTTTGTTGGTGATGAACATGCGAACTAGGATGCTTCCCCATCAGAATGCCTGTAGGTTAAGGCAGATGGCATGGGTTCACGCTTTCGACCAAGATTTCCGCTGCTTGTTCTATTTAAGTGTTTGGCCCGTGTGGCCCTATCTATGTAAGACTAGACCTTCAGGTCTCTATTTGTGTAAGACGTTAAATGAGGATGTAAGACTCTTGTTATTTAGCTTCTGTGTGTTCAATGAGCATTGATCTCTGGGATCATTGTGCACATGCATTCGGTGATCACGACTTATGAGTCGGGGTCCCCACAGAGCTGGTATCTGAGCCATCCTAACTGTAGGAAGCCCTTAGTTAGCATGGACGTTAGTTAGGATAAAACCGACTTTCAAAACTACACCTAGCATTTGTACTTAGGGATTCTGCACTATTTACCCTTTCTCATCTACACACAACACTCTGCTGACTCTCCTCCTTTCAAACACTTGTAGATGGTCGTCGTACCCGAAGCCTTCCTCACATCTGGATTTCCCTTACTCCTTGGGGACAGCTCGGAGAAGTGCTAGTTTCGCCAACCACCCATTTTACTCTACCACGAGCACTGGGTCGATGCCGTCACGAAGGAGTACCATGTGGATGTGGTCATGAAGGCAAACGACTCCCCGACTAGTTGGTTCTTTAATGGAACACGGATGGAGACCATGATGTTTGCCGTCGAGACAGTTGCATGCAAGGCACTCCTACACCTTCGAGACATCATTCCAGAGATGGCTGACGAGCCAGCTACTCTCTACCTTCCTTTCAGGAAGGATGATTTTGGCGAGAGTTGGACGCTGATTCCGACGAAGGAGGATGGAACACCCCTCAGGTTTTAGACCTACTTTAGCCCCTCCGCCGATAGTCTGGTACACAACTTGATGAAGGAGTCCGTGAAGCTCCACGAGGAACTTCACCACATCCAAGAGCTACTTCGGCAAGCCAAGACGAAGCCAGACAAGATCAAGAAGGATGGATCCCCCGAGGGACGACCAGCTATCGCTTATCGAGGAGGAGTACCC
This sequence comes from Hordeum marinum, assembly GCA_022496015.1. Classification (NCBI taxonomy): domain Eukaryota; kingdom Viridiplantae; phylum Streptophyta; class Magnoliopsida; order Poales; family Poaceae; genus Hordeum; species Hordeum marinum. The sequence goes on along the minus strand of CM039673.1, from coordinate 470,722,901 downwards.
CCATCTAGTGATGCACCTACACGTCGTTATCGCATGAGTGCAAAGGAGTGTCGTGAGCTCTTCACCTACCTGCCTACAAAGCATCGTCGGGATGGACCTCCTCATTCCCCGACCCCTTTGACCGGGAACGATGCTCGTTCAGGTGATGAACCGGAAGAAGACCCAGAGGAGGGTGACTATGAGACCGAGCACTCCACCACCTAAGTCCGAGAACCTCTAGGGTAGGATCAGTCATGTATCCCTCGTGCGAAGTCAAGTCCGTGTAATGGTTCATGTGAAACCATGTGTGCTTGTTTATTGTTTTGTTGTTTGTGTTCCGATGCAAGTCGTGCTTTTGCCTTAGACAACATGTAAGCGACTCCATCGTCTATCTTAATGTATGTTGGTCCTTCGACCTTTGTTTTAACACACTTGCACTTGACCAACCCCCTTAGGCGTGCTTTTTCATTGTTGCTTTTCCTCTCGTCTATCCCTGTTGTTTGACTTGGCTGCTCCAAACAGGATGGTGACTGCTACCCGCAACAGCTCCTTCACCAACCCTGAAGCCGGCACACAAGCTAGCAACAGGGGGCTGGTGGGGCTGCTCACGCTGGAGGACACCAGGAGCAACCACAAGGCGACATTCCCCCGCCACCACCTCCACCGGAGAACATGACCATAGGTCAGTTTCTCCAAGTTCTCCGGGAGGAGCGCTGGGCCAACAATGCTGCTATCCAGCATGGCTCAGGCCCTTGTGAACAACCAGCAGCAAGGCAGGAACGGCAATGGCCGCTCCATGTTGTCTGAGTTCATGAGAAATTCGCCCCCAACCTTCACCGAGACTTTTGAACCATTGGATGCTGATGACTGGATCCGCACCATCGAGGACCTCCTTGCACTGGTCAATTGCAATGAGGATCGTGAGAAGGTGCTTTACGCCTCTCACTGCCTCGGAGGTACCGCCCGAGCTTGGTGGGATGGATTCAAGGTCATGCAAGGAGAACGTGTGATCACTTGGAATGACTTCAAGAAAGGATTCCACACTTCCCACATTCCTTCTGGGATCATGGCTATTAAGAAGAGAGAATTCCGAGCGCTAAAGCAAGGAAGTGGATCTGTCAAGGAGTACCTGCAGAAGTTCAACCTGCTGTCAAGGTATGCACCGGAAGATGTCAGCACAGAGGTTGCCAAGAAGGAACGCTTCATGGAAGGACTTCAACAGGTCCTGCAGTACCAGCTCATCGTCTATGACTGTCGTACCTTCTTTGATTTGGTGAACAAGGCCCTCATGTTGGAAGACAAGCGTCATGCCATAGACGACACTTGCAAGCGCAAGATGATCATCAAGGGTAGCCCCAGTAACCAGAAGCCTCGCCCCTGGCAGCCAGCCCCAGCCAAGCCAACCTATCAGCCCCAGTAGTCTAGACCTCCCGTGCCCCGTCCGAGCTACCAGCCTCAGCAGTATGCCAATCCTAGGCCAGCTTACAACAAAAACCCCAATAACAACAACGGTGCCAGAAACTTCAACAACGACCCTGGACAAGTCGCTTGCTTTGGATGTGGCCAGCCATGACACATCTGTAGGTTGTGCCCCAACAAGAAGCTAGATGCCCCGCGCCCCAATGCGCCAGCTCAAGGTCGAGCCTGTGGAGCACCACCAAGGAACCCCGCTCCCCAAAACCAGCCCAACAATGGCAAGGGTCGTGTGAATCACGTCACTGTAGAGGTAGCCTAGGAAGACCCGGAAGTCATACTGGGTACATTCCTTGTCAACTCAACCCCAGCAACAATATTGTTTGATTGTGGAGCTTCTCATTCTTTTGTCACCCAAAGGTTTGCTTTAGAGAGTGGCATGAAGCCTACACCCTTGGGTAGTCGTATGTTGATACAAACCCCGGGATCAGTTATGAAGTCCGGGATAGGGTGTAAGGGAGTGAAGATTGACATCAATGGGGTAGACTTCCTAGCAGACCTTATAGTTTTGGACTCACCCGACTTGGATGTGATCCTAGGCATGGACTAGTTAACTAGGCACCAAGGCCTGTTAGACTATGCCAAGAGGATTGTCACCATGACCAATAGCCAGGGAGTGGAAGTCAAGTATGTCCCCAACCTTGCCTTCACTCAAGCCCCTCGGGCTAACTGCCTATCGGAAGTTGAGTTGGATCAAGTACCAGTTGTATGTGAGTACCCGGATGTGTTCCCTAATGAGCTGCCCAGAATGCCTCCTGACCGCAACATTGAGTTCATCATATCCCTATGTCATATTGTAGACACTGCTACGATGCTCCACTTGGAGCTATTCCAAATGGCTACTCCACTATACGTATCCAGATTGCTACTAAGAGTCATCTGGATCGGTGTTAAAGCTTGCATCGGCGTAACTCTTTACGATGAACTCTTTATCACCTCCATAATCGAGGAATATCTCCTTAGTCCTCTAGTTACCAAGGATAATTTTGACCGCTATCCAGTGATCCACTCCTGGATCACTCTTGTACCCCTTGGCAGACTCATGGCAAGGCACACACCAGGTGCGGTACACAGCATGGCATAATATAGAGCCTATGGCTAAGGCATAGGGGACGACCTTCATCCTTTCTCTTTCTTCTGTCGTAGTCAAGATTTGAGTCTCACTCAACTTCACACCTTACAAATCAGGCAAGAACTCTTTCTTTGACTGATCCATTTTGAACTCTTTCAAAATCTTGTTAGGGTATGTACTCATTGAAAGTCTCATCGGGCGTCTTGATCTATCTCTATAGATCTCTATGCCCAACAATTAAGTAGCTTTATCCAAGTCTTCCTTTGAAAAACTCTTTTCAAACAACCCTTTATGCTTTCCAAAAATTCTACATCATTTCCGATCAACAATATGTCATCCACATATGCTTATCAGAAATTCTATAATGCTCCCACTCACTTGTAAATACAAGTTTCTCATAAACTTTGTATAGACTCAAAAACTTTGATCACCTCATCAAAGTGTATATTCCAACTCTGAGATGCTTGCTCCAGTCAATAGAAGGATCACTGGAGCTTGCACACCTTTTAGCATCCTTAGGACTGACAAAACCTTCTAGTTGTATCGCATACAACCTTTCCTCAAGGAAAGAAACGATGTTTTGACATCCATCTGCTAGATTTCATGATTGAAAAAACGCAGCAACTGCTAACCTAATTCCAACATACTTTAGCATCGCTACGAGTGAGAAAGTCTCATCGCAGTCAACTCCTTGAACTTGTCGGAAACTTTTTTGCGACAAGTCGAGCTTTATAAATGGTGACATTCACCATCAGCGTCTGTCTTCATCTTAAAGATCCATTTGTACTCAATGACCTGCCGTTCAACGGGAGAGTCTACCAAAGTCCATACTTGGTTTTCATACATGGATCCTTTCTCGGATTTCATGGCCTCTAACCATTTATCGGAATCCAGGCCCATCATCGCTTCTCGATAGCTCGTAGGTTCATCGTTGTCTAACAACATGACCTCTAAGACAGGGTTGTCGTACCACTCAGGAGCAGTATGCGTCCTTGTCGACCAACAAGGTTTGATAGAAACTTGATTCGAAGCTTCATGAGTATCATCATTAACTTCCTATTCAACTAACATAGGCTCCACAGAAACATCTTTTTGCGTTGTGCTACTCTCTGGTTGAAACAAAGGTTCAACAACCTCATCAAGTTCTATCTTCCTCCCACTCAATTCTTTCGAGAGAAACTCTTTCTCGAGAAAGGACCCGTTTTAGCAACAAACATTTTGTGCTCGGATCTGAGATAGAAGGTATACCCAACTATTCTTAGGGTATTGCATGAAGATGCATTTGTCCGCTTCGGGTTCGAGCTCATTAGGTGAAAACCTTTTTTTCACGTAAGCATCGCAGCCCCAAACATTAAGAAATGATAGCTTAGGTTTCTATCAAACCATAATTCATCGGGTGTCATCTCAACGGATTTAGATGGTGCCCTATTTAAAGTGAATGTAGTTGTCTCTAATGCATAACCCCAAAACGAAAGTGGCAAAACGATAAGAGACATCATAGTACGCACCATATCCAATAGATCACGACTATGATGTTTGAACACACCATCACACTATGGTGTTCCAGGTGGCGTGAGTTGTGAAATAACTTTCACATTGTCTAAAGTTGTATGCCAAACTCGTAGATCAGATATTCACCTCCACGATCATATTGTAGACATTTTTATCTTCTTGTCACGATGATCTTAAACTTCACTCTGAATTTGCCTAAACTTTTCAAATGATTCAGACTTGTGTTTCATTAAGTAAATATACACTATATCTACTCAAATCATCAGTGAAGGTAATAAAATAACGATATCCACCGCACGCTACAACACTCATTGGAATGCATACATCAACATGTATCATTTCCAATAAGTTACTAGCCCGCTCCATCATACCGAAAACGGGGTCTTTAGTCATCTTGCCCATGATGCGTGGCTCGCATGTCTCAACCGATTCGAAATCGAGTGAGTCCAAAGATCCATCAGCATGGAGTTTCTTCATGCGATTTATACCAATATGAAATTTAGCGGCAGTGACACTGGTATGTGGTACTATCATTATTAACTTTGTATCTTTTGGCATCAATGTTATGAACATGTGTATTACTACGATCAAGATTCAACAAACCATTATCAGAAGGTGCATGACCATTGAAGGTATTATTCATGTAAACAGAATAACCATTATTCTCTAACTTAAATGAATAACCGTGTTGCAATAAACACGATCTAATCATGTTCATGCTTAACGCAAACACCAAATAACATTTATTTAGGTTCATCACTAATCCCGAAGGTAGAGAGAGCATGCGATGTTGATCACATCAACCTTGGAGACATTTCCAACACACATTGTCACCTCACGCTTAGCTAGTCTCCGTTTATTCTGTAGCTTTTATTTCGAGTTACTAACATTTAGCAATCGAACCGGTATCCAATAACCAGGTGCTACTAGGAGTACTAGCAAGATACACATCAATAACACATATATCAAATATACTTATGTCGACATTGCCAGCCTTCTTATCTACCAAGAATATAAGGTTGTTCTGCTTCAGTGACCGTTCCCCTCATAATAGAAGCACTTAGTCTCGGGTTTGGGTTCAACTTTGGTTTCTTCATTGGTGCAACAACTAACTTGTCATCCATGAAGTTTCCCTCCTAGCCCTTGCCCTTCTTGAAACTAGTGGTTTCACTAACCATCAACACTTGATGCTCCTTCTTGATTTCTACCTTCGCGGTGTCAAACATCGTGAATAGCTCAGCGATCATTATTTCCATCCTTGGCATTTTATAGTTCATCACGAAGCTCTAGTAGCTTAGTGACACTGGTTTGGAGAACTATATCAATCACTATCTTATCTGGAAGATCAACTCCCACTCGATTCAAGCGATTGTAGTACCCAGACAATCTGAGCACATGCTCAACGATTGAGCTATTCTCCTTCATCTTGGAGGCAAAGAATCTTGTTGGAGATCTCATATCTCACAACACGGGCACGAGCGTGAGATCCCAATTTCAACTCTTAGAACATCTCATATGTTCCGTGACATTCAAAATGTTTTGGAGCCTCAATTCTAAGCCGTAATGCATGACGCACTGAACTATCAAGTAGTCATCAGAACGTGCCTGTCAGATGTTCACAACATCTACAGACGACGGTAGAGGGGGTGGCGCACCAAGCGGTGCATTAAGGACATAAGCCTTCTGTGCAGCAATGAGGACAATCCTCAGATCACGGACCCAGTCCGCATTATTGCTACCATCATCTTTCAACTCTATTTTTCTAGGAACATATAAAAATTCAAGGGAGCTACAACGCGAGCTAGTAATCTACAACATAATTTGCACAGACACTTTGACTATGTTCATGATAATGAGTTCAATTAATCATATTACCTAAGAACTCTCACTCAAATTGACATCCTATAACACCCCAAAAACTTAATTTTTTTATTAATTAAAATTTTGCCAGAAAGATTTACTTTCTATTTTCTGGCTTTTCTATTAATTTCAGAGCTACTTCTTTTCTCTAGATTTCAAAAAATATTCCTCTTATCTGAAACTTTTGAATAATATTGTGGGACATAAATAATTTATTCAAGCATATTAATTCATTTAGTAAAATCAGTGAAATTATTTTTATAATAAAAATTGCCTAGCTTTAATTTTGTTAAAAGCATTTTCATTCTTTTAAAGGCATGAGTTACACTACAACCTGTTTGAATAATTCTTTAAAAATTCCACAAAAATTTGTAGATCACATGTGTTGTCCCTGGATCACTTTTATGCTAAAATCTCCCTTAGTCATTTGAAGATTTTTGAGCCCTACCTCAAGCTTTCAAATCTGGTTCAGCTTGTAATTTGTACTACAACCTAATTAAATATTAATTTAAAAATTCCATGAAAATTTGGAGATGTTAGTAGATATATATAATTCATTTTTGTGCAAAAACCCATTTGTGTTCTTTGGAAATTTTGAGAAAAGCATCCTCATTTGCATTCTGGTCCAGTTTAGCATTTTGTACTACAACCCCATCTGATTTTCCTCTAATGGCCTTGAAATTTTTCCTGGTGGTAGTTATCCCTACCAAACCCTTAAGTACAGGAGATGAGACTCATTAGGAGGTTTTAACCTTATGCTATAATGCCCTCTAGTTTCTGTCTAGAAATGTTTTTCTCAAAAACTTGCTGTAGGGCATTTTTGATTTTGACTAATTAGCCTTGCCATCCTAGTGTGCACCTAAAGAGATCCCAACCTGGTAATTTTCGTGACCAGAATAGTCCCCTAGATGACCCTAGCATAGTGTCGAGCACCTTTAGTGCATGGCCAGAATTGGCATGATGTTGTGATTGCATTAGGACCTAGCTTATCTAGCCTTGACAGCTTGTCTAATAGCCTTAACTTGTCACCTAGGCTCACCCTGTTAATTTGTAGGAACACTTATGCCACCTAGCATGCTTTGGCATTTCGCCGAACACATGGTGGGCGTGCTCTAGACGCGCCCAGAGCGCCCATATGGCTACCTTGGCATCCACGACACTGCCCCACCTAACCCCGCATGCCCCTGGCCTTTCCCCTCTCGCAGAGCCATCCCCGACCCCTCCTAGCTGCTAGAGCTGCCCCCTCTCACCATGCAGCGCTGCCGTTAGAATCCCCTGGCGGCTAGCCTGCGGCCCCGTCCTCGCTCTGCCATGGCCGGCGCCGCCCGAGCCACTCCCGCCCGCCAGCTGCCCCTGGAACAGGCCATCCTCATCCTCTCGCCCTGCCAATACCACTAGTCGCCACCATGTTACCCTGTGTGAATAGTTTGTCGGAGTTATCCACTCCGCCTCAAAACCAACCGATTCGCTCTATAAAAGGACCCCTCCCGAGCTCTAGGACACTCAAGCCACCTCTAGCCATTCCCATTTGAACCCCCGAGACCACCAGACGACCAGAGGAGCTCATCTCCCTCGTCTCCGATCAGATCGGCCGCCACCGCCCCCTGCTAAATTCGAGGCCACCCGAGCCCCATTTTCCCCTCTGGATCCTGGAATGAGTATATCGTGCTTCCTGAAGCCCTTACCCTATTCAATGGTGCTCGGGAGCCACCATGGGTGAAGCCCCGCCTTAGCCGTGACTCCCTCCCACCATTGTTGGAGCCCTGCTCGACCTTGGGCTCCCCGGCAGTCCCTCCCGTGGCCAAGTGATGCGGCCGAGCATCCTGAGCATGCCAGTGTGCCGAGCATCGGAAACGACGTCCCCTAGCATCGACAGTCGTCGCCGGAGCGGCCCTCTGCCCCTGCCCAGAACGCGCATGAGAGGAGGAAGGAACCCGACAAGCAGGCCCCACACGTCAGTGACTAGGCCGCCCTTGGCCTGTTTTAAGTGATGGCGGCATTTTCTATGAGTACGTCATCCCTGCCTAATAGCGTATTCTGCTCCGAACCGTTTTCTTTTTATTCAGTTTCTAAAAAATCAGATTTTAACTTATCTTTGACTAGCTATATATTTTAAAATAAATCTCCAAATCAATTGATTCTTTTTCCTACCTATCTCAAATTTTACCTAGTTTATTTTAGGATTTATTTCAAAAATATTTAAGACAACTTTTTGTGTTGTTTTTGAATTGCATGTTGATTCATATATGTTCAAAATAGGAAATAAAGAGAGGAGCAAAGTTTCAAAAGTTTTGTGATACATCCTACCTGCCCACACATTAAAGGCAAGCATTCTGAACCCTGGTATAATATTTGTTGTGTTGCTTGATGTGAATGTAACATCGAGTTGACTTGAAGTATGCTTTAATTCATGTGATGGTGTGATCATATTTACAAATGC